>CM032060.1:53799294-54471388 GCA_018831715.1 Matsumurasca onukii
ATAGAGCGATGAATCACACAGTAATATGATTGGTTCGTCTGACATCAATGTATTACAGGTGCTCAAGCTATAGCCATTACAACGTATTACAGACTGAAGGCCCGTTTTTACAACTGAAAGCATTTACAAAAGTCGTTGATTTAAAAAATATCTACTCGTACAATCTTTCAATTTTTTTATTAAATCTTATTAAAAAATATAGACAAAGAGATCGTTGCATATTTATGGTTATTTATCCGTCTTAAGCGCAAAGTAAAAAGAACACAATGTTATGCAAAACTTATTATTGTTTTCCATCTTTGGCGATCTTTTTGCTCACTAACGATGGAAGAATTTCTGCAATAATAGTTCAAATTATAACTGTCGTTCTTATTAATTTCAAAAGGTATATAACAACCGTATACATATTTCTCAGGCTATATTAGCTTAACTACACATATTTATTTGTGTGCAAATTTTCAAAACAAGATTTAGCCTTTCTTACAAATCAGTTTTACGCTTACGACCAGTCCAAACTTTACTTACAGTGTGTTCTTTACTTTTTTTCTAACAAAATTTCACTCTGTACTCATAAAAAAAGGATCCATAAATGTTGTTTAAATTGTATGTACGCGTCAACGCAGGAAGAACCTTGAAAGTTCAAAGCCCTTTGTAGCCAGGGAATTCAGAGAGGGTTAAATTTATATCTTCCCTGAAAACGTCAAGTCCACAATTGTTGGGCCGAGGATTTCCCAAATCCCTGCAAACAGTTCTGAGGTCAAAAGTACGTTCTCAACCTAAAATACGTTACTTCTATCTGCTGCGCTGAACTTGGGAAAATAAGTAATACGCTTTGATTTATTTTTATTGACATGCACTACAGTGGGTTTTTTTTAACTCAACCCAATTTTTGAATTGGAAAAGAATAAATAAATAAACAACTCAACCGGTGGTTGGTTAACTAGCTGGTTAGCAGACAATTGAAAACATAGCCAACACGTAGCCAGAAGCGCTACTGTGATTCTTAGCGAATTTCCAATATAACAGAACAAGTTTTCATTCGTCTATTTCAGATTAGACAAAATTCCTTTATACACTATTCACGCAGACACCACTTACATTTGTAATGTGCCTGTACGGTAACGCTAGGTAAAGGGCGAGGTCGAGAGGACTTTGTAGTCCTAACTTTGCCTTGTTAAACAAGACAAACTTTACCTTTTTTTTCTTTTGTATCCAATGAAACATAGGCTTGTAAATTACATAACAGCTTAATTTATGCCCAGTGCTCTGAATGTCAAAGTACGGAAATTCTGATTAAATAATTAAAGATAGATTACTTTAAAACGCTAGGTTCTAGAGCAACGGGAGTTATTTTGATGGATTGAGAGAGTAAAACTATACTATACAGGGTGAACTTTGTGTTCGTTTATGGCATCGCTACAATGTTTATAAGGAAAACAAAACCTTGAATGGCTACCATTTTGAAACGTATGATCCGACCAAGCTGGTTCGACTTTTAGAGAAATCACACACATATATACACATATTATGTATATACAGTTTGTCATTTGACTCAGGAGGTGATGGGAAGCAAAAAACTGCAAACCGCACCTTTCTACGACGTTTCGTTTTCTTTGGAAAGATAAATGAATATATTTTCAAAAGAAAAGCTAAAACAGCCCTAAATGTTGACTTTGTGACGACGGAGATAAATAGTTGGCTGGCCAGCCGTTGACGCATAAATCCACTCGCCATGATTGAGACCGGAGCTTGAATCTGTCCCAGACCTCATGCAATATACAGAGTAGTTGGGACATAGTTCAGTTCAAACCACCAAACCAATCAATCCACTCTGTACATACTCCGTCAGGTGTACTGACTGACAGTAGTCACTAGTGATCGTTCGTTGTGGCTTCATAACTTCACTCGTGGCGTGGTCCTGTAATCCAGCTTCATGGAGGTCAGGTTTTGAGGTTTATATAGGTCTAAAGCGGCTCAGATAGTCTCAGTGATCATCTGATGATACCCGCATCAACTCCCACCATCGTTTAGACATATCACACCATCACCTGCGTGGTTCGGAAGTCACGTTAAGCCGTTGGTCCTTGTATTTCCATTCGTCGTTGGGCTATTAATTAATGACCCATTCTAAGGAAGAGTCTGCCTTAGTTTGTAACAAGACTACACCTCATAACTCATTACTACCACACATCATCACTACCCTCATGAGAGTGGTCGGCATCTCAAATAGTGATTTGATTTGACTGTTCAGCTTACGCTGATTACATAAGGCTAGCTCGTTTTCTAATGTTTTAGGTTACGTGTCACCTGAAGACGGGATCAGATTGCAGATCCGGAAACGTCGTTGTCATCTTGCTCACAACGATGGAAAATGGTTGCAATAACAGGTTAAACTCTGATTATGACCAAGTTTAAATAGTCGAATTGCAAGGGTCGCCACTTAAAGGAAGTGACTCACGACATGGCAAGTTTGTGACTCAGTAAACCAATAAGTGCCGGACAGACAGCTCTCAACTCTTGCAAGTCTCTAAGTGCACTTCCGGTACCTTGCACTTAAGTGACAAAGTGGGAAACAAAATATTAGTAGCTCCAGAAACAGTCGACTTCGCGCTTTGAATTACCTCGTAGAGACACTACTAGAGATTATCTAGGTAAAAGTCATCGAGACCATCTCGGGAAATAATTCTATAAATCAAAACAAAATACGGAATGTTTTAAGAAATCCTTTAGGGAATTTTTTATAGGATCCTAAAGTTTCTTTTGACGTCCTTTTCGTCACTCACCCCCACTCAAAACCCGGGGAGGATCCCCCCATTTTTTTTAAACACGAACCACCCCCATGTGGCACCTTCATGTAAGGCAATTTTAATACAAATTCAACGACGTAAAGACATTTTTATCTTAACACATTTTTTTGTTATACTTATTTAAAGATTATAAGAAATCAGCTTTTCTTGAAAATGAGTCATTCAAAATAAATTGTATGTGAATTGTTGCATTTTGTTACCTGATTTCTTGTAATCTTTGGATGGGTATAACAAAAAAAACTAGTGAAGATAAAAAGCTCATTTTGCGTCGTTGAATTTGTGTTGAAATTTCCATTTTTGAGAAGCCACAAGAGGGGGTTGTACAAATTTGGGGCCTCCCCAGATTTTAGTTGTAACGCAAAGTACGTTAAAACAAATTTTACCATCCTATAAAACATTCCCAAAAGGTTTTTTCAAAATATTTCATTTTTCAAAAGTTAAGGTGGGGGCATTCAAAGCTCACCTGCTAATTGGATAGTACACTCATAGTGGGTTGGCGGTGCGGTTTACAAAAAGACGGCAAGGGCAGCTTGTTGTACGTAGACTACAGTATTTAATTCCACAGACATTAATTTTGAAACCCCTTAAAGCCCATTAGCCATTTGCCTATTTCCTTTATTTTTTTACTTCTGAAAATGAACAATATCTTGGATTTGAATCTTCGTAGAAACCGAATTCAATTTTATATGTGCATCTACTTTCGCAACTGAATCGAAGGCAGCTGTTACAAAAATGGAGTTGAATACATTTAAGGAATTTCCATGTAGTTTTGATAAAAAGTGTCTAAAATTAACTCTCATTTAAACATGATGATAAATGGGTCGTCCATGATGTCAACCAAGGGTGGAACTGAGTATAGGTTGCAACTTGCATTGCCTTTGATGTAGAAGCAATGCTGGACTGCTGGAGTTCAAGCACTTCACAGCACTTCTGTTGAGGTCAAAGTATAATGAGTGCATTAATCAAAGCAATGGACCTTGCGAGTTATTTACTGCTGCGTCCCTCCAGCTTTTGCAATCAGCTGGTCAAGTTTCATTTAAAGCGTAAACTAATAAAAAAATATATACAAAACGGGGAGTGCTATATTACGGTGAATTTTGTTTATAACTAAATCATATGAAAGCGGCCACCATCCCGCAAGCAGCCTACTTTGTTAGTAAAATCTGATTCGTTTATCAAAACTTTTAAAAAATTCCTCTCCATTGGCTGTGCAAAAATATTTATTTTTGTCTTCTCAGTCAAAGTCGAAGTATTGGCGATGACTTTACACTATTACCCAAGATACATCCGGGAATTATTTAAATAATTAAATAACATCAACTTCAACGAAGAAGACAGCTCAACTTTCAAGAAGCTGGCAACCAGTCCTGAAGAAGTCTTTTCGATAGTGTCACAGCCAATGAGAACATCAACAGTTGGCATCTCTGCTCCAATGGACGGTTGGCAGCTGTGACCAACAGGATAGCAGACAGCAAGTATCTCAGTTTCAGCCAATCAGTGTCTGAAGATGGTATCCACAGCGATACCGAAAAATGTCAAGCAAATTGTGATCATGTTATGACGAGATGTGAACCGAAATAACTAGATTATAGTTGTGACACCGGCCGCGAAAGTATATAAATAAATATAATGTGATCCAGTTGTAGACGTTCGTTTCTACTAAATGAAATGTTCAATTTGTAATTAAACTCAACGTATGTTCATTTAAATAGTTTCTCTGGGAAAACCCCGTGGGTCCTTTTAATTGAAAAATAAATCTATTCAAAGAGGTTGAGTTTATTATCGAATTAAAGAGCTCAAGTCAAACTTTAAAAACCCAATATTAAACACTTTGCCATTTTGAAACTATTGTCTTAAGTGTTTCCAATATTGAGTACTGCTCAGCCTCTAATTTATATTTTCGTTCTAACACCCTTTAAAGTGTTAGCAACCGGTTTCTAACAAAAACTACGGATTTGATTCTAAAACCAACAACACGCCAGAACGGGTAGAACTTACAACGTAAAGTAAATAATAAATTGAAAATATAAAGCCAAAGCCAAGAAGAACAACATGAAGAAGAAACTTGAATCGTATCTTATCTCGGTAAAACTTGGGTTTGCAAATCCCTTTACTTTGTGTGCGACAAAATAAACAGCCTCTTTGTGTGCCTTCGTCAATTCCCATATGCTTCGGATCCAAGTGATTACAACTTTTGATTAGATTTAACTCTTTTGAGTCTGAGTATCAAACTTGGTTTACTAGTTTTTGCACGAGTACGTGCTGTATTGTTTTCAACCTAGCTGCTATAAAATTAACGAGTTTAAAGAGGAAAAACTATGGTTATTTGGTGGTGGGTGACTAATTGACTGGTCAGCATGCGCTGATTACATTTAGGCTAGCTATTTTCCTAATGCTTTGTGTTGTGTCTTAGGTTACTTTTCACCTGAAAACGGGGTCAGATTCCCGATCTCGAAACGTTTTGTACTTTTGGTTCACTCGAAAACTATGGTAAACGTCCGTAATGATATTTTAACCTCAGAAATTGTACAATCGTCAAGAAACTTGAAACAAAGGATCTCGGTTTGATCGGACAACCGGAAGTGTCCTTGGGGGGAGTTTCCTCCCCCACTTCACTTACGTACTTTATAGCCGAGCTTTCCATATCTTACGATTATTCGTTGAATCAATTATGGGTAATTAACCCTATACTCCGTAATTACCTTGATTACAATACTGGAAAGTAATTTTCCAGTCGATTGAGAAGACAATAATGCGTATTCGTCCAACCCGCTGTTAGGCGGACTCGTAGCGGCTTGGTATCGCGTGCAACTCCGGAGCTCATCACACCGGAGGCGCGGGTTCGATCCCCACAGTAAAACCACCAACAAGGGTCCGCCTAAGCTGCGCGGCGACGCATCAATGCAAGAGACCTTTCGGGACCTGCAATGTTTTTTTTTTTTACTCTGGTCGGTGTTTACTATCTTGTGTTTCTAAGCTACTTTATTTGATATTTGACTTTATTTGTTAGACTTCAAAAGCTACATGTTGTTTGGCTGTGTTTGAATGGTCAGCTTACGCTGACTACTTTAGCCTAGCTGATTTTCTAATGTTCAGTGTTATTATTCAAGGTTTTCACCTGTAGACGGGATTAGATCGTAGATGCCGAAACGTAGTGATCTTTTTTGCTCACTAACGATAGAAAACGTCCGCAATCAAAAATCCTCCCATCGTCATCAACAAACTTGTAATAAAGAATTTCCTTACTTACCTTTAACGCACAGCGACAGAGCGAGCGTGTAATAATACTCTGTGGTATTGTCACGTGACACATGACGTCACAACAATCGGTGACGTCACACAGTAGATTGCTGCTCTATTGATGGAGTAGACGCCGGATACAATGTGACACATTCCACTCAACACAACATAGCTTTGAACCGCAGAAACTACTAAACTACGGCCTTTGAACTCAGGTTCAAGCTTTGAGCGGTTCATCTGTCACCAGTGGTGTGAGAGTATGAAGTATGAAACAAGTTTTTTTGTCTTTTAGACTTTAGTTTACGTTCCTTTTTATGTATATGTAATTATTGTCGAAT
The DNA here is from genome assembly GCA_018831715.1 of Matsumurasca onukii. Taxonomy (NCBI): domain Eukaryota; kingdom Metazoa; phylum Arthropoda; class Insecta; order Hemiptera; family Cicadellidae; genus Matsumurasca; species Matsumurasca onukii. The sequence goes on from CM032060.1 coordinate 53,805,680, forward strand.
TTATATTGGAAATAGAGATATTCAAGCCGTAAGCATGGTAAGGCCCAGGCTCGGGACCCGGAAATGGGCACCGATCCTGACCCAGAACATGTTTTGATCATATTTTTAAAACTTTAGCTCATGAGAAGACAAGTCACTATATTGGAATAATGCCGTTTGAGCTGTTTGAAAACCAATGTTAGCTCATTTCTAAATTGTGTCCCTTCAGGGTACAATCTTCGGCGGTCCAATGTCTTGGCCCTACCTCATCACAGAACTACGTTTTATGAGTACCAAACATTATATTGTTCAATTAAAATGTAAAATACACTTCCTTTAAACTTAAAACCTAATTAAATATCTTAATATTTAAAAGACAACTAAAATTGTTTCTTATTTAATAGGAATTTTATTATGTTAATGAATTTTTTAAATTTGATTAGTGTAAATTAAGATATGGTTTATTTATTTTTTACATCAAATAACTTATTTGTGTCTTATATGGGTGTCGGTGAACTCTCTGGACACACTTTGTATACATGTTCCATGGGTCAAAACAATAATATTTTACCATATAAACAGGGGTCTCCGGCGCTTCGTTGTCCGTCTGTCTGTGTGGATGTGCTTTTTACTAAAATAATTATGAAAATAAAACTAATGCACTAATTTTTACCAAACTTTCGTCAAAAGTTTAAAATGTCGTTGTCTAATTAGGAACAAATTATTATTTCATTTTACTTTCAAATTTCAAAATCTGTGTAAATTTTCAAGTTGAAATTTTCAAAGCTGAATAACTCAAAAACGAGTACTTTTACAACACCTGTATAAGAACAATTCCTTTTAGATTAATTATTTTCCTTTCTAAAAATGTAAACAATATCAAAATCGAATGAGAAATAACAAAGTTATTGTAATTTCTGTCTTACCGGCTCATGTCCACCATGCGTTCCTCCAGTCAGCTAACGCAACAGCAATGGAACTGACTACATTATTTTGATTCAGGAGTTTGTTAAATTCGTTTGCACATCTCTACAATCAATAATTAGTCTTTCCGGTTATGCTACCGTGTCGAATGTCGTCATTTTGAACAGCTCTTGCACGAACAAATAAATTACAGTTTGTGTCCTCTGTTTTGGTAGATTAAATAGAAGATTAAATAAAAATTTTAACATTTAATGTTTTATTCTAAACTGTTTTATTTGTTGGGAATTTTAACAAATTTAAGTTACAAATCTTATCAAACGATTAACTAGTTGACTTTTTTAATTTTTTTAAATATAAGTTAAAATTTAAAAATAAATTAAGTTAGTTAATGTCGGAGTTATCCTATGGATATCTCTAGGCTACTCTCTAAAACCCCAAACCTAACCTAATCTTTGAAAAAAAGGATTTTGAATCAATAGTTTTCTGTACCCACAGTTATTACTATTTTTATGAAAGTTTAATAGTTTTGAATAAATAAAAACAATATTTTTATTAAACATTTTCCATTTAATTTCCATAAGAAAGGGCACAAACTGTAATTTATTTGTTCGTGCAAGAGCTGTTCAAAATGACGACCTTCGACACGGTAGCATACATGGAAAGACTAATAATTATTGATTGTAGAGATGTGCAAACGAATTTAACAAACTCCTGAATCAAAATAATGTAGTCAGTTCCATTGTTGTTGCACTAGCTGGCTAGAGGAAGGCATGGCGGACATAGGCCAGTAAGACAGAAGTTACAATTACTTTGTTATTTCTCATTCGATTTTCAATGTTTATACATTTTTAGAAAGGGAAATAAATACACTAAAAGTAATTGTTCTTATAAATTTGATGTAAAAGTACTAGCTTTTGAGTTATTCAACTTAGAAATTTCTAAACGGCCGCCATTTTGAAGATTGAAAGGTTAATTTGAAGGTTAAATGAAATAATATTTTTTTCCTAATTAGACAATAGCATTTTAAATTTTTGACCGAAATCTAGTGAAAATCAGTTTATTAGTTTTATTGTCATAATTATTTTAGTAAAAAACACATCCACACAGACAGACGGACAACGAAGCGCCGGAGACCCCTGTTTATATGGTAAAATATTCTTGTTTTGACCCAAGGAACATGTCTACAAAGTATGTCTAGAGAGTTCACCGACACCCTGTAATTCTTGTTGTTGTTGAATCCAGCCTTGTTTATCTTCTATAATATAAAAATGAATCGCAAAATGTGTTGCTATAAGCGCATAACTCAACAACGCCTGGACCAATTTTTTTCAAATGTTGGTTGGAGTTCAAGGATGGTTTTTACGGCGAGAAAAATTCTAATAATTGCCGGAAAACCCCCTTAAAACAGCCCTTTTCCTTTTCCCATACAAACGTTTTCTAACTAAAACGTAAACAATTTGAGCTTTATTGCTATTTGTTGCCAGCTGATATCCCTATTTTAGACATAAAACATATGTACGGCTAAAGAAAACAACAACAAACTGTCAATGTCGATTTGCCGTTGTACATTGTGTTGTTTTTCTTGGATTTTCTGTAATCTAATCTACTGAGTTTGTTTTTGTTAACTAATACATGAAACAAATTCGTATATCGTGTATTGTGCAGAGTGATTAATACGAAATACGTAGGAACAAAAAACTACCACATTACAAATCTTTTTGACAGGACGAAGTCTGTCGGGTCCGCTAGTAATTTATATATTTGTAATTTATACGTGTTACCGTTTCTCGTTATAATTAAACTTGCCTAAGGCCTGAGTCACACTTGGCTACTTAATAGCCGCTACTGGTTCGCTCCTAGTAAAATAGCTGCTACTAAAGTTGTCACACACAAAACATGGTAGCTGCTTCATAGTAGTTGGGATTGTGCTAATCATTTTCATTTTGTTCTGTCTGTGTACCAAGCGTGTAAAATCTGTTGGTATAACCGTATAAGGCATAATGATTTGAACCACTTGATATTGGGGTGTGTAACAGACGTTTGTGATGATTTGATCAACAATTAACAAAAATAGTTACGGAAACAAATTCCGAGCTGCACGAAATTAGAGATAGCCTTAAGATACATTGCAACCATCAAAAATGTTATGACATCCCCTCCGGTCCTCTTAATATCACTCATTGTCACTTAACTGTTTTACAAATACACTTGAAACAAAACTCAAGAGTTGACAGAGAGCAACTAGCCGGTAGCTCAGTATGTCACAATAGCCGCTAGGTTGCTACAGTCGCTAGTTGGTCACGTGACTCACTCGCTCGGGTTAGTAGCACGGAAAATAGAACATGTTTGATTTTCGATGCTAGTGGTTTTTGACTAGCACGCTACTGTTAGTAGCTGCTACTTCGATAGCTGCTAGTAAAGTAGCCAAATGTGACTCAGGCTTTACACATAACATTTCATGGCCCTCCTTACTAAACTTAGATATTATAGTACTTAAATATTAAAATGTTATTTTCCAACTAAAAAAAATACTATAAGTTATGGTGATATGATGGTCTTGGTGAAGATGGATTCATTGTATAAATATTATGTTGAGTCTAATTTTTTTAAATAATACTGTACTCAATTTTTCAACTTTTCAATTTTTTCCAAAAGGAAACCATTATATTTTGAGTATTATCAATACTCATCTTTAAATAAAAAATACTAGTGAAAACAATTGATTATTAAAGAAGATGAAGTTATATTTTTCTTTTTTGCTGAAAGTTTTAGAGAGGCCAGGTCCCCGTTGCCTCCTCTGACGAGCCGCCACTGCCTTGTGCAATGCAAGCCATGACTGATGACGGCGTATTATGCAGTTGCCTCCTCTGACGAGCCGCCACTGCCTTGTGCAATGCAAGCCATGACTGATGACGGCGTATTATGCAGTTGCCTCCTCTGACGAGCCGCCACTGCCAGTATGCAAGCCATGACTGGCGAGTTTGACTCACGCCAGCGTAGCTGTTTGGCTAGCCTTGTGCAATGCAAGTGCTGATCTGCTGATGATCCAGCCTGACGACGCCACGGTTTGGCCTTGTGCAATGCAAGCCATGACTGATGATATTATGTTGCAGTTGCCTCAACTTTTCTGGAGTTGCCACTGCCTTGTGCAATGCAAGCCATGACTGAATGTTATTGCAATGCATGAGTTGCCTTCTGACGAGCCCACTGCCTTGTGCAATGCAAGCCATGACTGATGACGGTATTATGGAGTTGTCTACCCACACCTTACCACGGTTTGGCCTTGTGGAGGCTGCTCAAATGCAAATGTTTGTATTTTTCATTTTGCAAAAGCAAACAACCAACAATACTTCAATGGGGAGAGTCGCAAGCCAGCTTTCAAAAAACTAAAATTGTAGACACTTCCTTGCCTTTATATCCTTGAAACATGTCTCTTTTTTAGATCCAAGTGTGACCCGTAAGAGGTAGAGACATACACTCTTACGTAACGAGAGGCAGGGATGATTACCGAACTGGGAGACAGTAACTCATGAACGTGTTTGCCTTCACAGGCAGGAGTTCTATTAGTCAACAGACTTCCAAATTCGATTTAAGGTGCCACTATGCCAAAGGCATTTAAATCTCGTCTCAAAACAATACTAGCTCAGGAAGCATTTTACAGCACAGATGAGTTCATGGCACATAACTGGGAGACCTCTTAAAACTGACAGACAGATTATTGGGCTGGAGTGGGAATAATTCGAATGAATGAAATGAATGAATGAATACCTCTGTATGACTGAAAGATACTTCGATGTGAATGAATGGAAAATTTTAGATAATCTTAAACACTGATGATTGCGATACAATGTATATAGTTTATTTCAATAAAATATTTATTTATTTATTTATGACTCTACCCACTAAGCCCAGACGCAGGCATCCCTCTCTCCGAATTCCTGAGAAAGAGAGATAATTCAACCCCATCTTGAGAAATTGAGGGATAATACAATCGTAATAAAGAACTCTGGAAACAAATATTTATTTTAATAAAATAAGATAATAAAGAAACATTTCAATGACATTTTTTCTTTGTTATACAGCACAATCTCATCTATCACCTTTCAATTTGACACACCGTGCTGTCCAACATCATAACAAGCAAAAAGTAAACAATATAATACAAATTAAGGTTACGACTTATTATAATTATATAGCAGGACTGCAGGAGTCTATTTTGTGAAACAGTAAACTGCACTGTTAAGCAGTAACACTGTTATTTAGTACAAATTGATGTCAAAAGAACTGTTTGTTAAAATTTAAAACCTCCCTTGCATCTGTTATATTTTATCAATCAGCCATATGCCGACCTGTTTATATTGGATCAACAAGACTACTATACTCAAAACAAATAATAAATTATTATACATTAACGAGCAAAATCAACTGTTTCAATTGATCCAACCATATTATTATGCATAAATCATAACTTCCAACCAATTAACAGAACAGAAATTCTTTTTATGGTAAAAAATATTAATATAATGGCTGGGAATCGTTAGATCATCCCTCCGCCATAATCAAAAGGGTTTAAAGTACAGGGTTTCATAAAAGAAAGGTGCAGTTTCGACTATCTGTAAAATTTTAATGTGTCAAACTTAAAAACCCAGGGTGGTATTATATGATTGTATCCGGGAACTCAAAGAGTTTTGTTTACATTTACTACAAAACAGATGTGCTCATTGTTAACCTCTTTGTTTTGAAGAAACTTGAATTTTGTGTTTTCAATGTGAACACGTTTTCAAATCAAGGAAAACCATCATGTGTGTGGTGTGGTACAGTGAATTTAGTGTAGTGAAGATTTAGGACGACTTTGAACAAAGCTGTTCAGGTATAAAAACACTATTTAATAATACATACAGTTTTTCAGCAAAGAAGAGTCATAGTACAGGTAGGCTATCAGTCTCAGATGAAACCGTTGACAACGTGAGGCAATCTTGCCTTAAAAGCCCTAAAAGATCTATCCTGCCTATACCAACGAATAATGTTTTTTTCTATTAGCGAAGCTTTGTTCCAATTTGTATAAAATCTTTGCTGCACTAGTTCCCGGACACAGTGACTATTCTGGGGTTTTAATTTTGATGCATTACAATTTTCATATAGTCGAAACTGCACCATTCTTTAATGCACACCCTGTATCATACAGACTAAGCAGTTTGCCTAAAATGTTTACAGTTACATCTAGCCATTAGACAATAGACATAATACTTAAATGGATGAGAAATTTCTGCGACACCATATTAGGTAACTGTTAAAGAAAAAGTAACAAGGTGATATAAATTTGAATGCAAGATCTATGCTACTGAACAGGTCGAGGGTTCTATCTTCATACAACAGAAAGTAGAGCATATGTACGCAACAGTCTAAAATACAATCTTTAGTTTTAAATGACAATATCACCATTTTCAAATGTCAATAATACAAATCTACATTCAATTTATATAGATTAAGGGCCGTTTTTTCAATTACCTACTACAGTGTATGTATGATTGAAGATTATTTCAAGATTATTTACAGGATTTATTTTCCCATTCTTTATTAAATTAAACCTGTGTTCAATATGCTCAAATATTTAAATACAAAAGTAAAACTAAAATGGAAAATAAAAACAGACAAAGTAAATCTTAACCTCAAAAAATACCCACCTTTCCTATTGGCTGGCTGGCGGTTAAATTTTAACCGCCGGGTAAGGCTCAATTGAAAAAACAGCCCTAAGAATAATATTTCTAGGGTCTACCATTCAAAATACATCGAGGACAAACACTTATTTTTCCTATTTTTGAGACATTTTTGAGAAATACAGCTTCAATCCCACGATCAATATTATAAATAGAAGGGGTGGACGGGGTTGGATTTTTACCTTCGGGCGGGGATCGGACAGGAAACTTAGTTTCTTGCTTGATATCGGGAACATTTTCAAACAGGATTAAAAGCTTATTTTGGTAATTACAAACTAAAAAAGGCCAGAAATTTGATTTTTTACAGTAAATACAAGTATATTTACCCTACAAATACCAACCTTGCGTTCCTTTTGTGAGTTTTAAAAGAAATATATATGTACATCATGATTGCCCTTTCATTTGATATTATTATTTATCGTATTAGTGATATTGCCATATAATTAAATTTTGTAATCATTACAGGAAATTGTGAAAATTAAAATGTCAAAAAGGGTTATAATAATAACTCATTTATTCTTTTAAAAAAATGGAAACATTAAGACATAATTTAATTTTAATAGGTATCCACCTAGAAAACTGATTATTAATCAGTGTAAAATGATAAAAAAGTGAGATTGTTTCAAAATCCTCTCAAGTTATTCGACACGGGCCTCAGATCAGTTCCGATCGTTATTTTGTCACTACCTCCCGTGCTGGGAGTGGGTAATTTTGCCTGCTGCCTTCCTTGGATGTGGCAGCCGCTTCTCAGGCTCCCTCTTGAATCGAACCCTGATTCCCGTTACCCTAAGAACTGCCAAAAACTTTTGTTAAACTTCAATTTTTGCCAAAAAATCTTTTTCGCTGATTTCGGCCCAAAGGGGAAAGTCCAACCCCGTCCACCCCTATTTAAAACATTGTGCACATCTGGAACAAAGGCCCCTGAACCATACCTAAAACATAGGATTTGTACACAACTTCATACATTATCATACCAAGATTCAACGGTAGCCTCTCCAGTCACTGCCCCCGCCACGGTACCGGTCGTTGTACCGGTTGAACGAGCCTCCTCTCTGTTGATAGCCGCCTTGGTAACCTCTGTTCCAACCGGTTCTGTCTCTGTTCCAGTCCCTGCTATCTCGGTTTCTGTCCCGGTCATCTCGGTGCCTGTCTAGGGGGTGGCGTCCTTTGTCATCTCTATCGCTAGACGAATGATGGTACCCCGAGTCAGATGACTGTGATCCATAACCTGAAATCAACAACAAATAAGTCATTACCTTGCTCGAGGCATTGACGATCTTCATGGAAATCTTCATGATTCAGTTTAAACCGTTTTGAGGATCAGGGGCTTTTTAAAAACAATAAAATACATTCATTTAAGCTGAAATTTGAACGGCTTTTAATTTAATCTAGATGAAATTTTTATATTTAAAAATGCACAAAATAGAGTTTAGGAAATCAGGATAGAAAAAATACACATGTACAGAACCCCCCTGACTTACGCCTCTCTAGTTTGGTGGACGAAAGCCAGGCAGAGTACCGTAAAGACCAAACTTAGCAGCCTACAAAGACTGGCATGCTTAGGTATCACCGAGCATTCACTAGCACCCTACAGCGCTAAAGGTATTGCTCAATATAACCCCCCTAGACATTTTCATAGAAATGGAGGCTAGGAAATTCGGATACAAACTCTCCATTTCGGGCCATTTAAAAAGGGGTCCGACTCTTTCGGGACATGTGGGAGCCTTAGACTCCTTCCCCGAGGAACCGCTCCTCACTATGAGGTCTGACTATATGGAGGGGCGATACCTCTTTGTAAAACCTTACACAGTCAGCATAGAATCATGGTTACAGTGGTCAACTGACAAATCTCTTTTAACTATTAATAACTGTAGGGTCTGGTACACAGACGGTTCATTGATAGAAGGAAAGGCTGGCTATGGGGCACACAGAGTCCGGCCCAGGTGTAACCTCTCAGGTAGCTTGGGAGGCTTTTGTACAGTGTTTCAAGCAGAAGTCTTCGCAATCTTCACTTGCACCTATATAGAGTTATCTGTTGGTACAAGGGATAAACATATCTTAATCTTCTCAGACAGTCAGGCTGCCCTCAGAGCTGGACTGTCCACTTATCAACTCCTGCATTGTCCGGGAATGCTCCCAAGCCCGGGCTCTAGCAAGCTGTAATAATGTACGGATTGAATGGATACCGGGCATCAAGGATTTAAAGGGAATGAAAAAGCCAATCTGCTGGCTAGAAAGGGAGCGCTGTCATCCTTTGCCGGTCCAGAACCAGCGGTAGGAATCAGTCCTTCTCTTGTCAAAACTATGCTAGCCGATAGGGCAAAGGTGTGACACACTGAGCGATGGAAACAGCTACCATGCCAGGAACCCGCCAAACTTTTAGTCAAGAATCCATCAAGGATACTTACCAAACATCTGACCAGTTTTAGTCGTCAGAACATCAGACTGGTAATATCTTATACCACAGGTCATGGGCACTTCAGAAATCACCTAGCAAAAATGGGTCTCAACACAGGAGATACCAGATGTAGGCTATGTGAGTCCACAAAACACATTCTTATTGAATGCGAGTCCCTGGATGCCAGGAGAAGGGGTCTTCTAAGGTCTCGGGAGTGGCAGGAGTTACACCCATCAGAATTGGGTAGCGCGACCCTTGTGCTTTGTAAGCAAACGGGGGTGGGGCTGCCTAATTAGGAGAACAGGGAGCCAGCACAATAAACCAAAGGGTTGACGTGCGCGTGGTCTTGAACCGCAAATTTTCCCCATCCAATCTAATCTAACCCCGCTGACCCTTAATAAAAATATTCTAGTCCTTTACCTTGATGTCTTCTTTCTTCGTTAGAGGGGGGTCTCGGAGTATCTATTTTTGGTCTAGAGAGTTCATTTGGCTGTGATTCATTTTCTTCTGGCTTTTTCTCTTCTTTCATTGAATCAAGAGAGTTTCTCTCATTAGTTCCACCGTTCTTCAAGTCATTAACATCCGAGCATGGCCTGAAACCAAGGAAAGAAAATATATATTGTTTAATGTCTAAACTGATTATATATAAAAATGTCTGAACTGATTCCTTGAAAAAATTTCAATTGTCACCCTATGTTGCAGTATTTGAATTTTGAAACTAAAACATGGCCGCTTTGCAGCTAACGTTGCTGAAATAATTGAAGCAAATTTACTTTCCAATATATTATTCTAATTTACTAATTGTAACTCTAGTTTGCTTCACTAACAGCCTCCCTTCGGCTTTGGGCCTCAGCTCTTAGTGCTCTATTATTCAAGAGTTACAAGGCTGTTCGATATACTCACAGCCTTGCTTCAGGTAATTAGACAGACACCCTGTATATAAAAAGTACCATATAGCTTTCTCGGAAAAACACTGAAAATACACTTCTTAGTGCTTATACTATAACCCAATCCTATTTATTTAAGGGGGTGGTCACAGCTCAGCGTATAGTGCGTGCTTCGCACCAAATCGGCCTGGGTTCGATTCCCGGCTGCACTGATGGCCACTACCCGTGGTTCACTTTCCTTATCCATGTTGCCTTTATGCTCTCAGTACATTTTAGAAACGTTGTTCTATAGGGCTAAGTGTTCTATTGATGAGAACAATTATCAAAATAATCGGTACAACACACAAAATCAAAATTATACCCCACCAAACTACCTTAGACTTCAGTTATGTGATCAACTTCCTGTTGAAGCCGGTAGAATATCACGGTATACAATAAACTTTCTGACAACGTTAAAAGTTATTTTTCCAACCAATTCAAAACTTACCTAATAAATTGTCTTGCCTAAAATTTGTTTCATACAATTGAAGATTTTATAGATAGGTAAAGGTTCCATAACCCAATTGTTTAATAGGGCTAATGTATAGTTTACTTGTGGAAGTTAGGATATTGTCCAAAAACAATCTTTATTGTAAAATTTGACATTAAACGAATTGTTGTTGTTGTAAAAGTTACGTTAAGCCATTGGTTGTTGGGCTATTAATTAATGACCCAATCTGGGGAACAGTCGGCTCTAGTTTGTAACAGGACTACATCATCCATCAAAACAATCACCATCATCCCACCATCAAAAAACCTTCAAAGAGTGGTCGGTGTCTCAAAGCAAAGTGTACGTTACTTACTTCTCGAGCAAACCGTTGTCACCGTCTTCAGCTTCAGTCCTGGTCGGCCCTGACACATCATCGTTGGTACTGTTTGTATTCGACTCCTCCTAAACCAACGTCAAATAATCAAATTTCCAAAGCTTACTTAATGTAAAATAAAAGCAATTTTACTTTTAGAAACTTAAAGAAGTTTGATGAGCTCAAGGAGGAATGGGAAGTAAAGGATCGGCAAAGGTACCTTCACTACCTTGGATTTGATAAATAATGGAAGAGGAGTCCAAGGAGGTTGGTTTCTTGTAGGTCATTGGATCCAGCAGACCTAGAGAAAAGACAATTTAAATAATACATTTAACAATTATATCCTTTCAGAGTTATCATTAAGGAGGTTTCCTTCAGGTGTATATATTTTTTTAATGTTATATTCTTTTGTTTTTTGTATGTTTATGTATGCCGACAGTGCCGAGGGTCGGGGTACCTCACACACCTCTTTCTAGGAACTGACTGACCAACTTTCACCCTCATCCCTCGACCACACCCTCAGTCAGAGCCTAAGTCTGGAGCAGCACGGAGCTTGCCGCTCGTGCACTAATCCAGGAGTTCAATTCCGTGTGATCCTAGTGATTTGGTTTTTGTTGCTTTCAGAAATTAGTTTTATTTTTTGGTAGTGGTTTTTATGTTATTATGTACCTAGGTTGTTTTTTTCTGAAAAATAAATGTCAGTTACAATTTTTATTATTACAGTTTTTCAATGTTTTTTTTATTCTTGATACTATGTATATCTTACTAACAAGTGTGCAAAGTTTAAAGTTTATAACTTAATCTAACTAGGAGATAAAAATTATTTAGAGAAAAACACAGACGGACGGGAAACTAGGCGAGCTAGGACTATGTGTTATGGAAAATTTTTTGTTTATTTTGACTTGATAAATCAAACTTACATTTTAGCGGATAAGCCCTTAGTAAGGATGAAATATCAGTGAATTTTGTGTGTGACTCTGCTGTGTACCTTTTTTTGTTGGCCCCTAAACTTGTTTTTCTTAGGTAAGCTAGCTACTATCCTCTCTCTGCTTGTAAAATTCACCAAACTTACATTTTTATCGCTAGTTTCTTCAAAGGAGTTGTTTGAACTGTGCATAGCCTGCGCTTGGTCCACATCGTCTGATCCGTTAGTGACCTGGCTATCACTCTCTTCAGGTTTGAACATGTCCGTACTTTCCTCAAGATCCTCTCCAAAACCTCCTTCAGGTTTCTCCAAACTGGTAAACGGCTCCAAGGTGTCTTCATTATTACTCACTGCTCCGTTTGCTTCTTCTGTGGGTTCACTATATTCACTAATGTCGTTTTCTAAATAATTAGGTTTACTACTTTCAAAATTTTCCTCAGATACTTGATCTTTTTCAGATTCTTTTGAGTCTTCAGACAAATCTTCTTCGTCTTTCATTGGTTCACTGGCACCTGCAGCGTCATTTTCCTCCAGATTGGTTTCATTATTTTGGGTTTCAGATTCGCTCTCATTTTTATTTTCTTCAACAGACTTATTCTCTTCAACGTTATCTTCTGCTATAGCATTATCAGAGTCTTCACTTTCACTTGTTTTCTTTTCAACTTCTTCAATTTTTTTGGCCTCACTTTCATTTTGCAATTGTTCTTTATGATTCATTTCTTCTTCTGACAATTTATGTGCTTGATCATTTTTATCATCAGAGTTGTCGTTGCCTTCATGAACTGAAATGCCTTCGATTGTACTTTCTGTGGCATTGATCTTATCACTTTTTTCTCCAACTTCTTGATCATCGTTGTTTTCTTTATCAGTTTGTTCTTGTACACTCTGTCCTTCTGTTGACAAATTATCACTTTGTACTGCTTTTGGCACATTATCAATTTCTACGTTATTAATCTTATCGGATTCATTATTATGCGTTTCTTCAACTGCAGAAGAAACCTGTACATTTTCAGAGTCAACTTCCATTTTCTCGTTTTCTTTCACAGGTTCTGATTCATCTATTTCCTCAACTTCCGATTTCTCTTTTTCTTCCACAGGTACTGATTCATCTATTTTCATCATGTCTTCCTTTTTTCGTTGTGCTTCTTCTTCATTTGTTTCTTTTGTTTGCTCGAAAGTTTCATCATCTTTCTTTTCATCCACCCCATTACCCAAACCATCATTTTCAGCTTGCAGCTTACTTTCATCTGTATGTGGCTCCTTTTTCGTTTCCTCGCTTGATTCATCAGTAGGTTTATCATTGTTCCAGACTGATAACTTTCCAATCACGCCTTGCTCTATACAATTTAGATTGGTATGAAATGCAGTCATAAGTTGATTTAACTTGTTGAATACGCTCAAAACATCTTCCTTGGTCTTCACAGTCTTACTGCATAACTTTTCACAGCGGTTAGATATCAAAAGTGACAGTTCAGATATATCTTGAATAGCAGAATCAAGGTACTTAACTGCAGCAATAACACTACTCTCCGCACTTCCAGAGAACCTCAATTTACATTTGGATTTTTTTTCATCTTTCTTAGAAGATGTTTGGTTCATTTCTGATTCACTCGTTGAATCTTCATCGTTTAGAGAGTTTACCCGTGGTTTCTCTTCTTTATCTTCTTCCTCCTCCTCTTCTTCACTCTCTTCTTTTTTTACATTACGGGATGTCTTCTTCTTTTTTGTAGGAGATTTCTTTTTGTTTGGTGAGACTTTTTTCTTTGAGTTTACTTTGGGAGAGGCTGATTGTTTTTTGGATTTGCTAGGTTTAACTGCAGGACTACTTTCTACTTTTCTCAAAACAACCGCACGGCGGCGGCTTTTGTCTTCAACAATTTGAGACGTTTCTTTAGAGTCGCTCTTATTTTTTGTCTTTCTTGGTGTTGCAGATTCTTTTTTATCTGGTTTTGTCTTCTTTGCTGGTGAAAATTCTTCATCCTCAGAATCACTTACGACAACTACTTCAGGAACTCTTGTGGACTTTGTAACTCTAAGTGAAAGTCTGGAAGGTTTTTTGGTAGGAGTAGATACCGTCTTGGGCGAGAGACTCCTGTTTCTTTTCGTCTCAGTTTGAATCTTTCTGCCCTCATTTTTGTCACTATTCCTGGTTGACAGTCTCTTGGTGATGTCTTCACTTTTATTTCGTTTACTGCTCCTGGTCTCAGTTTCAGTATCATCATCAATTTCAGTGGCCTTGCGTTTCTTCGATTGAGTCTCCTGTAAAATGCAATCAAATAGTTAAGATTTTAATTTTTTGCACTAAAGAGCACAGTTACCAACATAGAGGACTATTATAATAATATGAATTTATTAAGAAGAATACAAAGTTCATGTGAGAACAACTATACAGTCGAGCATGGCACCAAGTATCGTGTGAATAGACTAGGTTACGGAGATAGCCCAGTCTACATAAAAGCCAGCAGTATACAGTATATTAACTCACTGCCTGACTACTCATATTTTCCTGTAGGATATCTACTTCTACAATGATTAGTACCTTAAATATTAGTAGTACTATCTATAAAACTATAAACACTGAATACATGATTAAGTCAAAGATATGACTTTTACATCGTTCACCTTCAAAATATAACTTTAATGTCACAAACAACCCGCCAAGAATTTAATTCAAATATTACAGACCAAGTATTTAAATTCTTTCTTGTACAGAAATTGTTATTTTCGATAGGTATGACAATAAAGAAAACAGCTCAACTGGTAGCGATGTATTGAGTCATATAATATAATTAAAATTAAAGTTAATGCATACTCAGATCACTCAAACAATTCATAATAAGATCTATCCCTTTGGGAAATACAGACCCCTGGAGCTTGTCCCACTTCTCCACACTAAGTGATTTCGGCCCAAACTTACACCTCGGCTAAATCTAGTATTTTGACTTGAAAATATGGTAGGTAGATTGCGCATAGATGCCACATGCAAAATCAACATATTCGGCAGCCCATGCATATATAGCACTGCCCTCTCTCACCGTCTTTCTCCCACACAGCTCACATGCTCGAGTTTGTTCGATGCCGATGACTTTCACTGGTTCTTAGTTGACCCTTGCCACACTCATCACCCTGCGACCCTCTGTAGTGGTTGTGCACCTGCCCCTCGTCAACAAGTTTTGGTTTTTTTGCAACGGTTGAAACTAACTTAGTTTCCATCTTAAATGGGCGAGTCAAGAGAGGGACTAACTGGAGGTGCGCTAAAGAAGGTTAACTTTTGAGAGTCAATTGGCTGGAAGAGACTCTGAAGAGAGTGAAAATTACCGGTTACATCCGGTTTGGATCTAGAAGACCTCTGTACCTCCCCTCCCATCCTAGTCAAAGCCCACATCAGTCGCCCAAGAAGCATGATGCTAGCAGACCTTCCCTTCCTTACCTTGTTACACATCCTTCCCTCTCCATGGGCTAGCATTTCCTTAGCTGGCGGCCCATGTGGCCAAGCCAATCATCCAACAACAACAAAAATGTGGGTGTCTCACCGCACCCTTGTTTTAGAGGCTAAAATATGGTTAAAAAAGATGGCTTATATTTGAGTATCCTTGGTAAAACACTGTGGTCTAGTCATGTACTAAATAGATGATAACTAAATAATAGCTTACATTTTTAGCAGGTTTGTTGGTTTTGCTCGATCTTTTTCCGCTTTCTTCCTCTTCGTCCCTATAAACAATGAAATGAAATAAAATCGTCTTAATTGGTGTCGAAGTTAGGACTATAAAGTCCTCTCTTCCACTTAACCACATTACAAAGATATTAACAATTTACATATACACAAACAATTATTAATAAACAAAAAATATTTACATACAATTTCAAATAAATATATACTATGCGAACAACTGAATTAAAACTACAAATAAACTACAACAATGTTCCTTTTATAAACCATTATAATACAATATTAATACAAGCGTATTATAATATTGCAGATACATTACAAAGAAGCATAGCAATTGTCATGGTTAATGTATTGTGTTAAGTTTTAGGTTACTTTTCACCTGAAGACAAGATAAGATTCCAGATCCCAAAAAATTGTGTGCTTATTGTTCACTCAAAAATTTTGTAAATAAATTGAAATCAATACAATAAAATCATACTTAATACAAATACATTAAATAGATAATTGAAATTTAGATATTTTAAATACAAGATTTGATAAACTTAACTGAAGCGTCTAAAAAGGATAACAAATTAATTGGTTATACATTGATAGAAAACGTCCGTAATAAGGTTTTCACCTCGGGAATATTGTACTGTAAGAATAACAATATTTAGCCCTTTCCACTAAGGTTTTAACCCACGTAAAAGTAAGCCGTTTTGAAAACCTATGCATCCTCTGGTAGGTTAATCATCTCTCCACATTTTACTGGAGAACAATGTAAGAAATAAAAGGGGGGAAAAGGAGAGCAGGGTCATCTGGATAAAGTAGAAACACATAGGAGAACACAGACTGTCAAATGTTCAGCCCTACTAGGGCCTTTGTCAAGACAAAAAGAAAATTTGAAAGTTCTCCTACGTGTTTCTACTTTATCCAGGTGAGCCTGCTCTCCTTTCTATTCCTTCTTAATACAGGGTGTCCAGCGTTCAGGAAAACAAAATTTCCTCCCCACCCCACATTTTCCCGGATATATTTTGCGGATTTCCCGGATTTAGAGTCCTTTATATATTCACAGTTACTCCTGCCCATTTTGTTATTATTATAAAACTACAACTTTTTCTACCGCCCGCGACGAAATAAAGACTTTTGCTACCGTTTACAACAATCTCTCGGCTTCCGCTAGCACCTACAGCGAAATAACGACTACGGTACTGTTCGCGCCAATCTTCTGACTCTCACTAGCGCCAGCGACAAAATCACGACTTTCGTTACCGTTAACGACAATTTCTTGACTACCGCTAGTGCCCTGGCGAAATAACGACTTCGATACCATTCACGGCGATAGCTAGGCTCGTCCATGACATAATTGCCACTTTCGCGATCCCTTTCGCAAAATTTCCCGGTTTAGAGACGAAATTCCCGTATAATTCCCGCATTATCCTGTATAATTCTTGGTTTACCCTGAATTCCCGTATGCTGGACACCCTATAACAGCACATCCTGACCTAGTGCCCTATTTCCTAAATCTAACGTTAGAAATAAATTAGTTTCTTACTTGGCATTATTTTTAGCGTGTTCTTGTAGAGCCCAACAGACAGTTCTACGATCGAACAAAGGTTTCGGGTTGCAAATGAGACACTTCCAATCGTCTGATTCAATGTCTTTGACATCCTTCTTGTCAAGGTTCTGCTTTAAGCATTTCTGAAAATTAGAACAATTCGAAAGTTTACCAATAGTCTTTCTAACAAAACATGATAATTTTACTTACAAAATGTTGAATGCTTGAGTTAGTACCATAATAGGTTAAAAGGATAAAAACACAAAATCATCATTATCTATTTTGTAAATTTTTGTAGGTGAAATCACTATGATGAAAACCTTAAAATATTGTTCTTTTTTCACAACCAACCTTATATAATACAAATTTGTTATCAACCCTTTAAGGTCTCAATTTCATTCTGGACACATTTGAACACTTTAACTGCATGTGTAGAATAAGTAATTGTGTTAATGTTTAATATTTTATTGTTATTTAAAAAATAGCAATTTTTAGATAGGATTTAATGTATATTTGTATTTAGCTGGTAGATAGCATGTACTGTAGGAAACCTTGTAGATATTGTGAATAGCTGAGTGTCTGGTATGCTAGCCTTGTTGCCAAGGGCTTAGCTTACCAGTATATAGTTAGAGTAAGGTCATAGGGGGACAGATTGGTTGGAGACAGGTCAGAGAGAGGGTTTGGACAGGTGTTGGGTGTGTTTGGTGTTTGGGGCATCGGCTACATGGCTTTTGAGTGAGCCGAGCTTGATGGTGTTGGTAGGGTAAGTTTTGTTAAGTTTAGTTTCTTTGTATTTTAGGTTTAGGTTGTTGAGATTTGTTGGTTTTTGTCTGATTTAAAGGATAAATTTGTAAAAATAAATAGTGTGAAATAATCTTACAGTAGTACCAGTTTAATTATCCGAGTTACGCCTTAAAATGCAACACCGTGACGCTTTTCCATTGTTTTGCATTACGCCCCCAAATATGTGGTATAACGATGCTGTCCCGTTAATACTACAATTGATGCAGGCCCGGGCCCAAAACCTTTTGTTTTGGGTTAGTCATTGGCTAGTAAGATCCTGAAGTGCTCTCACACACGCTTTTTTAAAACCTTTTTCCAGTTTGTGTGCTTTGTTATTCAGTTTTATAAGTTCTCTTTGCTGTAACGTACCAATTTGCATTGTCAACTTTTACCTGCTATTACTGTAGGATTAGGAATTTCTATTTATAAGGGTGTTTTATTTTTTGGGAGCCCAGGACGGCGGGGATCCGCAGAAGTTTTTCAAAACTTGTTATGAACCCCAGGAAGGTGGGGCAATCAGGAGGGAGTTTTTTTTTAGTTTTTGGGACCCCAGGACGGTGGGGCTCTCGTGGGAGATTTTGAAAGTGTTTTTTGAACCCCAGGATGGGGTTTCGTAGGAGGTTTTGTATACCAGAAAGGTGGCAACAAGTGTCTCTGGGAGACAAGTACTTGGAGTACTATGGTTTTTGTTTCGGCATATATTGTTTCGGATATGTTATTATGGTGTTTATAATGTGGTTAAATATTGATATTGTGGATTATTATGTGGTTTCTCTGATAAAATGTGATTTTGGGTATATTTTGGATTTGTTTCGGATAAACGTACTTGGTGTACAATTTATGGTTAAGTTTTGGATCTATGGTTTTTGGTCTTTTGGTATAAGGCCTGAATTTTACGGCTCATTGTTTTTGGGCTTATATGAGGTGCTGTGGAAATATATTGGGGATTTTAGAGATGTGTGTTCCTGGTCTTTAAATGCGTTTCCCTAAAGGGAATGATTTGCGATTTCACCTCTTTGCAGCAGGTTTTACTGGTCTCAAAGCCACATTTTGGAGATGTGCTCAATGGAGCTAGATTTTGAGTGGTGTGAACCAAGATGCATTTTGTGGAGATTTTCTTTGAAGCTTTGGCTGAAGGGGAAGAATTGTGTGAGGAGTTTAAAACTAATATTTATTTGGGTAATAGTTTAGTTTATCTTTTTTATTGAATAGGAATTTTGCATTACGGTATTATATTTTATGAATGGTGATTTTGGGATAACTTTAACTAGTCTTATTACGGAGGCCTCCATTTATTTGATAATAATTAAATGTGATATTTTTATGTTTGTGTAAATCTTGTTATATAGGAAATTTGTTTTAGGATTGGTTTTAATGCTCTTATATTTAATGGTTTTCAGCCAAATATTTCAAGGTATGGCTGTAGGTTTCAATGGGATGTTTCATTTTAAATGAAATCCTTATAATAAACATATATTTTGGATTATTAGTAAGTTCGCTGTTACTAGTAAGCAAATAATTGTTACATTACTCGCTAATAATCAACGATACTCGCTGGGACAAGTTTACTAATCGCCAAGTCGAGCTTGAGACTGATATTGCGCAGTCAGGAAAGAACCATTTAAATGGCCTAATAACCGTTTATCCCTGTATTTATTATTTAAGATTTTAATATTTCTATTTAGTTATTTACAGTGTAAAAGAAACCCCACGGACATTGGAACAAGTGGACAGTGCAGTGTGAATAGGTGTGGACACGAAGTTTTGGAAAGCGGACTCTTGTGTTGATAAATATCGTGGTGGCAGCGACAGCAGACACAGCCTTGACGTAATGACTGCAGCAGTTTGCTGACCCGGCTTCTGCTGACTCTACAAGTGCCCGAGATGACAGCTTCAATGGTATGTTGACACTTCACTAGCTCGACCTACTAGCAGTGCTGAGACAGCTGGATGGCTACTCTGGGTGTGTGGACTGCATGACCTTCACCTTGGCTGACTCTCGTCTGGTGCCTGAAGAAAACCGCCATCAACAATGACTGCTGTTGAAACTCTAACTGCAATGATTTGCGGTGATGAGATTTTTGGCATTCTCCGAGGTGCTTTCTCCTCTTCAGCTCCGTCTTCGGAAACCTTCAGCTTGAGGATTTACTGTGGGATCACAGAACAGACTGCCTCAAAATCACACGACTTTGGCGCTGCCATAACTGACTGAGACGATGTGGCATCCTGGAGCTCCTGCTCGCTCTCTCCTTCGTTCCTATCCGGAGAGACCTGACGTTAAGGACTGCGCTCCAGGATCAAGATGGCCGCCTAAGATTCATCGTCTCCGGCTGTTCCTTACTCTACCATAACAAACTTGGAGGTTATGTGGAAATCCGAGTTCTTGGCTCAAGAGAACGGTCGACCACGAGGACACGAGGGTGCTGCTGGTCACCATTCAACGGCCTACGGGATCGCAAGCTGAGGAGCTTGTCGGAGAACCTGAACCCAGATGCTGAGGACTGTTTGTGAAGTTCCGGGGGTCATCTTCTGTGGAGGTGGAGCAGGCATTGATGGGCATCAGGCTGAGTTGACATCACGGGCATCAGGCAGAGTTGGCATCACGGACATCATTGGGGATCAGAGTTGACGGCCTAAGCCTTGGAACTCAGGCTGTGCAAGACATCGAGGCAGACACACCGAATACAGTGTAGGACTGGACTGCATACTGCATTGTGATGTGAAAGACTTCCCTTGACATGTATTTTGTGCAAACGGTTAAATAATAGGTATTTAGGTGTAAATTTATTTCTGTATATTTATCTTGGCTTAAGACGTTTTATAACTCAATTACTTATTTACTTTTGGTTTTGTTGTTGGTGTTTTAGTACAAAGTGTTGTATTAGCATATATTTAAGGTTGTTGTTAATTCTGGGGCCAGAATCTCAGGGAAGGGAGTTGTAGAATAAGTAATTGTGTTAATGTTTAATATTTTATTGTTATTTAAAAAATAGCAATTTTTAGATAGGATTTAATGTATATTTGTATTTAGCTGGTAGATAGCATGTACTGTAGGAAACCTTGTAGATATTGTGAATAGTTGAGTGTCTGGTATGCTAGCCTTGTTGCCAAGGGCTTAGCTTACCAGTATATAGTTAGAGTAAGGTCATAGGGGTCAGATTGGTTGGAGACAGGTCAGAGAGAGGGTTTGGACAGGTGTTGGGTGTGTTTGGTGTTTGGGGCATCGGCTACATGGCTTTTGAGTGAGCGAGCTTGATGGTGTTGGTAGGGTAAGTTTGTTAAGTTTAGTTTCTTTGTATTTTAGGTTTAGGTTGTTGAGATTTGTTGGTTTTGTCTGATTTAAAGGATAAATTTGTAAAATAAATAGTGTGAAATAATCTTACAGTAGTACCAGTTTAATTATCCGAGTTACGCCTTAAAATGCAACACCGTGACGCTTTTCCATTGTTTTGCATTACGCCCCCAAATATGTGGTATAACGATGCTGTCCCGTTAATACTACACATGTATTTGACAAAAATAGATTCACTTTTTTAAACACATCAAAAACAATAATTGATGGTGACTACAGAACCTTGAAAATAAAGTTAATGGTTTTTACAAGGGTTTTTACAGTTTCAAAGCTAATTTCCAAGGTTAAAAAACTAACTTGATACTTTTGATTAGTCAAAGTTGGCTCTGCCACTAGTTTCAAAAGTCGTAATTACTTTGCCGGCCCATTCTCTGTGCTGCTTCACTTTCCCGAAAACTGATTACCATTTTTTTCCCGCGATTGCTTCCGTGGGCTGTTTCATTGCAGTGATGGCGTCAGAAGAGCCTTATTTGCGATCATATTGAGTGCCAGCCAGTTCAATCCCCCAATAACTTCCGAATGTACATTCTAGCAATACTAAGATTTTAAATAATATGGGTTTATTTATATTGTTATTTAGTTGTATAGAATATTTATCTATGTATAAAACAAGTGAGTTATTTGGCATGAACTTTGGACTATACTGTTTACATGTCAATTTAGTACAAATGTAATGTCACAATACATTTTTGTCACAGGCGTTTTGCCTGTGATGAAACATTGTAAAATAAATCAAAATATGTTCTAAGTTCTGAGCGACGGTTTCGTCCTGCAATGACTTCCGACTTTAATTTTACTTGTACAATTTTGAATGCATTTTTAGTCCCATAAAATGTTACTAGCGCCATTTTACGGGTATCGGGTCGCTGCAAGTTGGAAATCCAAAAGCGGCAGTATAAATGGCCCTTATAAGGGAGCTTATCCTCGGTAGTGTACAGAAATTAACAGTCAAGTACACCCCACCCCCCACTTTAAAATATTAAAAAGTTTGAAAAATTTATTTTTTAATTGTTTTTATCAAAATGCTATCAAAACTGCTATATTGACCCAAGTCGACCACATAGGATTAAATCCCAATAGTTTTTTGGCCTTTCTAGGCAAAATGAGTACAGACTCGTAGTCTACCCTGATCCAAAAAAAAATGCATAAAATACATTAACATAAATATATTTTAAAATTCAACAACCGACAGTTTTAGGCTGATATATAAGCTAGAGTGTTGGACTTTGCGTACCTTGCAGAATGCACACGTACAGGCAGAGCAGAGATAGAGGGTGCCTCCCTGGCCACACCAGCGGCAGTATTTGTCGTCTCCGTCCTCATCATTAGAGAAGTAACCGTCACCGTAGAACGAAGCACACTCCTGCAACAGTGCCCACACAGTTCAGGATACAGTAGACGCTCATAAGTTTCCTCAGCATTAGCTTTTCGTATTCTAGCACGGGAGTTACTTGTTTCAGCCTTCAGTCTCAAGACTTGATGGGTTCTATTACTGGCTGTAATACTACATATCATGAAACAATGAATTTTAAATCGCATTGAAATCAGACTACTCATACCGCTATTATAGCAAAAAATAACTTCCTTAGCCCCTATTTTGAAACCATTCGATGGATTTTCATCATTTTTGGTATATTGACGTATAACAAAATACATATTAAATTAAAAATGTCATCAAAGTTAGATAAACTTTATTTTTTAAGATAGTTAATACCCTTTTTTTGGTGAAAATTCCTCCACAAAAGGGAGGTTCCAGTAATCCAATTTTGCTGGTTAACGAACTTAACCAAGGTATTTACTAAAGGAACGGTAGTACCAAATTTGGTAAAATCGGACAAAAAATGCGACTTGTAGAGATGATACACATAAACATGAATATAAAGTGCTGAAATAATAATCAAAACATGTTCTGGGGGTGAGGATCGGTGATGATTTCATGGTCCCGGGCCTGGGGCTTACCATGCAGACAGCAGGAGTATCTCATTTTTCTTAAGGAAGTTGGATAATAACTTACCTTACACATCAAAACACCCAGCACAGTGTGGACGAAAGGGTAAGTGGCTTTCTTGACAATGTCCTGGTCCTGGCTCTTCAAGCACACCGTACACTTGAGTTTGTCCTTACTTATCTCCGATACATCATCTAAAAACAGGCGAATAACTTTCTTAAGTGTTAACAATAACACAATTATAAGCATGCATCAAGAGTCAACTCAGCCTAGGTGAGCGTTGGCTCATACAGTACAATATCACCAATAAAAAATAACACCAAATTGGACGTTTTCGACCAACTAGTAAATAAAAATTAGTTTTGTAATGACAATAGCTGAAATAGAGGAAGTGGAGAGTAAAATTAAGATGGTGCGTAGAGACTAGCCTAAAAATGCAACTCAGCAATTTTCAAATTATTATTATATTTTGGTTAAATGCTTGAAGAGGTTTAAAGTTTAGGGTTTCTAAGACAAAACTCTTTTTAACATTCTATTCGTTGAATTCGCTAACTAATTTAGTGGGGTGAAATCACAAAAAACTGTATTTACTATGAAACAAAGGCATGCTTTGAATTACTTACCTGGACCGTTTCTGTTTCGGTATTTCTTTTCATCTTCCGTCACGGGTATTGACAGGTTTTTCCCCACTACTCTTATAACTTTTTCGGGTTCTGGTTCTGGTTTTTTAGCTTTGCCCATGCTGGAAAAAACGTGCCAATGAAAACATTTTACTACTTTTAAAAGCCAGAAGATCAAATAATCCGGTTTACTACAATTTTAAAAGAATAGAAAACTACTTCAAAGGCTAGAAACAACTAAAAATTTTTCAACATGGAACTGCCCGCAAGGAGTTAGAAGAAAACCTTCCATGAAAGAATATATTTTTAAAATAAATTTTGTTGAAGTAGAGAACAATGACGCAATCCGAACTTGTCCAAGATGACTGCACAAAATGCCAGTAGTTTAACGTCTTGAAACTTAGAAATGCTCATTTTTTTCCTTAGAGTCCACCTTGCGAGATTGAGTTGTCCCCTACTGGCTCATAGGGCCATCAATCGGTTCCACAGTCATATGAGTTTGGTTGTGACGTTTTATTATTTTCAAAAATTTGCTGTCTGTGAGATTGGGTGTGTAGAAATCAATTGTGAAGAAATCATGCGTGTGTTACAATTGATGACATTTAGTGCTACTGAACTACGTAGACCTACCTGTCGACGAAGTAAGTTTCGTAGGCCATAGTAGCCTCACTACATTTGGGACTGTGATGATAATAGTAAGTGGTAATTTCTTGTAGGGTTCTTAAATTATATTCTCTATTCAATTACTGCACTAGAAACAGAATTGACTTATTTGGGGTTTCAGGAACTAGGTGCTTTACTTAGTGCTCTTTCACTGATGCGGCGATGGGCTATGGGATTATATGAGTGTCTTCACACGGGCATCCGGTATTCCGGCACGGTGAGTTACCGGAGACATCGCGCCCACGCGGACTACTTGGCCAAGGGCTATTGTTTCTTATTGGGGTTTTCACACGATCCGGCGCGCGCCGCATGACCCAACTTCTATTTAGTCTTGAATATACCATTGAAGAGGCAGTATTGTGTACTACTTGAGTAATGAAATGAACTTTGTTTATTCCATGCATAAATAAGTACAATATTGTATTTATTATTAATATTTATTTTTATGTAACTATTGTGTAATAACTATTTTTGTTATTTATATTATATATTGTTATTTACTGTTGTTCGTGAGGTGAAACTATGTTAACCTTTTGCGCTCCAATGGCGAACTGAGTCCGACATCGGAGCGGAACGGCAAAATAGTCTAGTCCGACCCATCGTTTATTGCATATAGGGCAAACGATAGGCTAGGACTACACTACACTAACGGGCGCTAGCAGACAACACGGACACTACCACTCCCCCCCTGACGCCAACTCACGTTCGAGTTTGACAGCCCGACAAACAGCCCGGTGGTTTAGTGGTTATAGTGACGGACAGCTGGCCCCTGTCTGTCACAGCGTGGGTTCGAATCCCACCCGGGTGCGCTCTGGTACGGTGCAATGCTGAGCATTGGATCATTCCGGTTGCGGGGGTTACAATGACCCGCTGAGGATCACTGAAGAGAAAATGGCTCATCAAATCCAGTGAGGCGAAAGTGGCACTTTTTGAGCTTAGGGAGGCGCTAAATCCCCGCTTAGAGGAGTGATTCAATGATTGGTAATGCACCGTACCAGAGAGCATTTTGCTGAAATTTTGCTTACAGGGGACTAGAAAACCCATACGGGCGGGTTTTTTTGAAAATTTAAAAAATAAATTAGAGCTCAAAGGGTTAAATCTGTTGTGCATGGATTCAGAGACGGCGACCCTCCCACAAGAACAAGATTTTTTTGGGGAGTCATTCCATAATGTATTGTAGTTATTTGTAGCACAAAACTATTATGGAATAAACTATTTTCATTCATTCAATAACATTACATTTTTGTATCTTGGAACTACTCCCCCTAATAGAGATACTAATACTACTAAAAAGATACCATAGTTATCATGTACTATGGTATTGTTTTTGTTCAATTAATCAAGTGTTGTGTTTATTGTTGACGTTTGCGAGTAAAAATAAGTGGAACAAAGTATAGAGGTAGTGAGAATGAATAAAAAATTTCAACAATCGACTTCTCTGACAATTGCCATGCATTGTAAAATGTTTTGCAATGCAAAATTTATTTATTATTTAGTTGCGACTGATGATAAAATTGTAAAGACAGAAACAAGAACAATGAATTGAATAAAACCTCGAGGAACCCACAAGACTGTTGATTCTGAAAATATGGGTCAATCCCAAAACCGCCTATTTCTTCTTCATTTTCGCCGTCTCTATAGCAAGTACATGGCTAGAACTTTCGCGAGCCGGACAAAACTGACCTCGTGTGAAAACATCACACGCATCCGTGCGGCAGGCGCCGTATGGCACGCGCCGGACCGTGTGAAAGAGCACTTAACTGTATGGAATTAAATGTTTCCCTAACAACGTTGTTTTTAAAAGATTTTATTTACATTGTTTTCCAATGGAGGCCTGGTTATATATTTGTATATGCTTAGGTTTAATATACTGTAATTCAGTGTAGGCTTCCCTATGTGGCATGCAGATAATATAATAACTAGGTAGGCCTATCAGGTTTCACAACTTATATTTTAATTAATCTGTACATTTAGGCCGCGTGACAATAAGTCAGTAAGCTCAACATAGGTTAGAAATGGTGAAATCAGCCCTAACTGGAACCGATCGGGCATAGAACTGGGTCAAGATTTCTGAATCACATACTTTGTAATCAGTACCTGCCAGTTCCGTGTGAACAGATACACGTCGCGAGAACATATATCTGGTACAAAGTAATCACTTAGATCGCGTCAAGTACTGCCGTACTGGGATGCGTATCTGTATAACGCTAGACCTGTACCAGTCCCGGACAGATACAGCGGTACAGCTGGGACGTACAGCTGTAGCTGATGAGTACAGATACTGGTACTGGTAGCGCACTAGCGCTTACTCTGGGCTAACGCCTGTTGTTACTTGTTTACGAGTCTTACCTACACTCAATACCTAACATAAAATTTGTTATATATTATAAAATTTGTTTGTTTTAAACTAAAAATAGTAATAACTAACAATGCACGATGCAGTAATAGGTGTGTTACAGTATTAAATTACACTGTTACAAGTAGTTACAACAACTCAAATGACCATAGGGACAGACGGGATGGGACTAGTAACAACAATTTTAGGCATTACGGCGGTAGTTACTGGCTAGGGGAAAGGGACAGGACTCAGGAGTACAAAGTACTCATGATTACAAAGTAATCAGTATTTCTCGGTATCAGTCCCGGCGGTATCTGATACTGCAGAGTAATCATTTAGCCCACCTCTAATCGGGTACAGCCTCTATCAATGACGGTAACAAACAATGTAGGAACTGCCTTATCACTAATAGCAGTACAAGTTTACTAGCTTGTATTTGCAACACTGGCCTCAAAAATAGCCTGTACATATTTCTACCAAGCGCAGAAGTGCCCATAGATGGAGGACATGAACAGGCTGCTAGTGGGCAGGATCTCCAGGTACTCTAAAGGCCTGGGGTTTGATCAAGAGTTTGCAGCCTGTGACACAAGATGAACAAAAAGCTGTATGGCTGAGAGGCATCTAATTACTTGTAATACTTGTAGCCTACGTCCTTGACCAACAGTTGTTGGATAGACTGTGTCAATAAAAAAACTTGAAACATTTTTCACAAAACTATTTACAAGATGGTGGTGGTACAAGCGGCTCCTCACCAATTTCCTCTAATGAATAGAGCGGCCTATCCTGCAGACACTTCCTCACTACACTCTTAAACTAGGCTATATTGAGTTCCCGGATGTTTTGCGGCAATGTGTTGTAGATGCGTAGTGCAGAATGGGGGTAGGATTTTAATGTGGAGCTCAGTCTACCAGAACAAAAAAAGTCTGGCCCTCATTTAAAAAAAAAAACAGAAGTGAAAGTGTTAACACTTAATAACTCGGTAGAAGATGTCAGACCTATAATCAATCAGGCAAGAGAGCTTGCTTGTCTTTGACTTGGCCTAAGCCTAATAATTAAGCTACATTGACAGCTTTTATATGGACAAAGGTTAGGTAAATGTGGTAGCCTATCCGATTATAACAAATCTATAAGACATGATCCTTAACATAGGCTAAAAGGTTGCAATGCCTCACTTTTGTTGGCTCAATCACAATAACAGTTGTGTTCCTTTAAACACTATAGCCCAAAACAAACAAGAGTTAGGCATTTTCTCAGAGCGGAATTTAAGATGTGACAAGAAATGGCGCTCAAAATGTTTTGACACTTAGGTCCTTCAATACATAATAGTATTTACGCTACTACTTGCTGTATTCCAAATATAAGGTTTAAATTTTTTTTATAAAGTGATACAAACCTTTTTTCGAAGTTTGCTAACAATGTTCATAAAAAGGAGAAACTAAGGCCGAAATTCACAAACCGGTACTCGGGAGACGGGATCACAACCACCGGAGTTGGTATTGGTAGACAATCCGCAATTCCGCACTCGGCAAAACACAGCACCATGGGGAGAGCAGCTTCACCGTTGCGCAGTGCGCACGCGTCAATCCAGTTCAAATAGTTCACAAATTCCTCACCAGGCTTCAGCACAATGCAGATAAACGTTTCTATACTATACTTATTTCACCAGTTAGCCACATATGTTGGCGGTAGCAGCACTGAACAGACAAAGTATGTCCGATATTACATAAATTATGTAGAATGATTCGGAATGACAAGTGCTGCTTCGTTGGGCAAATTGATGAACTTCAACGCTTTAGTCGTAAGCTTTTCCGCTAGTAAGCAGAGGGATGGCCTTTTAGAATATTTAGGGCCGGTTTCGCAGCGAGGGTCTAAAATGTCCAGGACTTGGTAGTCCTGGACTTCATTTGACCCGAGGGGAGAAAATCGGGTTTCGCAGTCAGGGACTTCCCGCGTAAACTCCAGAGTTTAGTAAGTCTAGGACTGAACTGAGCGCTGTTTAGACCCAGGAGAGTAGCCTCCTGACCTTGCTCAACTAAACATTAGCCGTCTCAGCTTTTTACCCTTTCCCGCCTCTAAGTGTTATTCCTAACTCCAGGTGGATTGGTAGACATGGGCCAATTGCACTGACTACAGATTTTCTTTGGGACATGTAAAAACATTGTGTATTCTCGTGACATTTCATCTGAGGGAGAGGATTGTTGAAGCTGTAGCATCCGTTCCCTGATATGCTGTTGAATACCTGGTAAGAAACCAATTATCGCAACAAATAGTGCCTCTGCTATATGTGCTTTAAATCAAGGAGTTCTTTTACTCGGTATTATGTATATTTACATCATAAAAAATAATATTGTTTGTATAGTCCAGGTGTTTCTTAAACATGACTTGGTTTGTTTTACGATATTCAAACCCTATTACTTTATGAGTATTAAAATAAATACGGAAATTTCTTTATGAAGTGGAATAAACAATGACATGTTATTTCAATTAAAAATTATTAAAAGCTCAAATTTTGCACTCGCTCACATCTAAACGTCATTCAATTGTATTGGTAATTACTGTTGCCTATTACTTTTTATAAATGGCACTACTGAAAGTCACACCGCAACCATAGAATAAGCATATAAGTACTGTTATACTTATTTACTAATGATATAACAAGTAATGATATAATAATGATAATGATATACTTATTTACCGATGATATAGTAGCCTATTTATACAAAACAATAAATTGTACTCCCAGAAAAAGAAATCCAAAGGAGTAATTTCTGTTTGGACTTCTGGGGCCAAAGAATAAGCGCATCTCTGCCAATCCAACAATTAGGAAATCTGGCATTGAGGGTGTTGCGAACCTCTAGATGATAGTGAGGGGGAGCTCCATTTTGCATAAAAATGACACATTTTCCAGTTTGTTGTTCAATTTCATCAATCTGAGGAAACACAAACTCCATCAACAACGTGTTTATAAAATCCCGGCATTCTTTTTCGATGACCCTGTATAGTGTGTGCTTTATTTATTTTGAATTAAAACAGTTTTATTTAGTTGAAAAAAAAATGGCTATAGTTCAAAATTATGCTTTAATATTTTAGTATTATATATATTTAAATATAATTAATAGTTAACTTCTATGGTTTGCCCGCTGTAAAGTATGACTCAAATTAAGTAATATCATTGATTTTAAATGTATATTATTTAAAGTCAATGGTAATATGGTCAACAAACGGTCGTTTGTTCGTTGTCGGGCGAAACCGATGCTCCATGGAGGTGTAGCTCTACTCCCTAACTATTAAAGGGGCGGGCTACACCTCTCCACGGCGCATCGGTTTCGCGCCCTCACGGAGGTTCCAAATTAGATGAGCGCGCGGGAGTGAAGCTGCTCTCCCCGCGGTGTTGTGCAATATTATGACCGAAGGCAAAGCACGGCTGCCAACAAAAAATATTTAGTAACGAAGTATTTACAATCAGATACTATGCCAATAAAAATAATAACGTATAATTTTGTTGTTTAAAGGGTTAACCACAGTATAAAATACATTTTATATAAGTTAACCATTGACTTGAGCTCATATTGACCTAGATATTCTACGTATTGCCCACAGTCAATATTATCTGGTTAACCTAATGACTAACAAAGAGAAACAGGAAGAATAAAACCAGTTTTACAATTTTATATAAACTGTATTTTAATCACATTATATTTTATGTAAATAAATATTATAAAATAAAACAACCATGTTTGAATTATTGAATATGGCAACATTATTATTATTCACAATACTTAACCAGAATCATGACATATTTGAGCAATATACATATATATATTTTAACTCATGTAATACTGATGGCAAATAAACTGGTGTTCGAAGTTTCACTTTAATAAATAAACAAAAGTCACTGCAAAATATATCAGGAAATGTTGCTAATAAAAACTACTAATAAAACTAAATCTAGAAAATTTTATTACTTGCTCCAATTTAGTTGAAATAGCCTAAGGTTAAAAATTACTGTCAGTTGATGACCACGACAAATTGAAATTTGGCTGTTGTAACTATTTGATTGTAAGCTCTAATACAGTTGAATTGAACAAAACGTCCACTCAAATAAGAAAATAGACATCTGTATTATATTGTAGTTTTCAAGCTTAGAGGCTGTACATTTTACAATTCCATAATTTAAATAAATAATCATCCTGTCAAACCTAAGAGAGTGAGAGGATATTAAATGAGATAAGTATCAATAATACTGAAACTTCATAATACTTAAACTTAAAGGTGGACAAGAATCGGTAAATTCCAGACAAAAATTACAATCCTGAAAATCGGGTGAGAATTGCCTAAAACAGGATTTTTGTAGCGAGAGATTTTTGGAGAATTTTCCAAGAGGGTGGGATTTTTTGGAGAAAATGAAAGTTTAGGAGGAATTTTTTTAGATAAAATTTGAGTGGATTTCTAAACATTCTCATTTTTTTATCTTTGTACTCTTATTGATAATCAAATTTCTAGTTGAATTCCTATTAAAAACCTTATTGTCAAAAACATTTTGTCAATTTTCTGACTTTTTATTTTTAAATTGTATTGACTGATATAAGCTTTTGATCCTGCCCAAAAATTTTCCCGATGTCAACAAGAAAAAGATGTTTCTCCCCTGAAGAAAACAATCCGTTCCGTTACCCCTACTTAGCATGAATACATTTTCATGATAACAGTGAATTGTGCTGATTCGTTTTATGTTAACTATATCAATAATTTACTGGAAGTCCTTTTATAAAAATAAACACATCTTAACTGAAACAAAATTGGAAATTACTTTCGGTCACAAAAATCCAAAACAAATTATAAATCTTAACACTAAAAACTGTTCAATACTACTCTAATTAAAATATAGAAAAATATAAAAACAAAAACACATTTAACAACAGAAATATAAGTTTACAAAACATTAATTCTATAATCTAGTTGCTTTTATACATACACGTTCATATAAAATATGGCAAGTAAATTTATGATTGTAGATTTGGAATGCACACAAGACTTATCTATTTGTATTTACAATCGGGAGGTGATGTCAAGGAACTTACAGATTGGGAAGTTTGGCACATCGTCGGCAATCGACTCAGTCACTTTACACGCTCGCTGGGTAGACTCCCTCTCTTTCGGCCAACTATCCGAAATACGAGAAAAAGACTATTGGAGGTGCTTTAGAGTTCTAAAACTGACGTAGCTTAGCTTTAAGACTATTTTAGATGCATTAATATGGTCAATATACCAATGTACCATTCAGCAAAACCTTAGGATTCGGGACTAATTTCAAAATAATCCGCTCAAATGAATATACACTCACCAAGAAATTGAGGAAGTAGCCTATGTTTCAAATGGCCAGCCGGACCATCCGACAAGAGAGAGTCTAGTGTGTAGGCTTAAAAATAGAAATCGGAATATCAAGAACATTTTCATGACTAATAAATATAGTAGCGACCATTTAAAAGGTTAACGTTCTTATCCAAACAAAACATAATTGTCCAATTATATTATGATGATAATTAACAAAACCATAATCTTCCAGTCAGTTATGTCAAAGATTATGTTATATTAGGTAGATAGCGCATAGATGCCGAATGGCAAAGGCAGGAAAATCAACATAGTTCGGCAGCCCAAGCACAGATAGCGCTGCAAGGGAATTATTTTAAGAGTCTTAAGAATAGCCACTGACGCACACTCAAGTTTGTTCGTTCTCAAAAATTTCACCATTTGGTCACTGTGTTAAATCTATGTTATTAATATTTAAAAACAAGAAAAACTTTAAATGCTCATGTTCAACCGTTTTGTTTTATTATTAATTATTTATTAATTTTTTTTTATTAAGAATGTTTTCAGATTTTTCCCGAAGGTTGCACACCAAGAGCTTTGAAGAGAGTACGTGGTTGAGGGGGGTAGCATGGAGGAAGGGCCAAATAATTTAAGTCATCAAGATCGGGTAATCTTGAGCATGTGGAGCCAAGGGGGAAGAAAGACGGCAGCGCTATCTGTGCTCGGGCTGTCGAACCGTGTTGATTTTCCTGCCTCAGCCATGTGGCATCTATGCCCAATCTACCTACCATAACATTATCTTTGGTTATGCATTCACAGAGACACATAGAAAGGTGAGTTCCAGACAGGCATTTTAACTTCTGAATGCATAAATACTGTACACTGTATAAATAAAGACACTGACGCAAATCTACTGCAGTACTAAACACAGTCTCAGGCATACTTTTAGTCTTTGAAGTTAGTTCAATCAAACTGCCATTTGTTTAATATCGGATCAACGATTAAGCAAATTAAACTAAAAACATATAATACAAAAGGTTATACAAAAAGAAAAGACTTTGCTGACAAAAAAATAACAAATATTTAGTTGTGAATTATGATTTAAATAACAAAAACAATGATGTCTAATCTTTTCAACCACCAAAGGCATGGATAAGTTTTCACTTATGAGTTCGACTTCAAGAAATGCAGTGTTTAATTGATTTTTGGGCAATGAATGGATCTTTGTCTTGCCAACAATCGCGTAAGATTGGTAAGAAAGAGCCTCTTGACTAAAGTAGGTGGTTAAATTTAAATTTAGGAGGAATCACAGGATATAATGAGAGCTTACCTGAGAGGCTGAGCTAAACAGTGTTCAGGGGCTAACGAATGGACACAGAAGGTTGATCAGTTTTTCACTGATATTTCGTTTTTACAGAGTGCTGCGCCGCCAGACTCCAACTTGACCTGCGGCCTCGTTTTTTGGTGGCATTCGCAACTATATAGCCGCTACGATACAAAATGTCGGTTAAGTACAAGGGCACATTTTCAGACGCCAACTTGTTAGAGCCTTAAAAAAAGAATTTTTTCAGATTTTTCCCGAAGGTTTCACACCAAGAGCTTTGAAGAGAGTATGTGGTTGAGGGGGGTAGCACGCCGGAAGTGCCTAAACATTTACTCGTTCAGTCAGTCACCTGTACAGGCACCTTTATAGTATACTCCCAGTTGACTGATTCTCTCAGCGCAGGACCTGGGCTAGGTCGGATACCGAAAAGAAAGTAAATGTAACAAAAATGGCTAACCTAAACGCTAAAAATTAAATTTGTTACTAGCCAAAACAAATATTGTTTAAGTAAAAAAAACAAGGTCAGTGCATGTGCCACCTGTTTTGGTATTTTTCTCAGTGGGATAGTAAGTGTCTTACCACTGAGTCTAGCATTGGTTAATCCCGGGGAGGGCAGATGATCTGGGGGAGGGTGAACTGTACTAAGAGCTTTGTTGTGTAAAAACCCTTACAAGTACGTATTTATTAGCCCCAGGACACTACTTTTTTTCAGGTAAGCCAGTTGACTCCTCTTCTAACCATCAACTATCGCTATCAACTAAGTTTACCTGTTCCTCTACAACTAACTGCGAACCAGACGTGATGTTATGGCGTGTGTTATGTTATAGTGTGTGGGTTACTACTTGGGCTTGGGTTGTGGGCGGGAGGTGTTGTTACGAGCCTTGATGCGAGCCTGTAGTGTGAGCAGTAGGCCGGCCAACACGTCATGGTTGTGCAGCTTCTTGCCAAACAGCAGTCGTTTTACCGAGTCGTCGTAAGTCAGCAGTGCCACCATGTTCTGCAGCAGGAACCCCTGGCAGTACTCCATCAGCTGACTGGCGTTGTACACCTGTCAGACAGGAAATCAGAAATTCTTTATTTACAAAATCTTAGAGATATGTATAGTTGTCACAATACAGGGTGTCCAGTAATTAGGGAATCAAACTTCGCCAGGTGGTTGTCAGATCATTATAAACAAAAAATGTCCTATAACACATTGGCCTATCTCGCTTAGTTTTCTGTCTGTCTGTCTATGTTTTTCACTAAATAATTTTTATCTCCAAGGTCAATTAAGTTATAAACTTAAAACTTTGCACACTTATTAGTATAGTTAAAACCAATATTTAAAAGTAAATTTTCCAATTTTCACTCCCAGTTTAAAAATGGTGGCCATATTAAATTTTCTATGCTTAATAATTCAAAAACCTTATATTGTATTGTAAATACACAAGACTAATAATGTTTGGCAAATGTTTTTATGAACATTTTAACACCAAGTTTGATGTGCTGCGATAAGTAACAACGGACATGTTAACTTTTCCTGAGCTCAAACCTTTACTTATATTTGAGAAACCTAATATGTAAATAAACTATTTATAAAGGTTTGTGTTCAGGAAAACTTTTAACTACTCAGTTGTTACCTATCTCAGCACAACAAACTTGGTGTTAAAATGTTTATAAAAACATTAGCCAAATATTGTTATTCTTGTGTATTAACCATAAAGTTTAAGAATTTTGAATTATTAAGCATAGAAAATATAATATGCCGGCATTTTTAAACCAAAAGTGAAAATTTGTCAAATTTATTTTTTTATATTGGTTTTGATTTTACTAACAAGTGCGCAAAGTTTTAAGTTTATAATCTTATTGACCTTGGAGATAAAAATTATTTGGTGAGAAACACAGACAGACAGAAAGCCAGAAAACTAAGCGATATAGGCCTTTGTGTTATAGAAAGTTGTTTGTTTATTATATCGTGACAAATTATTTTGTGATGTTTGATCCCTTAATTACTGGGCACCCTGTATATTCAAAGTATTTTCTTAAGTAGAAAATAGAGTCCTCCAGCTGAGAAACTCTGGAGGTGTGAGGTGACTTGAGAAAATGCTTATTTTTACATTGTTCTTAGCGGACAAAAAACAAAATGGCCAACAGGTACTGTGCACTCTTAAGACAATTACACGGAGGATATTACTTATTAGTGAATGTGGTTGTACCTTGGCGTGAATATACATGGAGACGATGTTGTCGAGATCGACCATGTCAGAGCACTGAGCCTCGCAGAAACGCAGCAATCCATCAAGCTGGAAGAAGTTAGCCGCTGCCATCAGCTCCAGGACATCGTTGTGGTCCACCTCCAGCGTGTCACACCCGCCGTTGTACAGGTACTGCATCACCAGCTGCACATACAAGTGGTCTGTAGTGCGATCCAAGGGGTCAAAACTCATCGGATCTTTACTCATGAGTCATGGTAAAAACCATAGATAACGTTATGGTAAGCAGATTGTGCATAGATGCCCATGGTGAAGGCAGCAAAACCAACATAGGTTCGACAGCCAAAGCACACATCGCGCTGCTGTCTCTCACCCTCGGCTCCACATGCTCGAGTTTGTCCGTTGTGACCAAATCGTGTGACAAAATGTGACAATTAATTAAATTAGTACATTTTATCTCAATTATGAGTAAACCTCGAACAATATTTATGGCAAACACCCATTCACTGGGATCTCAACTGTTTTCATTGGCTGCAAGACTATCGAAAAGTCTTTTTCAGGACTGGTTGCCAGCTTTTTGAAATTTCAATGCTGTCTTCTTTGATGAAGTTATTATAATTTTTAATGATTGCAAAGGTTTCTTGAACGACTCTCGGCTAATAATATGAAATGTTTGCTAATACTTTGGCTTTTTTAAATTTTACTGCACGTTTCGTGTTGTAACGAAGTTCTGTTACAGCCGACTTTTCAACATCTTTGTTTTTTGTGTGCCTGATGCCTGAACCCTCATTGAAATTAACCTTTTAGTTTTTCCAAAATACTCAAACCCCAACTGCAGGGGATTTTGTAGACTCCTCCTTCTCTTGACAGAGAATGAGAACATCGACAGTCTGCATCCCTGCCCATTCTTTCACTATTTTTGGAGGTAACACCATTCATCTAAACCCTAGTGAAAGTCACGGATGAATAGTCACCTGGAAGATGTGGTAGCGGATGTCGTTGATCTGGACGATGGGAGGGTTGCCCTCGCACAGCTTGGAGCTGAGCATTCCTCGGAAACGAGGCGAGGATGTGACCAGCACGATCTTGTGTCCGTAGAACACCCGTCCCTCTACACGGAACTGGACGTCACTCAACTCCGCGTTGTTGACAAACTTGGGGTCGATCCTCGCGCCTCCGCTCAGAGTCGAGTCTCGGATACGCTTGATCGGCTCCCAACCGAAACACGTCGAGAATATGTCAGCCAGCAGCAGAGTCGTGCCTTCGTTCTGTAATCAAACCGATAGCTAGAATTCTTAGAAAGAAAATGTCAATAGGCTTTTATATTATACTAAAAGGATGTATGGTAAAGAAAAGAGGTATAAGAACAAAAATCTCTATACTTAGTTTCTTAACCTTGCTTAGCTTTGTTTAGTTTACTTACTCTTTTAAGTTATCTCTTTTTGTCTTGACAAAACCCCTGACAGGGCTGCAAATTTGACAGTCTGTGGTCTTTTATGTTTTTCTACTTTATCCAGGTGAGCCTGCTCTCCTTTCGATTCCTTTTTGATAGCATATCCTGGCATATTGCCCTATTCCTTAAATCTAGCTTTACAATACATTATATGATCAAAAACCAATAAAAAAGCCCTAAAGATTTGATTGAAGTTCTTCACTCACATTATAAAGAACTAATTTCCAGATTTGATCATCAGTCTGGAGTTCATAAACTGTAACATTCACTAAAGGTACTAGTCAATGTAGTCAATGCATCACCAAACATAACACCAATACGCAATATAATGAATGAAAAAGTACCTTGCTGTAACGGAAAATGTTGAAGAGAAGAGGCAAACACTCATCAACAAACTGAGTAGAGCAGTCGTCCGGCCAGACCTGCAACAAATTTCACACACATTTTTAAACCTGATAATACGAGGGTCGTTCGGAAAGTAATACAGTGGAACCCCACAAATCCGAAATCCCGGCAAATCCGAACAGGCTTTGAGTGAAAAGTTCAGTAGCATTTCAACAATTTTATTTACAGTTTATATACAAAAAATACAGTACATACTTCAAATTAGATGAAATCTGTTATCTTCTTTTGACGAAGGGCGGACATTCGTCCCTCAGGTGAGTGAGAGTGGTCTATTTATAGCTCATCGGCATAGACTTTCCGTGCAAGGTCACTAACCCCTCACTGCCGCGCTTCACTCACGTAGTGAGTCATTCTCGTACTGCACTGTCCTAATGTGCAGTGTTACTACAGTACTGTACTGTGTTGTGGATACATACTACACATATTTTGATCCCGACAATTTAATTGCAATAATATGGACTGCATTCGTATGCAGTATTAATTTTACAGTGTTTTTTACGTAATTTTAGATTTAATTCGCAAATCCGAACAAATTGAAATCCGAACAGGCCACAGCCCCAATTAGTTCGGATTTAAGGGGTTCCACTGTACTCGTTTTTCAATAAAACGAAGAAAAAACCAAAATTTTTTAACCAAACTTTGTATTTTACATTTCTATATCTTAACCTACTTTTCTACATAATTTCCTAGCAAATCCAATCATTAATTTTATTGTACCTTGTTACAAGCTTTTGAATACCTATGTCGTAGTCTTCAGCCGCCAATCCATTGAAATAAGCCAGTACCGTTTGTTTGACTTTGTCGTCATCCTCAAAACTTTTTTCACCCAAAAACTCTTTAAGTTTGGTGAACAAATTAAGTCACTAGGGGCTAGGTTTGGGCTGTACGGAGGATGGTCGAGAACATCCCATCGAAAGTGGTTGAGTAACTGCTTCGTCTTTTCAGCTGCATGAGGTCGTGCATTGTCATGCAAAAAGACAACACCGGCGGATAACATTTGTTTCAATTTGTAATTATCGGTAAGCATAGGCGGAACCCACCTAGCATAAATTTTCCGGGTTTTAGGTGTTCTGTGAGGACTTTGTAGATGATAGAGCGTGAAACATTTGGGAAATGTTCACTAATTTCATCTAAAGTCACTCTCCGATGCTTTTGCACAAACGCATCATCAGTTTCAGCAAGCGTAACCATGATGACACTCGGCCGGCCGCTTCGCTCCTCATCGTGAACATTTTCTCTCCCTTCATTGAAATTTCGGCACCAACGTCACACAGTTGACTCGTCCATCACTTCACTATACACGGATTTAATTTTGTGGTAAATTTCACTGGGGCGCATGTTTTTTGCATTCAGAAAGCGAACAACTGATCTCAATTCACAACTGACAGCGTTATTGATTTTCTTCTCCATTTTGTATGTTTACAAACACAGTAATAAGAGTTGTATTGAAACGAAATTCAGTAAACAGCTGACCAATGAGATGCTAAAACCAGCTGACTTTGATTCAATCATCTGTTAACAGTTAACACATAGACAACACAGAGATTAAAATGAGTACTACTTTCCCGACCCTCGTACGATCTTTAAAGCTCTAATATTGGACTGATAAAATTATGACCTCATAATCACAACGTTGCTGCAACAATAGAGACCAGTTAATAGATATTGAAGCAAACTTATGAACATATATTGCTCGTAAA
Source organism: Matsumurasca onukii (assembly GCA_018831715.1). Classification (NCBI taxonomy): domain Eukaryota; kingdom Metazoa; phylum Arthropoda; class Insecta; order Hemiptera; family Cicadellidae; genus Matsumurasca; species Matsumurasca onukii. Next base: position 53,844,644 of record CM032060.1, read on the forward strand.
GAATGACTTAGGTACTGAAGTTTGAAAATCGGGTTGTGTTTAAATAAAATCACCCTGCACAAAGAACTCATTATGTTGACAAGTGGGGTGTGTCGAGTTACCTGAAGGAAGTCTTGCAAGAGTTGGTCTATCATGTTCTCCAAGTGGTGATCGTGAGCCGTGGCCAGAGTGAACATCCAGCAGTGCAGAGTCCACGCAATGCCCAGGTTACGGATGTACAGCGTGATCTCTGTAACAACACAGTGACTTCAGTACAGTTCACTGACATATACACAGTATGTCTGAAAAGTAACAGAGCTTTTAACAACATATAGTTTAACAGCTGTGTATTTCCTCTAAAGTTATGGTTTCCTAGGAAAGCGTTGATCGCTGAACGTAACAGTGACAGTGGACATAACACAATATTTAAACAGATGTAGACAAAAACAACTTTTGACATGTTGTTTATTTTAGTTGTCAAAGTTTATTTACGTATGTAGTTATGGACAAGCTAGACTTTTGTTTACAAAACAAAATGTGTCACCTGGTGAGAAAAACCTTAACTAGTTTTCACCGCTACTTTACGTCCACCGTTTTCTAGGAAACCACTCCCATCTGATTGTATTGAAAACAAAACTCACCGTCATATTACGGCCGTAATGTAGCCGTCACTGCTTTCTAAATAACCATAGCTTAACAAGTAACACATAATTTGTTAAAATCAGCTGACAAATGATATAGTTATTGCGGTTCAATCGCCTGCGATCGGGTTTGTTTACTCGTTACAAACTTGAAATGGAGGGAACAACTAATGTTAGCATTTTCAAACTTGGCAATACTTTCACAGACAAATTTGTGTTGATGAAAAAGGTGTAGATTTAGTATAGAACAAGTTTTTTTGAGGAGTGTAAATGTTTTAAAGATGGCCATACAGATTTATAACACAATCCAAAGCAAGGTCAGCCCAAAATGAAAATAATTTTCACCAACTGTTCATGGTTTGCATTTTTGGCTAACCTTGCTTTGTCGTCTTTTAAATGTTTACTGCCATCTTTGAAACATTTACACCACTCAAAAAAACTTGTTCTATACAAAACCTACACCATAGACCTTTTTCATCAACTCAATGTTTCCGTGAAAGTTGTGCCAAGTTTGTTAACCCTAACATTAGCTTTTTCTAGTGTTAATGGGTGGGGGGTGGGTGACGCAAAGTACGTCAAAACAGTAGAACGGTTGGTACGCCTGAAAATTTCCTAAAATCAAGCAAATAAGTGCTTAACCCTCTTAATTCCAGCCCGAAAGAAAAAACCGATTGCGTCCTCCCCTAACAGTAAGTATTGAGTATGATCGTGCATGTGCTTTACCTAGATGATTGTTCTCCGTCGAGTGGTACATGGCCTCCTGCAAGCACTTCACCTGTGGCTTGGTCAGCTTCAGCACCTGCTGCTGAGTTTGCGTCTCAGCACCTCCCTGTCCACAAACACACAACTTCCATAACATTGTCATACACTTATACATATGGTTTATTATTTCACATGCTAACATAAAACATCAATGCAAGGTAGTTTTAATAAAATTATGTTAAGATCACCCCAGAAAAAGTGGCTCAAAACATGCTCTCGTAGTCCCCGGTTTAGGACGCTATTTTTTCCTGTAGAGATTACAAAAGTTGTTTTCCATGTTCTCAAAGGTTGTTTATAGGTTTGTATAACCTGGTTAAAAAAATCTTAATCCAATATTAGAAAAAAAATGTTTAAATGGGATATTTTAAACGTGTATTATATTTTTTTCACACACAGTTTTTGTTTTTTTTGTATAAGGAACATAGGACCACTCCTATCCTATCATATAAACCTACGTTTGAACGTTTTGGTTCATAAACAGCCTAGAAAGCAGGGGACTTACGCTGTGACTTTATTACACGCCCTCTCTGGCAATCTCTTATTGGAAATGTAATAAGCCCAAAAACAACCAAAAAGGTACCCTCCTCCACTATACAAAGCAAAACAGGTGTTTTGAGCAATCCATACTAAATTCCCTTCCGCCGTTAACTTCCACCTGTGCCAGTCACCGATTTTTAAGGTGGGCCCTCCCCATCACTAAACCGTAAGCTTGATAATAACATAGATCGCTTCTCCTTCAAGATTTAAACTTCCGACCTAAATTGCCAGCTCGTCAACTGTCACCTTAGACCAAACTGCCATTCTCACGCCTAGTAGAGCTGTCGAGTCAGTAAACTGGTCAAGATTGTGCAGAACACTAGCGCTCTAGTAGCAATCACGGTTACTACTTCAATAGACGGCTTAGTGTTAATGTGTAGTTTTGCTGACCTCTCGAAGGCGAGTGGCAGCTCTACGGTCTGCTGTCAGTTGGTTGGCTCCCTCTGCCAAGATCTCCTCTAGTGAAAGCACTTCCTTGGTGTTGGGTGACAGCGGGTGAGACAACAGCTTGTGCAGCACGGCCCGCTGTCCGTGAGCAGCTGCTACTGCTATCGCACTGCAACAGTGATCCGCCGTTCATAAGCAAAATTCACGCCATAACGTGTGACTTATTGTATTAAAAATGTCATTGTTCTCTTGATTAAATTTTCATTTAGAAAAAAGAGGAAATTTTCTTCATACACATTATAAATTTTAAAATCGGTTAGAATATTTAATTTTGACGTATCTTTAGTAGGTTTCAATATTTTCATGTTGATCAGTGTAGTTGTGTTGATTATTGCTTAAATGTTGGACAAATTTAGGTTTTTGAATGTTACATTTATTAAGAATATATTCTTTGAAGCCCTATCCCAACGATCTAGGTGTTTGTCCAATATGTTGCATCTGACAATTATCGCATGAAAGTTGATAAATTCCGGTTTGTTCATAAATGTTATTTTTTGTGTGTTTTTGAGTGTAAAAATTTGTTGAAGGGATCCTGTTGTCTAAAAGCAGTCTTACAGCCAAATCTGTTATAAATATTGTGCAAACTTTGTCTTGATGATGAACAAAGTGCACAGCGCACTGAGCAGTACCGCGGTGAGACTTGCCTGTAACAGCCGCGCTGCGCAGAACCGGAGTAGCACAGAGAGTCCTTGAGCAGTGTGGAGAGGAACGGATGAGCTCCGTGAGACAACAGCAGCGACACCATCTCCAGGTTGTCGTAAGCCGCAGCCACCTGCAACACAGACAGTGTACTGGGGAGCATGGGCGTGCCTCTGGGAGGTCTAGGGGGACTACTAAAAGGGTATTAAGTGGACCATCCCAAGCCCTGGCAGTAGAAGCTGTAAGTCTAAACAGAGTAGAACTCCGAAGAGTAGTTGGTTTTATTACTGGACACTGGGGGTTCCGCTGTCACCTGCAGAGAATGGGTATAAGAGTCGAGGAGATCCTCTGCAGGAAATGTGGTGAGGCAGAAGAAACAGCTCACCATGTCATGTTCAATCCAGCACTGCTGAGAGGAGACAACAAACCCTGGGTATTTATTGTACGGAGGATGGGTACGAACAGGAGAAATGAAATGAAATGAAAATCGCCAGGACTATAAAGACTCAGGAGAGTATTTTATCCAAGAATCTTGGGTTTGACGGTGAGTAGTCTCCTGTGAATGAGGGTGCACAATAAGCCAATGGCTGCAATGCAATGCCTAGGAGGCACATTAGTGCACAAACCTAGCCCTCAAAAAAAAACCTCCTCCATAGACAATTTTGGGAGGAGGTCTAGTCCCCGCAGAGTCCAGGGTGTGGACTAGACCTCCTGCCTTGTTTTAGCAAAACAATTATAGACTTATTGAGACAATTTCATTATTTGTTATCTGGAATTTCAAGTAAATGCATCGTTTCACTCTCATGCATTTACTTGAAATTGACATTGGAATGGGAGGTGTGGTTGAGTACAAGTGTTATACAAAGTGATTCCAAAGGCTTTGGAATTTTGTATTCAAACTGTATTAAAAGAATGTTGTATTAAATGAGTAAAAATAACACAATTAGAACTGGACTACATCAGTACTATCGATTTAAAAAGTATTAATCTTAAAATAAATAATTTTAAACACTCAAGAACCAATACTTAAATGTTTAAAAGCTGTGAGTCCTTTCGCCAGCAAAGCTGCCATCTATGGACAACACAAAACTAATCTTTATTTGCAAAAACAAACATTAACCAGAACCCACCCACCCCTACTTATAAATAAACCAATGAGGGTTCAATTACGATCTCTTAAAAAACGTCTATCGTAGTGGATATGGCTAGTTAATAGCACTAAATAGAAAGATCGGTCGTCTACGGTCACGGGACTACGAGAGATAAATACTGCACCTGTAGAGGAGTAATGGTGCAGCGCTCTTCACTGAGTCGAACGCCACCCTCTACGTGAGCGCCTCGGTCCAGCAACAGCTTGCCGATGGTGACGTTGCCGACCAGCGCAGTGTACGTGAGAGCAGTCCAGTGCTGTGTCTCCGCTTGCACTGTCGGACACCCCTGTGACAATACACACATACACACGCATTAAATTGACACAGTAGTAGTAGATAGAATAGGTGCAGGGCAAGCACCAGAGCTGGGACTTACCAGGGGGTATGGAGTGCCCCCCAGCGACAGGGGGGTCCAAAGGTACTCCCCTGGAAAAAATTAGAAAATTATTCTTGAGTTGATGCATTCTAAACGCATTTGGGCATGGTTAACAATGCACATACAACATTACATTATACAGAAAATCATAAGACTTTGCGTGGAACAAAGTGCGGAAGACTTACAGCAGTGCCCTGAGGTGGAGTTTCTATGTCAGGGTCGCAGCCAAACTCGAGGAGGCAGCGCACAGTGGCTTCATCGTTGGCGAGAACCGCCAGCATCAGAGGTGTCAGTCCACTGTCACACAGCGTGTTCAGCTGGAACAAACATACGGCGGTTTAATCTGTGGTTTTCCGGTGAACTACTCCCAGATAAAAATTTCCAGAATAAACTGAATGAGTCTTTCAAAATTAATTATCACTCATGACACCCATGGTGCACTATTTTGCCACTTTGCTTTGAGACACCGACCACTCCAAAGGCCCTGTCACACTTTATCTTCTGGCCTATCATAAACCTTACCTCATTAATTTTCAAAGTAACTTAGGATGTGAGCGCGTTATGTACCTTGGTGTTGGGTAGGAGCTGGAGCGCGTGAGGGATGATGTCTCGAGAGCCGGTACTGAGCATACGGAACGCTACCGACATCTTCAGCCTCTTGACAGTCTCCGCCTCCTCCCCCGGCCTCCGTCCACACACACTTTCGTCACACCTGCAAACACAAGTCCAGCGTTGTTGAGGTTATGTCAACCTTAGAACTCGGTGCACTAGACCGACTCTAGCGACAACTGGCGAAACGAAAGTCGCTAGAGATTTTCTGATCAACAAGCAATGTGGAGCGAACAAATTGCCAGCAATTTTAACTTGTATGTTCTCTTCAGATGATTTTCCCAAAAAGTTGGGGTTTTGACTCTAAAACTGCATTTATGATCTCAACTAAATGAAAATTTGACAGCAACATCAATATTAGCGCTACCAACATGTCACTAATGTTACTAAAAAAATCTGTTCAGCTAAACCAAGACAGCGACTAAATGACCCTCTTCTAAAGACAAATGTTGCTCAGCTCCGGGTACTTTCAGAATACCAATGATGGTGTTTTACAAACTTTGTCAAGATATTAACAAATATAAACCATATTTTCCTGGACATTGGGCAAAAATTAGTATTTCAAGTTTTGGCAATTGGCTCTCTCTAAATGTTTTTGTGCTTCAAAATTGTTTTCCTTTTTAGCTTCATGACCTTTTGTTAAAGTGCAAATCAAAATTTGTTTTATTTTGCTCTAAAGACAAACTGGACATAAATATTAATAAAATCATATAGCACACAATAGAACCTTTTGATTCCCTCTTTTAAATAAACTGGACATGAAGTTCCTACGTTTAGTACTAAATACACGAGGCAGTGTTAAGGTTGACTTTTACGAACACTCTGTATATCAAAACCCCACTGAATGAATATATTGAACACATTGGTTGACACCCTACTCGTTCGTACAAACAGTGGGGAAGAGAAGAGACAAAAATACTGACCCAGGTTGGCGGATAGGACAGTCGACTCCAGGCAGCAGCAGGCGCGCAGCCTGCATCACGTCGTCCTGGTCAATGACGGAGGCGTGTCGGTACTCTGTGTGCGCCGTGGTGGTACGTATCCACTCCACCAGTGGCGGCAACACCATGTACACTCTCTCGTACACCAGCTCCTGCACCGGCCCCGAGTGCTCCAACTGCAGAGTAAACATGGTCAGCAGGAGGTTACAGACACAGGGTTCACATTGGTTTTCCAGAATGAAATTCCAGGATATTCCCAGATCGATTCCAGGACAAAGTCCTGATTTTCCAGTTCACTTAAAGCGCGATTCCACTGGGATTTGGCCTCAACAGAATTACGCAAATTAAATTTGTGTTTACTAATTCTAAAGAAATTTCCACAAAATTTCAAACATCCAATTTCTACTCAATATCCCAATTTTTCACAGCAGGCAAAATTCACCCATAACTCCCGATTTCCCAGAATTCCCAGTCGATGACAACCCTGGGGTTAGTACACCTACCACAACTCAAAATTATAACTTCGGGCCTGCCGACCCCCTGAGTTGAATATTACCTGAGAGCATCGCATGAAGTAGAACAGAGCCTGGATGGCTTGGTTGGACCAGGTGAGCGTGCGAGTGTTGAGTGGTATCGAGCTGGTGCGAGTGATCAACTCACTCAACTCGGTGACTGAGCCGACGCACGTGGTGAGGAGAGACTGATCAGCGGCAGGACAACTCTGCACAGTCGAGTCTGTCATCACACTGCTCACCGACGCCCACCTCGGCAACGCCAAAGTACCTGGGAATGCCCGTCGGTTTTAGTGAAGTTAAAAGGATTGATCACCATAGAAAAAGTTGCTCAAGACATGATCTTGTGGTTCCCCATTTGGGACGCTATTTTTTGGTGTAGGCATTAGAAAAGTTGTTTTCCATGTTCTCAAAGGTTGTCTCTAGGTTTGTATAACCTGGTCTAAAAAGAAATCTTACCACTCATACCGTATCATATCAACCCAAACGTTTCGGTTCATAAACAGCGCCGATGGTTGTAAAATAAAGTGAGAGACAATCGTGATTCAGAGATCATAGAGGAAACGGCTAAATCTTACAAATGCAAAACTTGAGTCAAAAATTACTCAAACTTATGAGTTTTCTTTTAAAAATAAATTACCATATATACTCGAGTCTAAGACGCACCCATACATTTCCCCTGAATATATGGTAAAAAACTCTACACCCTCACGCACCACTGGTTTTTATAATGTCAACAGTTAGAGGGCTATGATTTGTCAGGCCCCTGACCCCTCCTTAGGAACCAGTGAGCAATTGCCAGCTGCAGCTGTCAAGAGGTAAAAGCAGAACAAAGAATGCATCAAGCCTTGCCCTCTCCCATCCCCAACCCCTGCCCTGCTAGGTCCACCCCCAGCACAAAAAATGTTGGGTTTGAAATCATTATCAAATTAGCATACAAGGGTCAGCAGTGAGGAGATAAGGAAGGCAGGTAGAGAGATAAAGGACCACCTGGGGGTTGGGGTCTGGCGAGGGACTATTCTTTGTATGTAGTCAGTTAGTTCATGTTTTTGCCACTGGTGATTTACCCATATTTCCAAGCACTAGTGTTTGATTTGCAATAGATTCGTATCTCCCTCTTATATGCTACTGCATCCCTTCTCTTCTTTCTTCCCCTCCACCAACCTAAGGCAAGGGGGGTGGTGGTGAAGGAAGAAGAACACGAATGCAATACGAAGCAATTCTGAGTCCCCTCTAGTCACTTTCTCTGTTTGTCAACTATTCTTCCATTCCACTCTTCAAAACAGGCAACGCAATACGCAACCCTGTTGTGGTTCCAGTGCTTCCTACCTCTCTCGTGGCCTACCTGAATGTTTTTGTCAATGTTTTTAGGGTTTTTGTAACTCTTCAAATGAATCCAATATTTTCATCCTATTGTGCGAGTCTAAGGCACACCCGCATATAAACCGCACCCTTATTTTAGAGCCTAAAATATGGTAAAAAAAGTGTGCCTTAGATTCGAGTATATACGGTATTTGATGTGACTCAAAATAAAAAATCCCCACATAGAACTCGCATTTGATTATTTACAACAAAAGGAAAGAAAGCAATTCTTTTGTAAAATCTATTAATTGAGTTTCCACAAAACAGGAAGACATCAATTCTAACATTTCCCGTATTTTCCTAGGTAAATTTGTCCAATTTCCCGGTCTGTGGGTTTATATTATTATGTATTATTAGGCTTCCATTCACATATAATTTTTTTAAACTGTTGAAGTGCTATCTTGACAGAGTCATAGTTACTTCAGCCGATTTTGACAGACACCAATCACGACTTTTGTGATTAGTTCACTGTGGTTTCTAGACTACTGTTAGCAAACTGCTAAAGAAATTTATACGAAATTCCGACTTTTGTTATGATTTGCAACAATCTCTTCGGTTTACGAAAACTATCCGGCTTCTGCTCTTCCAAAAGTCCTTCTCATGGCATATTACAGCCTAATATTTTCTCACCTAAATTATGGAATTATGTTTTGAGGAAGTAGTGCTTGCACACATTTTGAAAGTGTTTTTCGATTACAAAAAAATGCAGTTAGAATTTTGGGACATTTAAATTTTAGAGACCGCTGCCGTGAAACTTTTAAATGTCTAGGTCTAATGACTCTTCCAAGCCTTTACATTTCTGAGACTGTCCTGTATTGCTGCTTTAAGAGTTTGTCTTTGCAAGGGAGCTACATACACGAGTATGAGACAAGAATCAGAAAGGATTTTCGTGTTCAGCAACACAGGACAAAACTGTTTAGTAAATTACCTTCTCAAATTGGTGCAAAATTTTTTAATTCATTGCCAGAAGATATAAAATTGGAAAGTAATCAAAATTTGTTCAAGGCTTGATTAAAGAAATATTTAATATCACGTGCATTTTATGAGTTTCTGGACCAATCAAAATCGTAAAAGCAATAATTTTACCTTTTTTCCAGGGAGTGAGTGACTGTGCGTATGAATGACATGCCTGTGCGCATGTGTGTAAATAGAACTACAATTTGTTTGTTGTTTTTTTTGCAACACATTTTAATGTAAAATGCAAATTAAGTTATTTATCTTAGGATTCCCATCAGTGCCCACAACAAAATCATGACTTCTGTACTCAAAACTTCCTGGTTCAGGGACAACATTCCAGCATAATTCCCAAAATTTCTCGTATATAGAAAATGCCCGGGTTTTCCGATCAGCCTGTACAAAAGCATGTAGTTACCGGCAGCGGTGCGGCCTGTGTTGAGATGAGCGTAGGGTTGCAGCAAGCCCCAGAGGTCTCCGTTGTTGGCTATGGAGTGTTCAAACATGCTGGCCGTCAGCACCGTGTCCGGCTTGGACGGCAGACACTGCAGAATGATCTCCTCTAGTAGGTTTTCCAGTCCAGCTGCCAAGTATACGGCACCGTACCTGCTCACAAAATAAGTTATGTAAAGCTATGTAATAAGTTATGTTTCTTTTCTTTTTTTTTACTCAAGGCCGGTTTCCCCAACGTCAGTTAACTGAGATCGGCAGTTTAAACGGCGTTTTATCTCGAGGAGGTTATCTCGAGGAGGTGTTTCTCCAAAATTTGTACCGTCAATTTGGCCGGAACAAACTAACTGGCCTCGGCAGGTGGTTTAAACGGCTGATGCAAAGTTATACTAGTCGAAATAAACAAAAACCTAACCTCAAACTTGTAAATCAAAGACTAGCCTTCGCACCATAATATTAAGTTCACTAATACTTAGCCTATTACTTTTATAAATTGTCGTATCTATTTTTTATTTTTAAACGCACAATCAGTTAAATGGATTAATTTGTTAAACTGTTGGAAATAAATAATATTGGAATGAATAACTCTTCAAATTTGGAAATAATTATTTAGTCAAATTGGATGAACTGTTGAAAATATTAGAAGAAGTTGAGGAAGAGTATTACGAGAATCAGGGAAAGACTGAAAGAGTTAATAATTTCGGGAGATGGGAAGATGGAAAAGTTTTTGAAAGATTTCGAATGAGGAAGGAAACTGCAAGATTATTGCTTAATTTTATTAGTGATTCTTTGAGATCCACAAGTAACAAAAATCAAGCCTTGTCACCTGCGGATACATTTTAGTGCGCATTGAGTTTCTATCCTCCAGTCCTTTTTTATCGACGTAGGGGAGTTGGGCAGAATGCACAAGTCCTCCGTTAGCAAAATCATTAAGCAAGTGTCTGATGCTCTAGCCCGTTTGTGTCCGCGTTTCATACTTTCATACCAATGGAGAAAAGTAAACGGAATAAGATAGAAATTACGATAAAACAAAATAGGCCTATCTTCTTTACATTGCCTGGGAGTCAGTAAACATAACCTCAACTCTGATCGAACACACTTTTTTTGTCTGTTTCTACCGAAATCAAACGGAAAACAGACATGCGAGGTTTAATCTATGCTGTGCCAGTCAAAAAGTTGGGGAAACGCCTCGGAGTTTAAACCCGAGGTATACATTTTTGAACGGTACAAAGTAAACCGGAACAACGAGAATTTGGAGAAACCGGCCCTCAGGGTGTCAACTTAACCCTGAAAATAAAATTTGATTAAACCTGAACGGTAATTATAAGGCAATATTACTAGTACGTGCAAAAATAAAATCAAATTAAAGGACATTTATTCTGTACTATACATATTTCTTTTAAAACTCACAAAAGGAACACAAGATTGGGATTTGTAGAGTAAATATACTCTCTTTTACTGTAAAACTTTTTGATCATTTTACTCTTACCGATCATCAGTTTTCTAGGTGAATTCCCATTAAAAATTCCCTCAATTACAAAACAAATACAAATGAAAATTGAAAATTATGATAAAATGTTTACATTTTTTGAAAGATTAGATGAGTTATTATTTTAATGTTTTTTTGACATTTTAATGTTAACAAACTGTAATTATTACAAAGTTTAATTATAACGCAATATCACTTATACGATCAATAATTTATCAAATCAAAGGACAATCATGCTGTACCATACATATTTCTATTAGAACTCACTAACGGAACACAAGATCAAGATTTGTAGGGTGAATATATTTTCTTTTATAGTAAAAAAACCTTTTTTAATTTTCTGACCTTTCCTTTTTTATTTGTAATGACTGAAATAAGCTTTCAATCTCACCCAAAAATTTTCCCGATATCAATCAAGCAAAAAAAGTTTCTCGCCTGACTCTTCTCGAAGGGAAAAATCCAATCCCGTCCACCCCTAGAGTAATTGAAATGAAAAGCAAAGACGTGTACTTACTCGTGTACAAACTTGCCGAGCCGGACGTCCACCATCCAGCGATGAAACCGACCGACCGACAGTTGCAGTCCGGCTCTTGACGACTTGCTCTGTCTTAGCTGATCCCCGGACACAGCAAACATGGCCGCCGACCTCAAGCAAGCCTAAACACACACAAACACATACACACTTCAGACACAATCAGAGGCAGACATTTAATTTGTCAAGTCGAATTTTATACAAGGAGAAATGTTTTCTCAAAGACTCTTTTGGTTGTTATTTATCAAATTGACATTTATATACAATGTGATGTAAATTTTATGCTTAAATTTACTTAGCTTGCTTAAATTTAATTAGCTTGGTAAAATTCACCCATATTTCCAGGTAATGTACACATTTTCCCGTGCACTTCCACTGTTGCAGAGGACCGTTTTACAGTCTGCCCCAATCCTCGTTAAAAGTCCGCGACCCTTCCCGATCACGGTACGTTTTGAGAGCCCTTTTAGACCCGGTTTGTCCTGTCTTTTTAAGCCCGCCATACGTCCCGAGAGATGTTTCAGATCCGCAGTACGCTCCAAGAGGCGCGTTTGATATCCACATGACGTTATGATCGCCTTTTTAGACTCACAATATTTTTTGAGAGGCGTTTCAGATCCACGATACGTTACAACCACTATTTTACGCCTGCAATACGTTTTGATGGTCGTTTCATACCCGCGGTACGCTTGAGGATCTAATTATACCCGCGATACGATATAAGGGTCGATTTTTCCCGGTTACACCCAGAATTCACGCATATTTCCCGGTACTTATTATTCCTGCATAAATCCCAGTCTGTGGCCAACCTGTTTATTATTAATTAGTAACAATCCACTTTTTTTATTTAAAATTGAAAGACATGTTTCGAATCATGAATAAAGAATAACGTCCTTTTATATATTTCATTAATTTAAACATTTTAATTTTTAAGTTAAAAGAAATACTTGCAACAAATACAAAAGAAGCAATTGATATTTATTCATTAATAGCAGTTTTAATTTGTTACGTTGAGTCAGATTTTTAATAAATTGTAACAATTTCACTGGTTATCCAAATTTGAATATGCTTACACCTTTTTGGAAAGTTAAGTATTACAATATTAGCTAAGACTTACCAAACGTTCATGTCTGACAGCATAAAATAAAACCAACAACATTGTTAGTAGAGACTTAAACAATGTTTACTTCTCAACATTAAGGAACTGCACCAAAGATTATATTATGGTAGGTAGATAGCGCATATATGCTGAATTAATGAGGTAAGATAATCAACATAGCTTAAGAGACTCAAGTAGAGCCACTGACGCAAAGTTCATTTATTCTCGAGAATAGGACAATTTGGTCACATTTAAGTCATTGACATCTGACAAACTCGAGCATGTGGGTCCATGGGGGGAGAAAGACGACGAGAGATAACAGCGCTCACAGCGCTATCTGTGCTTGGGCTGCCGCAACTATGTTGGTTTTGGTGCCTCAGCCATTTGGCTTCTATGTGCCATCTACCTACCATAATATAATCTTTGACTACACAAAATTGTGTTGTACTTCCAAGTCATTTACACATTTTAAAATATATCACCTCTTAATTTAAGTTAAATAACACTTCAAAACTATATTATTTGTTTAAAAACCACCAGAACACTTCATAAACAAGTCTCAAACACCACGAAAACACCTACCTTGATGCAGGAGTCGGCCAACACCGGACAGAGGATGATGCGCAGTGCGCTGGCTATCTGGTGTTTGCCGCACATACCCACACACTTGCTGAGGCGCTGGGCCTCGCGCGCGATACGCACCAGCGCGCGCTGCAGCAGGTACGACAGACGAGGTATCGTCTCCATGGCAACCCGCTCCATGGACTCCTTGACCCGTCCGTTCTGTATCACCTTCAGCACGTCGTGGTTGCTCCACGGCAAGTGCTGCAGCTCCACCAGCCTGGTACGTTAGATATGCCCATTATCAAGTCAAAGTATCTTTATTTTATTATAATTAAGATAAGAATAGTGTCATACAATATAGCTTAAGAACAGTTACGGTTATAAAGGTTACATTGGATTTAATAATTCATTTAAAGAACAAAAAGGGTGGTCTTGAAGCCAGATTTTCAGATGTTGAGCGAACAGCCGCGTTTCGGTTTTCTTAAGACAGTGAGTACCACTTTTTTCCCTATGTAGCTAGTCTTCTCTGTTAAGCTGAGTCTATGAATGGGTAGACAGTAGTTGTACATGGAACTAGGTTATACAGTTGTATTTTATTGATTTTTACTTATTATTATTCTTGAAAATAGCTTAAAAAGACATTATGAATCCGAAAAAATGCAGTTAAACACTATAAACTTTAACAAATTTTTCTCGCCCAATTCCTGCCGGAAGGGAAAAATCCAATCATGTCCACCCCAAGAAATAACCTACCAAGACCAAACTACAGGGAGTCAGAGGGTGAGACCTACCTGTTGTGTGAATCGACCCAGACGAACTCGTCCGCACTGGTCACGTTGGTGTTGATCGTCTCGAGACTGGAGTGTCTCATGAGTCTGCGCACGGCCGGCTCACTACTCTCACTTCCGCTCAGACTACTGTACGTGCTTGTGCTGTAGCCTGCGTTGCTGGTGTGCGACCTCATCGTCAACTGCTGGATAGCCAGCTTGATGTCCTCTATCCCTGACCCGCAAGGTACGAGCTGTAACAACACATACTCTCATTCATATTTACTTCATGTAAAATTTCAATTCGGCAACAGCTGGAAATTTAAAAAGGTATTAAGAGGTGCTTTTAATATGTTCACAACTACATTGAACATAACAAAAAATGTTCAATTTCAAAAATGTGTATTTTTATGGAAATTTTCAGCACAATTTGATACGTACCCAAATTTGACGGATTACGTCAAATGTGGCTGTAGGCTGAATCTATCTTATGCCCAAGCACTTACGGCTATTTTAACTCACACATGTTGCACCCTACTTTTAAAAGCTTACATTGAAATCAAGGCAGTTAAAAATCTGAGCCAAAGGAATTCAAATGAATAATGACGTATTTTAAAGACTTTAAATTATTTATTTAAAAATAAAGCACCGCTGGCATGAGTGAATCGAATTTCCTTTGCAATTTGTTACTCTAATTCGCTAAGCTCACAGCCTTGCTTCGGCCTCAGACTTAAATAGTCCATTATCACGGGCGCTATGAGGCTGTTCGCTACGCTCACAATCTCGCTTCGGCCTCAGACTTACGAATTCTTTTTCTGCAAGATTCATTACATATCTTAAAAGGCTAACAAACTTCAAATTTCATTAAAATAGGACTATTAATTCTGTGTTTTGGGCCGCCATTTTGAAACGACTCTATGGTTTTCAATTTTTTATAATTTTGGGTATATTGATAGATATTGTTAAAATACATATTTATTTCAAATTTCATCAAAATATGATGAAATTTACTGTTTTTTAAGCACTAAACCCCCTTTTGTTAAGAAAACTCCCCCAAAAGAGGATTTCGGTGGTCAAATTTTTCTGGCTAACAAACTTGACCGAGATATTTACAATTAAGGAACATTTGCACCAAATTGTATGAAAATCGGACAAAAAAAGTCACATGTAGAGAGTACACACATATATACATACGTATATTAAGTACGAACAAATTGCTCAAAACGTGTTCTGGGGGTCAGGATTGGTGCTCACGGTCCCGGGTCTGGGTCTTACCATGCTGACAACATGAATATCTCATGAGTGTTTAGTTGTGAAATTCACATGAGTGATTACCTTGGCAGGTGTGGCCCGGTGTCTACTGCGGCTCTGTATGTTCTTCCTGTTGGGTCGACTCTGGTTTGGCATCACACTTGCGGACAGTCTAAAACATACATCGAGTCTTCAACTCTTTAGGCTATAGGATTAAGTACAAACGTAATGTCTCGCTGCAAATTCACAAATTCGAACGACATTGCAATTGAGTGTTGTTGTCTTGCTCTACTGAAACTAATGAAAATTGTCAATTGTTTTTTGGTTTGATTTAAATGGTAATTCAGAAAATAATTCCTTCGCAGCGCTATTTAAGTTGACTTTCCTGCCTCAGCCATATGACTCTATGCTCAATCTACCTACCATATCATATTCTCTGGTGTTACCGCTGTCATAGTAACTTGACAAAAAGTGATGACTACAGGGATTAATCCCGCATTGCCAGAGTAATAAGCTGTGGATTTGCGAGCCACACTATACTTCTAGAAATGTAACTATCCTAACAATTGCTAACCTCTCGTCCTCAGGTACAGAGTTGAGCGGGGATCTGTAGTGGTGATGCCTGTCGATGGGTGGTGAACTGCTTGTGTGTCCGTCAGACATGCTGGCATGTCCCGAGGACCGGTTGTCGTCCGATGAACTGCCGTTGTACTCATGTCTCTGTGCGACCAACACAACTTACAATATTAAAGCGATCAGTTCATACAATTTCTACCTAAGCAATCAATGTTAGTATGTCTTTAAAATCTATTTCAAGGCAGAAGCCTCATCAGTTATTATATAAGAACTATACAGTATGTCTGAAAAGTAACGAAACTTTTCATATATTCACAAAAATAATAATTATATCTAGTAAAACAGCATGTGGTTTAACAGCTGTGTATTTCCTCTAACAAAACAGACTAAATTTGTTAAAATCAGCTGACAAATATACTTTATGCGGTCCAATCGTCTGCAGGCTTTCCTTACTCGTCACAAAAACAAGGAGAGAGCTATTATTAGGGGTTTTCAAACTTGGTAGAACTTTCACGGACACATTTGAAAAATGTCAACGGTGCAGATTTTGTATAGAAAATGTTTTTTTAGTGGTGTAAACGTTTCAAAGATGGCAGTAAACAGTTAGAAGATGGCCCAAGACAAGGTCGGCCAAATAATGCAAACCATTATCAAATTGGAAGAAATGATTTTCATTTTTGGCCGACCTTGCTTTGGGTTGTGTTCTGAATTTTTACGGCCATCTTTGAAACGTTCATACTACTCAAAAAACGTGTTCCATAAAAAATCTACACCAAAATTTAGTGGAAGATTTGTTTCTCCACAAGTGGAAGACAGAAAAGGTCGCTGTATTTTGTAGAAAAAGCAACAAATTGCCACAACTTGTGGAAACTTCGTGGAAGACTTTGTTGTAAAGGCGGCACACATTGTATCCTGGCACACTTGCGAATGTGCAAAACTCACCCTGACTTGAAGCAGCCGCAGTTCGTCCACACTGAGATGGTGGTGGGGGAGTGTGCCGAACACGTTCTTGCCCGAGCAGCCGCTCAGCTGGCGGGGGGGTTTTTCCTGCATGGGGGCGGGCGGGGGGTCTGGTGACGGCGCCGGCAGCGGGGGCCTGGACGGAGTAGCTCTCTGCGGGGCCGGCTGACTCCCCGGCGATTCCTTCGGTGAACATTGTTGCGGTAGAGAGTGACTGCTCCCACTCAACTGTAACCAATAAGAATTCACAATCAGCAAATAAAACATGTTGACGAGACTAAATTTTTCGGTATAATTCTGGATAAGAATTTATTACAGGACACATACAATACATTGAAAATAAAATATCTTATGGCTTAAAATCTTTAAAGCACTCTCAAAATATTGTGATTTCAACCCTAAACATAATTTAACGCTCTCATATCCATTCCCACATTTCTTTTTAAGTAATACTTTGAGAGGCTACCAGTTTAAAAAATGTACAAACAATTCTAATATTACAAAAGCACCTATATGAATAACGTTCAACTTAAAAGAACAAGACTTGGTAAAACACTTCTTTTCAAATTAAGGTATTATGACAATTTATGGATAATATACAGGGTGAGTTTTAAATGTCCCCCATAACTGTTGAATAGGGAATATTTTCTAAAGCCCTTCGGGGAATGTTGTTACAGGATTCTGAAGTTTGTTTTGATGTACTTTACGCCACCCACCCCACCCAAAAATCGGGGAGAGCCCCAAATTTTAAATACCCCCCTTGAGGTTCCTCAATAGAGAGGGAATTATAACACCTTTTTAGGACATTTTTTTATTTTTAGTTTTAAAACGTGCAGTAAAATAAGATGTAAGTCCTAGCAAGCCTATGATAATGAACCACTAAGTTTGCAGGAATCACGATAATTAGGACGAGATAACATTCTCCTTTCTGTCTTTTGTAATACAAAACTCTTTGAGATTTTGTTTCAGAGAAGTGTCCCTTCAAAGCGATTCCATAAGGAAAATGGGGAAGAATTATGCCACAATATAGTTACCCGGGACGGTGTCTGCGCCTGCACCGGTGGCTCTGATGTCGCCTTGCATGACACCAGCTCCCTCGAGCCTCCACTGCCCCCTGCACCACCAGGCCTGTAACACACAAACACATCTTTAACTACACACATTCTCAATTAAATGTTTCCCTTCCATTGCCTGTGCATAAATAGGTAATTGTTATGTTCTCTGTTGCTGTTGGTTGGTCTGATTCACGGCTGTGATTGGTCCTTCACTTCGAGTCATCTGTGCAGCTGTCTCTGGCCGTGATTGTGCTTGATTTCTCTATTTGTTTATTAATTAAGATTGCTTAGTGGTAGGTCAGATTGCGCTGATTTTTTTAGTATAACTGTTTTACTAAATGTTTTGTGTAATGATTTAGGTTACTTTTCACCTGAAGACGGGGTCAGATTCCAGATCCCGAAACGTGATAGGGCCTTGAATGCCCAAGCTGAGGGTTTAGCATCAACGTTTAATTTAGTCTATCAACGTGTGTAAAAAAAATCGAATATACACAAAAGATATAAACTAGTTTTTCTATGTTCTCAGTTAAAAAAGTTGTTTTCCATGTTCTCAAAGGATGTCTCTACTCTCTAGGTTTGTATAACCTAGTTTTTAACAAAGATCTTACACCAAAATTAGCAAACAAAAATGTTTAAGTTGGCCAAAAATAATTTAATTTAAAAATGTATTATGTTTTTTCCACAAGCAGTTTTTGCCTTTTTTGTGTATTAGGAACATAGAACCTAATATTAACGTAGGAACGTAGAACCTTCTCATATAAACCCGCATTTGTACGTTTCGTATTATAAACGGCGTCGGAAACATTGTTGACTTTACCTTGCCTCTACATTCTTCAAACTTGTCTTCTTTTCAAATCAAAATGTAACCCCCTAAGAGAAAGTGACATTCACTCTTACGAAACAAGAGGCAGGGAGAACTACCGAACTAGGAGATACAGAACGATATTCATGAACGTTTGCCTTCTAAGTCAGGAGTTCAACAGCTGTCAACCGGTTGCCAAATTCAATTGAAATTGCCCAAATGTTGAAGGCGTTCAAAGCACGTCTGAAACCAATCTTGGCCACAAAGACGTTTTACAGTACAGACAAGTTTATGGCACATAACTGGGAGACCGCAGAAACCACCGACTTACAATAGGGCTAGAGTGGAATAATTTAAAAATTTGAAACTCTTGACATTACCCTGCCTCTATATTTTGGAAACCTGCCTTTTTCAGACAAAAATGCGACCCCGTAAGAGGGAGTGATATCCACTCTTACGTAACCAGGGGCAGGGAGAACTACCGAACTGGGAGACACAGGAAGGTAGCTCATGAACTTTGCCTTCACAGGCAGGAGTTCAACTAGTCAACAGACTGCCAAATTCGATAGAAAGTGCACCTATGCCAAAGGCATTCAAAACTCGCTTGAAAAAGATTTTGGTCGCAGAAGCATTCTATAATATAAACGAGTTTATGGCTTACGACTGGGGCTCCGCGTAAACAGACCACGGGGCTAGAGTGGAATAAATTCGAGTGAATGAGAATTAGTTGAATGCAAATACTGTATGTTTGAATGGTATTTCGATGTTTATGAATGCAAAATTTTAGATACTTAAATTTTAGACCGTTGCATGACATGTATATGTATATAAAAGATTTATTTATTTATTTATTCAAATGAATGGGACCAAAGTGTATGTTTGAATGGGTCTTCAATGGCAGAATGCATGGACAATTTTAGTGAAAAAATTACGATTGCATAACATGTTAATACGTTTTCGCAATAAACTATTTATTTATTTCCTCTTAAATACACAACAGTCGTGGCTACCTTTTCCTGAAGTCGACATCGAGGGTGGAACTGGCCGAGGGCGAAGGTCCCGGCACCTGGACCACACACTTGTACCTCGGGTCCGGCCTCTGGCGAAGGATGAAGTTACTGGTAGTCTCACAGGACTTACTGCGTGTCCGCGCTTTGCTCGGCACGACACCACTGCCCAGCTCGCGGCACAGGTGACACGCACAGTCGCGCGCACAGCGCATCCTCGCAACACGCGCACCTTACACCACACCGTGCACCTGCCCATGGGGCGGGTCCATCGCGGCAACACACCGACGTGCCGTTTGCTTTGAGACACCGACCACTTTTAGAGGGTATTTTAAGGTAAATATGGGATGGTAAGTGTTTTTGACGGATGATGAGGTATAGTCTTGTTACAAACTAGGGCCGACTGTTCCCCAGATTGGGGGATTTATTAATAGCCCAACGACCAATAAAATGGACCAACGAACAGCTTAACGTGACTTCCGAACCACGTTAAATTAAACAAATGATGCTTATGGCCATGCTAAAAAATAGTTAAATAGTAAGTAACAAAATTACGAATCAACGCGAACACAATGTTAAAAGTAAAAAACAAAAACAACACTCGAGAAACTGTCCATTAAAATGCAGCAACGAATGGGCATTCTAAAAAAATGTCAACGCAAGTTTTGGCTCTTTGTCAGTTTCGTAACAATCGTAGGAAAGACCAACAAGAACAAAACGTCAACAATAATTAAAATATTTAATTTTCCCAGTTGTAGGACCTTGTGTTATTACAAGTTACCTAGGATCTACAGGCACCAAAACGTAACTTGTAATAATTAAAAACGGAAATAATAGAATCAAACACACCAAAATCCACTGTTAATATTTTATCACCACAATAACCTGCGAAAAAATTACGAAACTTAAAAAAACCCGCATAAAAAAACCAAGTCACAAAAAACACATCACAATTGAAACAGAGGCACACAAGTGCATCACACGACACGAGGTAAGTAACAGTGGTACTAACAGTGAAACTGGCAGAACAGAAGTGAGGGGGTGGCGGGGGAAGGGGGGCAGCATAATTAACTATTAACAATGTGCCTATGCGGCAGTCCCACGAGTATTTCCCACGGCCGCCGGGAAAAGTTGGGATTTTCACGGGGAAACGGCGAGTGGTCATCATCACATCACTGCACTTGAATCACGTAACGGTGTTCAAAACTTGTATAACGCGGTGTAAGGGGTTAGTGTTTTTGAAACTAAAAACAATTGGTTTTGGGTGGTAACATAAGACGTAAAGGAGTTAAGAGGATTAGTCAACCAAGCAAGAACCCATGTTTACCACTGAAATAGCGGAGTATTGATTATTCCTTTCCGGTGGACGAGGGCTAGGTGGAAATCCAAGTTTATCTTCTATTTCGAAAACATCGGCTCTAGTAGGGTTGTTTTGTCCGGCTCAGTTCTTTGAAGAGTCGCGCGTGCCGCCGACCTTGCCAGTCAAGAGAAATGGTAGTAGCGATATTCCAACTTTGTTGCGCTCACTCAAAAAGTGGCAAAACATGGTTTCGTAGTCCCCTGTTTCCGACGCCGTTTATGAACCGAAACGTACAAATGCGGGGTTTATAGCCCTGCTTAGGTGTTTATCCAGCTGCCGAGAGAACTCCTTAAGGGTCAGTCAGGATCATCATATGTTTACTACCTGTCCTTATAATGTTAGTATCAATGGGTTTTCTGTGGTATCAGAAAATATAATGTCATGTTTGGTAGATTGGGCATAGATGCCACATGGCTGAGGCAGGAAAGTCAACATAGTTGCGGCAGCCAAAGCACAGATAGCGCTGCCATCTCTCGCCGTCTTTCTCCCCACTCGGCTCGAAACGCTCGAGTTTGTCCGATGCCGATTACTTAAATGTGACCAAATCGTGCGATATTCGAGAGCAAAGAAACGTGCGTCAGGGGCTCTACTTGAGAACTAAAATAATCGCTACCTGTGCTTGGGCTGCCTAACTAGGTTGATTTTCCTCCCTCTGCCATTCGGCATCTACGCGATATCTACCTACCATAATATAATCTTTGGTATCAGCTTTGAAACAGGCTGGCACAGCTATAGCACCTTGCCTCGTCCACTCTCCGCCTCCGCTACATCGCCGGACTGCTGCTACGTAGGAGAACCCCCACTCACTCCATCACTCGGCTCTTTAAACTGCTCGTGATCGCTACATCGTCTTCAAGGAAGTTTCCTGATCCTAACTATGGTGTTTACTATTTTTTATAGAATTTTCTTTGGGAAAATGAGATATTCATGCCGTTAGCATGGCAAGACCCAGGCCCGGGTCCATGAAATGAGCACCGATCCTGACCCCCAGAACACGCTTTGAGCATTGTTTCAGACTTTATATACATTTGTATATATAAGTGCACTCTCTACAAAAAGAATTTTTGTCTGATTTTCATGAAATTTGTTACAAATGTTCCTTTTGTAAATATCTCGGTCAAAGTTCGTCAACTAGAAAAATCGGGCTACCAGAACCAAAAAAAGTGTTTAATCATCTAAAAATTGTAAAATTTGAAGAAATTTGAAGTAAATATTTATTTTATGTTACTAAATATACTAAGAGTTTTGAAAAACCATCGTAGTAGTTTCAAAATAGCGGACAAAAAGTGATTTTTCGCAATAACAGTGGAATGAGTAGTCCTTTTTCAATGAAATTGTAAACGTGTCATCACTTCAATATATCTAACAAAACTTGCAGAAAAGAACACGTAAGCCTGAGGCGGCTGTGAGCGGAGCGCATTGGAGTGGCATACTTTGTGTTGCAAAATCACGGAAACCCTAAGATTGGACAGAATTTCCAGTTTAAGCAGGGACCAAAGCTTAAGCAGTGACTATTGCACAATTAATTGATGATGAACAAACACTCTTATGTACAGGAAATGTGCAACCAAGTCATACATGTAGTGCTGACGCTAACAGTAAATAATTACAGGTGGATGTTACAGGACATTACACACTACAGCAGTGTTCTTGCACCATCTAGCGTCCCATCATTGCGAGAGTTTTGCAATAAATACATACACGAAGGAGAACACGTCAATATAAAGCAATAGACCGAGAAGACGAGACTGAAACGGAAGAGAAATGAAAGTGAACACAGACTAATATCTAGCTAAACAATTGCCCAGGGCGCAAAATTAGGTTGCAGTTAACTTTTATTATCGAACTAGCTGAGAGTACCCGCGCTTCGCCTCGGGGCTTTTAACATAGCTGTGTGTATATTTTAATAAAACTGCAAATTTAAAGTAAACAAAACAGTTTCCTATTTATCCTTAGAAAACCCATTTAGTTTGCCTGTAAGTTCACCATCTTCCCCTTACAAGTGTTGGCTACCTTATAGTACAACATTTATTTTAATTTATGATGACAAACCACGTAAGTTTGAAATCCAAAATTAACTACTCTTGCTTAGTTGAACATGTAAAATTACATGGCTATAGTACAAAATTTATTGTAAATCTATCATGACAAACCACACAAGTTTTAAATAAAAAATAAACTAATTTTGTTTAGTTGAAAATGTAATACTACATGGCTATAGTACAACACTCTTATTTGGTTTGCACGCTGTAAGGCAGACGTACTGACGCGCCGAGGAGAGGTACAACCCGTGGAAGTGCCGAGTTTGAGCGTGTAGCGGCGCGCATCATGAGCCTGTTTCTCCACGCTGAAGCAAGCTTTCCGAGCAAACGGTTGAAGATACGAAGAAAGTGCTCAAGCCTATTTGTGTTGAAAATTAAATTTTAAAACTCGTAAGGGCTGTCAAAAATTAAATACCTTTTACGGGTTTTCTAAAATTGTACGTGACAGTTTTGGTAAAATTCTTTAAAGAACTGAGCCAGACAAGACAACCCTACTAGAGCCGATGTTTTTGAAACAGAAAAAAACTTGGAGTTCCACCTACCCTCGTCCACCGGAGAGAAATAATCAATACTTCGCTATTTCAGTGATAAATTTGGGTTTTTGCTCGGGTGACTAATCCTCTCAAGAAATTATCTAAGAGAGAACTACAATACTACAGTAAATTTAGCATAACCGCCCGGCAAGCGGGAGACCCGGGTTCAAGTCCCGGTTCAGTCCAAACATTTTTGTCTTCAAATTTCTTTAGTAATAAATTAGCTTTTTAGCGTTTATAAAAATTAACTAACTACAGTAAATTTCTCGTAGATGAGAACTGCGCGTAACATTTGAACAGCAGCTGTATCTGCATCGCTACGAGCATGCGTGGTGTGCGTAGAGGGGGATCCGTGACCGTGTATCAGATTGATCCAGTGGTCTGGTATCTATGATATGTGGCGGGTGAGGATGGTGAGAGGGAGAGGGGGGAGACAGGAGCAGGAGCAGGTTTGACCACTCGGAGGCGGTGATTACAATGTTTGGTACACAGAAGCCTCTCCAGGGATAAATAACACCGGGTGCCGAGCCACTGGCCACTGCTGCCACGTGTTATCTGTAACTAGATACAGTTCGTCAGGTTTAGCATGGCCGGTGAGATGGGCTATAGGGCCACAAGCTGCCAGCAGGAAAGCTCAAGGCCACCGGCCATGCTATACCTAACGACCTGTATGTACCTACGGTCTCTGAGAGAGTGATTGCCCAGGGCGGAAAATGTTTAGGGGCGCAAAATTAAGTTGCAGTTAAGAGGATTGGAAATAGCGGAGTATCGATTGTTTCTCTCCGGTGGACGAGGGGTGGGTGGAAATCCAAGTTTTTCTTTTGTTTCAAAAAAATTGGCCCTAGTAGGGTTGTCTTATCAGTCGGACAAGTCACTAAATCACTATTTGAGATGCCAACCACTCTCATGAAGGTATTTTAAGGCAAATATGTGGTGAAGGATGAGTGTGATGAGTGGTAGTAATGAGTTATGAGGTGTAGTTTTGTTACAAACTAAGGCCGACTCTTCCTTAGAATGGGTCATTAATTAATAGCCCAATGGCCAATGAAAATACAAGGACCAACGGCTTAACGTGACTTCCGAACCACGCAGGTGATGGTCTGATATGTGTAAACGATGGTGGGAGTTGATGCGGGTATCATCAGATGATCACTGAGACTATCTGAGCCGCTTTCAAGACCTTGCCAGTCAGGAGTAGCGATATTTCAACACTGTTTTCCATACCTTTGAGATTATGGAAAACACATTTTCTAATCTCTAAACCAAAAAACATCGTCCTAAAGGGGGACTACGAGAGCATGTTTTGAGAAACCTTTTCTGGGGTCATCAATCCTCTTAAATGATTTCTCTCGAATAATTTCTTCCGATTTAAGTACGTTAACCAGTTTAAAACATAGTTTGCAGTTTTTACGCCATGTTATAACTGGTGCCCAGAATGGGTCACGCGGCTGTTCTATCCTACTTAATAAAATTAAGTATTTGTTTAATTTATAGGGGTACAACTCGGAGAACGTAGGAAACATTGACTTGCAAAAGGGCTACAGTGGATAGTAAAAATGAATAGGATTGGAAAGATTTCAAATATTAAAAATGTTGACGATTTCATGACATTTAATAAATTATTTATTAGCTCAAATTCGAAACTATACAGGCAAGAATCTGTTGTTTTACTTTCACCCGAATGCTCCCCGAACAAAATGTTCCTCGACGAAAGCACTAATCATACACTTGTACGTCTTGTAATTGAAAGAGGAAATGGTGCGAGTAGTGGATGGTGTGTAGCGGCTAGTGAAAGTGATGGGGACGCTCTCGTGAGAATGGGTCTCAGTCACATGACAGTGAGGGAGGCGAGGGAGTGAATGCCAATGTCGAGGAAAGTGTGAGACTCACACACACAAGTCAGACATTAGTGCATCTAATTACAACAGTGTGAGTGTGAGAGTCCTCAGTAACATTTACATAAGCTTGCTCGAGATCGTGGCTTTACCGCGGGGAAGGGGGAGAATCCCCTCGCAGAAATTTTGGAAAGGTTAAAAATAACATTTGACCGTAGATAGCTTTATACAATTCTATCCACAATCAGGCCGACACGCAGCTACGTGCTGAAACACCGCTAGCATGAGTGACACGAACTTTATTACTACAGGAGTTACGAGGGTGTTCGCTCACAGCCTCGCTTCGGCCTTTAGCCTCAGATTTAATTGGCTTTTTACTCCACGTTCTATTACATATGATAAATAAAAAATCACATTCCATTAAAATTGGAATATTTATAACGCTGTAAGCGGGAAAATCATTTTTATGGCCGCCATTTTGAAACGATTACATGGATTTTATAAATTTTGGTTCGCGCCAAATCGGCCTGGGTTCAACTCCCGGCGCTGCAGTAACCTTTTCACGTAGCCACTCCCCGTGGTTCGGAAGTCACGTTAAACCGTTGGCCCATTCCATTGGTTGTTGGGCTATTAACTAATGACCCAATCTGGGGAACAGTCGACCCTAGTTTTAACAAGACCACATCTCATTGTCCATCAAAAACACTCAACACACTCGCCCCTCATCCCTTATTCCCCTAAGGTGTGGTCTCATACTTCGAACTTGAAACCGGTTCAAGTATCGCGGTTCCCGAATTGCAAAACGCCTACTTCTACCTGACCACATGCAAAATAAGGATGCACTCAGATATTCCGGACAAGGTGACCTCGCATCGCCTTCACAGTGCCCACGCACATTGCTGTACCTGCACCTTTACACCTTACAGGAGAAGATTATGATAAAGTAGGTAGATTGCGCACAGATCACGCAGGGTTGAGGCAGTAAATCAGCATAGTGCGGCATTCCAAGCACAGATAGCGCTGCGAGGGAATTCTTTTAAGAGTCTCAACTAGAGCCACTGACGCACGCGCAAGTTTGTTCGTTCTCGATTTGGTCATCGGGCAAACTCGAGCATGTAGAGCCAAGGGGAGAGAAAGACGGTATGAGATGGCAGCGCTATGTGTGCTCGAACTGACGCAACTATGTCAATTTTCCATCTATGCGCAATCTACTTACCATAACATAATCTTTGGTACAGGTGAAGGAAATACGTCGTGTCTACTGTCAAGTCTTCTCGCTATATTCCCTCGTGGTTGTTCTGTATGCTTATGTTTGCGATATTGCCAGTGGTGCCCATCCACCCCGCAAGCCTCGCCACATGGTGCCCTTTCCAAATATGGTTGCTCCCGCCAATATATAATTAAAAAACATACATTTCTATTTAGCAGTGGAGTTGGCCAGTTGTAGCCACCTACTGAAGGGGAGGGTATTGTTCTTCTTGGAAAACTAGCATAAGATTGGTGTCAGATAGGGAGTTTGATGGGTATTTGAGCATGTTTTCCAAGTTGGTCGTTTTGGACATTTCCAAACGTCAACAAAATGTATTGAATAAAACCCAATATTAATTCAACATCGATATGTAATTTTATTGTTCATACTACGTCGAAGTATAAATATCGATATACTGTATCGATAACTCGATATATCGATGCAATTTTTATTGACGGCAGAGGAGATCTCGGAACACACTACTTTCTACACTGGAGTATTCACTTAGAACGTCTGCTATTCCTAAGGGAATGGACCTTTTGAAATCGTTGTTCTACTAAATTAAGCCCTTATATCTAATAGTGTGTATACAACCTGATCCGGCATATTATGACCAACTATTAACTAATTACTATTAACTAACTATTACTACTAATTACTAGTAAGTACTGTGTGTTGTAGTTTACCTTCGTGGTTTGGGTCTGACGATCTCATGGCTGCCTTCGACCAGGCCGACGGGACTGCGGTAGTGGTCAGCGTCACGGAACTCGGGCATAGGGTGCACTTGGGCAGGGCTGGCGGTCATCATACAACCACCTGTCGACAAACCATCCTCGAGTCAAATACCATCTTATGATCTTTCATCACATGTTATCGGATCTCCTTAAATAACATTTAAATCACTATTTGAGATGCCGACCACTCTCATGAGGGTATTTTAAGGCAAATATGTGGTGAAGGATGAGTGTGATGAGTGGTAGTAATGAGTTATGAGGTATAGTCTTGTTACAAACTAAGGCCGACTCTTCCTTAGAATGGGCCATTAATTAATAGCCCAATGACCAATGGAAATACAAGGTCCAACGGCTTAACGTGACTTCCAAACCACGCATGTGATGGTCTGATATGTCTAAACTATGGTGGGAGTTGGTGCGGAATGTATACACTTTAAAACTAAGTTTATTTCATGAAAATCCGGCGACAACTTTAGGCGTGACATGTCCCAAGAAAATGCAATTTTTAGCATTGTTCTCATGCGGGACGAAATTCAACGTCACAGTCACTACTGCGTACTCTGACGGTCTGTCTTAGCGGTTACCTCGGGGAAAGGCCTAAACTAGTCCGCGTACAAGGATGACACGACATTGCGCTCGTAACTATACTATCGAATTTCCTTTGGAAAAATGAGATACTCATGCCGTCCGCATGTTAAGACCCAGACTCGGGACCATGAAATGAGCACCGATCCTGACACCAAGAATATGTTTTGAGCATATGTGTCAACAATTTATATGTATACTGTACTCGCATATGTGGGCACTCTTTACAATTGTCCGATTTTCACCAAATTTTGAACACATTTTCCTTTTGTAAATATCTTGATCTAATTCGTTAACCAGCCTAATCGTACTACCGAGAGGACTTTTCACCAAAAAGGGGGTTTAATTATCTAAACTCAGTAGGCTACTTTTGTTTTTGTTGAAACCTGAAAAAATATGTATTTTGTTACAATACATCAGTATATCAAAAACTTCTTAAAATCCATCGAGTAGTTTTAAAGTAGCAGCAAAAACGTGGGTTTTCGCTATAAAAGCGGAACGAGTAATCCGATGTTTTTGAAATTTAAAATAATATTTCCTTTCATGATAAGTGGTATAACTTCCAGTAAAAACTCCGACTGTTCCTCAGTAGGGCCGACTGTTCCTTAGATTGGTTTCAAACAAATCGGATTTAATTGCCCCAACGATCATTCGAATGAGCCAACGGCGTGACTTTAGACCCCGGACCTCTGTCTCCAGTAAAATCACCATTAGTCTGTTACAATGTAGGGCCGACTGTTCCTCAGATTGGTTTCAAGCAAATCGGATTTAATTGCCCCAACGATCATTCGAATGAGCCAACGGCGTGACTTTCGGTTACGTATCATTTCGTCAAGTGGCGTTTCGTCAATTCCTAGAAAAGAGCTTAAATCTACCCAAAATTACTTTACGCACAAATGAACAAACTAATGAAGTGGCGTTTTGTCAAAACGAAATTTTGACGAGGGTCGGGAATTACGACACAGGTAGCCGGCGGGGAGCAGGTAGGCGGTGATGTCACTGACCGGTGAAGGTACACTGTTGTCGTTGAGAAAATTGTAAAAGTATCTAGTTTTCGGCATTATTTTATAATTTTTTTGGAGCGAGTTATTAAACTTTGAAGTGAGCGAAACTATTTTAAAATATCCGATAGTCGATTCTGATGTGGTCTTTTGTAATAAACTTAAAAGTATTATTGTCTGTACTTTCACGTCGAAATTTCAGGATACCATTCCTGATTAGCCTCAAGCGCTTGTAAAGATACAGAATTAACATAAACATTATTAAAGAAAAACATTCGAAACTCTCCTTAACCTAAAAAAATGGTCAAACCAATGAATTTCAATTCTGCCCGAAGTTATGTTTTGAGAGGGTTATGCTGATAAAAGAGA
The DNA here is from genome assembly GCA_018831715.1 of Matsumurasca onukii. Taxonomy (NCBI): domain Eukaryota; kingdom Metazoa; phylum Arthropoda; class Insecta; order Hemiptera; family Cicadellidae; genus Matsumurasca; species Matsumurasca onukii. Next base: position 53,873,811 of record CM032060.1, read on the forward strand.
ACGAGATGGGCGAAATGCGAGAATAAAGAGAGGCAAGCGAAGCGAGCAATATGCTAGAAACTTCGGTTTAAATGTTACGGAAAAAATGTAGTCGAAATGTAGGCTACACTCAGATTGCGTAGGATACTTGGTCAGACAACTTGTACGCAAAACCTTCGATATTAGGAAAACTATGAGCAAAACAGATCCATTGGGTTAACAACGGGGTTTACTTCTTATCTGAACACCCAATTACTGTAGTTGTATTGTAGACCTGTCAAATGTTCGACTTGACGAAACGCCACGGGTGCGCAGGTAGGTAGGTAGTTACTAATCCTCAATTCCACTATGACTAAATGTTACAGTTGAGTGGTTTTCCGAAACGCCACTTGACGAAATGCCACGACACGTGACTTTCGACCCCCGGACCCCTGCCTAAATCACTATTTGAGATGCCGACCACTCTTATGAGGACATTTTAAGGCAAATATGAGGTAAAGGATGAGTGTGATGAGTAATAGTAATGAGTTATGAGGTGTAGTCTTGTTACAAACTAAGGCCGACTCTTCCTTAGAATGGATAATTAATTAATAGCCCAATGACCAATGGAAATACAAGGACCAACGGTTTAACGTGACTTCCGAACCACGCAGGTGATGGTCGGATATGTCTTAACGATGGTGGGAGTTGATGCGGGTATCATCAGATGATCACTGAGACTATCTGAGCCGCTTTAGACCTATATCATCCTCAAAACCTGACCCCCATGAAACTGGATTACAGGACCACGCCACGAGTCTCCTAGCCGGGGAGGACGTCCCCCAGCCATCACTCCTTGTGACGGCCCTCGCTGGGCTGGGTACGTGGCAACTAGCAGTGCGAGTGTTGACTGCCGAGTGTCGGGTGTCTGCAACATTCTCCGCCACGTAGCCGCGCTGCGCCTGCGCCCAGTCTCTCTGTCTGTCCGTCTCCTCTGCTCGCGCAAAAACCTGGCGAATTTGTGCCAATTCCGCCTCGCCCTCTCCGTCGCCGACCCAGAGCCGGCATTCTTGTCGCACGCATCCGCGAGAGTACAGACTACTGCCTACGGTACGGACAGTCAATCACCAGTGGACAAGGCTGAGAGGATTCTACTGGTCGTTGGGCTAATACTGAGGGAACTACCAAAAGACTACCTTAGCTACTCAGGTACTGATGACGGCGTATTCCAGACTCTTCATTCTTCAACAACAACAAAAAACAGTTCGAACCATTGTTAAAAATTAAATGAAGTGAGTCGTGCAGACCAACGTTCAAAAGTCTCAATCTGTTGACACTTCCCTGTCTCTATATTCTTGAGACATGCGTTTTCTTCAAAACCAAATGCAATCCCATAAGAGGTGTAGACACACACTCTTATGACACTAGAGGCAGGGAAAACTACCGGGCTGGGCGACACAGAACGGTGGTTTACGAGCGTTTGCCTTCTCAGGCAGGAGTCCGTTTTGTCAAACATATTACCAAATTCTATAAAAAGTGTTCCAACGCCACAGGCGTTCAAGTCTCGTCAGAAAGCAGTTTTGACTGTAAACACTTTCTATAGTTCAGACGAGTTCTTGGCACAGCAATGGGAGACCTAGTGAGGAATGGCTACCGGCCTACGGATGCTTAAGTGGGAGAATTCGATGAATGAGCCAGTACGATTGCAAATATTGTATGTATGAAAGAGATCTCGATGTAAGTATGAGTGCCAAAATTGTAGATTTCAAATTAATAATTTATTGACGATTCCAATGCAATGTATATATTGTTTAAGGAATAAAACATTTATTTATTTAAACATCGACACTTAGGCGAACAAGTATCTTAATAATTTAGCAGCAAATAAAGAACCTACGTTAGGGAAATAACATGACACTGATCTAAATCAAGCCACTAAGAGGTACGGATTCCCCGACTACTTATCCCAAACTACGCAAATCATACGGTACCGTGGGAAATTCCTGCGGTAATGCCAGTAGCTGTCCCGTCCTAAGTACAGGGTGATCCAAAAGACAGTTTACCACGGAATTCTGAATATAGGCCTACACTTGCAAGGTAAACCGACTTTTGGATCACCCAGTAACCGTATGTTTAAGGTTGTCCAATACAAGAAAATGATAATAAATTCAATAAAGAATACAGTGTTTAATATTCAAGAAGCTGGCAACCAGTCCTGAAGAAGTATCTTGGATAGTGCCACAGCCAATGAGAACATCAACAGTTGGACGGTCACAGAGCGGAAGATGATTTATTGCACAGCCATAAAATAACGATGATCTTATCTTATTATGACCGCCAAATACTGTGCACTCTTACTTCCGGTAGTCCGATTTTGCTGGCTAACAAACTTGACCGAGATATTTACGAAAAGAAACATTTAGACCGAATTTTAGGAAAATCGGACGAAAAATGCGACCTGCAGAGAGTACACAAATATATAAATACAATTTTATATGCGTTACATGTACGAGTATAGACCCCCTATAAAGTTTTATAAACATGGTCGAAACATGTTCTGGGGATCGGTGCTCATTTCATGGTCCCGGATCTAGATCTTACCATGTTAACGGCATAAATATCTCATTTTCCAAAGTAAATTCGATATTAAAGTTGTATAAGTTATAAAGGCGGCCTTTACCCAAAACAAAAACCGGCCACTAAAAGAGTTTTCTGTTGATTTTCTGAACTTTGACGTATTTACCAGAGACTTATATTACTATTTGAGACGCCGACCACTCTCATGAGGGTAGTTTAGGGCATATATGTGGGGGGTTTTGGGTTTGATGAGTAGTTTTGTTACAAACTAAGGCCGACTCTTCCTTAGAATGGGTCATTAATTAATAGCCAATTAATAGGCCCAATGACCAGTGGAAATACAAGGACCAACGGCTTAACGTGACTTCCGAATCACGCAGGTGATGGTCTGATATGTCTAAACGACGGTGGGAGTTGATGCGGGTATCATCAGATGACCACTGAGACTATCTGAGCCGCTTTAGACCTATATTATCCTCAAAACCTGACCTCCATGAAGCTGGATTACAGGATCACGCCACGAGCCCCATCAGTCTTATCACTATGAAACCGCGAAGACCATCAACTGCAATGATTACGTCCAGACTACACGCTCAGCCAATAGTTGTTGTAACAGCGTGGAAAGGGGCGGGTCCCGGAGCAGGAAGAACTGGAGTCGGTGAAGAATGATTGCCTCACTGACTTCCGGCCAAGAGATCCTCGGAGCTGATAAGCAACAGGTTCTGACCCCAAGTCCAGCTGATACCAGATACCATCTAAGTACGTGGCGCTTACACGGGGTTAACTATGCAGGGGAGTATGTCCAGTGTCCTCTAGAGAAGTGGCAATGTCCCCAGAGGACTCCCATCTAGGAAGTAACACTATAGATAGGTATGCCCTTACACACTGTTTCCAAAAGAATTGATCACGCCAGAAAAAGTTGCTCAAAACATGCTCTCGTAGTCCCTTGTTTAGGACGCTATTTGTGTGTGTATATAGATTAGAAAAGTTGTTTTCCATGTTTTCAAAGGTTGTCTCTAGGTTTGTATAACCAGTTTTTTAATCTTACGCCAAAGTTTGCATACAATGTTAAAGTTGGCATAAAATAGGCTATTTCAAAAGTGTACTGTATTATAATTTTGTTTCAAAGCAGTTTTTGCCTTTTTCGTGCATAAGGAACATAGAACCACTCCTATTCTATCATATAAACCGGCATTTGTACGTTTCATGTTCATAAACGGCGACGGAAACCGGGGACTACAAAACCATGTTTTGCCACTTTTTGAGTGAGCGGAGCAAAGTTGGAATATCGCTACTACCATTTCTCTTTACTGGCAAGGTCGGCGGCACGTGCAATTCTTCGAAGGACTGAGCCAGACAAGACAACCCTACTTGAGCCGATGTTTTTGAAACATAATTTAATCAGTTTTTGCCTTTTTCGTGTAGAAGGAACATATAACCAGTGTAAAAGCGTTTACTCCCAAACCAAATGAAGCGACGTGTTGAGCTATAGCAAAGATAATGTTGTGGTGAGTAGATTGCCCATGGTGCAAGCAGCAAAATCAGCATAGTTCGACAGCCCACGCACAGATAGCGCTGTCGTCTCGCCCTCTCTCTCCCTCCTCGGCTCCAAATGCTCGAGTTTATACAATGTCAATGACAATCTTAAATGTGACCAAATCGTGCCCTTTTCGAGAACACGAACATACTTGCACGTGCGTTAGTGGCTCTACTTGAGACTTTTAAAAGAATTCCCTCGCAGCGCTATCTGTGCTTGGACTGCCGCAACTATGTTTCCTGCCTCAGCCATTCGGCATCTACGCGTAATCTACTTACCATAACACTATCTTTGGCTACAGCTAGAGGTCGTGCGTTGGAGTGTTCACCAGCTGAAGCTACAGAGTACAGACGTCGCATTGATCTGGTTCTGACTGCGTGCACGTCGTGTAGCCTACTCACTGTTGTACAGTGTACGAGTGTATAGAGAGGAGAAAGGGAGACCTTGACTGACACAGTCACGGCATACCTGTCCCAGCTCCTAGCAACCCGACCATCGGTATCCCAGATCAAGCCTGCGGTGTGACAAGTAAATGCAGTACTCATCTGTCACTAATGTTATGCTCGTAAAGGTAACGTGGTGCTAGATAAAGGTCGAGGTTGAGTGTTGGAGAGGACATTGTAGTTTTAACTTCGCGATCGTTACCCAAAACAAACAAACTTTACATTTTTATTTTTAATAAGTTTTTTTACGGTCTTAAGAGGAGGGGTTGTATGGCTCCCTGACTTAAACCCGTGGGTACGGTTATAAAAAAATAAAATTTGCAAAATTATGACTTTATTTGAGCTGATAATATTTAACACAGCTGATAATCGATCTTTAACCACTGCAAACACGTTTTACTACATACACTTGATAAATATAAAAATTTCTGAAGATAGGGGAATTTGTATTTAAGGGTACGCCTCAGTGGTCACCGCAGAGAAATGCTGAATTCGTCCGCCCAAGGAACTTATGACACCGCGCACTAAATCACTATTTGAGATGCCGACCACTCTCATGAGGGTATTTTAAGGCAAATATGTGGTGAAGGATGAGTGTGATGAGTGGTAGTAATGAGTTATGAGGTAGTCTTGTTACAAACTAAGGCCGACTCTTCCTTAAAATGGGTCATTAATTAATAGCCCAATGACCAATGGAAATACAAGGACCAACGGCTTAACGCGACTTCCGAACCACGCAGGTGATGGTCTGATATGTCTAAACGATGGTGGGAGTTGATGCGGGTATCATCAGATGATCACTGAGACTATCTGAGCCGCCTTAGACCTATATATATCATCCTCAAAACCAACAAATGTAATAACGGGCTAAACAACGGGCTTCTTTCAACTGATGCGGCCTAACCGTCAAACTTTCCGCTTGCAAGGGTTTCGTAGAAAGTAGATAGCGCTCTTAATATATGAAGGTTTAATTCGGATATGTTAATTTTTATGAAAAGAGAAAGTGTTTATCTGTGTTTGCCTGTGATTAGATTTTTGATAAATAAGGTCTCAAACTACATTTTCCAACTTTAACCGTTAAACACATGAAAACTAGAAGACATGTTGAAAAATTAACTACAGTCAAACCTACATAATATGTTTATTTTGATTTAAGAGTTGTTTCGTCAAAATAGCAATATTACTCAAGTCTCCATTTTATTTTCCGCAAACCTCTGCAACGACGCTTTCCCAAGCAGCTGAGGCGGACCCTTGAATCCAATTTTCAAACCTTCATTTGCTATAATGTCTGACCGTCAGTCGAGCATAGTTCTTGCAGATTGGCAACTAAATATTTGGACAGCTGTTTATTTCAACCAATGTGGTGCAATATTTACAATACTATTCTCGTGTATTATTGTTGTCAACTACTCTTAATTTTTAACTAAAACAGAATTCGTGTTCGAAATGTCGAAGAAGGTGCGAGACGTGCCCAAGATACTGCAGTTGTTCAGATACCTGGTGACGGCGCGCAGGTACAACCTGAAGCACAGGTTCGCGAAGGACATCTCCGCGAGGAGTCAGCCGGCGCCGAACCTGCCGCCGGGAGTGTCGAGCAAGATACACGACAACTACTACTGCGACCGGGACACCCGGGGGCGGGTGGAGTACCCGGAGACGGTCTACACCGCGGGTCAGGACAAGAGGCTGAAGCTGGCCGCGGGTGAGGATCCCTGGAAGCGCTGCGAGACACCGCGGGCAGGCGCTAACAGCAGCGTCGGCAAGACCCCCGGCCAGGTCCACCACTGGGACCAGCCCGTGGACCGGTGACTGGGTTCGATTGAATGTACGGTTAAATAAAACTATTTGTTAATTTAACGCTAACTTTCATCATTCTCGTAAACAGGAGAAACTGGGTTAGCGGAGTTCACTGGATGTATACAGCCCCTTTATATAGAAAGAGGCAATTGCTCCTGGAGAGTAAATCCTTGAGCCCAGAATAAATCTAAGGGGGTTCGTTGTCGGGCGCATGTTCTGATGGGTCATGCACTGGGGAGCAAATTCTGGAGCTTGTCAAAGTCATAGGTATCCCCTATAGCTTCGCACCAAATCAGGTTCGATTCCCGGGCGCATTGATAACTTTTCGATGGCCACTCCCCGTAGTTCGGAAGTCACGTCAAGGCGTTGGTCCATTCCATTTGTCGTTGGGCTATTAATTAATGACCCAATCTAGAGAACAGTCGGCCCTAGTTTGTAACAGGACTACACCTCATCATCTATCAAAATCACTCAACACACTCACCATAATCACCTAAAATACCCTCTAGGAGTGGCCGGTGTCTCAAATCAAAGTATCATACCCAAAGAGCATAATAAGCCTCACTTCTGGGGTCTCGAACCTATCTCCATTCAATCAATTCAATTTAAAAATCATATAAACTCAGGATGTCTACTGGTTGAAAAGAAAAGAAAGTTTAAAGATTTGGTATTTACTTTCGTTTATTTTGAAAACTTAATTTTTTTATAAAGTCTTGAAATAAAATTCTTTAAACGTGTTATGGGAGTCAAGATCGATGCTCATTTCAATCTCCCACGCCTGGGGTTTACCGTGCTGACGGCATGGATATCTCATTTTTCCAAAGGAATTTCGATCAAAATGTAGGTCGATCCTTTCAGTTTTCACACGTGTCTCACACTTGGATACTTTTTGATACTTTGTTTTGAGAGACCGACCACTCAAAGAGGGTATTTAAGGTGAATATGGAATGATGGTGAGTGTTTTGGTGGATGATGAGATGATACTTTGATTTGAGACACCGGCCACTCTTAGAGAATATTTTAAGGTAAATATGGGATAAAGGGTGAGTGTGTTGAGCGTTTTTGATGGATGAGAAAAGGTCTCGTTTTCAAACTAGGGCCGACTGTTCCCCAGATTGGAACACCCCAACGACCAATCGAATGGGCCAACTTAACGTATACGATGAGACGCGAACGAGGAAGGGAAGTGAAGTGAAGACGAGAGACAAGGTCAGCAGTGATAGTGAGTGAGAGAGCCCGGTGTCGGTATGTGAGTGTACAGTATATAGCACACATTTACACACTGGTCCTGCTCTGCCATGTGCTGGAGAACTGGTCTGTCAAATCTCTTGTCCACCCTCGCTCTCGCCTCACCACGCCGCGCCGTCCCGGACAAGTGGAGCACCTCGGGATCCGTAACATCTAGGCCCGGTTTCCCACATGTTTTTAAGCTTAAGTTTAATTTTATGCTAGAGATAAAATCGCTGCTTGAAGCTAATAATGAGTAAGTAAATGAGGATTTAAGAGGGTTAGTCAACCAAGCAAATGTTTTGTTGCGAATTTATTGATTATTTCCCCCCGGTGGACGAGGGGTAGGTGGAAATCCTAGTTTATCTTCTGTTAAAAAACATCGGCTCTAGTAGGGTTGTCTTGTCTGGCTCACTTATCTGGGTTTAGGAGTTTTGACACAGGAAGGACACAATAGCAGGTCAAAATCCCAAAATATGGCAAAAGTAGGCATTCTGACACAATTTGGCTGCGAGAGGGGTACAGAAATCGCGGCAGAGTGGGTGAGGTGCTGTGCTAGGGCGGCGATGACCCAAGACATTGACAAATCAATGCCCAAGACCAGGTTTAAGACTTGTGATCATTTCCAAAAACTCAACAGCTGCTCACTTTGTTTAGAGCCAAGTGCTCACACCGAGCGCTTACGCAGTACGCACCTACACTTCGCTTTACATCATATTACTAACGCTTAGCTCATTGCAATAATCTATCAATGTTTCTTCTCAATTACAATGTAGAACTACTGTATTTATAAGTTGAATAACACTATATGTTGAAGTTTTCAAGACATAGGTAAAAAGTTCACTACCATGACACTATATTAGCCAATTCAGTTCGTACTAACCAACATAGTATAAACATTTATTCTCAGCTAGACAGCTAACTTCTGAGGCAGGTTTCACCCTCTCTAATAATTTGAAAAACTACGGACATTCCAAAGAGTTTAAAATAAATTTAAGCATCTTTCTAATTCAAACACGTTTTATACTCGTACTTTTACAGTGTTTAAGATTTTTTCACTGGTGATTGGGATCATTTCCTGATTTATGATGACAGAAAACTGACCGTTTGTGTCAAAAGTCCGGTTCCCCACTTATCTGAAGGGTCGTGCGTGCCGCCGACCTTGCAAGTCAAGAGAAATGGTAGTAACAATATTCCAACTTTGTTCCGCTCACTCAAAACGTTACAAACATGGTTTCGTAGTCCCCTGATTCCGATACCGTTTATGAACAGAAAAGTACAAATGCGGGTTTATACGATTGGGTAGAAGGTGTTCTTTTACCCGAAAAAAGCAAAACCTGCATCTGAAAAAATGTAATACTCTTTTAAAGTAGCCTACTTTAGGCCAACTTTAATTTTTTTTGCTAATTATGGCGTAGGATTTTTTAAAACTAAAAAGCGTCCTAAACAGAGGACAAGTGGATCACCTTGCCTCCCCTCATTCCTCTTCACTGCTGCCTTTGCCTTCTGTAACGCCAAAAATAATGTTATGGAATAATTTAAAAGGTCCGTAAAAAGGTAGCACTTCGAGAGGGCGCGTTCCAGCCTCCAGTTTTCCACACCTGAGTGTTCAAATGTTCGACAGCCTACAGTGTACCTCCTACGTTCTGACGGGACGGGGACTGAGGAGGTCTGGAGGTAGGTTTGGTAGCTCTAACTCAATGACGTCACTGTACCGGTCATTAGCTCAAGAATGTGGCACGTAACCCGCCAGCCATCTGTCAATACAATCACCACCACCACCACCACTACCACCAGGTACCACCACCACCACAGCTGTACACAATGCCGCGTGTAAACCTTTAATCTGCATACCACGCAACACCGGTGCACATTGTAGCTAGACCGTTCTAGGATTGCGTCGTATTTTGCGAATTTCCTTTGGAAATATTAGCATGGTAAGACCCACGCCGGGGACCATGAAATGAGCATTCATTATGACCCCCAGATCAAGTTCGGAGAATTCTTTAAAACTGTACATACATACAGTATGTATGTATACAAGTGTGTACTGTCTACAGGTCGCATTTTTGTCTAATTTTCATGAAATTTGGTACAAATGTTCTTTTGTTAATATCTTGGTCAGGTTTCTTAATCTGCAAAATCCAACTACCGGAGGGAACTTTTTGGGAAAAGGTTTTGATCAAAAAAGTTGTTTTAATTATTTAAAAACTGAACACTTCATCCGATTTTGATTAAATTTTAAAAATGAATTTTAATAGCACCCATCAATACATTATAAATGATGAAAATCCATTGTCGTTTTTGAAAATGGCGGCAAAAAAAATATTTTTGAACAAACTTCCCTTTTAGTTTGTAGAACAACTAACTCTTTTTACAGTGCAGTATCAGGTCATCTGCCCAGGCAAACAGCAATACTGAGGAACCTTTGTAACTTTGTATTTGACCTACGTTTTCATCCTCTCTCTTGCAGTGAACAGGCTGAGCGAGAGAAGGCAGAGAGCTGAGGAGGAACGATTACCAGCCACCGGCAGGTGTCCTTCCAGAGACAATGGAGTTATTAAAACATCATCCAGGCCGGGATAGCCGCTACGCGCTACGAGCTGTGCTCTAGCCAAGGCTGCACACATGTGTGTGTGTGTGAGTGCAGTATGCACCGTGGCAAGGTTGCCTCATAGGTTACTGCTCAAGCCGACCACCACCACAAGCGCGACTTTCTCCTGTCACCTACAAGCGGCAGCAGAGATAACGTTACGGTAGGTAGATTGCGCCTAGATGCCACATGGCTGAGGCAGGAGAATCGACGTAGTTGCGGCAGTTCAAGCACAGATATAGCGCTGCGAGCACTGCCGTCTCCTGCCGTATTTCTCCCCCTTCGGCTCCACATGCACGCCCTATACTACTTACTTGAACACTATTTGTACACTCGGTACTACCTCAAGAAATAACAAGTTTTTCGAGAATCTGGTGAAATTATTCAAATTACTCCCAGCACCAATGGCGAGTTTTAACTACAAGCGCATTTTTTCTCTTATCTTCTTTGCTAAATTTAATCAGACGATTTCGAGTGTCCCCTAAGGAAATCAGGGGGAAAAATTAGTTAGTGTCTGAATATTTCCTTCAACGTAGAGGGTATGGGTTAATCTTGTGTTTCATTACATCTTCACACTTTAAGCCAAATTAAGCAACACAGCGAGAACTATTTTTATTTACTGAGTGGTTACTTAAGAATGTTATAGTTTTAAGGTCAACTCGACGGTTCATTATCGTAAAGTACTAAGTAAATTATCGTATTGTATTAGTAATCTGATTTTTAAGCTACTGTACTATGGAAAATTGTAACCTTTTAAGAATGATAGATTATTTTAACAGAACACACAAAAACGTGTTTCATGGGTTATATTTTTCTCTAGGGACGACCCCCGGAAACCCCCTTCTTCTGTACTCCCCAGACCCCGGTATATTAGCCCTCCTGGAAGATACTCTACGGGTGCTTTTGGTCTCCTCGACAGACTGCTGTGACAGTGTGATCACACTGTAGCACTGTAGAGTGTAGTGTATAATGACAGTGACTAGGCAGGGCCGGAGCCGTGGCACGCGCTCGGGTTTTCTTCTATTTGTGTACAGTCTGGCGTCTCAGCACCGCTCAGGACCAGGACTGGAGAGTGGAGAGCACACCGTGTCCTCCATTCTTATAGTTTTCCTTTTTGTTCAATAATTCTACTCATTTTGATCCTCGAACTCCAAACCTTAATTTAAAAGAGCGGGATTTATCGTCCTGGCGGGAGGTTGCGGTGTTGACTCAAAATGTTAAAAGATAAAGACGAAATTCAAATTTATTTATCTAAACAAAAGTTATAAAAAACAATTTCGCTAAAAAATGCAAAAATATTTTTAAGGATATAGAGCGGTTATTTAACAGACGAGTATATTACAAGAAAGGATCAGGGGAGGAATGTCTTAGATATGGAGTCCCACAGGGCTCTATACTCAGTCCGATGCTCTTTTTGATCTACGTCAACGATGCCAGTTCAGCGTTACAACAAGGGCGAATCGTCCAGTACGCTGATGACACGACTCTCTATTTCAAAGCAAATTCTATCAAACAACTAGAAATTGTGACTTTTCTCGAGCTCAACAGAACAATTCAATATTTCAACGAGCTCAATCTCAAAACAAATTCATCAAAATCAAACTTTATTCAATTTTGTTTGCGAGAAAACGACTCAGGGAGTTCCACAGTAATGGTGGACGATACTGAGATCGAAGAGGTCAACTCAACGAAATTCCTTGGAATACACCTTGATCGAGGTTTGACTTGGAATACTCACGTAGACCACTATTGCTCAAAACTATCCTCAGGAATTTATGTTTTGAGGAAACTGTCCGAATACTGCCCAACTCATGTACTGATGACGGCGTATTACGGAGTAATTTACCCACACTTATCCTACGGAGTGACTTTGTGGGGAGGTTGCACAAAACAAATTTGTCCAGGATTTTTATTCTTCAAAAACGAGCAGTCAGGATAATCGCCAAATTGCGGGTAGAGAGTCGTGTAGAGAGGCATTCAAAACCCTAAAACTGTTTACTCTACCTTACTCTCCATTTTGGAGACGTGTCTCTTTTTCAAATCAAAAAGTAATACCATAAGAGGTACAGACGTACACTCTTATGAAACTAGAGGCAGGGACAACTACCGAACTGGGAGACACAGAACGGTAGTTCATGACCGTTTGCCTTCCCAGGCAGGAGTTCATTTCGTCAACAGACTACCAAATTCGTTCAAACATGCCCCTGAGCCTAAGGCGTTCAAAGCTCGTCTAAAAACAATTCTTATTTCTCAAGCATTTTATGATACAGACGAGTTTATGGCATTCAATTGGGAGACCGTATGATTAGCTAACTCATTAGGGGCTAGAGTGGTTACATTCGAATGTATGGGAGAGAGTGAATGTAAAAAACTGTATGTTTGAATGCGATTTAGATGTAAGAATGAAAGGAAAATTTTAAATACACACATATTGACGATTGCGATACATTTATTATAAATGTCTGTAAGCAATAAAATATTTATTTTATTTTTATTTTAGGATAACTTTGTTTTGAAGTTTAGAGAGGGGGTGGCCATAGCTCAGTGGTACAGTGCGTGCTTTGCACCAAATCAGCCCGGGTTCGATTCCCGGGCGCAGTGATAACTTTTCACGATGGCCACTCCCCGTGGTTCACGATAAGCCGTTAGTCCATTCCATTGGTCACTGGGCTATTAATTGATGACCCACTCTGGTAAACAGTCGGCCCTAGTTTGTAACAAGACTACATCTCATCATCGTAGTCGCGATTATTGTTATCTGCTGGAATGATATATAACTCAGCAGAAACATCGCGATTATTGTCAGATTCGCAATCAGTCAGGCTACCCAACGAGGTATAATTTGCACGTATGACCAAGCTGGCAACGGAAGTTAATTTTTGAGTAGCCCTCGTAATACTGTCGGATGTTAACAAAGCATGAACCCGTGTTTACCACTGAAATAGTGGAGTATTGATGATTTCTCTCCGGTGGAGAGTTAGGTGCAAATCCAAATGTATCTTCTGTTTCAAAAACATCGGCTCTAGTAGGGTTGTCTTGTCTGGCTCAGTACTTTGAAGAGTCGCACCTTGCCAGTCAAGAGAAATGGTAGTAGCGATATTCCAACTTTGCTCAGCTCCCTCAAAAAGTGGCAAAATGTGGTTTCGTAGTCCCCTGATTCCGACGTCGATTATCAACCGAAACGTACAAATGCGGGTTTACATGATGGGGTAGGAGTGGTTCTATGTTCCTCATACACAAAAAGGCAAAAACTGATTGTAAAAAAAGATACAATACACTTTTAAAATAGCGTAACTTTTACCAACTTTAACCTTTGTTTTTGCTAATCTTGGCGTTAAATTAAAAAAACAGGTTATACAAACCTAGAGACAATTTTTGAACATGGAAAGCAACTTTTCTAGCCTCTAAACCCAAATATAGCGTCCTAAACAAGGGACTCCGAGAGCATGTTTTGAGCAACTCTTTCTGGGGTGATCGATCCTCATGTTCCATGTTCCCTAAATCCCTATCCCTATTAGAGATGCCGACCACTCTCATGAGGGTATTTTAAGGCAAATACGTGGTGAAGGATGAGTGTGATGAGTGGTAGTAATGAATTATGAGGTGTAGTCTTGTTACAAACTAAGACCGACTCTTCCTTAGAATGGGTCATTAACTAATAGCCCATTGACCAATGGAAATACAAGGACCTACGGCTTAACGTGACTTCCGAACCACGCAGGTGATGGTCTGATATGTCTAAACGATGGTGGGAGTTGATGCGGGTATCATCAGATGATCACTGAGACTATCTGAGCCGCTTAAGACCTATATCATCCTCAAAACCTGACCTCCATGAAGCTTAAACTGACCTGTTCTTGAGCTTTAAACGCTCCGGGGTGTATGCGCTCACTGCTCAGTGTCCACTGTACAGGCTTGATTGATGAGTGAAAAGGCCGAGGTTGAGGGCCGGCCCTGACCCGCGGTGGAATCCACTACACTCTTCCCTGCTAATCAACACACACGTCCTCCGGTCTGCTGTATTCTAGCTACCGTGCACTTGAGGTACCAAACGCCTACAGCGGGATTCGAACCCTCAAGTTCCGGAGTTTTAGTAACCTAGCCTCTAAAAAGTTAAAGTTTTTCTTGTTTAACGAGACGAGGTTAGGACTGCAAAGTCCTCTCTACCACTCGACCTTTACCTAGCATTAATTCTACACATATTCTAAAAGAGGTCTAAACTACTTTGGAATCATACTTTAGTACAAGAAAGCAAACAATATCGTTAATAAAAGCACTATAACGCACCAACTTCTTTGCAGAAATCAGATTCGGTGTGCCTCAGGGTATAATATTAGGTCCATTGTTATTTCTCACATTAAACGATTTGCCAAAACTGTTGACTATCCAGTTACTTTATACGCAGATGACACAACATCCACCGTCAAAGTCTAAACCAATCCTTTACTCTCAAAGTATATAAAAATTAATCTTATCAACTTTTTTAGGTTGTTTGGGGAAAATTGGTTTTGAATAGCTCCAAAACACACATAGCTAGGTAGCAAAATAAAATGTGTTTTTTGTTAAAACACTGTTCAAGTACCAGGCAATCAAAGTCACATAAATTGCGGCTTTTTTGCAACACTAGTCGCGGTTGATAATCTCAAACTTGTGTGAACTACCGAAGAGTAAAGGCCGGTAAGAAGGAAATAACAAATTTTCAAATGAGAGCATAGGTTGGTGCCTTATAAAAAGTCTAAAACGTAAATACTGCACTTAGGATTTTACTCAGAAAAGTTGTTACAATACAAAATTGCTTTTATTTAAATTTTGACCTTTTTTTAAACACTTCAATTTATTTATTTTGCTTAAGTTAAAATTTTCTATGTAAAATTTGGTTGGTTGATTTGGTTTTGTAAAAAAATTTATGAGAAGGGTTCTATACTCCTTACACCCCAGATTTGGGGGGGGTGATGGAAATTACGTCAAAATAAACTTCAGGATCCTACAAAAACATATTTAAAGGGTTTTTTAAATATATTTCCTTTTTCAAAGTTAAGAGGGGGGACGACATTTAAAACTAATTTTGTATAATATAATATACTCACCCCCTATATTCCTGGGATCACTAAGTATTGAGACTCATGCAGAATATTATTGAAATTACTTCTCAGGGTCGCATCTTTGTGCCCGGTCCGGTTTCTTACTAATTAAAATAAATTTAAATGGTTACACTAACTTTTTGTTCCTATAACTCTCTCTACCTGTAGTTAAAAATTTTATTATAAACAAAAATCCTAAACTTTCCTGTGTTTTTTTACTGTATTTCTTTTCTATTGTTAAATTAAAAGAGTAATTATTGATTGAAGTCATTTGGCCCCTCAAGATAAAATCAAATATAATTGATTCGCTGCATAAAAATTGGAAATGTTTGTGAAATAATAAAAAAATTCCTGACCTCTTCTCAGTACTCATTGATTGAATATACAGATGGCTTTAATGTCAGTTTATCCAACAATTTCTATCTTTAAACTGTCATTTTGAATTTTTCATTCCGATTCCAAGGAGGAATTTTTAAACTTTTATCAGTTTGTCTTGTTCAATGAGGCAAAGTTAGTACAAAGTCCTCTCTACCGCTCAACCTAGACCTTATACCTAGCCATATTGCATCGTCAAATTGCAAATGTCAGTGACGGTGTAGACAGGGATCAAACCCATGTCAGCGAAGTTATGAGATCCGGAGTCGCGCAGGATTCCAATCCACCACGGACCCGCTAACCCAAAAGACATAAAATCTCAATTAACTATATCAATTAATAACTTAAACCAGTTTTAGAAACGATTATGCAGCTGGACGTAGACAACAATGTAAGCAAATTTACCGAAAATGCAGGAAAAACAGAAGCGCATGTTTTTAGGAACAAAGGAAACAGGATGGCCAACCTGCAGAGAAGAATTTAGGCCTAGAAACAACGGAGGATATGAAAAGTTAGGAAACAATAGTGAGGATAAACATGATGTTCATAAATTGTCTCAAGTTTATCCTAGTCTGGATAGAGTTTTCCTACGGTTTGCAGTGTTTGTGGAAACTTTACAACAGAGTAAAATTTCTTACCCGGTATTTAAGTGGAAGAGAGGACTGTATAGTCCTAACTTCGCAACATAATAAAGACTGATTTCATTTCATTACCCTCAAGAAACAAATTTGTAATGTATAAAGGGTCAGGCAAAAGTGTGGAAACGCCAGTTTTTTCAGCGCAACTGCACTCGGTACATTTTATTAGAGGAACCAAAAGTACCTTTTAATGCATAGAGACACTTTGCCTCGGTTTTCAAAATGGGGATTGGGCCCCATCGAGTGAGACCTCATTTTGAAGGTCTTAGAAAATATTGATGAATGTTGATAATTAGAAGTCTCTAGCTTAACCCAGAAAGAAATGGCGTTGATTTTAAGTTACACAGAGTTTTAAGTCCAACCCCCCCCAGTCACCCAGTTTGAAAACTGGGGCAAAGTGTCAGTATGCATTAAAAGATACTTTTGATGACTTTAATAATAGACTATGTACCGAGTTTGGTTGCGCTGGAAAACTTGTTAAAAGTTAGGCTATAAAGGTGTTTTCACACGTTCGCATAATACAAATCTGTCACTTAAAATGGACGCCATTTCTTTTTGGGTTAAGATAGAGACGTCTAGTTTTCAGCATACATCAACATTTTCTAAGACCTTTAAAATGAGGTGTCACTCAATGGGGCTTCCTTATGAAAATTATGGGACTACCTTCCCAATCCCCCATTTTGAAAACTGGGGCAAAGTATCAGTATACATTAAAAGGTAATTTTATTTCCCCTAATAAAATGTACCAATTTCGGTTGCTCTGAAAACCTGGTTAAAAAGTTTCCACACTTTTGTCTAACCCTGTATATTAACGTCAAACGTCTTAGAGACGTGAGCCGGGAATATTCCCAGTAGGAAGGGAATTTATAAACAGGAATCTTTCCAGAGAACTTCCCTAAGGCTTTATAAATTCCCAAAATGAGGGAATTTATGGAATCAACTCATTTAAATAGGGTTTCTTTGATCTTAAAACTTGTTTGAAACCTAAATTGGTTCTAAATTATCAATAACAAAGACCAATAATCAAAAATGTTGTGGTATATCATGGCAAAACTTGTATTTGGCTCAAAACAGTTTGATTATGAGACCCAAAATAAATTTTATAATAAGTTAAAAAACCTGACGATGAAATTTCAAAGTTTTCTATTAGTGATTTAGGAGTAATTTGCACTATTTTATAACAATTGTACAAGAACTAGTAATAGGTTAACAAATTTGATTATTTTATTAAGAACAAACACAGCCAGTTTACTGTTAAAATAAGAATCTGTTTTGTTTTGTTTAATTTCAACTCATTTTAAAACCTATGTAAAGGAGTTACGACTTAAATAATTTTTTATTTCAACTCTTCATAAATTGATTTATATGTTCATATTAACAGGCAAATTCTAACGATTTGAAAAAAATATTTCTGTCTCCACTGACTTGTGTGTTTAAGAGATAATCATAAGAATATTTATTTTCCAATATTCGTCCGAGGCTCAGCGGGTAGAGTCATGGTTTGCAATGCTCAAGGTCGCGGGTTCGATTCCCGGCGCTGGCACAAGGGTTTGGACCGCTATCCCTAAAAAGCATTTTGTGATCCCACAAACCCTAGGTTAAGTAACACAGTAAAAATGCCATTGGCATAGACAGTTAAAAAAAAATGCATGACAGGTACATGAACATAAGTTCCTATACATTCTTGGGAGTTCGTGAATACTCCCACCAATATTATCCTCAAGTGAAAATTCCTGGGAATTTTACATCTATGTTACTTAACTAGTGTCATTGAAGGAGTTTTTACTTAATAAAAATTTGTTCACCCAAAGTGAATCAGATAATTATATCTATTTTTCACTACAAATGAGATTTTTCATTAAATATTTGAGGGAGTTAGCCCACTTCTTAGGGAAATTACTGTTCATAAAATGTTTGTAATTCAATCTTGTCACTAAATCTTATCCTTGCAAACACTTTTTTATATATATCATATTCCAAAATTTCTAGCATGTTTATAAAACGCCTTTTAAATTCCAAGCGCAAACCAAAAAATTACTAATTTAAATATAGTAAGAATAGCGAGGGTGTGGGGGAGAATCCAGCCCTCCGCCCGACTTAGAGAACCATGTAATTTGTATGAAAGTTCAACTGAATGCTACTAAGTTATTTGTTTACAGCCAACGGTCAGTTTTTGCATAGTTCGGAATTGATGTTTTGGCGTGTCTTTTGATTATTTTAGACAGCTGGTAATTAAAATAGGCTATGTTCTCTATTTACCAAATCTCTAACAGCTTCTAAGGGTTGTTGCAGACAGTAAAACAGTAAATTCAAATGACACTATTTACGTTTTAACAAAACATTTCTTAGCTTAAGAATCTGGATGTTTTGGACCCTCTCACAAATTTAACAGTAGAGTAAAAAAGTTTAAAAATTGACTAAGGCAAATCGACCAACAACCCTGAGAGCGTAGCGAACACCCGTGATAATACAGCATGAATAGCCGAAGCCGTTGTAGATAAAGTAACAAACTACAAAGGAAGTTGGCTTTATCCTAGTCAGCAGCTCTTCGATTCTTAGTTATATTATTGATGCTTATATTTAGCATTACTAATCAAAAATAAATGAAAATTTATTAATATTAAGTTAATTAGATGAAAAACTATATTAATGAATGGTCCAAGTTATAATGTAATTTGTAGCTGTCATGTGTATGATAGTGTCAAAAAGTAATAAATATAATCGCTGTATGAAAAATATTAAACTTAGAATTCTCAAGTTAAAACCTAAATAAGGAAAAGGCTAGGTTACAAATGTTCAATTCAACCATCGAGTGAGAGCGCCTGAGGCATAAATTCCATCTAGCAGTGGAATGAAGGTTACATTTTTATCCTCAACAACCTTTTGCTTTCATATCTTCGAAGGCACATTGATTAATTGGGGTTTGATGAAATGTTAGACTAGTTAATATAAAAATAAACACTAAAATAACTTTGAAACATTGGAAATCTTTTTAGTTATAAAGTTTGGTAAACGTCGGACTTGTAGCCAGTTTTCAGGCTACGGAACCAGTTTTAATAAGACGTAGGAGAGTAACTTACTTCTTCAGTACCTTAATACTGACAAGTATTGTCATTTTGACCGACAATTACTGACGTTGAAGTTACGATTAAACATTTGTATTTCATTACGTAACATTGATTTTCGAAATAACAAATTTGGTCGTAAGCTCACCTCAGAAAATCCTAGCGTCCAGTCCAGGCCTTTCAAGTCCTCGACGGAGGTACAGAAGTAAACACACTCACATGAAACAAAACTCATGTTTAAAACTACCTTTTCATAATACTAAACGAACACAACGTGATACATAGTAACGCACAAACACTTCACAATGTTGCATTTCTCACAAAATCCACTGAAATATTACGAATAACTTCACCAGTAAACTTTTGTCGCCCGTCAACTCGTCCGACGAAGGAATGTGTCTGTCTGCCTCTGTATGTTTTGGATATTAGTTCACCAGCTACTCACACCGCTACGCCACCTTACAACACCTGTTGGTATTTGTTGGCGCTCTTTTCTAATTTCTACTCTGTGGACTTTATAAGTTGTTAAAGCTGTGCTGTCGCTGCTTTCGAGTTTATATTCAAAATAAATTATATAATTAACAAATTATATCTGAAACCAGGCCGACACGCAGCTAAGGGCTTAAGCACCGCTGGAATGAGTGAATCGAATTTCAATTGCAATTTGTTACTCTAATTCACTACACTCACTGCCTCAGCTTGGCCTCCTGTATGGTCACAGGCGTTACGAGGATGTTCGCTGCGCTCTTAACCTCTATTCGGCCTCAGACATACGGTTTTTTACTGGAAGTTATACTTTATATTATGATAGGAAAACATTTCAATAAAGTCGGACTGTTATTCATTCTACTGTTACAGCAAAAAATCACCATTTTGAACAGATGGATTTTTATAATTTTAGGTATATTGATATGTACAGTATAACATGAAGCACAAACCTAATATAATCTGAACATCTGACATTCAAGATACAAATCCTACTATTTGTTTCTTCAAATAGGATTAAAAAAATAATGCAAGATGTTTCAGACACTTATTCAATAAAAGGCAAGGGGCTGACAAAAAATACCATTAGGAAACAACTAATATTTAATTTATTTACATAGATCCTTATAAATAACAGGAGAGGAAGAATAATCATTACAGAATATCTTAGATCTATTACGCTCTTTGGTTCTTACACAGCTGGTATTGTCTATATGTTTTTAAACTAAAAATCAACAGACAATCTTCCGTACATAAAATTACCGTAACAAAAGTTTTGTATAGGGTGTTCGATAGTTTAGTAACCAAACTTTAGAAATTCTATTGTTGAACTTTTCTACGTGTCAATGAACTCCAAACTACACTGGCATATGAATTTTTACTAATCTGTAGGTTCTATGGGTTGAAATAAAGAAGAAATATTGTAACTTCAAAAACTGAAAATGGTTTTCTTTACCAGATTATATCATCTGCCACTATTTTAAAAACAAATCCACTATTATCTACAAAAATCCAAATCGTCAGCATGAAGAGGACAAGTATCAAGTTATCTCTCAAATTGCTTAACCAATTTTTTCTGTTCAGTGAATCTTAGAAAAAATTTTACAGGAAAAAATACTAGTACGATCTAGTCTTGTTTTGAATAGTGGTCTTTGTATGGTATTTTTTAGAGGCAGCAAGTGGAATAACAATGGGTTTCTTTAATTTAAAGAACAACAATGTTTGCTCATTTTATTACAAATTTAGCAACACCAAAGTATTGAGATCTGGCTGAGAAACAGTTAAATTTAAAGAGAAAAGATTATTCAAAACTGTAATTAACTAATTACCCAAATTTTGTCATGCTTTCTGTTAAACCTAATTGTTTCTCAACCAATCTTCTTTCATGTACTTTGGTATCAATAAATGATAGTTAACTGAAATCTCGTAATAAAAGTTGTCTAAAACCACACATTTATTTTGATCTTTACAGCTTCTAACACTATTTCAAAAAGTAACCATTTACATTCAAAATTACATAGAATTATTAATTTTTCTACATAGTTTGACCCACAGAAAACTAACTTTGGAGTTTGGTCACTTAACTATAGTCTACCCTGAAAGTTTTCCTAGAGAATAAATTATTATTTTCACATCTACATATAAAGTTATTAGCGGACATATAAATGTATTGCCTTTATTATTGATAAGTTAAAGTAATAAAAATCAGAAAACATTCTCTCTGTTGTTATTAGAAGAGTAGAATCGATCAACTGTCTTAACAAATACCTAATTGTACAATCATTATTATGTACAAATCTACAAGTTCAGTTGTAAAAACTGGTTAAACATTTGTTGAGATCAAACATTATATGATCAAATAGTTGCTGCAAAAAATGGTGTTGCTTTTTCGTCTAGGTGTATAAGAAAACTTGTATCAGACCTATAGTAAATAAAATAACAATATTTTTGAACTGGAGATTCAAAAATTAAGCTAAACAGGAGTGTGCAAATCAGGTTTGTGTAACATATTCTTTTTGATACTTTTGCTTTGAGACAGCGACCACTCTTAGAGGGTATTTTAAGGTGAATATGGAATGATGGCGAGTGTGATAAGTGTTTTGATGGATGATGAGGTGTATCTTGTTACAAACTAGGGCCTACTGTTCCCCATATTGGGTAATTAATTAATAGCCCAACGACCAATGGAATGGACCAACGGCTTAGCGTGACTTCCGAACCACGGGGAGTGGCCATCGTGAAAAGTTATCACTGCGCCCGGGAATCGAACCCGGGCTACCACTGAACTATGTTTTAAACCTGAAAACAGCGATTGATTCTGTGTAATTACTTTTGCTTTAAGACACTGACTACTCTTAGAGGGTATTTTAAGGTGAATGTGTGAGGATGATGAGTGTTTTAGATAGATGGTGAGATGTAGTCTTGTTACAAACTAGGGCCGACTGTTCCCCAGATTGGGTCATTATGTAATAGCTTAACAAACAGTAGAATGGACCGACGGCTTAACGTGACTTCCAAACCAAGGAAAGTGGCCATTGTGAAAAGCTTTACTCCCTTTTGATCCATCTTGCAGACAAGAGAGTTTTGTATTGTTACAGCAGGAATGTTCTTGTTGCTACTCCTACACTGAAGTTAGCAATATTTATGCTGAATAATTGCTCTGAAAAAACGTTCTGGTAATAAAAACTTAAAGCATTTACAAAAACACCAACACATTTCTATCTAGCTATTACTAATCAGCACAGTAGCTTGTATTTTAATCGATGGTTTGCGCCAACCCATTCGATTGATTGTTTCTAAATTTGAAGAGCCATCGTGAAAATCTAGATACCGTTAATAGCGTCTCCTCAAACTGGTCTCAAGTTTGTATTTATAAAAATGAAAGTAATTATGAAGCCAGAGTAAAGCCTACAATGTGAAAAAATAAGTATGAAAGGTTTGCACACTCCTGTTACAAGTATTTGTCAACAAAGCAAAAAAAGTTGTTAATTATCTGATAATAGTAATAAATAATAAATATAAGAACAAAAGAGGCAACAAAAACTAGGAACTAAAAAATAAAATAAACAAACCAAATGAAGCCATATAAGCATTGAAATGGAACATTTTCAATTCTAAAACATTCTTCACATAGATAAACTTTGAGTAGTTATA
The DNA here is from genome assembly GCA_018831715.1 of Matsumurasca onukii. Lineage (NCBI taxonomy): Eukaryota > Metazoa > Arthropoda > Insecta > Hemiptera > Cicadellidae > Matsumurasca > Matsumurasca onukii. The sequence goes on from CM032060.1 coordinate 53,896,741, forward strand.
ATCAAATTTAATTTATGTATCGAACTTAAGTTCAGACTTTTGTTGAACAACAACTTTATTGAATTGTTATGTCTCCGCTGAAAGTAACTTAGTTTGTTCTAGTCTTAAAATGGTAACTCAAAATCGAATTAAACATTAACCCTAAAAGCTAAAAATTCAAAAGGGAAAGGGGTTTTATAGATAATGTAAAAATACAATTTTACATTACGTCAAGAATCATTATTCGACAATGAGTATTTCTAATTATCACAATTATAATATGGCACAACCTCTAATAAGCTAACGAACTGACACAGACAATTTGTTCGTTTCAAATAGTAGTCAACAAACCTACAAACAGAGAGCCAATCAAAGTCTTGGTCGTAATCAGATTGCTGTCGCAATAAACACAAATACGAACACATTCCCACTTACTAACAAACTGACATATAATATATTGGTTCACTAACAACTAACACTTTATTATGAATAATAATCACTATCAAACCGTATGTATCTAAATCATCCATCAGCAAAAAATAGCAAGACATTAGTTTTACGAGGGCTGTTCAGAAATTAACATCCGTTGTTGTGTAGCAATTAGACGAACGGATTAATGTGAGTAAATTAAATGTCATTAGAAAGCCTGACTCATTTTGAGCCCAACAGTATGCTTAACATTTTGTTTTGTCATTTTTATGATCTCTAAATGTAGAAACCAAATGATTTCTACATGTAATATTCCCTCCGGCCAAATAATAGGCCTATTAACTTTAAAAAATAACTTTTGCAACCAATTTTTTCGGAAAGGTTCTAAACCCTTGGTTAGTCAAACATATTGGATTTTTGTCTTTAATTTTAAGGGGTTGCACGTAATCCAGTAATTTGCCAACTAAAACAGGTTAACGAATGAATTATGCCCGCTTTTCGTTATGGACACTAAATAAATAAATAACTTTATTTGCAGTGTACATTGAAAATGTGTTAATTAATTTACAAAAGGGTTTTCAACTGAGTAACATTAGGGATATACATTTTAAGTATTAGTTTTGTCTTTTCTTGAACTTTACAAAAAATAAGCCTTCGAGGCAGTGAATATTTTAAAAACACGTGAAGTTATTAACACTAACGATCAACAAAATATCACAAACAGAAAAGTTTAAAGCTAAAAAACTTAGGAAAAGGCAAACAGTTGTCCTTTTTAGTCATGGATTGGGTCTGAGACTTAGCTGCCGACAATCTAAGTCATTCCGGCTCAAACAATATGAAATACAAGTCCACTAAAACTATAAACTAACACACATAAGTATAATATTATGTTTACAACATAAACAGTCTGGGGATTTATAACTGATAAAATATCTCCGGTACGATAATGCTTTGTTCATGATTGCTTTACAAACTTGTAATGAAATGTGATTAAATTATAGACATGACTAACGGAAGATTCTAAAGCCTCATTACTAAAACCGCACTAAAAGAACAAGAATTATACATTTTAAATTTATAAAGCATACTATTGATTATTGTTTTACTCTTTTCTTAAGTTTCAAAAACAATTTTTGCTCGTTCAACCTGGTATTGGTTAGTTTTTTAAGATTGACTTTATGTCTGAGCAAAAAATTGTGACAAGAAATCAATTTTATTTGTAAAATCTTCGTTATTAAGTCCCAACAAAATAAATTTCAATAAAACTAATTTTCCACTAAACAATGCCATGCTCGATAAATTGAAGCCATAAACACATCAGGTAGTCAAACAGCCAAGGTCCAGGAATTTGAGAAAGTTTACAAGAATAGTTTACCACATGACCTAAAGTTCTTGGGAACAGGCCTTCAATTCCCTCCTCCGGCATGACACCAATCTTCAACATACCGTAAGCTCAACAATAACAGAAGTTCACTGGCAAACAATTTATCTAGACACTTTAACTGTTTAATGTAACCTGTTATATCAATCTACTTCAATGGAAACTTAAAACTTAAGACCGTCAACGTCCTTAGTATGGTTATATAGGTATTGAATGCAGACTTTTGAATCAACCGTCATAGAGTCTGTGAGTCAATTTTTACACAAAACCGTTTTTCTATTGAAAAGCTCATCTCTCATTTTGGCCAAATCAGTTCATAACTAAATATTTGTCAATTAGCTTAATGTAAAATCTCAAAAATATATTCCTCCTAAGTCTAAATATTCAACGCTTCTATGATTATAGCAAATAAAGAGCAAAAATAATCAGTTTCATGAGTCGTCTGTAAGTAAATGCAGCTGTTGAACCACACGTTACCGGGAAGGAGTATTTACAGTGAGCAGAGGGTTTAGCTGATGCCCTGAGTCAGAGAGTTCTCGAGAACGATGTCGAACTCGTTGAGACTCTCCAGGATCTGACTGATGTACAGCAGCAGGTTCGGGTCCCGCAGGAACGACTGCTCCTCGTACAGTTCCAGCACTGTCCTGGACGCAGCCAAGACTCCCAGTAACATGTCTGCCAGCATGCCGTCCCTGCAAGATAAAGTGACTTATCAACATGTCAGAATTCTTCTTCTTTCACAATTCTTAAAGATTTTGTAGGAGAATTTTCTAAACTAACCCTAACATCCTCCATCTTTCTTCATTCAGTTCTGTCCGCCTTGTGTTATGTTTTCTGTTCCCTACAGAACCTATTTTGTTAAACCTTTTAACAAATCTGTGAATTTTAAATTTGTTTGGAATACTAACACCTGTAAACTTGACCCCAAACGCCTCTTGACAAAAAAAACTATCTTGTACTTAAGTATTCTTTAACAATAAACACCCTTTACCTTTGCTAAAACCACGACTGGGTTTATTTTACAATAACACCAAATTATGAAATCAAAATTACTATTTTCTAATTTAATACAGACCAGTTTTTAGATATTGTAGCGAACAAACCAATGATACAAATTATGACCCTATATAGCGTTCCTAGAGAATGACTTTCAAAAGTTTAAAAATTGGGTTGTGTAAAAAAAAAACACCCTGTAGAAGAGGAGTTTCTGTGTTACCTGGCGCCGAGACAGATGAAGAGCTGGAACCGCCCGTCTTTGCCGAACGTGTGTCCGGCACTCAGCACCTTGTCCACCAAGTCACAGTAGTACCTCGTCACCTCGTCCGTTCCTCTTTCCACCTCCTTCTCATCCTTCACTCGTGCTGTCAACACATGTTACCGTACATTATGTGATCAACAATACTTGTTTCCGGCCAAGGCTAGTGGATAGTTAGCCAAGAGTCAATACATGCTTTATTCAAAACTTGTACATAAAATATATAAAAGGGGGCAGTTTTTAAGTAAAGCACTGTTCAAAATTAGCAAAATTCTCACCATTTGTAGAAATGTTATATTCATATCAGAAGAGCATTATTTCAACTATACTTTGACATATCCCCTATAAAACTAATGATCTCTTTTTAAACCAGTGCTTGGGATTTTTTACGCTATTTCATGACATTTTGCCGCCAGTGCCCATAACAAAAACAGAGACAACTCAACGTTTAACCAGCTGTAGTTGGCAAAACGCTGGATTACATGCAACTTTTTAAAGTTAATGATGAAACTTCAATCAATTAAGCTAAACATAGGTTCTAGAAACCCTTTGGTAAGCGAATAGGAAGCGAAAATGTAAAATTTGACTTGAGATTTTATTCTATTTTGTTTGGCTGTTTCCTGACCATAAAATACCTACTCAAGGAACACCTCTAGTAAAGTTGGTTGTTAGTGCTTGTTATGCACAACGTGAACATATGGAGCTCTACTCTCTACTCACCTATGAAGTCCCACACGTAGAGGTTGCGTCCGAAGAGTCTGACGGACTTGAAGCTGTAGAGGAAGACTTGCTCGAGACAAGCGACGAGGCCAGTGTCACCACACAGTAGCCGGGTCCACGAGCCCAGACTCTCCCGTGATGGGTGATGCTGGGTCTTCACAATGTTGTTCAGACAGTCTCCTGCAGCAGCCCAAAACAAGCAGGGTGTTACAAATGAAAATTTTCATCAAGATCCATAAACAGCTGTGTGTCTGAGGTTGAAATGCTGTTACGAAAGAAAACGGTAGTCTTTAAGTATGGTAAACTTCTCTTCCAAAATGCACAAATACATGTTTCATTCCCCTCCGGTATGGTAGTCCCCCCTGGAAAATACCCAATGGCATAGGCGTAACCAGGATGATCAAATGGGGTTTCAACAACGGGGGTTACCCCTAACCAAAGGGTGTCCAAGCCCCCCCCGGAAAATGCATACAAATTTGATACCAAATAATGAGTTTTAGGCTTTTAAAAACACTTTCAACTGGAATAAAAATGTGAAATTAGGCTTTTTATTATAAACCTTATTAACCTGTTTTGAGATTCAACCGAGACTTTAGTAACGTCACTCGTAGTAACTTCCTCTCCGCCACAGTCTAGATACCAAATCATGGGTTTTAGGCTTCTAAAAACACTTTAACTGGTATTGAAATGTACTTTTGCTGTATACTATAACCTTATTTGTAAGGTTGTAGGAATATTGTAATCAGACAAGACAACTAAACTCAAGTCGGGACATGTCCCGCAACTTCGGTCGTTTACGGATACACTCGGGCCCGCTCGGGTGTCGATTCATACGGTACGGCAGAGCTCCAGGAATGTATAGTGTTTAATCACAGAAAAGCTACAAAATAAAATAAATGTTTACTACTCAATCTCAATATAGGTTTATAATATCATGTGGGCCCCTACGTAATAATGTAAGTTAAAGAAATATTATTTCTGTAATCACTCATAAAGTCTATTTTAAATAAATGTTCAAATTATAATTTTTTGCAATGGGTTACAACCCACAAAACCCCCCCTCGTTACGCCTATGCCCAATGGGCACCCTTGCGACTGACCTAGCATGGTCTGGATATCTGCGACGGGCATCGCTCGCTTAGGAGGCGGTACACTCGGGCTTCGTACTCGCGGAGAGTTGCTACTCCTCCCTCGCTCACTGTGCTCACTCACTCGCTCTCCCACCAGCAGCCGCTCTGTCGAGTCATCGTCGATCCCACGCCCCAGCCAACGTCCACAGTAGAAACTGTCAACAGAAGCATACGATCGTACAAATTGTTTATGTGACAGTTTACATGTTATGCAATAGTCAATTACAAAATTTTCCATATATTCAAACATTGAAATCACAATCAGAAATACATTTTTGGCATTCACTCTCTCTCTCTCATTCATTCAAATTGCACCACTCTAGCCCTGTAGTCAGTCAGTGTGTTCCACGTTTTCCCAGTCATGTGACATAAACACGTCTGTAGTATAAAATGCTTCTGCGGTCAAAACCTTTTTCAGACATGTTTTAAAAGCCTTAAGCTCATGGGTACTTTTCATCGAATTTGGCAACCGGTTGACGAGTTGAACTCCCACCTAAGAAGGTAACAGTTCATAAACTGCCGTTCAGTAGATTTCCTTGCCTCTAGTTTCATAAGAGTATGAATGTCACTTCCTCTTACGAGACCGCATTTTGATTTAAAAAAAACAATAAGTGTGTAAAAATTTTGGGATCCTGTATACTTGATCACCTGTACCTGCGGTAGATAAAATGCAAACCTTTCAGACTGACGCTTGACTGTTGTAACAGTTCTTACTTGTAAGTGTGGCCGGTGACCTCATTCCTCACAATGATGTACTCCACCATCCACTTGGGACTGAGGCCGGAGTTGTCGTGAGCGATTCTCAGCGTTGTCACAGCTCCGAGGTTCTTGTGCTGAAACAAAACTCTCATCATCGACTCAACTCACTTAGTAGTTGGATAGAAGTAAAATATAAGTATGTTTGCAGTTAGCAAGTAGCAATGCAAGGTACTCAACATAAAAATCAGAGACTTTAAGGAATTTTTGGGGACCATAATTTAAAAAATTTGGGACTTTTAACGTTGTATTGAGTGGTTTTTCTATGGGAAATAGTAACAAAAGATTAAAAGTTAATAATGTACGCAAAAACAATATATAAAATAAATATTGTTGCTATATATGACATGTGGAATAAAAATCAATATAGATTGAAAGCTTTACTATTTAAAAAGAACTATTGTGTAGTAAAGAGATTAATATTTCAGAATTTGTTTCAGAATTTTGAACCGGAGTACTGGCAACCAACCTTTTGACACAATTGTAAAAAAAAGTAACACAGGAAAATTAGTACTCAATAAATGAAAAAAACATAGGTTAATCGAAAAATTTTCAGAACTTCACCATATAATGTAATTGATGACAAAAAGTAGTTTCTGGAAGAAAAAAAGTAAAGCTTCAGGATCTTATAAAACCATTTTCTAAAGGGCTTTTGAAAATATTTCTTTTTTCTAAAGTTAAGGTGGGGAGACATTTAAAACCTGCCGTGTACATTTGGCCTTGACACGATGCAGAAACTCACATGGAAGACAAACTCCAAAGCGCCTCGTGGAACAGGGACCCTCTGCGTTTCTCCGTTGGTGCCGGACACAACCACCCAGCAGTTTGCCGTGGTCGTTGCTGCGCTCGTCTTCTGAGATGGAAATATTGCCACTCGGTACGGTATCCCTAGAGAGAGAAACACAGGTATTTATACAGAGAGAACATGTGTAGTACAGATGTGTGGGGTAAAATTCGATTGATTTAACCTAGGTTAACTTACCTCGACTGACTCCAAGGCTAGGCTAGTTAAATCTAACTTCTTACCTCCACTCCATCAAATTCGTTTTATAGGCCAGCTGAACGGTTCAGCCAACTCTAAATTGCGTTTCAGACCCTAAGGCCTATGATCTGAACACTGCTCTGAGCCCAGCCTAACACAAATGGCACTGGTCATAATTCGATCAATCACTGGAGCCTGGAGTAGTAAACTAATCCGTAGTAATTTATCCTGATTGAACAACAATCAAATAACCCAATACGGCACATTCAGTTCTAAATTATTTTTCCAAATTCGTAGTAAAGGCGATGATGATGACCATAAATAGTTCTTAAGAGAACTGGTAGTGAGACTGAGCCTTTTAAATAAAATTTACAGAAAACCAATCCAATTTGTTGTACGATATGACCTTGGATTAAAACCCAACAACCGCACTGAGCATATCCAAGCACGCTTTAACGACCGACCTTTTTTCCTCGCTTGAGTAGCAGGAGGAAAAGGTTGTCACCCAATGGTCGGGCAGGCTATGTAACTTCTCGAAAGTGTGGCTCGGAAGTCGGGCGTCCAGCATACCCTTAATAGGTAATACTCGAAAATTCTTAAATACTAACAAAATTGTAGTTGTAAACATAAAAATCTCACATGGTATTTTACCTAATACTCTCTACAGAATCCATGAGGAACAAACTTGAATGTGATTTATAGCTCATAACTGTTAACTAACGTCAACTTAAGACAATTATTGCTTCAAATTAATCAAAGTGTTTCAGAAAATGTGAAACTATTAACTGAGTTCTAAAAACTAATTTTAGAGATTAAAGAAGGAATAAAACTAAAGACTGACTTGTGTTTGTGTATGTGTTGGTGAAACAATTGTAGTCTACTGCATTCAGTGTCAACAAGTGATACAGGAATTGTTCTTTCTCCTCCTCGCATCTCAAGAATGCGTAACGCTTGTACTGGCTCCTGGAAACAATACCAACAACTTATTGAACATGGCAACATGTACTCTATGTAATACTGATTTTCTTAACCCTTACTATAATCTAGTTCTTGCGGTTCATTATAATAATTAGATTGAGATATTTTGTCTCACTGTGGAGTACCGTCTTTAGTCAATGATTGGCTGAAACTGAGCTACTTGCTGTTTGCTATCCTATTGGTGGCAGGACTGCCAACCATCCATTGGAGCAGGTATGACCAATAGGATAGCAGACTGCAAGTAGCTCAGTTTCATCCAATCAGTGACTGAAGATAGTACTCCATAGCCAGATCAAAATATTTCAAGACAATTATAATGATGTTTTGACACGGTGTGAACTGGAAGAATTAGATTATATTTGTGACACCGGCTGCAAAAGCCACGAGTTTCTTAACCCTTAATAACCATCTATGAGACATCTCAGCAAATTTAATCCCTACTTTTTCCTGGTCCCATCTGACTTTAAACACTTGTCCAGCCCAGTACTTTCCAGCCGGCTTATAACCTTAGCCATGTCATCATCTACTCCCACTCTGTGAAGATTTTGGCCATTTGTAAAAGGAAAACGTCTCTGAGACATCACAAAAGTTTTGACATAATTTGTTATCTATAATGGAGCGTTCTTACGACATTTGATAATAATAAAATTAGTTATTTATAGTAAAAGTGTCCCAAATACCAATTGTTTACAAAATCCCTCCCGTTCCCGTCACGGCCCAAAAAAATCATCTCCCACACAACTCCATAAAAAAATCTGTGAACAAAACTTTGCAATAATTACAACTGTTAGTACTGAAACTATTAAACAATTTAAAAATTATTAGCATTCAATATATTAAGAAACAAAATTAAAACTGAAACGTCATTTAAAAAATATTTATGTGGTTTTACAATCAATAGGTAATTGTAGAGAATTTCCCCAAAAATGGATATTTCAGCGATAAGAAAAAAATTACCCTGAATAATTCCCAGTAGTAAATACTACTTTCTATTTATCTTTTCTCCCAAAAAGTTCCTTTAAAATTATATACTATAAGCCAAAAACTACCTCTACTTTAAAATTCTCTTTTTAGAGAATTCCGCCCTGATTTTCAAGAATTTAATTTCCCCTATTAATTCATGATCCTTTGAGACTTGACCATCCTGAAATTGAAACGATAACTATAAGACACATTCATATATAACGTCCTAAATCACACAATTGCTAACTGCACAATAAAGCATTCACTATGACAGTATGGAGGTTACTGACTTGAGTAGTGCCGAGTCGCCGAGCAGTGCGCGCAGATGCCGGGAGAGCATTTTCTTCTCCAGGGAGAGTCGGACCCAAGCTCTCGCGTAGCCGATGTGTGTCTTGATATCAGTCATCGCTTGTACACTCCTGTTCAAGAAAACAGTTTGTTACATTCGACTAACAAAGTTTAACTAATTCTGTTAAAAACACAACTGCTCCAATAATGATGTGAGTTTTTATTGGGAAGATCTTTAGCAAGCGAGGCTTACATCGTTGTTAGGACTACAAAGTCCTCTCTACCACTCATCCTCAACCTTTACCTAATGTTACTGTATAGACATTGCAAATGTATGTGGTGATTGGGGATCGAACCCTCGCCAGCGGAGTGATCAGCTCCGGAGTCGCACATGATTCCAACCCGCCACGGGTCGCCATCAAAGTTTGTTGATAAGCAATACTTAGATACTTTGCTTTGAGACACCGACCACTCTTAGAAGGTATTTCAAGGTGAATATAGAATGATTGTGTGATGAGTGTTTTTGATTAATGATGAGGTGTAGTCATGTTACAAACTAGGGCCGACTGTTCTCCAGATAGGGTCATTAATTAATAGCCGAACGACCAGTGGAATAGACCAACGGCTTAACGTGACTTCCAAACCACAGTTTCTTAACAATTCATACTCTCCATGACGGTTCTTCAATAACCTATTTGATCTACAAATGTCACTCAAATTCTGATATCATATGCAGCAGTTTCTTGGCTGCCGATTTCCACCATTTTTGGACACAAAACTGAAATTGCAATTGACTCTCACTCCAAGGTAAATAGTCCTAAAAACCAGTGAAACTGAGAACTAACTAAGAAATCCATCCAGTTTCACTGGAAGCTTTAGTCTTGAGAATCGAGTGAGTTAACACCCGCTACGAAACCTCTAAGACAGCACTTACAGTTGTTCCTACGACTGACCTCATGTCGAAGGTGAGTGAGCAGGGCAGAGGGCGCAGGGTCGGTTGCGCGTGACTCTCCTCACTCAAGCGCCTCGTGTTGCTGGTGCGGGTCTCTGAGCGGCTACGAGTGCCTGGTGACGTGGCCGGGCTTGCTGTCTCCAGCGCCATGCTCGATAAGTCTGAACACGCATCACAACCACATCATAGAACCACAACAAATCTTTGTTTAGTTGGTTTCTTAATAAACAGTAGGGGGAGGAGGAGTCCTGAAATTTATAAATAATTTTGTTGGTTTCTAAATAACTGATAGAAATTCAGAAACTTTAACTAAGCACTTGCAAAATACCTTCAAGTTTGATAAAGTGTTTCAGGATGTCCAATCAACCTTGAAAATAAAATTAGTGGGTTTTCATAATATGAAAAGAAAATGCTCAGGGTAAAAAAAAACATTTAGGTTAATATAAATAGTCATAGTTACTCCCGCCAGATGTTTTGCAAGTCATAGTTACTTAGGCAGCCCATTTTATGTGCTGTTTTACTTCCCCAATGCTCTTTCACCTACTGCAATAGCTTCTCAGTACCATGTTGCTCCTTCGATGTCTTCCAAGTGCTGTTACGCTTCCAGGACTCCTTCCGAGTATTGTTTAACTTACTACCTGGGTTTGGAGAGCTGCTTTACTCCCGTGATAATAATACAGCAATATGTTCCAAGGGTACATCAAAAAAGAGTGGTTCACACAATTACTGGGCACCTTTGTAGTTGGACACGCTCCGTTCCCCACCAGGGGAGGTTGGATCAGATATCAATGTGAGGGGACGCTGCACCAGGTTAGACCGTGTCTTCAAGAGAGGTTCGCCATAATTTTGGGAGAAACCCCCTGAGTGTTGCCAAGGCTCTCCATGTCTGGGGGGTTAGAGTCCCCTAAGTGTTTGTCAGCGGTCTTGCCTGTCGCTTTCTTTCATGATTGCCTGGTCAGTTCAACCCAGTCCCATTCCTCTCCTGAATCCGGACTTCCTTTTATTCCTTGGCAGACATGCTTAAGGGTAACCAGCCCCTTACCATTTGATCCTCTCAATCTAACATCTCGGCCCTGTTATAACTTTCTAGCATAATTTTAACCAAGCAACAAATATCCAAGTGCCAAAAAACTTCAAAGGCATTTTATCCCGCAAATACCACCGGCTGGAGTAACGATGACTCTTTATGGTTTTCATGGTTGAGTGGACACCCTGTGTTTAATATTGTTTTTTGACATTCTTTAATAGTGTTCTATACCTCAAAAGTGTTTTAAGAAGTCTAGGAAAGACTAATAATTGTTTAAAACAACGAATGTTTTTGTTGACTAAATAAAATTGACAAATAGGCTGTAAACACTTTTTAAAAGTAATCAAACATTTTATTTTAGCACGTAAAACTACTACAAGCCAATGAAATACAGACACCAACAACAGCAAAATAAACAAGTAAAATGTCTACTAAGTAAAAACTACTTCTACAAAGCAAAATATGTACAAAACCACGCAAATATTCAATTAAAACCACAATTATTTCAAAGTAAAGCCACCAACACCACTAAATTGATGTCTCAGTGTTTAATACTTACAAATTTGTACGCTGACTTGTCCACACAATATTGGACTAAACATGCCTAAAGTAATATAATTACAAAGTGCTTTTTAGTATAATAAAACTCAAAGTTTCAGTCTTATCCCTTAACTTAAGTTTGGCAAAATTATTTCTGCCTTAACTTTACATTATAAATTTTGTAGAATTCTAAAAAGGATGAACTAATGAGTAGCATTTCAAAATTATTCAAGGAAAGCATCCTTGACATTTTAAACCTTTGTGTCCTAGAAATTTGAGTAACACTTCCCTTTCTAAACACAAGCTCTGAATTGAAAAAAGTAAACATTACATTATTTTACTTACCACCACAGGTGTAATCCAAAGGGTAAATCTGTACACTACTCTGTTTATTAAGATTTACAACAATAATGATTCTAAGCTACTTTACAAGAGGGTAATTAATTTGAATACTTATCGTCTTGTTGCTTTCAACTAACTTGTTAATTTTTTTTTAAAAACCTGAAATTTGCATTTTTTTATATAAAGTGCTCAAAATAACTGACACAGTGACGGTGTTAAAATTTTTGATTTTTTGTAGACTTTTTTTTTTTTTTTTTGCCAAGTTGCCTAGTATAATGATATCAAAATCTATTCTAAACAAATTATAGCCTTAATACCTGAAGCAAACTTTTGTAAAAACAACAAAAACTAATACTATATAAATACATGTTGTAAACAAAAATAAAAAAACAAGGAATAATCTAGGAATTATTGTTTAAAAGGTTTTAATTGATATTTTACTTTCGGTTTACCTCCAGGTGAAAATGTTTTTCACAAAAACTACTAGAATCTTCTTTGTTTTTATTTAGTAATTTTTTTATATTTTTTTTTACAAAGTGTATTTATACAATGAAGTTTATTGGCACCTTAAGATAATATCTAATATTATATTTTATAGACCTCTAGGGTGTCAACATATCAGTACCCCTCGATAATTACCCCAACTAAATTGTCCAAAATTTAAAGAATCCCTAATTTTTTCCTTATTAAATTATGAAAAATCAAATTTATTAAACAGATATTTACTCCTCCGTCAAGATTTTCATTTCAGAATGGATGGTTCATCAAGATTTTCACTGCCTGACAAAGACGTATAGTCGAAAGATGTAGCTATTGGAGACAACCACCAAAATTTGAACTGTTTGACGGAGGTATTTACAGTAGGACGTCGATAATCCGAACTAATTGGGACCAAGGGTGGTTTGGATTTTCAAATTGTTCGATTTTCAAACAAAAGGCAAAAAGAGACGTGTGTGCTTTAAATTTGTTATTTTATTCTATTTAAAAGGTTAACTGCAAATATATGACCTATAGAACATCTTAAATTTATTTTGAATTGTAAGGCAAACATAGTTTCCTTTTCAATTTTGTTGACGTTGCCATTGGGAGAAACTCTCACACCACTCGTGATAACAAGCCGAAACAATAAAACGCACTAAACTGTACACCGTACCTAGCGTAAGAACGACTCGTCACTGTTTGTTATGGCAGGGTACAGACTAGTGTGTTGCTAGTGGAAAGGGAGGACGGATGTAGGGGTAGGGGCGAGCTAAAAATAGCTCTTGGAGGTTGCTGCCACAATACACTGCGTGAGTCACCCGGCTACGTACATCGCACACTTGTGGACTGTTGCGGATGAGTCACCCCGACTTATTATTGCATATGGAGCGTTCCAGTTCCAAACACACTTATATTTTAATCTCGCTCGCAAAAATATTGTTCTGGTGTCCATCCTTAGTGATATTTAAATCGTATTTGACTGAAAACATATTTTTGCATTTTCTTCCCAGAAAGGCGTTTGGACTTTGACGTTTTCGGATAGTTGACGTTCGGATTATTAATTTCCTACTGTACCTAATTTTTACTCCTAAATACACAGTTCAGAGGCTATTTGAAATGAAATCTAGATATTTACTATCTCCACTATGAGTGGACACGGCGACTAGGCCTAGCACGCAACTACATTACTGACGGCTCACCTGCAAGCTAGCCGCGTGCGCGTTTCTACTCACCGAACGGAATGTAGTCCATGATATTGGCAGATCGAATGGACGACAACAGCTTCTGTTGGAACGACACCTTGACGGGAGTCGAGTCTTAGCCACAAACACCAATAAGCAAAACAGTGAGTGCAGTTAGTGTGAAAAGCAGAGTGCGACAGTGAAACAAATCAAGCTTACCGGTGTCATTGAAATACGTACTTTGATAAATGAAACAAATACTTAGTGTTTATGAAAAAAAACAAAAGTACTTATTTATACAGAGTGTTTTTTTAAACGCAACCCAACTTTCAAAGTTCAAACTATAGTAAGTCATTTTTACAAGCGATATCTGGTCATACATTGTATCATTGGTTTGTTCACTTCAATATTTATCAGATGGTATGTATTGTTGCAGTAATATAGTGGTTTTTATTTCCTAATTTGATGTTATTGTGAAATAAACACAAACATGACTTTTATCAAAGCGTGTTTATTGTTGAAGAAAACTTAGGAGCAAGATAATTTGTTTTGTCGAGAGGCGTTTGGGTCAAGTTTCCAGGTGTAAGTATTCCAAACTAATCTGAAATTCACAGATTTGTTAAAAGGTTTAACAAAACAGGTTCCGTAGGAAACAGAAAACATAACAGAAGGTGGACTGTACTGAATGAAGAAGTGATGGAGGATGTTAGGGTTAGCTTAGAAAATTCTCCTGAAAACGGTTTTAGAATTTTGAAATAACAAAAGCAAATAACCTAATTGTGCCTGCAAACTTGATTTTAATCACCTTTTGACACACAAAAATATCTTTCTCTTAAGTATTCTTCAACAATAAACACTCTTTGTATGACAATCTAAAAGTCAAGATTGCGATAATTTCACAATAACATCAAATTAGGAAATAAAAACCACTAGATTACTGCAACAATACATACTTTCTGATAGATTTTGAAGTGAACAAACCAATGATACAATGTATGACCATATAGCTCTTGTAAAAATTACTTACTATAGTTTGAAAGTTGGGTTGTGTTTAAAAAAAAACCTCCTGTATTTATTTTGAAACAATAGGAGTAAAAACAGTCGAATGTAGGCAGTTTTATTTGTACATAATAGCTACCAATGTCGTAACTACGGGAGGGGGAAGAGATTGGGAATAGAAGCCTCCCAGAGAATCTTCTGTCTGACCTTTTACTTCAATTAAAGTGTTATTATTAATCAATAAAGCTAACTACAGTATGAGCATGTGTAATCTAGATGGGTCTGCGACCATCGATTAAAACAATTAAATTATTTAGTTTTTAAATATCCATTGAAAGATCAAGGTTGGATTTTATAGGTCATATAAAAAATCGCAACCTTCAAGATTAATAAAACTAATTTTAAAATTTTATGAAACTCAAAGTAAGGCGAAGTTAAGAGACATTTAAATGGACCATGGCAGTTAAGAAAGGTTTAAAAGCAAGTGGCGTTTAGGCGCAAGACAAAAAAAGCGTTTGATTGAAAAGTTGGTAAAAGGTAAAGGTAAAGTTTGCTTGTTTGACGAGGCGAAGTTTAGGACTACAAAGTCCTCTCTACCACTCAACCTCGACCTTTACCTAGCGTCACCGTATAGTCACTTTACAAATTGTAAGTGGTGACTGCGGGGATCGAACCCGCACCACCGGAGTGATGAGCTCCGGAGTATACCAATCTGCCACGGATCCGTTGGTCAGAGAGAAAAATAGGAGAGGAGTAGCCTAGACTGATGAAAGAAAAAGTGGTCATTAAGAAAGGGTAAAACCAGTCTGGGCACACTGAAAAGCCAACTTTTTAAGACAACGTTAACGCTTTTTTACGTTGCCCAACTCCACCTAAAAATCACAAATAAAACTAGAGTGGTGTTTTCAAAGGAAATATTTTATAATTTTCCAAGGGCTCTTGGAATCCCCTTGCCTTTTCTAAGAAGTAAACCCTCCCTCCCTTCAGGTCCTCATCCTAGTTACGCCACTGGTAGCTACTTTTTTTGATTTTTTAATAGTAACTAAAGTGATTAAGACAAATCTTAAAATTGTTTACAATTTGTGATTAATTTTCATCTGTACATTTCTGATTTTAAAGTGAGCCAACGTTGTAAACTTGAATTAAATTTTTGTCAAAATTTGCACAAAAACTGTAGTTTTTGGAACAAAAGAACAATCAAGTTTATCAAACAAAAAACCATAAATTTTAACTTTATGAACTTAGTCTTTAATGTATATCACAGAAAAATACAACACAAACCCTACAGATTTAGAAAAAAATACATCTTGAAAGTTATATTTTTGAACGGTATTTGCTTTCAAATCAAGGCACAAAGCAAAACAAAGTTTCAAACATACCAACACAATTACAAACAGAAAATACAATGTAGTCAAAGCTTGAGAAACAATGATAACCATGTAAATAATATTACATACACCTTGTAATCAAAATATTTCAGTCCGGATAACCTAAAAACAGTACCAACAAAAATCAAACAACACAAATTGAAGTATTTTTCAGTTTTAGACTTTGGACAACAATTTTTCATATATTAAATCACGAAAAATAATTGTACGAATTGACCTGAGTTAATTGTGTGTCTCAGACATGGCCAAGAAAAATTAACTGGGAAAGATTTTAGGTGTTGTTAATTGTTGTTTAATTACACTCAAATCCCTAGAATTAAACCGTTACAATTACACGTAAGTTAGTCCAGGACAAAAGCAAAGTTGCTAAATATACATGTCAGTTTAAAGTCCCTAAACCCACCTAAACCTTACTTGAAATTAGGGGTGGACGGGATTGGACTTTTCCCTTCGGCAGGAATCGAGTAAGAAAAGTTTTTTAAAAGCGGGATTAAAAGTTTATTTTGGTCATTACAAACTAAAAAAGGGTCCGAAAATTGAAAATAGTTGTTTACAGCCTCTATAACACCCCAAAAAATCTCTCGTGCCCCAAAAATTCTAAAAAATCCCTTTCGCCTGAAAAAATTTCTCACCCGATTTTTGGGATTAAATTTTGTTGAGAATTTTCCAATTTTCCAGTCTTGTCCACCCTTACTTGAAATACTAAACTAGTCTTTTTCCACCAATGTTAGTAAACATTCACATATATTATATGTTATTTTATCTATGACCCCCTTTTGAGTTAATGATTAAATTGATGTTAGATTCCTGACTCTTTTAACTTTTGTTGACTTAGCAAGCGGGACATCGTGCTTTTCTTTTTTGAGTTATGAAAATTTGTTTATGAGATTAAATTTCTTTACCACTAATTTTTCAAAATACTACCACAAACTCATTTAATTTATATACACACAAAAATACTATTGATTCTGTAACAACATTCTTATTTCTTTTCTAACCAATAGTCGAAAAGACGTTTAAAAAAAAAATAAATAAATAAAAGAGTTTCAACGGTAGTTTTGAAAAAACTAATTTCACAATACTCGGAATTTTTTGGGTGGTACCACTTTCCTGGAAACTGAAAAGGTTTACCAATTAAACAGAAAAGTCAATTAGCAGTCTGTCCTCAATTATTGATTTGAATATTTCAATTACAAGGAACTTAAAAGTTAGAACGTATGAAAAAATGCAAATCATTACATCAACATTACCAAAGTCATTCCCAAACTACACGAAAAAATTAAGAGGAAAAATCACATGTGACAACAAAAAAATCAACTTGAAAATTGTTCTGTTCAACAATACATACAATCCAGACGCTTCCTGAGGACAACCCACGCCAAAGCTGCAGTCACAAATACTGTAGTTAGTGATTAAAATTATTCTGCAATTTCTGTACACCTACTTTTGTTACATTAATACGAGGGTCGTTCAGAAAGTAGTACCCGTTTTAATCCTTGTGTTGTCTATGTGTTGACAGATGATTGAATCAAAGTCAGCTGGTTTTAGCATATCATTGGTCAGCTGTTTACTGAATTTTGTTTCAATTTCAATACAACTCTTATTACCGTGTTTGTGAACATACAAAATGGAGAAGAAAATCAACAACGCCGCCAGTTGTGAATTGAAATCAGTTATTCAATTTCTGAATCCAAAAAACATGTGCCCAAATGAAATACACCGTGAAATTAAATCTGTGTATAGTAAAGTGATGGACGAGTCAACTGTGCGACGTTGGTGTCGAAATTTCAATGAAGGGAGAGAAAATGTTCACGATGAGGAGCCAAAGGGCCGCCCGAGTGTCATCACGGTTACGCTTGTTGAAACTGTTGATGCGTTTGTGCAAAAGCATCGGAGAATGACTTAAGATGAAATTAGTGAACATTTCCCAAACGTTTCACGCACTTTCATTTACAAAGTCCTCACAGAACACCTCAAGTACCGTAAAATTTGTGCTAGGTTGGTTCCGCATGCTTACCGATAATCACAAATTGAAATGAATGGCTGCAGCTAAGCTTTTGGAACGCTATTCAAAAACGACCTCATGCAGCTGAAAAGACGAAGCAGTTACTCAACCACTTCCGATGGGATGTTCTCCTAGACCTAGCCTCTAGTGACTATCATTTGTTCACAAAACTTAGAGTTTTTGGGTGGGAAACGTTTTGAGGATGACAACGAAGTCAAACAAACGGTACTGGCTTATTTCAATGGATTGGAGGCAGAAGACTACGACATAGGTGTTCAAAAGCTTGAAACAAGGTACAATAAATGCTTGGATTTGCAATGAAATTATGTAGAAAAGTAGACTAAGATATAAACAAAAACAATAGGCTATTAGTAGGCTATTTTGTAAACAATTTGAGTTAAACATTATGCTTTAGTTTGCTAAGAAACATGTGACAATGCACCAGTTTTGTTGTACTACACAATGTTAAAATGTTTTGTGCAATAAAGTTTGTCTATAAAAATATAAAATACAAAGTTTCGTTAAAAAATGTAGGTTTTTCTTCGTTTTATTAGAAAACGAGTATTACTTTCCGAACGACCCTCGTAGTTTGAAAACAATGTTTTGAGCTATACCAATGAAGTCGTTTTGAGTCCAACTGCAGAAATCTAACTAAGTACCAGTTTCCAAATGCTAAACACAAAGACCATTTAGTTTGTAAAAAGATTTTTAATTTAAATTAGAGGTGTACAAGAGCAGGTTTTTTGGCTAAAGCTAGTGGGAGCAAAAGTCATAAAATATTTCGGTATTGAATTATTTAAGGGAGAGTTGACCCTTCCAGCCGACTCCCATGTACCCAGTGCTACAGCAGGGACATATTCAGTATCTGCCGCCTCTAGGCAGTGAAGTTTGCCCCCACAAGGGGCACAACCATGAGAATTTTCACACCACTGACCAGAGATCTTTGGTTGCAACAGAAAAACATTGTCAAGAACAAAATTTACAATTGTTAATTTTAAATCTTCTCAATTAGTAACTCACAGGGAATCAAGTTTAAAAGGCTAAAAGGTTGTAAAAGAATACACCAGACAAAATTAAGATTGACATAATAATTGTTTGATTTTTTGTGAATCAAAGTCCACTTAGATTAGACAGTGTTTTAGCCGTAAAAAATTACACAACTAATAGCTAAATTTTATTTTTGATTTTCTCTCAAGTTTTGATACAAAACCCTTGATAAACTAAGGTTGTATTATGTTTGGTTTGTTAAAAGTGAAACCGGTAAACCCAATGACAAGATAAGTTATGCTTTCCCCATCAAGGTTTTGTTAAAGAGAACATTTATTATTTATACTGAGTATTGTATACTACTAATAATTTCTTCATAGGCCATTTTATGGCTCAATTTTGGAATCACTAGTAAGAAAATAACCTTTAAAACACAATTTGTATCCAAGACCTAAACTAAGCAGGCTGTACCTGGTGTTAGGAAGTTGGGATCTATAGGTTTAGTGGTGTCATTGCACTCTTCTAGTTCTTGATAGTTGAGCAAGTGGGACCACAGTGCTGACTTTCCCTGAAACATAAAAAGTTGAAAGTATCAAAACTAGTTTTTTATCGAATTTCCTTTGAAAAAATAATATATTCATGCCGTCAGCATGGTAAGGCCCAGAAATGAGTAGCAATCCTGACCCCCAGAACACGTTTTAAGCATTTTTTCAACACTTTATGCACTTGAAGTGTTGCCGAAATATACTGAGCTTTTATTGAGCAAAGTTTTTGTTTACTGTTTTAAGTCGAACGACAATTTTTGTTTTCAATATACATGTTCATAATGTGTACTCGCTACAGATAAAATTTTTTAACAATTTTCATGAAATTTGGTACAAATGTTTCTTTTGTAAATATCTTGGTCGAATTTGTTAGCCAGCAAAATCGGACTACCGAAAGTATCTTTTTGGAGGGGGAGTGTTTTTTGTAAAAAAGTTGTTTTAAAAACAGTAAATTTCATCCAATAACCGTATTTGATTAAATTTGAATGAAATATTATGTATTTTGGTAGTATCCATCAATATACCAAAAATTATAAACACCCAGAAAGCTGCTGTCTCTCTAATAACATTTGAAATAGTCCAATTTTTTTGAAATTTTAAACAAAATTTCGAGGCCATAGGTCGAAGCGAGGCTGTGAGCGTAGGAAACAGCCTCGTAATATCTGTGATAATCCGCGAACAGCCTCGTAACTCCCGTGTTCATACACCAGGCAAACCTGAGGAGATAGCGAAACAGCCTTGTAACTCCTACGGTAATAAAGAAATTTGCTTCAATCATGCTAGCGAGGCTTTAGGCTTAGCTGCGTGTCAGCCTGGGTTAAATTTGTGTCGGTATTTCCCGATTTTTAGGTCCGGTCTACGTACTTGTTTGTTGTGGAGCCCGTGGGACCAGATTCTCTCGAGCAGATCGCACAGGCTGGCTATCAACGTGTTCTCCTCCACGAGCGAAGTCTGCGTCTTGTGTCCCATCTGCACTGCTTCACTGCCCATCTTCTCCACCAGCATGCGCTTCGTCTTGGCTTTGCAGTCCTTGGACAGACAAAAGGGTTCTCAGTACGTTAGTCATATCCATGGTATGGTGAATGTAGGAATAAGATGTGCCGACCATGTTACACGGAAAGATTTAGGAAATAGGGCACTAGCCCAGGATATGCTGTCAAAAAGGAATAAAAAAGAGGACAGGCTCACCTGGATAAAGTAAAACACATAGGAGGATACAGACTGTCAAATTTTCAGCTTTACTAGGGCCTTTGCAGAGACAAAAAGAGATCACTTCCATCTCCAAATAAATTCACGATTTCACAGTTTTCACAGTCTGGTGCACATCCTGCAAACGTAAATACTGAGCCCTACCTAACAATTACAATATCAAGGTTAGGTATCTTGTAACCCTTTAACCGGCCATCCCAGCAAAACTGAGAAAAATGTTTATTACACCACATAATTGAAGAACTCTACTGACCTTGAGTAGTTTGTCGACAAAGTTCCAGTTGGTCTGGGCGATGAGGCGGGCTCATGTCGGGCTTGGCGGGGTGGGTTTCAGTGTGTTGGTGCCGAGAGGGTGAGCTTCGCTGGGGGTACGGCGGGGCGGCAGCTGGTCCAGCTCGTCACTAGACAGTGAGTGGGACAACTGCTGTCTCTCGTGTCTCCACTGTACACTGCTGCTCCGCTTGCGACTCCTGCACGTGCCAAATCCAATCATTCTCATCATTATACAGAGTGTATCAAAAAGAATCATCCGATTTGTTATGTCTATATTTAATAAACTAATGAAGATATAAAAACCTAGTTTGTTTGTGTTGAGAGGAGAACTCAAAAGGTTTTTTTTACCATGTTATAGATTATTAGAATTTTACTTGGCAACTCGTCTGCTAAATTATACTCAATTTTCAAAGAGAAGAACTTATTATATTTTGAGTATTTTCAATACTCTTCATCAGATAAATACTCGAAATATAATAAGTTCTTCTCTTTGAAAATTGAGTTATAATTTAGCGGACGAGTAATTGCCAAGTAAAAATCTAATAGTGAATCCATCTGCACCATCCTATCACCAAATTCTGATGTTATAGATGTTCAATATGCCCTCCCTTAGATGCACGGCATATGTCAATGCGGTAATGCGGTGAAACAATGGCGGACTCGCTCAACGTCAGCATCAGCCACTCGGGGGCGGCCCGGTGATTTGCCTTTACACAGACAACCTGTTTCTTGGAATTGTTCATGCCATCGCTTAATGCTTTATGCTGTAGGAGGATCACAACCATACTTAATACGAAAGTCACGCTGAACAGTTATTACAGACTCGCAACTGCCCGAAACGGAGAACACAAAATGCTTTCTGTTGTTTGGACGCCATCTTCACAAGAACTGAAATGGCCGCTCGCTCAAGCACACTGCTACTACCTAGCAGCAACTACGTAAAACTCGATAGTTTTTCTTTCACACAGTACGATTTTCATGCTCGTACATTCAATAACAGATTAGTTATGATTTTTTCAAATCGGATGATTCTTTTGTTTTCAAAAAGTGCAGATCATAAATATAAATGTGACAATGCAAATATAAATCAATGTAAATATAAATCGATTGAATGTGACATACGCAAGAGTGAAAGGACCGACAACACAATACAATTCCACCCATCCATACTCGACAACACATGTTCAGTACAGTCTACTGGCCTGAGGGAAGGCTCCTGGTTGAGCAGCACAGTGTCGAGAGTGGGGAAGCCAGCTCGGGTGTTGCGCGAGGCGTGGTTCGTCATCAGTTCCTTGGGCGGAGGCACCTCGGCGTCTACGTTAGCCAGCCGCTTGTCCAGCAGTCGTTGCGAGTCTGCGATGGAACAGCATCGCTCGTAACAAGGCGACCTGGCCAAGTTCTCACCGTACTTCTTCCTGTTACACGACACTCGAGAGTGAGTATTCGACTTCTAAACTATGAGATGTAAGATGTTTCAATGGAAAGTTTGAAACATAAGAGGCCGTCGGATTGAGCTGTCGCAGGACCCACTCTGGGCGCCGTTTATAACATGCAGTAACAACTGCAAACGATGTTTTTAACTGGTTACTGTACTTAAATAAAAATTATGTTTTATAAATAGAATTACATTTATTAAAACTTGATTTTCCCATAAGGCAGCGTAATAAATATTTTGTTCAGCAAGAAAACTGCTTTAATATTGCAGAGGCTGTGCTGCATGAATTATTTAAATTTTAGCATCTTTAAGCTTGGTTGAATAATTACATAGCATTACAAAAATTTATTATTTTTATTGTTGTTCAACATTTATCAGCATTGACAACCCCATGTCTCAAAAAATGTTTTCAGATAGTCCCATAGTACATACAAAAGCTATGTAATTGGTGTATACAAGTAAATAAATAGACAAATAGTTAAATTCTTCCACAACAGAGTACATGATACAAGACAGATAAATACAAGACAAATAAATAAATAATGACAAATAAATGAATAATGACAATATGTACAATTAGCACTACACTTATTAAAAATTGATACATGACAGATTGAAAACTCATCTAGTGAATAGAAAGGATGGTTTAAAAGCCACGAATAAAACTTTGTTTTAAAAGTGTTTAGAGGATATTTATTATTTTTTAACTAAGAGAACAAGTTTATTAAAATTTTAAAAAATGGCTGTTTAGAGTTTTAGTTAATCTATAAAAGTTAATAGCTGCATTTGACTTATTTCTTGTGTTATGTTTATGTGATATGTTTTGGATCAAATGAGGATTTTTTAGTATGTATAATAGTGAATCAAATATGTAAACATTAATAACGGTTTGTATTTGCAATTTTACAAAAAGGGGTTTACAATGTTCCAAAAGGGGGGCTTGGCACATTATTCTAATTAGTTTTTTTTGCAGGATTAATACTGCCATTCCCATAGAAGATAATACCATATCTAAAAATAGATTGGAAGTAGGCAAAGTATGCAGATTTTATATAATTTTGATTAATACATAGAATTAATTTGGTTATGAGAAAGATTACTCTAGACAACTTAGAAGTGATGTAGTCAATATGGGGTCCCCAAGGAAAGTACTTTGTCCAAATATATCCCGAGGAACTTAACACTGTCCAGATAGCCCTCAGACTCGTCTAACTTGCAGGGTCTAAGGGTAAACACTATTTTTTGAGTTTTGTCTTTATTTAAAAGAAATCCATTAGTTTCAAACCAATTTGAGGCTTCATTTATTGAGTTTTGGGCTAGAATTTTAAGTTGGTTTAAATCTTGATGACAATTTAGAAAAGTGGTGTCATCAGCATACAGAAAGGCTTTACTGGATAATGGATATACAATTGGGAAGGTCATTAATACATATTAAAAATAGTAATGGTCCCAGGACTGATCCTTGGGCACCCCATATTTTCTGTCTAATTCTTGTGACCATTCGCCGTTGATACAAACTTTTTGTTTTATGTTACTTAGATATGATTCAAAAAATGAAAGCGGTTATACCATAGAACCTCAACTTCATTAGTAGGTCTCCACGGTCCACACAGTCGAAAGCCTTACTCAGGTCACAGAAGGTTGCCTGAGCAAGGACCTTTCTCTCAAAGACCATCAAAACCTCATTAAACAGTTTGTCTATTGCATCAAACGTACTTTTACCCTCCTAAATTCAAATTGTGAAATACTAAAAAAGTTGTTATTTTCAAAAAAACAGTTAAGTTGATCAAAAACTAAAATTTTAAATAATTTTGAGATTACAGGAATTATGCTTATAGGGCAGTTGCTTTCGGGAGTATCTTTTTTGCCTTTTTTAAATATTGGACACTCTCTAGAGATTTTTAGTTAATTGGGAAAGTAACCTTCAAGGAGACAGAGATTGAAACAGTATGATAAGGGTTCAGCCAATTTAGTAATGACCTTTTTGAGCAAACAGTTTGACATGAGATATATATCGTTACTGTCTGAGTTTTTCAATCTTATAGTAGCCTTAAGTAGTTTATTAGATGTAATAATATTCCATACAAACTTTACAGAAGTGATAGGAGTTTTTTTGAGAAAAAAATTGGGTTGTACACATTGCCACCAATCTGTCTCCTAATGTTTTCAACTGACTCAATAAAAAATTCAATAGTCAAATCGTCTATCAAAAAGCCCTGTGGGGTTAATTAGATTTTGAGTTGATATACTATAAAAAGGAATAGAAAGGAGAGCAGGCTCATCTGGACAAAGTAAAAACTCGTAGGAGAACACAGACTATCAAATTTTCAGCCCTACTAGGGTCTTTTTCAAAACAAAAAGAGCCTGTCTGTTCTTTTCTTCAAGACAAAATTTGACAGTCTATGTTCTCCTGTGTGTTTCTACTTTATAAAGATGAGTCTGCTCTCCTTTCTATTCCTTATTGCCTTTTTTACCATAGCATAATCTTTGCTTGAACCTCCTTCACCTGACTAGAGACCCGTACGACTTAGTACCACTTTAAGATGAGTCACCTGAGGAGTTTCATCCTACGCTCGAAGACACGTAGGTTCGGGTCGATCTTGACCCACGCGCTGAGTATCTTGTTGTCGACCAGAGTGGCGAACATCTGTGTCTCTATGAAGCGCGAGAGGAAGGGCAAGTGTTGCTGCGGCTGGTCCGACAAGAACGTGGCCTTGTCAAAGTTCTGCATCGATTCCCGGTTACTCATCCATTCTTCCCGATCCTGCGAATCACACTTGCCATGTCACAGGTTTATTTGAAGACAAAATGTGTGGGACCGAACTGGGACTTGAACTCACATCTCTCACTTGCCGGGTGAGAATTATACCAATTACACCATCCGACTCACCTATTTATGTCTTCAAATCTAGAAGTACTTAAATCTGAATGTTTATCCGAAACATGTGACTGTCAATAGTGACTTTAAATCTGAAATATTACAAACATAAATGACAACTTTATTTTCAATTTTAAAACAAATTTTTTGATGAAACCACTTAAAATGTTGTTTTGTGTTATACAGAACTGGTTAACTAACATGTGACTGTCTTAAATGAAATTTGAAGCAATGACCTTTAAATCAACAATGCTGGATAAATATAACCAAAATGCAAAACAAAAAACAGAATTTAAATTTATCTAAATAAACTAATATAATATATCTTAATTTATATAAACACTAATTAGCTAATTTATTATTAAAGAAATTTGAAGACATTTTTTTCAGATTGCTTTAATACTATGAAATTAAATTAGACTGTATACTCAATATCAATTTTGGGATCAAAACCTCATCTTCGTAAAGAATAACGCAGGTGTCCAAGGACAGAAACTTAACAAGCTGTCCAGCTTAACAAGGACAGAAACCTTGTGTAGAGCAAAAGGGCAAATACTGGCTTGATCCCGATGTTCAGTACGCATAGGGCCTATCGATCCTTTTGGCTTGAAGAGTTTTCAGCAAGAGGTGATACTTAGAGACCCAACTAAAGATAGGGTTGCAATCCGAAAATATATATCGAGGACAAACCCTAATTGATTGCTAAGGTGAGCATAGTATTACAATATTGATAACAAATTAGGTAAATTAGCAAAAACTAAGCAAATTAAGTATAACAAACAACGCATGTTTCATTTCTAAACATTGAATGAAGTGATTCACAGGGCAGTGTGCTGGCGCTGTACTCCATGAGGGAGGTTGAGGAGGCTCCCCTCTTCTCGAGTTGACATGACAGAGACAACATATGATGCAGTCAATCCCCTCGGGCTACAGACGAAAACCTCAAGTATCAAGTAAGTAAGTATCAAGAGTTACCTGATTAGGCTGAATGACGAAATGTTCATAGTTTGCGAATATGTGGACGAATCTGTTGAGGAAGATCTCGCGCACGGAGTTGTTGAACCTGAGTTCTCTCTCGTAGGACTCCTCGTCGATCAGCTGACTCTCGTCCAGTTCCGAGTCGGAATCTTGCAGCGACTCGTTGAGGTTCAAGTCCCAGTCTGGGCTGTCTATACCGTCCAAACTGACACCTGTTGACGTTCACAATATCTGTCACTGTTTGTCTGAGGTTAACGATGTTAAATATTTCCTGGCCTAGTGCCCTATTTCCTAAATCTAAGTTTTATAAATGACTATGAACTATAAACTAAGCAAAGAAACTTCACAGTAGAAATTTATGAGGCGGCCTGATAGAAACCGAGCAGCATTCAAAATTTGGAAAATTTTCAAATGATGTTTTGGGTAGGTTAACAAACTAAAACGTGGAAAGTTTTTTCTGAAAAATTGAGTTAGTTTGAAAAATAGAATTTTTATGAAAAAGTACTGGGATGAACACGAAACAGCTGCCTCAAGGAGACGAAGGTAATAAAGTGACTTAAGTGATCCTATGTGGCCGTATAAGCAAAATAAATAAAAATAGAATTTTAACTACTGAATTTCCAGTACTATGTTCTTACAGAAAATTCCAGTTTTTAGTTCACAAATAAAAAATTAATTTGACGACGAAAGTAAATTTTAGGGTTTATATGATCCAGCATTAATAGATCTATGCTTCCAGAGAAAAAAATGTTCACATTTAAGTCAATTAACTTGCTTAAAACGTTGTTTGTAGTTTTTACCCCATGTTATAAGCTATACTCTGAGTTGGACCTGCGGCCGCTGTATCCGGCCGCCTCTTAACTGTTTGGATTTCACAGAGAAAGTAGTTTAAGCTTTATCAGAAGAATGTGGGTCCTATCTGAGTGTATACTGTTCGCATGTTTTTGTTATTCATTACACATGTATTCGGGATTTTATAATGAGAAAGCTATTTTACCGTATATACTCGAGTCTAAGCCGCATGCGAATCTAAGACGCACCCATAAATTTCCCTGAATATACGGTAAAAAACTCTAACCCTCATATAAGACTATAAGACGCACCCCGGTTTTTTATAATGTCAACAGCTAGAGGGCTATGATTTGGCAGGCCCCTGACCCCTCCTTAGCAACCAGTGACGTAATTGCCAGCTGCAGCTGTCAAGAGGTAAAAGCAGAACAAAGAATGCACCACGATTGCCTTCCCTCTCCCATCCCAAACTCTGGTCCACCACTACACCCCTCCCACAGCACAAAAAATGTTGTAAACAAGGGTCAGCAGCGAGCAGATAAGAAAGGCAGGTAGAGAGATAAAGGACCACCTGGGGTCTCGTGAGGGACTATTTTTTGTAGTCAGTTAGTTCATGTTTTTGCCACTGATGATTGCTCCATATTTCCAAGCGCTAGTGTTTGCTTTGAATAGATGCATCTCCTTCTTGTATGCTACTGCTTCCCTTCTCTTCCTTCTTTTCCCCCAACAACCTACAGACAAGGAGGGAGGGGAAGAAGGATGGAGAACACGAGAATGCAATAAGAAGCAATTCTGAGTCCCCTCTAGTCACAAAAAATTCTTTCATTCCACTCTTCAAAACAGGCAATGCAATACACAACCCTGTTGTGTTTCCTACCTCTCGTGGCCTATCTGAATGTTTTTGTCAACGTTTTGAGGGTTTTTGTAACTCTTCAAATTAAATCAATATTTGTATCGTATTGTGCGAGTCTAAGACGCACCCGCATATAAGACGCATCCTTACTTTAGAGCCTAAAATATGGTAAATAAAGTGTGTCTTAAATTCGAGTATATACGGTATATAAAAGGTTCACCACATTTCCACACACTCCTATCCCTTCTATCACACAGATAGTTCCCTTCTATCTGAGACTTGCGAGGCCGAGGGCGAGCAACTGACCTGTCCTGCGGGCGAGCTTGACGAGGCGCTTGATAGCGTCGGGCCCGGACAGCAGAGGCGGACCCGGGTGCTCGTCCAAGTCGTTAGCCCACGAGTGTTTACGCGGCAGAGTGCAGCTGCTCGTCATCAAACTGTTCTCACTTGTCTCGATAGTGTCGCCGTTCATTATCCTGCACATCATTCAACAACTTTAATAGTTATTATCAAACTACAAGATGTTAAAATAGGTTAAAGTAATAACTCATTTACTCCTTAAAAAATGCAAGTTGACATTTAAACATAATTTTAAAATTTTTATTTGTATTTGTTTTGTAATTGGTGGAATTTTTAATAGGAATTCACCTCGAAAACTGATTATCGACCAGAGTAAAATTATCAACAAATGAAATTCTTTAGAAATCCTCTCAAATTATGAAATCTGCCAAAAACTACCTTAAAAACTTCCATTTTTGCCAACAAATCCCACATGCTCAAAAATTCCCCAAAAAGTCCCTCCCGCCCCAAAATTTCTTGAAACTCCAGCAAAAAAAATACTGTTTTTAGGGTATTCTCACGTGATTTTCGAGATTTTAATTTTTGCTCTGACAGGGAATTTCTTGATTTTTGGGTCTTGTGCACTCCTACTTTTAGCCATTCTTTACTTTAAGTGATTGGAAGTGTAATCTGCAATTAGTGCTGACATTAAAAATATTAAAACACAAAGAGAAATAAAAGAAAGCGAATTACCTGTCATGGTTGGTGGGCACTTTGTACCTTTGTAGAATTTCCGATATTTCCGCGGTGAACTCAGACTTGTGAGGGAACGAAGGCAGTTCTTCCGGAAGCTGGATCTGACGAGAGTCCAAATCAACGTAGCAGAGATTGGCCTTTACAATAGAACAAAAACTATCTAAGAATTGTATATAAAATGAAGCTTTTTATGAGAAACAATTGAAATATTGGCCACAACAGAATACATAAAAGAATCTTGATCCGTAAGATTTTCAGATGAAATGATTGTAAGTAAAATTTCCACAACAAGAAATTTAGAATTAAAAAATAAATGTCAGCTGCATTTTTTCGTGCAATAATAAATTGTTTTCCAAAATATTCACTTTATCCCTAAATGTTCCATTAAGCAACAAAATAGCTACTAGAGCTCACCTTCTTTTCTTTTGCTACCAATAAAAATGTTCAAGATTTTTTTATTTGTGAAGAGTTACCTATAGAAATAAAAGTTATATACATGAAACAAATTAAATGATCAGCAAACATTGATAATTTACAAGACAACTTAAACAATTTCAACTGTAGAAAACAAAACTGACTGCATAATACACATACCTCGCTAGGAATATTGATCCTGTTCTCACGACTGTGCAGACCCATGATGTAGGGGACGGGTGCATCGAGGAAGTGGTGTAGAGATGCTGGAAGAATCGGGACGTAGACGTGAGGCCACGAGAACGGGAACAACAGGCAAGTCAGACCTTCCGCGACCAGCATCAGTCTTTGGTATTCTACAAACAACAAACATCGGCTCTTTGTAAAATAAGTGATCAACTTTACACTTACTAGAAAAATCAGATATGTTCTCGTTTACTTACTGAAGATTGGGACTAACTGTAGGCATGTCAAAGAAGGTTCACTCTTGAGAGTCAATTGGCTGAATAGGGAGTGAACACTATTGGTTACCTCCAGCTTGGATCTAGAAGGCCTCTGTAAAGCAGTTTGGAGACAATTGGTTTGGGTGGCTAAGGATAAAAAAAGTCCAACCCGACTATCCTGGTCGAAGGTTAAATCAGTTGCCCAAGCTTGATTCTAGCAGACCCACTCTTTTCCTTACCTTATTCCATATCCATTCCACTCCGTTGGAAAGCACAAAAAGCCTACAAAGGGTGAGTTTTCCGGCTAAGATTTTCCATAGCTGGCAGCTTATATAGCTAAGCCAACTGTCCAACAGAAAAAAACAACAAAATCCCTTGGAATCATATTTTTAAAAAAAGCTCACCTGGACCAAAATTTGAAATTTTGTACTTAAGAACAAACAAATTTTTGAAACAAGGTAAGCGCTAAAGCGCCGCTGGTATGAGTGAATGGAATTTTCTTTGCAATCTGTTACTCTAATTCGCTATGCTCAAAGCCTTGCTTCAGCTTCGGCCTCAGCTTGGCCTCCTGTATGATCACTAGCACTCTGAGGCATTGCGCGTCAGAGGGGTTTTACTGGTTAGTTCGATTAATCATGTCATGATGTATTTACTCTAAATCACATTTAAATTTCAATAAAATTAGACCTCTCATTCGTTTTATAAGTGAAAATAAATTTTTTGGCCACTTTTTCTCAAATTTTTTAGTGGGATTTTTGAACAATTACTGAAAGCAGGATGCAGCTGAGCAAATAGTCACACATGCAATGAGTCAGTTCAAACTAATTAGCCAAGTCCAAACTGTAGATGTGGAAGCAGAACTCTGATGCCTTCTCGCACAGCAAACAGACCACCGCCCTGCTTCTTCCAGCATCTGAAGCAACATACAAGCTTGTATCGCCAGCAGCAAACTGTAGATGTGACTCTCCAGACTCACCGGCCCTTGCTCCTTCCAGCATCTGAAGCAACATACCAATACACATTAGTTAGCATTTATCGCCACCTCGCTGTAGATGTGACTCTCCAGACTCACCGCCCTGCTCCTTCCAGCATCTGAAGCAACATACCAATACATTAGTTAGCAGTGGGCTGAGAGAGCGCCAACCGCCCTGCTCCTTCGATCACCCATGCAGCAAACTGTAGATGTGAACTCACCGGCCCTTGTCCAGCATCTGAAGCAACATACCAATACATATTGTTAGCAGTGGAAGCTGAGAAGTACAGCAGATGTGACTCTCAGACTCACCGGCCCTTGCTCCTTCCAGCATCTATTTTAGCAGTGGCCTTCCAGACTCATAGCAGTGAAGGTAAAAGTTGTAACGACTCTCCAGACTCAAGTCACCTAGCAGTGGAAGCTGAGAGAGCGGCCCTGTATCGTCGCCACAGCAAACTGTAGATGTGACTCTCCAGACTCACCGGCCCTTGCTCCTTCCAGCATCTGAAGCAACATACCAATACACATTGTTAGCAGTGGAAGCTGAGAGGCGCCGGGTCTCGGCAGCCAACAGTCACAGCATCTGAAGCACATTACACATTAGTTTGTATGGTGTAGATGTGACTCTCCAGACTCACGCCCTTGCTCCTTCCAGCATCTGAAGCAACATACCAATACACATTAGTTAGCAGTGGAAGCTGAGAGGCCGGGTCCCGGTATCGTCACCACAGCAAACTGTAGATGTGACTCTCCAGATGCTCCTTCCAGCATCTAGCAACATACCAATACACATTAGTTAGCAGTTGAGCACAGGCACACCTCGTACAGCAAACTGTTAGATGTGACTCTCCAGACTCTGACCCTTGCTCCTTCCAGCATCTGAAGCAACATACCAATACATTGGTTAGCAGTGGAGCTGAGAGTATCGTCACCTCGGTACAGCAAATTGTAGATGTGACTCTGACTCACCGGCCTTGCTCCTTCCAGCATCTGAAGCAACATACCACACATTAGTTAGCAGTGGAAGCTGTCCCAGTATCGTCACCTCATACAGCAAACTGTAGATGTGACTCTCCAGACTCACCGGCCCTTGCTCCTTCCAGCATCTGAAGCAACATACCAATACGCATTAGTTAGCAGTGGAAGCTAGAGAGAGCCGGGTCCCAGTATCGTCACCAACAGCAAACTGTAGATGTGACTCTCCAGACTCTCCAGCCCTGCCACTCCTTCCAGCATCGAAGCAACATACCAATACACATTAGTTAGCAGTGGAAGCTGAGAGAGCGCCCGGGTCCCAGTCGCCACCTGCACAGCAAACTGTAGATGTGACTCTCCAGACTCACCGGCCCTTGCTCCTTCCAGCATCTGAAGCAACATACCAATACACATTAGTTAGCAGTGGAAGCTGAGAGAGCGCCGGTATCGTCACCTCGTACAGCAAACTGTAGATGTGACTCTCCAGACTCACCGGCCCTTGCTCCTTCCAGCATCTGAAGCAACATACCAATACACATTAGTTAGCAGTGGAAGCTGAGAGACCGACCGGGTCCCAGTATCGTCACCTCTTACAGCAAATTGTAGATGTGACTCTCCAGACTCACCGGCCCTTGCTCCTTCCAGCATCTGAAGCAACATACCAATACACATTAGTTAGCAGTGGAAGCTGAGAGAGCCAGGTCCCAGTATCGTCACCTCGTAGCAAACTGTAGATGTGACTCTCCAGACTCACCGGCCCTTGCTCCTTCCAGCATCTGAAGCAACATACGCATTAGTTACGAAACTCAGGAAATTCCCAACAAAATCCTGAAAATAGGGTAGGAATTCCCTAAAAATTGGATTTTTTGGGTGTATTTTTGGAACCTCTTTTTTTTAATTTGTAGTTGTGACCGGGACTCGTGGCGTGGTCCTGTAATCCAGCTTCATGGAGGTCAGGTTTTGAGGATGATATAGGTCTAAAGCGGCTCAGATAGTCTCAGTGATCATCTGATGATACCCGTATCAACTCCCACCATCGTTTAGACATATCAGACCATCACCTGCGTGGTTCGAAGTCCGCTAAGCCGTTGGTCCTTGTATTTCCATTGGTCATTGGGCTATTAATTAATGGCCCATTTCAAGGAAGAGTGGGCCTTAGTTTGTAACTAGACTACACTTCATAACTCATTACTACCACTCATCACACTCATACTTCACCACATATTTGCCTTAAAATACCCTCATGAGAGTGGTCGGCATCTCAAATACTGATATAGTGACTGAAATAAGCTTTTAATCCAGCCAAAAAATTTCCCAATATCAAGACAGAAAAAATTTCTCTTGCCCAATTCCCACCCGAAAGGAAAAATACAATCCCGTCCACCCCTATTTATAATGTTGATTTATTTTAGTTGGAAAATCCATCCCTTGAATTTAAAGAAAGTATTCAATGCAAAGTGTTCCATACCAAAACGTGATTCTAACTTCTCATTAGATATTAAACTGAAGAATGTTGCCTTTTATAGATCTAATAGTCAGAATATCCTTTTACAAGAAAACAGCGCAACGAAAACATCTGTAAATTTGGGTCCAAAAAGTGATTGGATTCGTTGATGCAATAGGTATTTGTTGATAACTTCTCTACATAATCAGCTGACAGGGATGTATTGGGATGATCTTAGTGAAATTGGGGAGAGTACTGACAAGGGGAAGGGGGCAAACTTTGCTGCCTAGAGGCGGCAGGTACCTAAATACGTCCCTGGAATATTAATAAAATGTAAAAAAGAAACATCGAGTACCTTGTAAAGTATAATTGTCACGACCGCGGTTTCAGGTCTATAGCCCATCATCTGGTGAGTGGTACAATACGTCCCTGGAATAGTATCCTTGCAAGCCAGCATTTACCTGTAAAGGCCGACGAGGAAGGCCTCCGCCGCATGTATGAAGGGATGTTGCAGGATGAGCGCTATGCTCTTGGTGACGTAGAGAGTGTCTTTGGTGTGGTCGTAGTAGTTCATGGCCGTGCGGGCGTGGGAGGTGAGTTTGAAGTGGCGAGGCAGCGAGCGAGTGTTGTGCTCCAACATCTTCCTCCGTGGCTCCTTCTGCCCACTCGATAACTCTTGCAAGTGCATGGCCTGCGAGATTTAAACATGTCTCTGTATACCACAAATTAATATACTTAAAGCTGTTTGGGTGACCGACTGGTGAACGAGAGAAATGTTTAGGCACTTCTCGTAGAGCTACCTTCCTCAACCATATATCCGTTTTAAAGGTCTTGGTGAGAAACCGCCAGGAAAAATCTGAAAAGTCAACTTTTCTTAACCCCCGGCGCGGTATCGGCCGTTAATGGTATCGGCCGAAAATGGGGTTGTTTAGTGGTTTACTATTTTGACTGTAGCGGCTGAACTAGTGATTTGCTATTTTGCTTTAAAGATAAACTGGTCAAAATTTACTTTTTTCGTGTGTTTGGGCTAATTTAACGGGTACTTATACACTTTTTAGGACCACAACAACCAACTTAAGTTAGACCAACTAAAAACACTATGAAGAAAAAATTTTAAAAAATGAAATTTTTGCTGTTAAATATTTTATATACACACGTAATGAAAGTTGATAGAATGACTAGAAGTAAAAATAAATGATGTCGTGTTATGGCGTTTTAAGATGATTATTAACATTACAATTTGTCATCAATACAAACGATTAACACCAACTTATTTGAAGCACCTAGCGAGGCCCCCTTTCAGTAAGCTACCGTGAGCAAAGCGAACGGTAGCCAGCGAGGCTGTAGTCCGAGCAATGTCATGAGCACAGCGAGTGGCCTTATTTCATCAAATGAGGCCGCGATGCCGGTAGGGTCTGAGGCCATGCCCCCCCCCCCCCAGCGAGCCTGAAGGGCAAGTATGATACGTCTACAAATAATTTAGTATCCAAGGTATTTCTGCCCATTTTCAAAACCACAAATAAATCACTAGCCTTTCAATTATAGAATTCAGCAAGGCTTAAAAGGTTATTGAACTTAATCTCTAATCCATCAAGAACATTTTACTCTTGTTCATATTATGTTACAATAATAACTTCCATAATAACAATTTTATCCATTTTCCAAAATTCCATCGGAAAATTTTGACTTCATACAAAATTAGGATTCATAGATGTAAGAGGTTCATAGTCTAAGAACTTAATATCTTACTCGCTTCATATTCAATAAAAGAGGTTTTACATAACTCTAAAGGTTGGCGATTGTATAAAGTCTAACTGCAGCAGGAAATCATTAAAAGGGTGTATTTAATTCAAGCTTCTCAACAACTTTGTATCAAAGAAAGAAACGAGACCCAATAAACATTGAACAACTTAAGTGGTCAAACAGAAGATAAATTATCAAAATTGTTTTGAATTTAACTCTTAAATACCAAATTAATTTCTTTACATAATAATAATATATATTTCAAATAATTAGAAAAAAGAATAAAGATGGAATTAACTCAAAAACCAAAGCCTAAGTACCTGTAAAGTCTGCATTGCGCTGGAAATTCTCCGGTTTCGGACTTCTTCAAAGAACACGTAAGAGGCTCCGTAGTAGCGTTGACCGTCTTGCCTCGTGATGACAAAACTGTGAAACTTCGGGTCCAGTGTGTGTTTCTGTGTGCGGAACTGAAGCCCGTGAGGCAAACACAGCTAAAACCAAACATCATTCAGTAGGCCTAGTCTTGAGCTTTTGCAATCGGAAATCATCTCGTTATTGTCACAAATAAACGTTTTGTACATTGCGTTTGCTAAAAAACAAGTGAGATACAATACGCAAATATACAACTTAAATTATTCACTGTACGAAAATTCCATTATTTACTAATTATTGATCTCAATTGAAACTGAAGATAGCCAACCTACAAAAGAAGTGTAGGCGATATCTTATAAATCGCCCATATTACACAATAGAGGAGTTTTTTGATGATCATGGGCCTAGAACCTAAATGTTTCCTCTCACCTACAACCTTTTTTATAAACCTGACACCTTCCTGTGCTATAAGGAAGACGACCTGCTTTGACAACCCTCTCATCCTAGTGATGACGACGGAGCAGATCTACGTAAGAAAAACTTGCAGCAACAAAATGAAATATACCACTACTTATATAGCTTATATATCTCTATTGTTGAGATACTCATTTACATGATAGTAGTTTTTCTTCAATAACAATTTTGTAAGGCTGCCT
Source organism: Matsumurasca onukii (assembly GCA_018831715.1). Taxonomy (NCBI): domain Eukaryota; kingdom Metazoa; phylum Arthropoda; class Insecta; order Hemiptera; family Cicadellidae; genus Matsumurasca; species Matsumurasca onukii. Next base: position 53,932,518 of record CM032060.1, read on the forward strand.
TTAAATTGATTTGATGTTAGTCGACCTACTATAAAGTTTTATATTTGGTAGGTAATTTATTAAATAGTTTTTTACCCATGTACCTTGGTGTTTTTCTACAACACTCAATCTATGTCTGGGGTGTTAAAAATTATTCTTATAATTAAAGGTAAAAAGGTTGACTTTGTCTTGTTTAACGAGGCGAAGTTAGGACTACATAGTCCTCTCTCCCACTCAACCTCGACCTTTACCTAGCGTTACCGTATAGTCACATTACAAATGTAAGTGGTGACTGCAGGGATCGAACCCACGCCAGCGGAGTGATCAGCTCTGGAGTCGCGCACGATTCCTACCCGCCACAGATCCGCTAATAATTCGTGTCATATCTATGGTCAAAATTTTCCTTGAAAAGCTCATCAAAATTAGATTGTACTGGCAGTAAATTTTTCAATATATACAAACTTAGAACAGCCAAAATTTGAAACTCGTTCAGAATTTGAACTTAGAAATTGGTTTACAAGAAAACATTTTCATCACTCTTAAATTTTTTTGAATGACAAACACCTATTCTACTTTTGAAGGTAACACCCAAAATTGTAATCCCATATTGCAAAATTGAACAAAAATAAGCATAATAAATTATTAATTTCTATGTATATGTATTGGATTTGAAAAAACACAAAGAAAATATACAATTCTTATTCTAATCTAGTCTTCATATCGATAATGTTGCTTAAACCAATTGATGAAAACATTTCTTCAAACTTTGAATGCAGAAGGTTGCACTAAGAATTGGAAATAATAAAGAAAACTAATTTAAACCTTTAACTAATGTTTCAAAATACTACTGGGCTGTAATATATCACTTTGTTTATTCATTCTTGGGTGTCGTTTTAGGCCAAACTGGAAAATTACAGTAGATTGATAAACTAACTAGGCAATCAAAAACTCAGTACATACCATCCCGACTGCATCTTTGTCGAAGGGGTTCCACGACGTGTTCTCCGGATAGTGTCCTAGCACTCGGCACTTGTACGGCCTCTCCAACGGGCTCGACTGAAGATTTTCCCCTGCAACATTGTCATTTCAGCATTCCAAAATGGAACCTAGTTCCAAATATACTCTGCTGGTATTCACTGGAGAAGTCTCAATCTGTTGAAAAATTCCAATGCTCATATGTGCATGCTTAAGCCGTAGAGATCTCTCTTTGCCTTGGTATTGTGACTATTCCACAAAAATTTAGATGTTACATTACCTGCTGTTGTGACTCCATGGTGATTGAAAATAAAACTAAAAAGTAAAAACTGCTACACAATTGCCAACAATCTCTTCGCTTATTTTGTGCTAGAGAGAAAATATTTTGAAATATCATTATGAGTGTTAAATTTATATTTCACCACCGAGTCCTTTGGACATGCCTTGAGAGAATGAAGCAATAGGCAATGGTACTTTGAATGTTTCAAAATTTGGCATGAAAGACCAAAAGGAACGATATTTGAAGCAGTTAACAATTGTAATTAAGCTTTAATTGATTAAATAAAAAAAGTAAAAAATATGTCTATGAGACGTTACAATAGTGTTTACTTAAGTTTCTTTTGCTAAAAATTGAGACAAATGGATAGTACTGGTGTAATTTTATATCCTGATATTAATTAATGCCATAATATAGGGTATACTTAGGAGTAAATTATAGGGTAATTGGGTTCATATTATAGGTTAATTTAAAATGCCTTAAATGTGTCTTTTAATTTAAGTTTTGTTTCAATGAAATGCTAGTCCAACCAGACTACCATGAGACGGCCATATCAACGTGCATCGCCCATGTAAGACAATTGGCAAATACAAATGGTCCCGAACACACAAGATCACAGGCTTCGAACACTGTCATATTAGGGCTAGCATAACAGAGCAAGGTAGCCTAACAGGGAGGTCATGGTGTCTTTAATAACTTAACGCCAAGCATTTAAATATGTCCACTTAATATAAATTGTCTAATTTATATTAAGTGGCATAACTTACCATTACCCATGATTTAAATTTGCCTAAATAATCTCGTGAGTATGAATAAATAATAATGTATTAAATTAGGCTCTAAAAATAAACACTTATGCTCAGGCCAAAGGTTTGAGAAGCAAAACTAAGGGCTTACCTCCAAAAGTATCTGGTTCCAATCCTGAATTGAGATCAAGACCACAAATGACAAAGTAATCCACGAATCTGTTTTTGGAAGAAGACATTTGGTTACACTCCATTGTTTACATCACAGTAATCATTAGTGATTGTTACTCAGGACATTTAAAATCAACCATTTCCAAACTCATAGCCACAATATAATCTTGCTCTGGCTAAACAAATTGCTCTGGCAAAGTCGAAAACAAAGCAGGAACGCTAACTAAAATAATGAATTGTGTCAAAATTGATTATAACAGCTGTTCGTGTGATGTTCTTTGCAGAATGCATGCATAACATGCGTGAGCAACGAGCGTGAGATGAAACAGAAAACTGGACCACCGTGTAGTTTGCTGATTACTCCATGGTTTAGCCATACAGTGTGAAAAGTGTGTGATTTTTATTCATTACTAATAAATGGATATACACTAATTAGCCATCCACTGATGATATCATTATGAATATTTAAAAAATGGTGTCTGTGCTTTGATTATTTTGTTTCGCAAGCAACCCCTTTTTTATTAGCAGTAAAATAGAATGTTTACTATACACTGAAAATAAGGTTTAAACAGTTTTATGCCTTTATTTTATTTTTAAGTTATCTTTACACTTTTAAACACTGTCTCGACTGTAATACAGTCACTGTATGCTATGACAATATTCTGCACAGTAGACGGTGAGAAACATTTCAGATGGGGCTAAGTTCATGGTCGTGACCAATGACTACAAGATTACTCTCTGGTAAAGTCTGAAGTTCTCTGTGTTATTATAAATTTCTATCTTTGTTTTGTCGTCTGAGTCCAAGCAAGATACTAGGGACTGGAAGTTTGGTGATTGTATTTTCTGCGTTTCCAGGATATATGAATTTGTAAATTTAATTATATTTAGTTAGGATGGCAAGAAGTTTTACCCGACTTTTACTGTCTAAACCATTTGCTAACTTTGTTCGGATGATCCAATCTGATGTAGGCCTTCCAACTCATTTTCTCTCAACACCAGGTTTGTCAGCCTAGGATAAAAATTCTATTAGGCCTAGCATACTTATAGAAACAAAGAGAAAAAATGAAAATTTCCCTAGTAAAACTTGGTGTATTCTTGACAAATCCGCTTGAAAATTTAATTTTATTGTTAAATTTGTTTCAGCCTTATTAATGCAAAAGCAGTGGTACTTAAAACAACCGTATGCTGGAGTCAGAACCGATTCTAAAATGTGTGGCCAAACTCTTAAACAAGAACAAATAAAGGATACACGTGAAGAGGATAATGTATTTACTCAAGGTAGGCAACGTCAAATGTATAATGTACATGAAAACAAATGTGATTTATAGGTTTAACAGGTCGATTTACTGTAATGTTTTTTTACAGAAACAATGTCGCTAGTTAATGAACAAGTGGCTCGAGGGGAAGAGGGACGATTATTTGCAGTGATCCATGTCGCGGGGAAACAGTTCATCGTTACTCAAGAGGACATTATCATAATCCACAACCTCTGGCCCCCAACTGTTGGCGATAAAATCAACTTCGAAAAGGTTTGTGGATAAACTTACTTGGTTGTTCAATAAGTGGAAAGGAATATCTTTCACTGAGTTTTACAAAAATAATGTACTGACCAGTTATGTATTTCTGAATAGACGGACTGGGCGCGGGCCTAGGGGGCAAATTTTAGGGCATCCTGGGATAAATAATCTATTTTTGGTTTAGGCCCTCCAAGTTTTGATCATACAAAAATAAAAGTTTAATAAATAGTGTTGGGTACTAAAAGGCCATTTTGAGATATTTTGAGTATCTCAAATAAGTGTAGCCTTAGTTTATTATTGACTGTGAGTAAAATTAATTTTAATTTACTTGGTAGTAACGTTTATCCAGTAGATTTGGCTGTGTTTAGTAAACATTTCTAGAAACATGGGCTGATTATGTAGAAAATTTATTGTCAAATCCGATTTTATTTTCCGACAGCTTAACTCAAATTGTTTAAAATTTATTTCACTTTTAATTTATATTTTTAGATTAATGGCTTAAGTTTTATAAATAAATCTTTATTGGAGGGAGTTATAATTTTACAATCATTACCGTTTGCCAAGTAAGTAAGTAAGGTAAATACAACTCATTTTTAATATTAAGGGTAGTTTTTTAACTCAGCCTTAACCAGCGGTTAAAATTTAACCGACAGCCAACCAATATGAAAGCTGAATATTTTTTAAGGTTTAATTTTACTCTGTCTGTTTTTATTTAGCGTTTTTGTGTTACAGTTTCCATTTAACTACATACAGTCAGCATAATTTATACATGTTGAATTAAATAAAAAATGAAAAAATGCATGAATAATCTTCAGTAGTTTATTAAAAGGTTTTGAATGTCGTGTGAAAATGTAAACACTGCATACTGTTAACAACTTAATTGGTGGTTATTTAACCACCGGGTTTGCAGGCAATTGAAAAAATAGCCCTGAGAATGTTGTGTGCTAACAACGGTGTGGGATGTGTTGCCAGGTGCTGCTGGTTGGAGGCGCAGACTTCACGCTGATCGGTCGCCCAGTCTTGTCTCCGGAACTTGTCAATGTTACAGGCACAGTCATAGACAAGGATCTGTCCCATGTAAAGACAAGGTTCCGCTTCCAGAAACGGCAACAGTTCAGAAGGATCAACTGTAAGTTGTTGAACAATTAGATTCTAACTAGGAATCGGCTAAACAGTCGCCATGTTGGATAATTTTTCCACAAAAATTAAATGTCAAGTTTACAGACATGAGTTTAACGTATTGTGTGTCTTCTTGGTTGTTTTGGTATCATTAACAAGAACTACAACTTATTTTTAGACAAATATTTATTTATATTTTTATTATCTTAACGTGCATTTCTATCTGAAAACAAATACAGGTTAAGGTTACTTTTTTTAAGGTTTGGCCGATTCTTAAAAACCGTTAACTGAATAATCGTGAAATATTTGTTTGAAGAATAAAATAACTAGGTAATACAACAGCAGTAATCAGTCAATTCAACCAACCTACTACTGACGTTTTCGGAAGTAACGTTAAGCCATTAGTCCATTCCATTGGTCATTGGGCTATTAATTAATGACCCAATGACAATAAATTATGTTATTATTACAATGCTTACTGAATCGTGATGTTTTTCTTTCAGTTCTAAGAAGTCACCTGACTATGGTCCGCATCAACGACGTTAAGGTTGTCGGAAAAGTCAACGAGAGACGAGAAATTGAAGGACTCAACAAAGTGTTCTTCTAGTTTTGTAGTTATTTTTGTGTAAATATATTTCTATTAGTCTTGTGCACTTTTTTCGTTTTACTTCCAACCCCTGACGATGCAAATTGTGTCCACAAACATAATTAAATCAATGTCAAACTAAATACCATTGCTTGTTAAAACCTGGAAATGTAAAAAGTAGGTTTACTGTTCTGTTTTGTTGGTAATTTTAACTTTTAATTATAAAATTGTAATTCATCAGTTACGGCTAAAAATAACATCACAATGTTAAAAAAAACAACAATTAACTACAAAATATTCTTTATTAAATCTATGTATTTGACAACAGTATTAAAATACTATTTAATCCCAATGGAATTTAAATTCTTGAGCTTATTTCTACAATATCCTTATTTAACTCTCAAATAATTATATTAAAACCATCATTACCATGAGATCAAAGATACACTTCAAACATGATATAACAAAACTTAAAATTAAAGCTATATAGATATTATTATTTTTTTAGTTAATAACAAACGTAGATGCATATATAATGATTTATGAAAACAAATTTATCTGCCTTAAACACTCTAAATAAAAAGGAACTTTTTTACAATAATTGTGTTGGTGTCTCTTAAATATTTGAGCGGTTGAGTTACAAGTGACAAAACTCTCTCTGCCACACCGAAGATAAATTATAGTAGGTAGATTGGGCACAGATTTCACATAGCTAAGGCAGGAAAGTCAACATAGTCTCAGCAGCCTAAGCAAAGATAGCTCTTGCCGTCTTTCTCCCCCTCTGTTCGACATGCTTGAGTTTTTCCAATGTCAATTACTTAGTTTTTAATGTGACCAAATTGTGCGATTTTCAAGAACGAACAAACTTGTAATTACATGAAAGTCTTTATTTACGTTGCAAAGTTAGGACTTTATAGCTTTTACCACTTAACCACGTTAAATGTGTACATTAACAATAGATCAAACCAATATACAGAGTGGTTCATAAGTCAGTTGACAGGCGTGCATTTCATTGAATGCATGTCGGTCAACTGACTTATGGGCCTCCCTGTACATTCCAAATAATTACATACACATTACAAAGATATTTCAAAATTAGTAATCAATTATAAGATGTGATTAACTTAACTAAAACTTCTAAAGAATAACAAATTTAAATTGCATGCTTTAGTGGCTCTATCTTAAAAAAATACCCTCACAGCGCTACCTGTGCTAAGGCTGCCGAACCATATTTATTTTCCTGCCTCAGTCATGTCGCATGTGCAATATACCTACCATGACATAATCTTTGGCCACACATTGGCTCAAAAATAAACTCTTTCAAAGACAATAACAATCAAGAATTTGGGCTTGAATAGAAACAATTGTTATGAACCAATTTAGTTTAACACAAAGGCTACTTAAGGTTGGTCCTCAAGTTAATCCAAATGTTAATGATTATATAGCTGTTAATTTCCAAGCCTAATTCTCTTGGATTACACTAAAATATTAAGTTATTAACCTAAATAAAAATTAAACTTGATGTTTAATGTTTATTGCCCCAGACTCATTCACTAGAAACTTGTCAAAAAAATCAAATATTGTACAAAAAAATGTTGTGCTTCAACTTATGATCTTAATAAACAAGATTTTTTTAATTGTCTCTTCCTTTCGAAGCTAAAGATCCTTGCTTTATTGAAAAATCTTTTTTATTGTGGGTTGACAATAATTCAAAATCCGCCAGAAACTTACCTAATAGTTCCCAGAACACAGTAGCTACACAATACTAGATTTGTAAAATTATATTTTCTTAAAAATCATCTACAAAAACACACTGATCAAAAAAACACTTTTCTCTTAACTTTTGTGATAGTATTAACAACCCCAAATATACTTTGATACAACAAAACAATGACTAGTACATAAAAAGGCACTTTAAAGGTAAATGCTTACCTTTCATAGCAAGATATATTAGATTATAGTTTGAAGATCAAAAAAGGTAATGATGGTATAATACAGTTCTATCAGCTACAAAAAACAATGTCTTTACCCACATGGGAATAGGCCAACCTATAATATATATAGAAATGTGTTTAAACATATTTATATTTTATAAACAGACGATTAAATCTAGATTGAAACAAATTCATAAGAAACTGTTGACCGATTCCCAGTAAGAGCATTCTAAACCAATTCCCACATTTTACAAACTGTAAACCGTACACTAGGAGTATGTCCATTAATACTCTAATTAGGGCTGGACAGGATTGGATTTTTCCTTCGATCGGGAATCGGGCAAGAAACCTTTTTCTTGCTTGATATCAGGAAAATTTTCGGGCGTGATGAAAAGCTTATTTCAGTCATTACACATTAAAAGGAAATGGTCAGTAAATTGAAAAAAGAAGTTTTCTATTAAAAAGCATATTAAAAAAGTATCTATTAAAAAAGTATATTTAACCTACAAATCCCAATTTTGTGTTTCTTTTGTTAGTTTTAAAAGAAATATGTATGGTACAGCATGATTGTCCTTTGATTTGATGGTATTATTATTGATCGTATTAGTGATATTGCCATATAATTAAACTTTGTAATAATTACAGGAAATTGTAAACATTAAAATTTCAAAAAGAGTTAAAATAATAACTTAGTTCCTCTTTGAAAAGATGTAAACATTTACAAATTAATTAAAATGTTCATTTATATTTGGCGTAACTTTAAATTGGAACTCACCTAGCAAACTGATCATCAATCAGAAAATTATCAAAAAATTAGATTGTTTAGAAATTCTCTCAAATAACAAGATTATCCACAAAAACTTTTTAAAAAATCCCTCCGTTTCAAAAAAGTTCTAAAAATCCCTCCCGCCCAAAAAATTCTCAAAAACTCCTACCGCTCAAAAATATTTTGTTCTTAAGAAATTCTCGCCTGATTTTCAAGATTTTAATTTTTGTCGGAAATTTCCCAATTTTTGGTTCTTGTCCACCCCTATGACTAATAATTGCAAATTAATATTTCCACAAAACTACTGAATAATAAAATTAACATTTGGTTTGACAACATTTACATAGAGTAAAATTTGAACAACAATTTTTGACTGCTTCATATTGCACAAAAAATCAATTCAAGTATCAAAGTTCGTAATTACAATATATCTATAAACCCCAAGAAACCCACAAGTATAGCACAGCTAGGGTAAATGCTGTTGGTAGGAATGGGAAAGTCTTAAACTTTGAAAGTTTTGCGGGAGATGTTAATTATTAAAAATTGAGCACGAATTTAATCAGAAATTTATGGTAAATTCTAATTTTAAACGTAATTTTATCCAACATGCAAGTTTGATTTAGGAATTAGGGCACTAGGCCCAGATACGCTATTAAAAAGGAATAGAAAGGAGAGTGGACTAACTGTCAAATTTTCAGCCTTACTAAGCTACGTACTAGACGAAAGCCCTAGTAGAACTGAAAATTTGACAGTCTGTGTTCTACTTTGTGTTTCTACTTGATCTAGGTGAGCCTGATCTGCTTTCTATTCCTTTTTGATAACAAAACAAACTAGTTAGTGTTATACATTTTAATTAAAACCTAGGTTTACTGTTAGTTTTAATGTATAACAACAAAATTTAGTAAAACCAATCTGTTCTGTCTTCGTTCTGTATTTAGTGAAAGTAATTTATACTTTAAAAATTAAACGCAAACTCAATTTTGGGGTGTTACGATTCAGTCACACTTTACAACATGACAAAGTCACGTGAACATTTCCCGCGCGACTTCTGAAAGACAAATCCGGCACCGCCTCATTAGTGCTGGTCTATCCTGATGAGTTGGATGTTGTTGCCGACTTGCACTGCCTTGTAGAGGCCGCCACTGGCGATGGGTTGAGGCCGTAGCACGCGCACGTCTCCCAACACGTTCTCCGAGCAGAACACCAAGCGCTTCTTGGCCGCTGGCTCCGCGCCGACTGTCTTGTCCGAGCCGGAACTCATGCAGTACGAGTGGTCCGCCTGGCAAGCCGCTATGCTCAGGCTCATGTCCACCTTGGCGGACGATTCACAGCTATCCTCTGCAAGTCCATCAGTCAGGTGAAATTGGGGGCTGCAGTATTATTTGCATCCGCAGAGTGTGATCAAAGTTTACCCAGAGCCCGTTGACGGCTAAGTGTGTAGCAAACATACAAAATAGCTGGCCCCCAGCCATACTCGGGGGTAGGGTGCCCCGGGGGACATGTTAATGTTATAGTTTTAGGAGGAGAGAGAATCAAAACAAGGATAAGTGTCATGAATATTGAATTGTTAACCTTATTTTCAAGCTAGTACAACAAAATTACTATAGAAAATTGTACTCTTGAGTAATGTAAATTTCTCTTCCAGAACGCACAAAAACATACATCATAGGTTTTTTTTAATTTTTCCAGAGAGTCCCCGGACACTCCTTGGTATTAGTCCCCTCCCCCCCTGAAAAGATACCCTATGGGCGCCCTCACCCCCAGCCCATGTAATTTGTTACCTAATTTTCATCTATTTGTAACAATCACGACATCAACAGGTAAGCAAAAATGAATTTTTGTACGAATCTTACCAAAGAAACTTTTACATATCGGATTTGGTTATAGTAATGTACAGATAGTAGATAACTTAAAAGTATGTTATTTAAAACGTTTACTTCACCATCCTTTACAAACAGTTATTTTGTTTAACCCTTTCACAACTTCTGGGCCCATTAATATTTTGTATTTACAAAGAAACAAATGCAATTTTCATATTTCATCATGTTAATCACAGTGAATTGGCTAGACAAACAAGCACTTGAAGATGGATCGATGCAGAGGTGTGCAAATCTACTCCTGACAGTTAAAATGTTACGTAATATTTGACCCTCTTACCTGATAGATCAGAGCAAAATCCTTCCGAAGGCTCAGTCTTGACGAAATTTGAAAAGAAAGATTCACTGCTCACACCATCTAAAATGTATAATAAAAATGTTAACAGATTCCAATGATTTGAATTATTGGCGACATTTGTCAGATCCTAGGTCTTAGTTCAAACATTTTTGCACTCTAAACCGTTATACCAAAAGTAAGGAACTCCTAATATAACTATTCAACGGAGCCAAATAAATTAACCAAATTTTATACACCGATAAACATAAAATTAAGCAACCTTTCTTCAATGAGAGCATAGGTCGAGCTGCATAAGAAAAATAGTCAGTAAATAAAAAACAATGGTATGAATTTCATTCAAAAGGTTTGTCTGTAAACCAAATGGCAGCATTTACAGTTTTGGAGCTAAGCGTTCAACTAATTCGATTGACAATTTTATTGTATGTATAATTTAAACTATTGATTAAAAAATAACTGCTATAGTAATAAAACTTAACTTTTAACACAATATATATGCGTTAAAGTAAACATTACACATTACCAAGATTATGTAGTGGAGGTCCCGCATACTGGAAGACCGGTTTCTTCCAGAAACCAGTAGTTTCATGTTTCCGTATGATCCCCAGGGAGACGAGGATGTTTGCAATGTCGTACAGCCGTCGTAACCTTGTCTTGTTTTGTTGACACCCATTAGCTACGAGTACTTGAGCCGCTAGGTCTAAGTTTATGAGCCCATCCTGAAAACGATCGAAAGGAAGAATTGTTTAGCTATTAAATAGACGAGAGTTTTGGCAAGTTAACGCTTCACAGCCCCCTTTTTTGTAAAATACCCCCAGAAAGAGGGGGTCTGGGGTCTCTCTCTGGAAATAAATAAAAATATATAACCTACAAAACACGTTCTTGTGCGTTCTGGAGGAGAAATTCACAATTCTTAAAGACTAAAATTTGTTATCGTAATTTGTAAAATTGGCTTGAAAATAAGGTTAATAATTTAATATGAGACATTAGTGACACTTTTCCTTGCAAAGTTCCTCTCTCATCTTGAAGTTATGACTGTAACATTAACCACAAGATTTAAAAACAAAGGTTTAAATGTTTACTTGAAATTCAAGATCTCTGTTAACTTTAGCTATCTCAAAGTCAAGTCCATATCATAGCGTCCTATCATACCTCCAGGGTAAAAGTTGCTGAAACCAGATTTGTATATTTAGAGGCAGAGACTAGGTTGTGAACATCTTCTAAGAAGTCCCTAGATTCAAGGGATTCCATGTTGTTTGTGCCACCTATGACCAACAGGCTTGATGTGAAATTTTCAACCCCTTTTATTACATCAGAAAATTTAGCATTAGGCTTTACAAATGACTAATGAGCAAACATTGAGAGATTTTTTGTTTGAACAAATTAGTAAGATCTCTGCCGTGGCTATCAGCCAGAATGATTAGGTTAATTTTCTTGTTTGCTAATAGTTATACCTAAATTCACTTCTTTCAAATGTGTTGACGTTTTAGGTTTTTGAACATAGTTAACCTAATTTTGTCCAGGATTAATTTCACTGACATCTTGTTAAAGTTTAAAAGGGTTTTCTGATTCAAAATTAATTGATTGGTTGGTTAAAATGCTGGTTATGGTATGTTCCCCTGGAAGATGCCCTATGGGCGACCTTTGCCGTCCACCCCTATTTATTATATTGTTGCATTATATTTACAAGTCTATATTTATTTAAATAGCTAGCTCATTTATACAGTGTCAGTAAGGATATATTAATGTAAAAAGGCGCAGTGTATGAATTAGAATATAATGGTCATTAAATGGACTAAGAGACATTATAGGCCCTCCCCCAAGCACAAGTATCTTTTTTGGGGGAGTAGTTCCAATATTAAAAAATGCTGATGTTATTGTATTTATTTATGCATGTATGGAACAAACAAACTTCATTTCATAAATGCTGGTTTAAAATTTGTTTCTTACCTGAAGCGACACTAAGAACAACATGACAAACTTCTGACAAAGTATTCCGATCCGACGTTCGTTTCTGAAGAAACTCGCTATGTTGGGGTTCTCTGTGAAACTAGACTGATCTGTGGTGCAGATCTCTCTCTCACTGTCGTTCAGCTTCAGATACAGTTTCCTCTTTATTTGCTCTGAACGAACCTGAACACAAACCAATAATGACACCAATAATGGAAAAATGAGATATTCATGCAGTCAGCATGGTAAGACCCAGACCCGGGATCCTGACCCCAGAGCATTTTGATCATTTTAACAAGACTTTATATACATATGAATTTATGTATATATGTGTGTACTCTTTACAAGTCACATTTATTGTCCGATTTTCATGAAATTTGGTGCAAATGTTCCTTTAGTAATTTTCTCAGTTAAGTTTGTTAACCAGCAAAATCAAGCTACCGAAACCCCCCTATTGGAGAGAAGTTTTGGTCAAAAGGTCAAATAATCTAAAACCAGTAAATTTCATCTGATTTTGATGAAATTTGAAATAAATATGTTCTCTGATAGTATGCTCAATGTAACAAATATTATGAAAATTCTCTTGAGTCGTTTCAATATGGCAGTCAAAAAAAGTTATATTTTGCTATAACAGAGGTATTAGTCCAATTTTGATAAAATTTGAAATACCTTTTACCTTCATGATAAGCAATAAAACTTGCAATAAAAGAGCACGTAAGTCTGAGGCCGAAGGCTGAAGCGAGGCTGTAAGAGTAGCGAATAGAAGTAACAAATTGCAAAGGAAGTTCGATTCACTCATGCAAGCGGCGCTTTAGCGCTAAGCTGCGTATTGGCCTGGTTTTTTTCTTCATTTTAATACAATTTTTTACTTTTCTTACCAACTTATTTGATCAAAGATGTTCGAATTGTTGTTAAATTGTTTTAATTTTTAAACAGAGGATATTTATTTTTAATAAGGTATTTTTTTCATTTTTAAAAATAAGATTTATGTCTATAGCTATACCTGTACATATTAGTTTGAATAACATAAGATTTTTTCAAACTTACATATTGCGTCAGCCCTACTTGCTCAGCCCACGCCTTTAGCTGGCTTAATATGTCCGACAGGTTTTTGTGACCACTCCATGAATATGAATTCTTTCCAATCTGAAATAATCACATACAAAATAATTGATACATAACAGATAGAAGCATAATTGTCATTATTGCTGAGCAAAATTGGAAAAAACCTACAAAAATCAAGGCTTTATTTGACTTCAAGACACAGCGGGATTTTGCTGAAGAATGATACAACACCTACAATTGTTTAAATATTACTACGGACGATTCCATCGTTTTTGGACAAACAAAAAGTACACGACTTTTCAGGACCTGGATTCTGACCCCGTCTTCAATTGAAAAGTAAACTAAAGTAAAACATCAGGAAAAGAGCTAGCCTAAAAGTAATCAGCGCAAGCTGACCAGTCATCCACCACCAAAAAACCTTCACATTTATTTTTTTCCTCTTGTTAAACTTGTTTAAATTTTATAACAGCTAGCCTAGAAAACATACAACATGCACAACGTTAGGAAATTTTAAAAAATCAAGAAATCAAGCACGTCCACAACCAGTGACAGCTGCACATTGACCAGCCACCAGACAGCCCTATTGGCTGGCTCCGAGCATTGGACGACCAATCGCAGCCGTGAATCAACTGACAAACTGAAAGAGAGAACACAAACAATGCAAGGGAAATTCTTTAGCGTTTTGATGAATGAATCAGGTGTTCAATGATGAACAAAACTTTAGAAAAATCCCTGCCCGGTGAGTCATAGGAACTGAAACTATGGCCTAAGCTGATTGTTAGGTTTATGAATTTGGGGCGACTCATACGTGCGTAGGATTTTAGAATAGGGTGTCTTACACTACAAGTTTTCATCGTGTACTTTTTGTTCGCTCAAACATCCGTAATAATATTTTAACTTCAGAAATTGTACCATCATCAACAACAAACTTCAAATCAATTCAAGGACAGTACTACTACTACTATTACTACTACTAACTTACCTTGGTTGCCATTTGCAGACTCTCAACAACATTGATAATATCGTAAACCCTTCTTTTTTCAACTCCTAGTTTATTCGCTAGAACTGTTAAAAGAATGGTGTACGACCCATCATCAGGCACATCCAAAGGATACATGTTTAAAAAGCTGGAAACAAAAAAACATCACAACTTAGTGAATAAAACAATGCATAATTAGTCATACAAAAAAATTCTTCTAGTTACAAATCAAGAAACAAATTTCATACTAGAATCAAGGTTTATTTCTTTTTTAAATCAACAAGAGGTTAACCAATGATTTGACAACAAAGAAAGTCAGCTGTTGCATCACGTTTGAAACTTCACAACTGACCGGAAAAGAACAGTCTGGTAAAAATAGGCTCTGCCATAAGGTTAGCATTTGGCTAATTTTAGTGCTCGGAAAAGAAGTGATCGGGAAAGACAACACCAATACATATGATATTTTTAATGTAAACAGCAAATTTCCAGCCGCATTTTAGTATTGAAAGTTATATTTTTCAGATGAATATGACAAAAACATACCTACCAGCTTATCTGGCTGGGAAAATTCAGTAGTTCTTAGTCTCTAATTCTTATAAATTCAACTTTACATGATATATTTTGGAATTTTGATTTATACCATAACATAGTATATTAACATAAATATTTGATTTAACATTTTAGTAGCTCTAAACTATTTAAGAGTGTTTACCAACCAATATTAAGTATTTTACAATAATGTTTTGCCAATGTTATCAATTTCGCTACTCAGTTCCGTTGGCAGATCCCTAAAGTAGATTTATTCAGGAAGATTCATGCAAGGTCTCAAACTATCATTCTTTGAAAATCTTGTTGAACAATGTTAAGGATTCAAAAGCGTTAACCAGAGTTGTTAGCTTAGTTACTGAATTTCATCACTTGTTATAACTAGATATCAAAAAAAGCTATCAGTTTTATACTTACTTATCACATAGAAAGCCTAAGGATTTGAATTTCCTAACTCCTTTTGCTTGAAGGTTGGAGTTGAGGTTAATAGGACAGAGCTTGACAAGCTTGGCCTGTGGAGGGGTCTCAGCACAGAATGTGTTTTCTATGGAGTCGAACTGACTGGCGACTTTGGTGAGCAGTTTCAGGTTTGCTGTGGGAGAGATAGGTGATTCTATGTTGTTGATGTCACCCAACACTTTCCTCTTGACGGGTGACGAATGAGCTGCTAGGTATAACTTGTCCATCTTCTATCCTGCAAGAGCAAGCACAGACTCGGTGTTGAATAGCAATTAGGTGGTGCAAAGTGATAAACTGAGGGGTTAAGTTAAAACAATCTTGAGTGTGTAATTAAAAGGTTTTCAGTTGAGACAGTTACAGTTAGTCCCTAGTATAAGATCCTTTTATTATGAAATTCACCTGGAAAAGCTTAATAAGCAGCAAATTAGACATGTTACACATCATGGACAGTTGTTAGGCAGTAAAATGGTACATGCCATTGGAGGAGTTCTTAAACAAGAATGTGAGCTTAGCAGTCTTAGGTAGAGGCTATAGACGTCATCACTAGTGGAGCCATTCGGTTATTAATATCTGGGCCTACTTCAAGAATTCCAAAGCCTTTTTCCATTGATTGGCAAACTTTGTGTACGTCTAGGATTTAAGGTTGGTCGAGCTTCCATAAGAAAACTTATGATAGGCCAAATATAAAATTAACTGCAAGTAACTAAGTGATTTATAGATATATTGGACCTATTTGGTAGCTAAGCCTATGACTAAGACGGGATTAGGAAATCTAATTGTAGACTAATTAATAGGTAAAACTCATTTAAATTAGTAATTTCAAATATTTTCCAACTCACCCTTTACATGAAAATGTACTTAGATTTCGCAAAAATATCTTAAGTAAGTGAAATTTAAGTGAACAAAATCATACCAACTAGACTACGATCTCGCATAGGTAATGTTTGCAACCATTTTAGGCGCGTGTCATGTTATATTTTTTTCGTTGTTTTGGCGGTGCCTTGCTGGGCGGGTGAGCGGGCCTACGTGGGCAGACTTAGAACAAAAGCAATACAAAGCCAAAATACTATACATATTATATTTAATACATGCTCTTTATACATGTTAAATATTTTTAATGTTCCTTTTGTTTAACACACCGGAAGATGGAATCATCTCCGAAACCTGTTGTGTAATAAATGACCGATCAATGGGGACTTTTTTATTCTATATATATTTTAGTGTATAGCTTGTTTCGAATTTCTCTGTAACTTCTATTTCGTAACTTATTTTCTGATTTAAAGAAAGATTTCAAGTTTTGTAACGAAAAGATATTTAAACTTTATTTCCTAAGTAACATATTTATTTACCTTTTCGTTATGTAAACTTTGTCTGTTACTTATCATATATTTAAAGTTACTCTATACAATCTAGATTGTTTCAAGTTTTATGAGAACATTTTCAATTATTTCACTTCTTATACCCATAAAGATGAAGACGAAAAAGATATTTAAACTAATTGACAAAACATGTACCTTCGGTCGGCGTCAGATTTTCGTAGTTCTTTTCGTGAATAACTTCCGAATGGAATAAGATATGGTAACAGGATTTAAAGATTCGGGTTCAATGCGACGAGGCAGTCCAGAAAATGTATAATTTATCAGGTTAAAACCTTTTCGAAACATTGTTTTTTGATAAATAATTTCCGAACACAAACACAACAGAACAGAATAGGCTAACAGGTTTTCAAGATTCAAAGAAACCCATAACACATTATGTAAGTTATACCCTTTTTTAATTTTGAACCAGTTTCTTTAGAACATTTAAGCTTAAAATTTACATTACTAAGTTATTTAATTTGATCTCATAATTTGGAATGCTGTATCTCCAATACAATGTAAAAATTAAAAAACCATAGCGCCTGCAAAGATTGACACGCTTTTAACATACTGAAATGGTGGGTTCTTGCGGTCTTGTTTTGAAGGCGCTTTCTAAATACTGATTTCCTAAGATCCTCTGCGATAAAATGTACATATAATGATTTTTAATTTTAAGCATAATGAAAAATTCTTTTTTGATAAAACCACTGAAATATATATTTTGATTATATAAAATACATAAACACTATGGTAGACATCCTTAGTTGTGTACACAAAGAAGACTAAAAAATAAATGTATAAAATGTATAGGGAGTACACCTTTTAAATTATTTTATCTTTGAACTTCCTATAATCCCTATACATTTTATACGTGCTTAGTCATAATGAAAAATTCTTTTTTGATAAAACTACTGAAATATATATTTTGATTATATAAAATACATAAACACTATGGTAGACATCCTCAGTTGTGTACACAAAGAAGACTAAAAAATAAATGTATAAAATTTATAGGGAGTACACATTTTAAATTATTTTATCTTTGAACTTCCTATAATCCCTATACATTTTATACGTTTATTTTTTACTCTTCTTTGTCTACACAACTGAAGATGTCTTCCATAGTGTAGACGAAACATTTTGTTTATGTATTTTATATAATTAAAATATATATTTCAGCGGTTTCATCCAAAAAGAATTTTCCATCATGTACAATGATTTGTTTTAAATTGTGTATAGATTTTGGTACATAATTTGTCATATTTTGGAAAAAGTTGTACTTGGAGATTATTTGGTGTTGTGCATAGAACTTCAGCTTTCATTAATCCGTTTAAACTCTAATTAAAGTTATTTACAAAGCCCGTTCTATTAATAGTTTTAGAAATCTTAAAATTTTAAAATGAATGTTTCGTATGCTAAATCTGCTATACTGCCAGGCAATGGCACACAAACTGAAGCAGTTGAAAGAAGGCATCATTTGGGTGGGTTTATTGGATCGACATAAATGCCAAAACACAATCTTATTTTCTCAGACTATTTCAATTTTAGGAATAATTTATAGAGGAGATTTTCTGGCATTAGGTGAAAGTAAATTTATAATGTTGCAAGTTGTTCTCTTGAACGTAGGTCATTATTCAAATTTTCTTATGTCATAAATCTCTCACAAACAGCACTGAATGGTTAGCAGACTTTACAAGCCTAGTCGCCCGAAATCTCTAGGATCCAGATTATGGCATATTTGGCACAAACTATAAACTCAAGTTTATTCTCTATATTATTTCCCCAACTTGGCTAAATACTGCAGTATAACATCAGATCTGGCTGTGAGTGCATCTAGTCACCAGTGTGTGTGTGTGTTTCGTGTCTGTGATAAGTTTTCCAAAGTTTCTACAATTTTTATCAATGATTTTAACAACTTTTACCTCAAGAAAAAGACGAAATCCAATGGATGAAGATTTTAAATATTATAAATCACATGACACATGAAAACTGGTCTTCCTAAGTCCCAACTGATGATGGAGTTTCGACCCCGAAATCGATTTTGAGGACAAAATCAACAATTGATTGCTAAGGTGAGACTATAAGATTTGTTTGTCTTACAAATCGGCCGAGGTTCGATTCCCGGGCGCTGTGATAACTTTTCACGACGGCTACTCTTCGTAGTTCGGAAGTCACGTTAAACCATTGGTTCATTCCATTGATCGTTGGGCTATTAATCAATGACCCAATCTGGGAAACAGTCGGCCCCAGTTTGTAACAAGACTACACCTCATCACCCATCAAAACACTCACTATCATTCCATTATCACCTATAAGAGTGGTCACTGTCTCAAATCAAAGTAACTATTAAAAAGAGTACAGCACTTATTCAGACCCGGGAGAAAATTCATGTAATATTTCAAAATCCTCTTGCATTTTAAAAACCCAGCCACAGTAGTGGACATCATTCTAAAAAATCCTCAGCGAGCCCATCTCTGGGAGGGCAGAGTGTTGCACACTTTTCACTAACGTCAAAGGATCGAGTTTCTTAACAACAATCAAACAGTAACCTTGACACTTTGGTCTAATGAACAGTCGTAAGATGGCACCAAAAGATCAATTTGCTAAAATCTGCCAAGTGTTACTCACTAATCTTCAAGGGCTTCAGGAGAGGCAAAATAATCGCTAGCGTGACCTCAACTGTAGACGTAAAGTACGTCTGTTGTCGATTATCGCAAATCAACGCCAGCTGTTTACAATCGATCTTATGTAAGAATCGAACTTGAATCTGCGGACTTGACGTAGGAGACGTCTGAACAAAAACAGCTGTTCTAGACATGCAGCTGATTACATGCGCGACTCTGAACGTAATTGTTACAGCTCATTTGGGATTGGAGATACTTTGTATTATGGGATAAAGAACTCTATGCCTTACGGGTTGGTAAGGAAATGATAATTTACAAAAGCTACCATTGTGTTGCTATTTTATTATATAATTTTCACTGGAGAAATGAGATATTCATGCCGTCAGCATTGTAAGACCCAGACCCGGGACCGTGAAATGAGCACCGATCCTGACCCTCAGAACACGTTATGAGCATTTTTAAAAGTCTTTATATACCTAAGTATACATGTATTTCCTGTCACCCAGAAAAAACTGTTTAAAGGGTGTAATGTCTGGGAAAAACGTGGAGGTCAAGGAACTAGAATTTATTTGGGTGGGTTGTGTCAAGGACAGAGTGTTCTTAAATAACGTTCAAAATATTGAGGAACGAGAGGACAAGAGGTTATTAGAAACATAACTCCTACAACGCTCAGAAAAGCATGGCGTGAGGTTGAATTCAGACTACAAATTTTGCGTACACACCGCGGAAAGCATGTACAAATGGTTTAAAAATAGGTAAAGTTTGTCTTGTTTAACGAGGCGAAGTTAGGATTACAAAGTCCTCTCTACCACTCAACCTCGACCTTTTTCCTAGCGTCACCGTATTAGTCAAATTACAAATTATTGTAAGTGGTGACTTCGGGGATCGAACCCGCGCCACCGGAGTGATGAGCTCCGGAGTCGCATACGATACCAATCCGCCACGGATCCGATACATTACTTACATTACATCCGCGTTTAGTTTCCTTGGACATTACTGTAAAATAATGAGTTCCAGTAATGTTCTGTCATTGGTTGCAAATAAAACTGTTTTAAATCAATTGGCCATTCACTCATCCCTAAACGTATCCAACAATTTATAACCACCTTGCACGAGGGCTGTTATAAAGTACCCGTGTTTATATAAAGTATAAAACGTAAATCCATTTCCATATTGTCAGCTGCTACAACAACTATGTAAACAACAGCTGGCTACATTTTGAGCCGAAAAATTATTTTTTTATGTTTTGACAGCTGTTTTAAGAAATCAACTCCGGAACCTTTGCTAACATGGAAAAAGAACCTTGATTCGATCTGTTATTAGACTTTTGTGTGTTTGGACGGGAAAAATGTGAGGAAATCCAACAAAACTTATGGAGGTATGAGGATATAAGGTAATTTGTCGGATTTCCTCACATTTCTCCCTATCTAAACACAAAAGTCTTATCACGATCAATACGGTTCTTTTTCCATGTCAGCAAAGGTTCCGGAGTTAATTTCTTCAAACAGCTGCCAAACCATAAAAAATAATATTTTTGCTTAAAATTTAGCCAGCTGTTGTTTACATAGTTGCTCTAACAGCGGACAATATGAAAAAGAATTTACGATTTAAACCTTATGTAAACACTTATCAAACAGCCCTCGTATATCCCCGCCTCGCAATCGTGTCTAGAAACTTCCTCTAGCTTCTTCTGGGGGGCACCTCGAACAAAACCACTCATTCAGCAAACCCCGAATTGACAAGCGGACGAATGCCGACGTTTAGGCAGGTCAGCAGAGGCGAGGTGAGAGCGCATAGTGGGGACTAGTCAAGGAGAGGGAGAGGAGAGGCTTGCTGATAGCGCGCTGTATTTGTACGCTCAGTCTGTGTGTGCGCTCTACTCGCGTGCTACTCGTTACTTACCCGCTCAGTGCACACGCGCAGGTGAGTCTCTCGTCAATATATACTGTATATAAGAATAAAACTAATGGAATCGTAAAGACAGCTTTCAAAATTTTAGAATCTTCACCTGTTACAAAAGATTTATTTACAAGACCACCTAGGGTTGTTTTTCGAAAAATCAGCAATTTAAAAGATATGTTAGTACGGCCCAAATTGCCTTCAAGTAAAAAAAATCAAATTTCAGATTCTAAAAGAAACGGTTGTACATCAAGTAAAGACAAACGGTGTGCTACGTGCAAAATTATGACCCCGTCAACCACTTTTTCAAGTAGCACCAGTCAAAAACATAGGTGACATTAATTGTAAAACAAATAACGTGATTTATAAACTGTCTTGTAACAACTGTCCCAAGGGCTATGTTGGGCTTACTACAACACATTTACCTTTTAAAATAAACATTTTAGTTGTTGGTTGATTTGTGCTAATCTTTATATTACTGGTATGAATTGAAAATTGTGTTAAAAGTTTTATTTAGACAAAATTATTCGTCACCTGCCTAAAACAATTAATTTTTTCCTTATGTGTTTATTTAGAATTGTGTATTTGTTGTAACCTAGATGTACACTGGACAATATTTTTGTATACACTTGATAATGGGCTCTGCCCTGAAACTAGTCGTGTTATTAAAATGTTAACCCAGGGTACTTCATCGTTTATTTCTTTATTAGTATTATACTAAAAGTAGCCCTTTCTGTGAACAATCTTTTCCAAATATATATATATATATATAGAATCTTGGAAACCCTTAAACAAAGATACTCATGTCAAAGAATTAGAAATTGTCACGTTCCTATCGCTTTTTATTTACGAAACTGTACTTTTCACATTAAATAAATGCAATTTGGTCCAAGGCAATGCAATTCATAGCTATGATACCCGATCAGTAAATAACTATAGAATCGGATATCATGTACTTGAAGTTCTCAAGAAATTACCCTCACAGGCTAAAGTGTTATTGTTTAATAAACTACCAGATCAATATCATAATAATTCAAGAATCAAAATTATTCAAAACAGAACTTAAGAATTATTTGACATCTAACACTTTTTATAATGTGGAAAATGTTTTAGATCATCCGCAAACCAATTGAAAAGTCTGGAACTTATTGTGTTGATTGATGGTATATTAAGAAATAAAATTAGTTTAAATGGCTAGAGGCCTGTATTTTCAATTAAATAATGTATTTTTTTTAACAAAACCTCTTTTGTAATGGTTAGTAAAATGTTAAATTGTTAAGCTCTAAAAACGCTTTTAGTTAAAGTTTTAAAATTGTCATTTAGGTTTAAGAAAGTTTAGTTAATGCTTTTATACCGATCGAATCTTTAATTTAATTTCTGTTATAGGAGAAATGCAAAAAAATGAATTTAAGTTTGCTTAAAATATTAAAACGCCTGATAAAGTGTTAATTTAAGCTTTTAATTATTTAAACTTGAAAGGGTTAGACGACAAGAATAACTTCACACGACGCAAAATTCTTAACGATTTCCATAAAAACCGCAACAAAAAACAAACGTAAATAATAGTCAATAAATTCCTACACATAAATAACAAAATACTTGAATAAACTGGCACCAAGCAAGCATTAAGTGTTCTATGAAAAATAACCTGGAAATTCACCGATAATTTTTGTTTCTTAAAGAGAATGCTCCAAAGGCATGTTGGAAATAGTAAGCCATTTTTTGAATGTAACTTCTATTTAAACTTTGGTTATACATAAAAGTAAAAAAAACACATGTGATGTGCAATAAACTTGTCCAAAGTATAGAAAGGGTCCAAGCCCATGATATCTTTGAGAACGAACTTTAAGGGTGTGCCTCAGTGGTAACCTCAGAGAAACCCTGAGTTCGTCCGCCCAAGGAACACACGACACCGCGCACGTAACAACACAGTGCTTCTTTCAACTGACGCGCTCTGTCAAACCAAGCACTTGCAGAGGTTTACGTTTTTTACTTTTCAAAATAGTTTTTTACATTAATAAACGTGGTAAACAGTTTTAAATTTTAACGTTTGTCTGTAGGAATCTCTTTTTTGTAGTTTGGCTACTGTTCGGACTACGCGTTTTGTACATACATATGAAACTGGAATTTTATACTTTTATTTCAAAATACAGTCAAGCACGTACAACAAATTTTAACCACGCTTATGTGTTTCATTGTACGTTTAATTTTTATTTATAAGTTAGCGAACCATGTTTTGCCGACTTCAGCTACTTTAGTGGATCCTTTAGTTGCGGATTGGTATCGCGCGCGACTCCGGAGCTGATCACTCCGGTTGCGCGGGTTCGATCCCGACAGTCACCACTTTCAATTTGTAATGTGACTGTACGGTGACGCTAGGTAAAGGTCGGGATTGAGTGGTAGAGAGGACTTTGTAGTCCTAACTTAACTTTAACATTTTTATTTCGCTCTGTACGGAATTTTGTTGCTGATTTCCCCGGCTCGCCTACACGGCAGGCCCAGGTGGCGATACGGCGCGACCTTCATGTCAGACTATCACCATCACCTGCGATAGCAGACAGAACCTAGAACACACGATAATAATCACCAGAACATACAGGCACATAACTGCCACGTATAACCAATCGCTTGCAATGCGACAGTCACGCCGAGCTAGCATTTCATGCAGCAAGAAAATAATAAAGGTAAAAGGTAAAGTTTGTCTTCTTTAACGAGGCGAAGTTAGGACTACAAAGTCCTCTCTGCCTCTCAACCTCGACCTTTACCTAGCGTCACCGTGTAGTCACTTTACAAATTGTAAGTAGTGACTGCGGGGATCGAACCCGCGCCACCAGAGTGATGAGCTCAAGAGTCGCGCGATACCAATCCGCCACGGATCCGCTAAATACGCATAAAACATATTGGTGAAGATGCCAATTTTTAAAATGGCAAATGTTTTGGAACTCAATGAATGATTTCGATTAGGAAATAGAGAAATAAATAAAAATATATATACATATTTATTGCTGTAGACAATTAAATTGTATGAGCAATTACAAATTAATTTAAAAACTAGAAACATATGTAGTCTTCATTATCCTCCAAATAATCATTAATGGAGAAATAAGTCTTACTAAATAGATAATTTTTTAATTTCTTTAGGAATTTCGTCAGTTTGTTGTCAAATTTTATTTCTTGAGGTTACTAGTTTGATAGTGTTCAATTTGAATGTTTTTCGTAAAAGGTTTTGTTATGAGATATGTTTTCTAATAGATTCTTTGGTCTGATATTATATGTTTTTGATTTTGTAGTTTGAAAAGTAAAATATTTTATTATTTCAAAAATATATACATCTGATATAGTTAATAACTCATTTTATTAAAATATTACTTCACACGATTCTCTGATAGATTAAAAATTGCTCTGATTGCTGCTTTCTGCAGAATCAATGAGGTTTTTAAATTCGAAGTTCTTCCCCAAAAGGGTATAGCATATTTTAAATTTGAGTCTTTTTATTAGAAATAATGATTATGAAAATTTGTTTGATGTCCATTCAACATTATATTTGTAGTTCATACGTTCATCATTCACACATCCAAATAAGTGACATTTTTACTTTCCGTTAAATCTTTTTTGAATACTTATTTTCATCTGATTTTTATGTTGTTTTTGTTTATAGAAAAGTTTATATATTTAGTTTTTAATGAATTATTTTGAATCATTTTCATAGAAAATTTATGTCTATCGTCAGAGAGAACGAAAGGTGTAGAACAAACGGTTTTCAGTTTTGAGCTTCCCGAAACCTCTTGAATCATGGCACAACGAATAATACTATTGTCAGCGCCATCTTGGTTTGGCTTGACGGAATTTGTTGATTTTTTGTAAACACGTTGGGTAAAGTGTCGTTAACGTGTGTACCAAATTTAATCAGAATCGAAACAATAATACAGTTTTACCAGTAATTTATGAAGGAAAGGTCCCTCCCCACGAAGGATCATTTTTGGAAGACCGATCTTGTTGGTTAGCGAGCTTAATGTAGATATTTACAAAAGGAACATTTATATCAAATTTCATTAATATCGGACACAAATTCGACTTCGTGGAGGGGTCACAAGGGTTCAACAACGGGTAAAAAAGGGCACTTTTGGGGTATTTTTGACCCGTTATGGGAAATTCGCTAGAATTCACGGTTGCACTCGTGGCTAAGCGTCCGCTATGTTTTTAATAAATAGTTGCAACTTTCAACTATCATAAAAAACATTATCACAACACTTTGTGATTGTGTAATGTAAATGTGTTTCTCATAAATTAAAGAATTGTTGTTACTTTAACAATAGAGTTTATACTTCATACTATTCGGGTATGTGCAGAGATGTTTATAGTGCCCGTGTACAGAAATTAAAATGCGTTTTCCGAATATAAAATGTGTCACTGAAAGAACTACTGTCTGTATACTGCGCACTATCAAAATGGTTCAAAGGAAGTAGCTTGTCTAAATGTTTGAACAGATTGCAATGACATTGAAAAGTTAAAGTGTATTTCTGTCAGCAAGCTGTGCAGCTACTGGTTATAGGCAATTACGTGCTCGCTTAGACTGGGACTCGTGGCGTGGTCCTGTAATCCAGCTTCATGGAGGTCAGGTTTTGAGGATGATATAGGTCTAATGCGGCTCAGATAGTCTCAGTGGTCATCTGATGATACCCGCATCAACTCCCACCATCGTTTAGACATATCAGACCATCACCTGCGTGGTTCGGAAGTCACGTTAAGCCGTTGGTCCTTGTATTTCCAATGGTCATTGCGCTATTAATTAATGACCCATTCTAAGGAAGAGTCGGCCTTAGTTTGTAACAAGACTACACTTCATAACTCATTACTACCACTCATCACACTCATCCTTCACCACATATTTGCCTTAAAATACCCTCATGATAGTGGTCGGCATCTCAAATAGTGATATAGTGATAGAATTTTAAATTGATGACTTAGTCGTAATTTCGTCAGAAATATAAAAATTTACTAATTTTATACGAACGTATTATCTAGAGTGGGTTGGAACGACTTTTTTATACCTACACTTTAAAGTTGGATTTTCCGAGGTCTAAAATTATTTTATTTCTACGTTGTTTAAAGTGAACTTTTGTTAATTACCTTCTTTGTAGCCTGGAGATCCTGACGAAACTTATATGCTAGATGTGGTGCTGACGACTTTTTGTATAAAGAAGGAGGAAGTTATACAATTCGACCAGTGGCTTTACCCCATGTTTGGTCACGCATAGCCTTTGAACACGGCGGTGCTGTTGTTTTGAACAAGTTTGAGTTTTTTAGAGCTCAACTCCACGTTTCATATGAAAATCTTTTTAATCGTACTTAAAACTCTATATAAAAAAGCAAAAAATACTAAAAGGTTAGCAAAATTATTGAGGGTGAAATTTGATTGTATACAAAAATTGATGACTGATCAGCTGGCGGACCACGTGGTGTTGTGTACAGAGAACGGAACAGCTGACAGTGTTTACTCTCTAGTACGTCGTACTCTGTGGTGTCTGCAGGTACTCTGTGCACTTGCCAGCTGACTGCTGAAGTACGAGTAGAGTTGAGTAACCACGGTTGTGTCACACGTCATCTTCCTCTCTTCCACTTTTCACCACAACGCTGTAATTCAGCGAGCACAGTGTTGACGAAATCTTTGCGGTACTCCTGGGGAATGTAAGGTTTTCAGAGGATTTATTTTTTTTTGAAAAGGGTCCTCAGGGTTGCGCTTGATGCGAGGACCAGCATGTGGCCAAAACACGCGGCACTTTACAAGCTCATATTGTGTATTTGTACTCATCGTAAAACCAAGAAAATTTTCTACATTCAATTATTGTAGAGTTTTTCTCGAAACTGTACATACTCGTGTTTTGGGAACACAATGAATGAATGTGTCACTACCATATTTTCTCTTGACTGGCAAGGTTGCCAAACAGGACAACGCTACTAGAACCGATGTTTTGAAACAGAAGATAAACTTGGATTTTCACCTACCCCTCGTTCACCAGAGAGAAATAATCAATACTCCGCTATTTCAGTAAACATGGGTTCTTGCTTGGTTGACTAATCCTCTTAAATCTTAATGTTACATTATGAATGGGAGAGAGAGCGGGTTGTAGAATAGTGGGCAGACAATGCAGTGCTTGGCCGGCTGCCGCCTACTGTACCGTCGATTGTGCAATGTTGTCTCTGTGAAGCTGGTCAGTGGAGACTGAGATGTCAAGGTCATACACTACTGACCCCTCTCCAGTCCTCTGAGACCATTAGATACCAGCAGCTCGTCGTTTACCAGGTAGCAACGATGAGACTGACAAAGCTTCTGGAGCCTGATCTGGAGATTTCCTCTCCTGTCATTCGCAATTAAACATTTGGAGCTACATGACCGCATATGATGATTGGGAATTCCCAAGCAGCTTGGCAGAGAGCTGCCGTTAAAGGCAAGAGGAAATTGAGAAGGGATATCACTACAATAGACATGATTCCGACCACTCTCAGAGGGTATTTTAAGCTAGGAAATAGTCTTGTTCGTAGGAAGATTCAATGGTCTGAGTCTAAACGATGGTGGGAGTTGATGCGGGTCACTGAGACTATCAGCCGCTTTGAACTATATAATCCTGACCGTATTGACGATGCTTGAAGCCGATACTTTGCTTTGAGACACCGGTTACTCTTAGAGGGTATTTAAAGGAGATTATGGAATGATGGTGAGTGTTTTGATGTGTGGTAGACAAACAATATTCTTGTAGACAGATGTCACTAAAGGTATTCTAAAAATGGGAAATCTTTGTATAAAAAGAAAGTAGAAGTAAGAAGTAGGAATCAACAACTCCTCGACTGTCGATGCCGATGGTGAGTCTAGGGCATGATGACTGATGAGGATCCTGGAGAAGGACCAAGGACACGCTTGTTTACCCGGGAAGCAGAGGTCCTTCATCCTTCTGTGCAATCGACTACGGTGTTTCGCAAACCGACCTACACTTTCCACTCTTCTACGCACTCGCTACACTACACTACTACACTACTACTACACTACACTACACTACTACCACTGACCTGTCACACTATTCATCTTTCACTGTGACCGTATATTACTATCAAAACCGTGAGACTAAGTGCCATTATTAATTTAATGCCTGATGCTTGCACACGTCGTGGAAAATATTGTGTTTGAAAACACTTGAAAACGTTGCTCGAAAAAATTGAAGGGAGAGCTTTAATATACGAGGTCTGTCCAATAAGTTAAGTACAGTATTTAAAAAGGTATAAAGTGTTTGGTTTACGTGCATGGCTAGTTTGTTAAGTGTTGTTTAAATGTGTTTGTATTTCACAATAAGTGTGGTGACACCATGCAAGGGTCTCTGCAAAAAGCCCAAATACGCCGTAATTTTAAAGGTTAAAATTGATTAGTGACACTTATCATACAGCAAAAGAAATTATAATCGAGGTTTTCTCAAAATTGTACCCACCAAGCCAAAAATGTTAAGTTTAAAATAAGGGAGTCGATTTTTTCGAAATAAATTTATAGAATAGTATATTTAACAAAAACGGGTTCTATGCTATAAATAGTGATAAATCTCTTGTAGTTTCCAAGAACATCAGGTTTGTTGACTAAAATGTATTTTAATAGGTGAAAAACGTACTCGCGTTAACCTTTGCAAGCTCTTGGTTTGGCAGTTAAGCTGCACAGTTGAAAGAAGGTCCGTTTGTCTGAGTTCCTTTTGCGGACAAATTTTGGCTTTCCTTGCGGTGACCACTGACGGTTTAACTACGCGGTTTCCAGAACTACCAGAGCTAGAGCTCGTATGGTTCGGTGGGTTGGTAGGACTGCGCCGCGTCGCAGAAGAGCAAGGTTGGCAGGAGAGACTATGACGTCAATTGGCGAACTGGAGTTCCTTGACTGTCCAGATCTCTATCTACTACATCTCATCCGGTTCCCAGTAGTGCGTACATGGAAACCCAAACATCAACCTGTTTAGACTTCATATCGCCAACTTGTGTAATGCAATAAGTCGACCTTCGCTGTTATCCATTCTATTCAGAGAACGATTTCGCAATCGCAACGGAATCCGCGCTGGAACTGAAGGAGATTAAAATAAAATACAATCCGGTTGTAACCGGTTTATTGGAACAAAGGCAGTTTTGCTCTCACTGGCAGTTGCGACAGTTAGGTTTGCACCAATGAAAGTATGATTGCATTTAGTGGCAGAGCGATTGTCGTGCGAGAAAGAATGAACCCGTGTATGGCCATGATATGAAAGTTGAACCATAGGACTAGCATCTGGGTTTCTTTTCTGCTAATCATTTATAAAATATTTCCCCTTTAAGTTCATTCATTTAGTTTAGGACTTTAGTATTATACATCAGTCCCACATTTTAAGAAGAGCTCTTTTCTCCTGAAGGTTGACTCTTCTCTACAAAGCCAGTTTATAGAGAAAATTAGTCTTGATTTTATTCCTTTATCTCCTTTGGATTCAAGGGCATCCGGAAGAGCTCTCAATCCTTCTCTGTCTCCAGCAAGTGCTTTCAGTCCTCCCCAGGTCTTGTTTACTCCTTCGCTTCTTTTGCAACTGTCCTCTTCCAGGATCTTCCTCTTTTCTTGCTCCTTGCGGATTCCACTCGAGGACTCTCCTCTGAACTGCCTCTTCAGGCTTCCTCAATGCATGCCCTAGCCACCTACATTTTCTCTCTTGAATTTGCAAATTGATTAATGTCTGATCTGCTTCCTTCCACAACTCTTCATTTGATATAGTATCTTGCCAGTAGATGTT
Organism: Matsumurasca onukii; assembly: GCA_018831715.1. Taxonomy (NCBI): domain Eukaryota; kingdom Metazoa; phylum Arthropoda; class Insecta; order Hemiptera; family Cicadellidae; genus Matsumurasca; species Matsumurasca onukii. Next base: position 53,962,420 of record CM032060.1, read on the forward strand.
CATAATACGGCGAAGACATCTATTTATAAATACTTGCGGTTGGGGCGTCATTGTTTTTGTTACTTTCCATGTCTCACTTGCGTATAGCAAAACATACTTTTACTAAGATCTAATGATTCCGGTTTACACCGCGTCACAGTTGAATTACAACTACTGCTAAACGTTTCGACCTCGCTGTGGAGAGTCATCCTCAGTAGCTGGTTTACTGGGACTGAAGAAATCTTAAGAGTTAAGAAAACAGACTTTTCATTGGTATTAAAGAAGAAAATTATTCAGTCTAACTAAATTTTAGGCGGGTGCAAAACTAACACCCGAACACTAGAATGTATTTTGTTGCCCAACATAATGCCAACAGTTTAGCCAACATTAATCCCACAGCCGACATAACTAACGAGCTGGTGACAGGAGAGCCGTTAGCGGAGACGGAAGTGGCCTCAGTCCTGCGATGTGATTGGTCTAGCAAGATGGATGAATGATGTGTTGTCGTTGACAGGAGAAAACTGTGTACTGCATTCGCGATAATATCTCTCTTTGTTTGCGGGTGAGGAAAGTTCACATCACGATAAGCTGGGGATTTCACATCTCGCATGGCAGACTCCCTCGGCGGTGGGATTATGTCGCCATAGGAGTGCGATTCTCGATTAGGAGTGCGATTCTCGATTAGGACTGCGATTGTTTGTACGCCCGGTGGGTATTGCTGACAAATTGTGTAGATAAGAGCCTCAATAACTTTAGTATCGAATTTTCTTTGGAAAAATTTATATATTCTTGCCGACAGCATGGTAAGACCCAGACCCGGGACCATGAAATGAGCACCGATCCTGACCCCCAGAATACACTTTATAAACGTATGTGTGTACTCTCTACAGGTCGCATGTTTGTCCAATTTTCATAGGAATTGGTAGAAATGTTCCTTTTGTAAGTATCTCGGTCAAGTTTCTGAGCCAGTAAAACAGGACGACCGGAAGTATTCTTTTGGGGAGGGGGAGTTTTCACACACAAAAAACTGTTGTAATGATCGTAAAATAGTAAAATTCATTCGATTTTGATGAAATTGGAATTGATGAAATAAATATGTATTTTAATGTTATCTATCAACAAACCAAAACCATAAATATCCATTGGTTCGTTTCAAAATGGCGGCCAAAAAGTTATTGTCACTAACAACGGAATGAAAAATCACATTTTAATGAAATTCGAAATAAGCTTTTCTTTTTAAGATATAGTAAGGTTTGTAGTAAAAACTTAGAAAGTCTGAAGTTGAAGGCGAGGCTGTGATCGTATAGCGAAGAGCCAAGAACGCCCGTGGTAATAGAGTACGAAATCCTTAGGCCGAAGGCCGAAGCGAAGCTGTGAGCGGAGCGAACCAGTTACAATCAGCGAATTAGAGTAACAAATTGCAAAGTAACTTCGCTTCACTCATGCCAGCGGCGCTTTAGCGCTTAGCTGCGTGACGTCAGCCTGGTATATTTTGGTTCTCTGCAGGATAGATGTAGTGAATACAATTATTGCAGAGGTCTAGTGCTATTACACGTGCTCAGTTTAGACGGCCTTATCCACGGAAACATTTACATCGCCTCTGCTCGCTATCTCCTACCCGTTATTAAACCCCATCACCTACATTACAGATAAGTGATACTATGTCAGCTGATGCAACGGTAGGCGAGTCTTGTCATATGTTACAGTGCCATCTATGGTAGAAGTAACAACGAAAGGTTATTTCTTCAGACGCATGAAATGAGTTAATTTCCTCTCTTTGTGGAATAGAGTTTGTCGTATTTTTCCGGCGTTGTTTTGACGTAGTATCTTTTAGAGTGGGAATTGTTCTTGCGCGTATTTTAATGTTTATCGGGCAAGAATTTACGGCGTTTTGGAATTTACGGTCTGATTCCGTCTCCAGGCATTTTTACTAGACATCTGTACTGTCTCTAACTTGGCGTATGAGCTCAAGCTGATTACAATTACGTTATTTGTCTTGATCTCGGCTAAATTTTTATTTTCTCATCACATTAAAACTGAATCGGGTTTTCGAATAATTTTCGCAATAATAACTGTGGAATTCTCCCATCGCCACAAAAACCAGGAATTAAGTTGTCACCACATAAAAACCAAATTAGCATAATACGGTGATTCTTCTACGCTTTAGTCATTTCCTTTCTCTTCGTTCATATTTTCGTGTTTGGTTTAGCGTTTACAAACCGCCTTGTATACTAATAATCACTAGGTTACTCGACACCGATTTTGTTACACTGTTTATAGCTGCAGTATGATTCTGTTGATAACAACATAGAACACGTTACTTTCTTTGCGCTTAATTGAACAAAAATGTATTATTCTTTCTTCAGTAAATACTAGACGAAAAGTAGATGGTGTTAATGAATTGTTTAAACGTTGTTTAAACGTTTCACAATTTTTATTTCTAAAAAGCTAGCTTATTTTTTATTTTATTAAACTGAAGATGCCTTAGACGGTGAAAGCTAGCTCTTTAGAAATTAAAATTTTGAAAAGTTTAAACAATGTCTCAATCGTTAAAATTGTATTCTTCCCATTTAGAATATCTACCCAAACATCCGCCGAAACATCACCCTATAAAAAGAAGGTAAAGTTTGTCTTGTTTAACGAGGCGAAGTTAGGACTACAAAGTCCTTTCTACCACTCAACCTCGACCTTTACCTAGCGTCACCGTATTAGTCATATTACAAATTGTAAGTGGTGACTGCGGGGATCGAACTCGCCACCAGAGTGATGAGCTCCGGAGTCGCGCGCGATACCAATCCGCCACGGATCCGGTAAATAAATTGAAAGAGTATTGGTTAGGTACATTAAAAAGTAAATTTAAAACATATTTAATTCAAAAACCGTTGTATGGCGTACGAGAATTTTCGGATAGCTAATTGAAAAATAGTTGCTTTGTTTTATTTAATTTTTTTGTCATAGAAATAATTCTTAAAAATGCATAATGTCGGTGTTATTGCATTAACATAGAAATAGGTGGATTTTTATTTATTTATTTATTTTCTGCCGGTTATTGTGTTTAAAAGTACACAACGTTTCGAGAGGTGAAAACATAGTTGTTTCTTCATAGTTGTTATGTAGAAAATTTTATGTCGTGTCTTTAGTTTTAACAATTAGAATATGATTAAGACTAGACACTTGATAACGAGAGGAGTTTACACACCTTTCGAAACGTTGTGTAGTTTTAAACACAATAACCGGTAGAAAGGTCCACCTATTCCTATGTAATAGAAATAATGTTCACCGTGACATTAAACGTTTTGTATGATATTGTATAGAGTGATTCAAGTTATAATTTAAATTAAGGCGTCGTCATTCTAATAAAAAACAAACAACTCAGTTGGCCTTATACTTTTGGATCATGGTTTTTCACTCTTTAGGAAAAAAACTTAAATAATTCATTCTACGTCTATAACTGCCATTTCTTATGCATAATGATAAATTTTAAGTACAAACAAATACCTCTCAGCTGTCGCTTTTCCACGAAATCTAAATGTATTCAAACCACTGACGCCGGCTAATGTATGTAGATTCCCGTGTTCCAAGGAGAAGTGTAATTGCACACTTCTTGACCGAGTCAAGTGTTTAGCTCCCACATCTTCCTCTATGTACTGACGTCATAATTGTACAAGCCACTTGCTAGCCTAATGGATTTATGGTTCGGTGGTAGTAACTTTTCGGCGGAACATTCACGCTTATTCTACCCTATTGAAGATTTTCCACTATTTTTAGGTGAACGGGAGAAGTGGATGTAGCTTTAATTCGATACATCCAAGAAACAACAGATAAAATTACAATTTGTAAGGTGACGCCGGGTCGAGGTTGAGAGGTAGAGAGGACTTTGTAGTCCCAACCTCGCCTAGTTGAACAAGACCAAATAGGCAGAATCTTACATAAACATAACATAAAGATGGTAAATTGAAGAACTTTTGAGACCAGTGAAGGACCAGATACCATTGTGCACGCCGGGGGTCTACGAAATCCCTTGCAGTTGCGGTTCGGTATATATTGGCGTGGCTAAAAGATTAATTTCAACTAGAGTTCAGGGACACAACATTCGAAGTAGGTCATAGCTGAACACGAAACATACAGTAGAATTTGACAAAGCCAAAGTATCGGCAACAACATTTTACATTTCTACCCGTGGGTCTTCCGAGAAACTATTGAAATAATTAAAAATGATAATAACTTCAACATAGAAGACATCATTAAACTTTTAACTAGCTGGCAACCAGCCCTGAAGAAGACTTTTCGATAGTGTCACAGCCAATGAAAACATCGACAGTTGGCATTCCTGCTCCAATGGACGGTTGTCAACCCTGCCACCAAGAGGATAGCAGGCAGCAAGTAGCTCAGTGTCAGCCAATCAGTGACTGAAGATGCTACTCCACAGCAAGACCGAAATATTTCAAGCAAATAATAACGATATTTTCACGCGGTGTGAACCGGATTATATAACAACTCTGTATAATTTTCTTATTAAACCCCCATAAACAAAAATTTGGCCCCGAGACTTATGCCCCCTCTAGCCTCTTTTTGATTGTGAACCAAATAAACTGTTAATAACTTTGATTCCCATAATAACTGTTAAAGTGACGGTAGGTAGGCAGTATGTTTATAGTTACCAGCCTGCTAACTCATCAACGTAACTTTAATACACTATTAAAACGCTACGCCAATCAACCAACACAAACGTAATTGATAGAAACGTAAGTGGAAAACCACGCATGGGTTTACACCAAACAATGTTCCTTGAGGGAAGTGCATTCACATGTGTATGACGTCATTGCGGACAGGTCACGTGACGAATCAGCTGGTTCTCATCAGCTGATGCATTGTTGTCATGACAAACAACACTCTGTGGTGCAGACCGCAGAACAACCAAGTCATTATTACTTGATGATTGCGAGTAACATAATCAATCTGACAATCTGTGACAATAATTCGATTACGTTTTGCAATAGGGCCAACTAGATAGACCATCAGTAATTTCCTTGTTTGTTATATAATTTTATAGAATGCCTTGTAATTGATTCTTTAGCTTACTTGTGGAATGTATGTATGGTTAAAATCTAGTTCTTCCGGTTCACAACGCGTAAAAACCTAATTATAACTTGCTTGAAATATTTCGGTCTCGCTGTGGAGTACCATGTACAGTCAATGATTGGCTGTCAGCTATCCTATTGGTCGTAGGGCTGCCAATCGCCTATTGGAGCAGGGATGCCAACTGTAAATGTTCTCATTAGTTGTGACACTATCAAAAAGACTTCTTCAGGACTGGTTGCCTGCTTCTTGAAAGTGCTTTCTTCTTTGTTAAAGATATGATCATTTTTATGTATTTCAATGTCTTCTCGGATGTCTTTCGGCTAATAATAGGAAATGGTTGCCAATTCTTTAGCTATGTCAAATTATACTACGCTTCTACCGAGAGTCATCCGGCCTAAGAGTTAAGTGTTTTATGGTTATTTAGAAATAAAGCAAAGGAAGCTAAACAAGAAAAACCCCAAAATAAATCACACCGAACGTACTAATCGTATCATAAGTTTAAAGATAATTGGTAAAACAATACGTATTATAAGAAATCTTGCAGTTAGTCAACTAAATGACTCACAAAAGCTGACAGGCTGAAGTATGACATCAGTAGCTGGATGTACTGTAACAACTGTTGTAATGGGGAAAAATCCAATCAATTGAATTGAAGTATCTGAATTTCCACCTAGAATGAACTACTTATCTTTTACACGTGCTCAAGAATAAGTTGACACAGTCTACTTGACAAGTCGACGTGGAACACTTGAAGGCATATTGACCCCGGATTAAAACGCCGAACTTTGATTTCGAGGTTAAAATATTATTACGTACTTTTCTATCGTTTTTGAATGAAGAAAAAGTACACGACGTTTCGGGATCTGGAATCTTACCCCGTCTTCAGGTGAAAAGTAACTTAAAACGTTATGAAAAGAGCTAGCCTAAAAGTAATCAACGCAAGCTGACCAGTCACCTACCACCAACAGTTTATAACAGCTAGCTTAGAAAACAGTACAACATGTACAAAAATTTTACGAAATAAAAAAATAGAGAAATTAAGCACGTCTAAGGCCAGCTGCACAACGACTGACAGCTCCATTTGTTGGCTCGGAGTAGTGGACGACCAATCACAACCGTGAATCAGACTGACCAATTGTAACAGAGAGCACTAAAAATACCTATTAATGTACAGCCAATGGAAGGGAAAATGGACCATTAGGATGCCTATAAAGGGGGACCATTGTTCTTTTTAATCCATTTTCGCGTGGGGAGGGGAGTCAACGACCCCTATTGGTTCCCTTGGCTCCCTTTCTGCGCCCTTATGAGAATGCAAAATAATAATTAGTTCAGCTCAGCCTGCGGTTTTGGATATCCGGTATTAAATCACTATTTGAGATGCCGACCACTCTCATGAGGGTATTTTAAGGCAAATATGTGGTGAAGGATGAGTGTGACGAGTGGTAGTTTATTTATTTACGGTAACACCATTTTTACATTTTTGATACAATTGGCTGAAAATAGAAAAAAAAAGTAAGCACAAAAACATTATTAGAACAGACGAGTAATATTTATACTACACTGCTTAGAAACATAATAAGGCCGGGTCTTCCATCCACCCCTACATCGTAGTACTTTTTTTGTACATCTTTTCTTTTTTTCTATTTGATTTATTTTTTGGGGTGGTAATGGGTACTACATTAGGGACGTGTTAAGTAATAAGGCGCTGCTTGAGTATGGTAGTAATGAGTTATGCGATGTAGTCTTGTTACAAACTAAGGCCGACTCTTCCTTAGAATGGGTCATTAATTAATAGCCCAATGACCAATGGAAATACAAGGACCAACGGCTTAACGTGACTTCCGAACCACGCATGTGATGGTCTGATATGTCTATACGATGGTGGGAGTTGATGCGGGTATCATCAGATGATCACTGAGACTATCTGAGCCGCTTTAGACCTATATCATCCTCAAAACCTGACCTCCATGAAGCTGGATTACAAGACCACGCCACGAGTCCCAGTTAAATTGCAATGCACTAACGACAAATACATGTATATCGACTACAAAAGAGAGACGCAGATAACAGATCAGGTGGTTACATAACAGCTGTCCTTCACCTACTGCGGGAATGCGGCAGTACGGCCGGTAGTTCTGCTAGTATCAGTATATCGCAAGGTCGTATGGACCAGCTGGCGGCTAGCCGCTAGGTGGGGCCTGGTGTCTGCTAGCCGCTAGCCGCTAGGCGATGATTGTTTGTTACAAATAACAAATTCATGGCGATAAAGGGTAAAACAGAGTGTATTAGGAGACCTTTGAGACAGGTTAAGAGGATTAGTCAACCAAGCAAGAACCCACGTTTACCACTTAAATAGCGGAGTATTCATTATTTCTCTCCAGCGGACGATGGGTAGGTGGAAAACCAAGTTTATCTTCTGTTTCAAAAACATCGGTTCTATTAGGGTTGTCTTGTCTGGATCAGTTCTTTAAAGAGTCGCGCGCGTGCCGACGACCTTGCCAGTCAAGATAAATGGTAGTAGCGATATTCCAACTTTGCTCCGCTAACTCAAAAAGTGGCAGAAACAAATAACACAAGTAGGTGTTTCTTGAATAAAGTGTACTTGTTTTAAGAATTACAATATGATTTACGGTGAGGTTCATTCACTTGATGACGAGAAGAGTTTTCGTACCTCTCGAAACGTTGTGTATATAACAACCGGTAAAAAAGTCCATTTATTTCTATGTTAATGTAATAACACCGGCATTATGAATTTTCAACAATTATCTATTTTGTTACAGAGATGGACAACCTAGGGATGACATTGGACAAGAAGTCCTCCACCATCAATCTAAGCATGCCTCCAGAGCACTTCAACACATCTTCAACGTGAGTACCTACTCTACCTACAGTCTAACAATTCATGAATAAAAAGTAATATTAACAAAACAAATTGTATACCTTTTTTCTTCAACGACTACCACAAAGTTACCAGTTCAACATAAATAATATTAATGAATAGCCTTAAATTAGAATATTGTATATCTTTCTGCAAAGTCTAAAATCCCACGTAGGTACTTCTATCTGTCATTTTTATAACACCTATTTTATCATCGTGTATAAAAAGTCCTAACGTGACCAAAATATTTACCAAAGAAACATTGTTACTAAATTTTATGATCAGAAAAAGTGCTATTTGTAGACCACTTATACGTACTTATGTACACGTGTTCTGGGGGTAAGGATCGGTGCTCATTTCATGGTCCCGGCCGTGCTGACCGTATAAATATTTCATTTTTTAAAAAGGTAATTCACTCATTAAAGGTACAGGAAACTTAGTGACTTTACAAGAACGTTATAGAAAAGATACTGCGTTAAACGAAAACATGTTATTCTTAACTCAATTTTATACAAGTTTAATTTATTTCTGCACGGAAACATTTCTTATCCTATCTACTACTTCTTTTTCTTGGTCGTGTCTTTTACGTAGAATGTCTAAAAGGTTGTCTCCCTTCGACAAAGCTTTGGGAATCCTTCTGTTGATAACTGAAGTCTTATTTGAGTTTCTTTTTCTTGACACTGGAGTCGTCAATTTGGATATTTCTTTATCATCATTAAGGAGAAACGGTATGTCAGTTTTGCTTAAAGAATATCCGGGAGAATTTGATAAACTCAAACAATCTGTGGTCCCTGGTCTAGATACACTCTTGTCGAAGGCCATAAATTTTTCTTTTTCTTTTTGCTTGCTGAATTTGATTTTGTTCATCAAGTTCACTTGATTGGAATAAGATTGACGCCTCTCGTGCAAAGTCATAGCTCTTGGATCTTTTCCTGATGTCACTTGCATTGTTAAGTCAATCTTTGGAAGGACAGTAATCTTTCGCTTTTGACGAATCATTGCTTCTTTCGCGTGTCTAGAAGATTCTTTATCGGAACTGGATGTTATTTCTGAAGAAGATACCAATTGGTTCACGGTACTCGTTTGAAAATTGTGTTTATTGGAGTTTTTGATTAGTTCTTCGTAAAATTTGAATTCTGAATCTGTTCCACCCAAGGTATCATCTAGTGTTCCAAACCCAGACAAATTCCCATCCGTATGGGTTGATAGTTCTTCCTTCTCATTAGAATTTAAAAATTCCGGAACTTTTCTCCTGAAATGGTCTAAATATGAAACCGACCTGTGTCTTAGCGGCCGAGTTTGACACATCGAAACATTTGATTGTCTTCTTGATATTCGAATATTCTGATTCGTGGCTGGTAGACATTGAACACCAGTACTGTTCGCAAAATTAGGATTATTTACCCTGAAAGGTATTTTGTTTCGCAATTCTTTCTTCTCCAAATCCAATGGTGTCGAAGAAGGCGTTAGTTTGGTTTTGTTTCTGTTTGATGCTATTTTCATTTTTCTAACGAAAACATCACCATTATAGTAAGGAACCATTGTTCTGTCACATTCTGGAAGATCGTCCTTTATTTCGAGCTGTTTAATCGCTTTCACGAGATGTTTCGTTGTCAATTCTTCTTCTAAAGAATCCGCAGAAAATACTGAAAGTGAGTCTAAATTGTCCATTCTTTTCAAGGAAACGATGTCCGAGTATTCTTTCGGTGTAAGCTTATAAATAAACTCATTAAATAAAAATGAGGTTACATTTGGTTTGTTATTGTTTTATCTAAGGTACTTCATATTGCAGCTGTTGTATAGAATGAATTTCCACTTCTGATTTACATCCTTACATTTCAAATATGGATCTAAAGTAGTACATCATCGAGGTTTGTTTTGAAAATCAATACCATTGACCATTTTGTTTAATCTTTGATGGTAAACACTAATAATATTATTAAAGTTCATTTGATAACTTTATTGGATTAACATGATGGAAAAAACATAATGCTCTTAAGGGTCTGCCTCAGTGGTCATCTCAGAAAAAGGCTGTATTCGTCCGCTCAAGGAACATTTTCACATCGACTAACTTATTTAAATTAATCGACTTTACTGAACTTTTTTATCGTGTCGTCCAAATAATTGTGAGGTTTGCTCTCTCTGGAAAATGAAAAATTGGGGTTTTCCTGAAATTTTCATTCCATGACAGTTTGAATCTGCAATAAAGTTTAAGAGGATTAGTCAACCAAGCAAGAACCCGTGTTTACCACTGGAATAGCGGGTTAAGGACTATTTCTCTCCGGTAGACGAGGGGAAAGTAGAAATCCAAGTTTATCTTCTGTTTCAAAAACACCAGCTGTGGTAGGGTTGTCTTGTCTAGCTAAGTTCTTTGAAGAGTCACGCGTACCGCCAGTCAAGAGAAATGGCAGTAGCGATATGCATCTTTGCTCATTCAAAAAGTGGCAAAACATGGTTTCGTAGTCCCCTGTTTCTCACGCTGTTTATAAACTGAAACGTACAAATGCGGGTTAATATGATAGGGTATGAGTAGCTCTATGTTCTTTATACACGAAAAAGGCGAAGAATTGTAAAACATATACTGTAACTCACTTTTAAAATAACCTTTTTTGACCAACTTTAAATTTTTTGCTAATTTTTACAACTAGCTAGATACAACCTTTAAGAACATGGAAACAACTTTTCCAATCTCTACATAAAAATTCGCGTCCTAAACGGAAGACTACGAGAGCAAATTTTGAGCAACTTTTTCTGGGGCGACCAATCCTCTTAAAATGCAAAGTTAAACGTTGCACTATTCAACCACCTGTTCATACGTACACAGGAAAACCAATAGACAGTAGGACAAATGTTTCGAGCAACTTTTTCCGGGGTGATCAACCCTCTTAACAAACAGGATTCAAGCTCTACTTTCAAACCGAGCACCAATACCAAAATCCCAAGCTGGACCGGATCCTCTGTACTGACAAGCTTGACTGGCAGTTCGCAAAGCTAACCACTGCCTGGAGATGTGTCAAGTTCTGCGAGTGACTGGGGCCGGTCACGCTGACTAATGGCGCCCTGTCAGTGAACAGAAGGTGCCGAATCACTCAGAGCAATCAGCACTACTTGAGCTGCAATCACGGCTTCGTCTCAAGTGAACACCGAGCTGATGTCTTGTTTACTTCGCCAGTTCTTGAAACCTTACTGACTGGGACTCGTGGCGTGGTCCTGTAATCCAGCTTCATGGAGGTCAGGTTTTGAGGATGATATAGGTCTAAAGCGGCTCAGATAGTCTCAGTGATCATCTGATGATACTCGCATCAACTCCCACCATCGTTTAGACATATCAGAACATCACCTGCGTGGTTCGGAAGTCACGATAAGCCGTTGGTCCTTGTATTTCCATTGGTCATTGGGCTATTAATTAATGACCCGTTCTAAGGAAGAGTCAGCCTCAGTTTGTAACAAGACTACACATCATAACTCAATACTACCACTCATCCTTCACCACATATTTGCCTTAAAATACCCTCATGAGAGTGGTCGACACCTCAAATAGTGATGTAGTGATAGTGTTGTTGAGGATTGAAGAACAACTTTGAGATTATTTGATTTGAGACACCGACCACTCCTAGAGGGTATTTTAAGGCGAATATGGGATGTAGGGTGGGTGTGTTGAGTGTTTCTGATGGATGATGAAGTTTAGTCTTGTTACAAATTACTTTAGGGCCAACTGTTCCCCAGATTAGGTCATTAATTAATAGCCCAACGACCAATGGAATCCTGAATCTCTTCCACCCAAGGTATCATCTAATATTCCAAACCCAGACAAAATCCCATCCCTACGGGTGGATAATTCTTCTTTCTCTTTTCTTCTTCTTTAACAATTCTGGAACTTGCCTCTTGAGTTGGTCCAGGTATGAAACTGACCTGTGTCTTAGCGTTCTTGAAACCTTACTGAGAGTAGTCGAGGATGAGGATCAACGTAGGAGGAACCTCCGGATAAGATACCTGGATTACTTATTGATCTCAAATTAGGTTTAAAATACCTTACAGCCAGTAATCCTAGGTATAACTTGGATTACCTACTGAAAGGGAATTTTCGAATCTCAGGGGTAAGACACCTGTATACAAATACATAACACAATAGTACGAAAGCTTTTGTTAGTGAGACAGAACGATCTGCTTTGGTATTGGATTATAATCACCTATTAAAATTTTCAGTCTGTGAAACATTGTGAAATCAGAGGGAAATGCTTTAGAACAAAATATCGCATGACTATAATCTAGTTCTTCCGGTCACAGATTGGCTGAAGATGGTAATCCACAGCGAGACCAAAATATCTCAAGCTAATTATGATGTTTTGACTTGGTCAACTATTGTCCGAGGCAGGGCGGAGCCGAGGACGTTAAATGTGCGAAGATCAAAAAACATGTTTGATCGAACAATGTTTTTTCATGATGCAGATAAAATACCAATAAACGTATCCAACTATCAAATTGTATTTGAATTTAAAGTTATTCTAATTAACTACTCATGTGAACCCAGTAGTCAGAGTTGTAATGTTTACTTGAAGAAACAGTTGATGTCCTTGCCACATAAAGATAACAAAAACAAACCTTTATTTCCTTGGGAATAAAAGTGCAACTTTAGCTCGTCAATACATGTGTCTAAAGCAGTACTTAGAGCAATATGACAAAGAATTATTTAAATCCTGTTGATTTTGTTCCTGTTGAATGGAGTGACTGTCAAGGATGTCAGAATGAGCGGAATATCCTGGAGACCGAGATCCCAGATTGCAGTTCACAGAAGAGATTCTGGACCACAACTTGGATGGCAGAACAACATTCCTCAATCTCCCCATCGTTCACTTGGAGATTGACAATCACGCATCATTGCTCATTCTATAAGAAGTTGATTAGCTTGGTCGTTAAATTATGCTGACGACTCAGTGCTACATCTACGGCCCCTTCCTAAAAAGTTCTGTTGTAGTTGAATTAGAATTCAGAGTGGGGGAAATTTCTCATGATGAATTTCGTTGAAGATATTTAAGAGATGTAAATATACGCATGAGCAACTTTCATCCCCGATGGTTCTGGTAGGTTTCTCTTCTTCTATCTGATTTCCCTTTTGGGAGGTGAAAAAAACTGTTGATTAAAAATACTCTTCAGTAAAGAAAACTGTTGATCATCCCTTGCAGACGTGACCCGAATTCCAAAAGCAATTATGTTCATAAAAATCATATTCTTCTTTTGACGAGTAAAGTAATGTCGTACCTTCCTACAGTAAAAGTGATTCCGAAATCTCGTTAAAGGCAACCCCCATCAAGTGATACATTTCTTTAGCCCTTGATGATTTGATCAAAGAAATATAATTTAGTGCAAATGTGAGATCTGTCTATATTATACATCTAAAGAAAAGTCGTAGTCCATTTAAATGGCTGATTGCGTGGTATTTTGGACACTTTCGGCCTTATTGTTGGTAAAACAGATAAAACAGTTTTTTAAGAGTATAAAACATATAAATTTTTAAGACTGAGCCAATACATAAAAGAATAGGAAATTTTCAACGCTCTACGACGCCTATGTATTATTTGTTGGCCATTCAAAGTTTAGAACACACCAAAGTCTGCACTCTCAACTTTGACTGGCCACCATTTTGTACTGGGTTATTTAGATACCTCAAATTTGCACCATTAGGCTTCTTTTACCATGGAAAACCAGTGTAAGGTTTGATTAACGGTTTGCATTTCTAAATAATCTTATCTTGGCTGGGACTCGTGGCGTGGACCTGTAATCCAGCTTCATGGAGGTCAGGTTTTGAGGATGATATAGGTCTAAAGCGGCTCGGATAGTCTCAGTGATCATCTGATGATGGCTATTAATTAATGACCCATTCTAAGGAAGAGTCTGCCTTAGTTTGTAACAAGACTACACCTCATAACTCATTACTACCACTCATCACACTCATCCTTCACCACATATTTGCCTTAAAATACCCTCATGAGAGTGGTCGGCATCTCAAATAGTGATAGTGATTTTGATTTGATGACAAAATTTTTTCCAACATTACCTTTTCCCAGCCACAATAGACGGCACGGATATCGTCGTAACTTCAATCACAAGTGACCTCACAGAGTGAGCTAATACTTTACACGCGTTAGTCTAATGTGTTGGCTAAAAAACAGACATTACAGAAACGTTCTCCGACAGACCAGCGCAGACCTTGATGTCGGTGATGTCAGACAATTTGCCGGACCTTGTTATCAGAACTAGAGCAGATCAGCAGATCGCAGAAGTCGGAGTGAATGTCTGTGAATATTGGGTTCTGTGAAGGTCACTGAGACACCTTGGCTAACTCTTCCGCCCTCGCTGATGTCGTGGTCGGATCACTGCCCCCGGGCCAACTGGGTCAGGGCAGGGTGGCCTGTCTTGCCTAGGCTAAAAAACTGCGGCAGTATCCACGAGACAAACTACGAATTGCACTCACTGTTACTTTTCAACTTGAATAATCTCTCTGAAGTTTGTTGTTGACGATGGTAGAATTTCTGAAATGAATGAATGAATGAAAATAGTTTATTCCATTGATTCGTGCTACAAATAGTTACAGTAAATTATGGATTTACTCCCCCAAAAGAAATCTTGTGCTTGGGGGAGAGTCACTGTCTCTGAGTCCATGTACAACAGATTATAACACAGTTTCACCGCACTAACAACAGTAAATAAAAACATATATATTATAAATAACGAAAACAATTAAACTATGGTTACATAAAAATAAATAATACTAACAAAAACTGTAATAGTTACTCCAAAGTTTACACACAGATTCAGCCGAGATTATACGTAAATAGCGATTAAACGTATGTTATCTGAGCTCACTCCTCCGGACCAAGGCACTCAAGCGTTCCTGGGCTGGACGCCAACACAGTCGCTGCCTTCAAAAAAGGAAGCCGGCTTTTCGCCAGCCCGTACTTGACATGACCAAGGACCGGAGGAGCGAGCACAGGCAAAATGGACTGGGGTTGAAATACAACTTTAAGCGCACGCCACAGTTATATTATTACATGTATAATACACAATACAATTGATTTATTTACCAATGACGATGTTTTGTACTTTCAGGCTGAAACTGACAGAAGACTCTGGGAAAGGTTTAAAACCTCCAAAACATGACGCGGATTTCTACGATCCATTCAAAAACAGAGACATGACACATGCTACCCCGTAAGTATATGAGATTATTTTAAGTTTCGTTTCTAATGTATCGTTTCTATGTTATATACAGGGTGAGTATTAAAAGACCACCCCACCCAATATCACACCCCATACAAAAATTTGTTGACACCACATTGCCTTTATAGTTTAGAAACGTGTCTTCTTTCAAATCAAAATACGGTCTCGTAAGAGGAAGTGACATTCACTCTTGTGAAACTAGAGGCAGGGAAAAATACCGAACTGGGAGACACAGAACGGCAGTTCATGAACGTTTACCTTCTTAGGTAGGAGTTGAACTCGTCAACAGGTTGCCGAATTCGATCAAAAGTGAAAAGTGCCCCGGAGATCAAGGCTTTTAAAACTCGTTTGAAAAAGCATTTTATAATACAGGCGAGTGATATAACGAGAGTATAATCGGAATGAATGGCTCGATTTTATAGAGCTTTAAAATATTACTTTTTTCATGATTCTGTATGTAGTAGGCCTATAACCTCTGACAAAAGACTCCGTAGATCTGAAGCCGAAGGCCGAAGCGAGGCTGTAAGCGCAGCGAACTGCCTCGTTACGCCCATGATCATACAGGAGGCCAAGCTGAGGCCGAAGGCTGAAGCGAGGCTGTGAGCGTAGTGAATTCGAGTAACAAATTGCGTAGGAAATTCGGCTTAGCTGCGTGTCGGCCTGTTACGTGATTGTTTGTTTTGATTCTGCGGTAGGCACTGCAGAGAAAGTATTGTTTGTCTCGTTGATTGTACGTCTTCAATTCGTCGTATGATTGCCAAGTTTTCTCCACCGTAGATGTGACGTGAATCTAATGAGCACTGACTTCCGGTTGATGGTTAGTTCCGGTCTCCGCTTCGCAAACTGTGCGTAGCCGCCATCTTGGATCTTGCGTTCTAGTAGTTTATCTCTTTGTGGGAAATATCGTTTTGCTAATTAGTAGTCTACAGTGTTTTTGGTTTGAGCAGATCTTTAGTCACTTAGTATCGTTTAATTCAATGGTGTATCGTTTGAGCACATTCGGCTTATGTTTGAGCACATTCGGCTTATGTTTGAGAACATTCGGCTTATGTTTGAGCACATTCGGCTTATGTTTGAGCACATTCGGCTTATGTTTGAGCACATTCGGCTTATGTTTGAGCACATTCGGCTTATGTTTGAGCACATTCGGCTTATGTTTGAACACAACGACTAAACAGCTGTTCAAAACTTTTGGTGTATTTATAAATATAAATACATTGTTGTATACGTACATTGGAAAATAGTTTTCACCGCAATCTTATTCTGGAGGATTGAATTTTTGTCTTCACATGATTATTAGGTAAAGTGTCACAAGTTTGTTTACAACTTTAATAAAAGTTAGTCGTAAATAAAATATTTATACATTATTATTAACACCCATTTTTGAAGGAAACGCCCTCTTCCTTCCAGGAGGTCACTTTTGGTGTAAATTATCCCCGTTACAAGAAATTCGCAAGGGTTCACGGTAGCGCTTGTGGCTACGTGTGGGCTATGTTTTCATACTTTACTTTTGCTTTGAGACACTGGCCACTCTTGGGTGAATATGGGATGATGGTGAGTGTTCTGATGGATGATGAGATGTAGTCTAGGGCCGACTGTTCCACAGATTGGGTCATATTCACCTGCGCCACGGCTACGGCTGCCCACACTCGGCGGTGACGTGTTGTGCGTGTTGCAATGTCTACTCCGCCAGTCCTGCGGCAGGAGGAGGATGGCCTTGCAGACCGTCACAGCGCGCACATCTGGGTCAACAACATGGCATTTTAATTGTGCTCTTATCTCCCCCGTAGTCACGTGACGTTCACCTTCAACTCTACGTGTTTGCGTAAAGATATATTTTGGCGTAAGGATCGATTCGTAAAGATTGGTTTTTGATTAACTAGTTGGCTTTGAAACCGATTGTGGGATGTCCACTGATTAGATTTGCCTATGTGCTTTGAACTCCTTGATATAAGCTCGGATGGAACCTGAGGTTAAAACTTTATTACGGACGTTTTCCGTCGTTTTTCCATCGTGTCTGGCCAGTGACCAGTCGTCAAACAGCCCCATTGGCTGGCTCGCAGCAGTGGACGATCAATCACAGCCGTGAATCAGACTCAACAACTGTAACAGAGAACACAAAAAATACCTATTTAACACAGCTGATTCTTAAGTGTATTGATGAATGCGTCAGGTTTTTCTAATAAAGGAGTTAAACTGATTAACCAAACTGTAGACAAATTCCTACTCGGTGAGTCACGAAAACTCATTATGGGCCGAAGCCGATCCGAATATTTGAACCTCAGAAATTGTACCATCTTTAAAATAAACTTTAAACCAAGGATACGACAGTACTTTGGAAAATTTCAATCACTTATATCAAAAGAAAACGAATTCTCATGAGTACTCTCTAGAAGTTAGTCAATCTTCATCTCAGCGGGTGAGAAATTAAATAGCTGATATAACTGTGTTAGAAAGTACGCATCGACTTCAAAACATCCTTATAAACAGTCTTAGTTTGAACCTGTCTACTGTCTATCATTAACGATAACAACTTTGGCAACTGTCCAGGAGATCTTTGACCCAATCTTCAAGGCTAATTAATCACCTTACTCGAATACATCCTTGTCGGGCAGAGAACACAATCAATGAGTACTTAAATTAACTAATGTAGATCTTAATTCTTAGGCTTTCGCGGCCGGTATCATCACAAAGCTTCCGGTTTACACCGCGTCACAGTTAAACTACAAATACTGCTAGACGTTTCGACCTCGCTGTGGAGAGTCATCCTCAGTAGCTTGTTGACTGGCTGAGTCTCAGCAAATTTTATTGCATTGGCATTTAAATTAAACATATTGTAATCGTTAACTGTTTGTATGTCTTAAAGTGTCTGTCTGCTCGTTCTTTCATTGAAATCCCATTTAAACATACAGTTTAACTTTCATTCTGTTTTACCTTCCAGCTTGGTAATAGTATCCCTGCCTTAAGTTTCTGAAAAGTGTACGTCTGCACATCTTATGTTTTTTATTTGAAAATGAGACACGTAGAGTCTTAAAATCACGTGAAAGTGGACGGTGGTTTTATACATAAAACGTATCCATGTAAGGGCATGATTTACATATATGTATATATTTCAGAGACACGGGCGCCCTGCTGCATCTACTCAAGAGCAGCCTGGGCTCGGGGATCCTCGCGATGCCCAACGCGTTCAAGAATGGAGGCCTCGGCTTCGGCATCATAGGCACCATCGTCGTGGGCATCATCTGTACCCACTGTGTCCACATGCTGGTGAGTAGCCTCACACTCATAGTAGGTAGATAGCGCATAAATGCAGCTTGGCTGAGGTAGGCAGCTCAACGTGGTTGAGACAGTTTATAGGTTTAAGCATCTTGCGTCTCAAAGGATCAAACCAAAGACAATGTTATGGGAAGTAGATAGCGCATAGATAGCACATTGTTGAGGCAGCAAAATCAACATAGTTTCACAGCCTAAGCATAGATAGCGCATTGCTAAAAACCCCAATAATACTGCAGTTTTATTTCAACATCCAAGCAATTCAATTTTGTTAACACGGAAAAACAGGTTCTGATTTTCCTTGTTTCTCAATGTTTTTAACATTCAGCGCAGGAAGTTTATTGTTTCAAAGGTAGAAATTCCAAAGGACTTGAATTGTCGCATGGAGAAAATTAATGGAGTAATGGTGAATAAAATCTTGATTGCCTTGCACAGGTTTTCTAACAATTAACTACCTGGAAGTTTCACGTGTACGTTAGATTTTTAAGTTGTTCAAACTCAAAACTTGAAGGGTTCGCTTCCAAACCAAGATATTTTTATACCATTACTGCATTTATTTCCTCGATGCAACAATTCAAGTGTTTAGAATACAAAATTTGCTCATTAATGAACAGTTGATAATTCAGCCTAAAGTTTTGATTTCCACGACCTTATTAACGAATTTCCTTTGCGAAAATGAGATATTCATGCCGTCAGCACGGTAAGACCTAGGCCCGGGACCCTGAAATGAGCACCGATCCTGACCACCAAAACACGTTTTTTCAAAATGTATATATGTGTATCATCTCTACAGGTCGCATAGCCTATTTGTCTGATTATCACCAAATTCGGCACAAATGCTCTTTTTGTTAATATCTCGGTCGAGTTTGTTAACCAGCAAAGTCAGACTCCCCTTTCGGTGGGACTTTTCATCTAAAAAGGTGTTTTAATGGTCTAAAAACAGTAAAATTCGACCAATTTTCGTGAAATTGAAATAAATATGTTTTATGTTAGTCTATATATTAATATTAAACAAATTTCCCCCATCAAGTTATTTCAAAATGGTGGCAGAAAAAGTGACTTTTCGCTATATTAGTATGAGTAGTCAGATTTGATTGAAGTTAAAAATGTGATTTATTTTCGTGATATGTAGTATAAATTTCAGTAGAAAACGCCGTAATTCTATAGCCAAAGTGATTCTGTAACGCTGGTGATAATACAGGAGGCCAAGCTGAGGGCGAAGGCGGAAGCGAGGCTATGAGCGTAGCGAACAGCCTCGTAACACTCGTCATTATATAATATAAAAGTATGAGGCCGAAGGAAATTTCATTCACTCGTGCCAGTAGTGCTTTAGCGCTTAGCTGCATGTCAGCCTGGTTTAACCTTCTCTGATACATTAGAACCCACTATTGGCAACAACAGCACACTTAAACAATCAGTTAGTATACTTCTCAGGAGTGTTCATGAGATTAACATAACGATATAACGAAGCATGATTCGGCGATTAATCACGGACAGACCTGACCTCTGGAGTGTTCGGTCTGTGGACTCCCTCTCATCTAGTCACGTCATATCCCGGTATCGTCACGTGACGGTGTGCCGTGACCTTGGGCTCGACAATGGCAACAATCACACGCATTGTTGATTGCCAAGGTCACGAGCCACGCCACAGTACCAGTGCTGAACATCATTCATTACTTCATCTAGATTGTGTCCGAATAACTTAATGATGTCATCAATTTAAATTTAATATTGAACCGAGTTTTACTACGCCTCTTTGGTTGACCATGGTTTATAGACGTCAAGCAATGAAGAAAATGATCGGTGTGAGTTTTCTGACAGCGATACATCTGATGGATCTAGAACTAAAGGTGTTTTGTGAAAGAGCGAAGTAGTCAAGAAATTTTAAGTTGTCAAAACAGTGTTAACTTTAGTGTACTTTTCCTGCTCTGATTTGGCCTTAAAGTGAAAAATAACAACATTTCCAATGATCCGTTCGGGAATTACTTTTAGTCAGAGTCAAATGAGAACAACGTTAAAAACGAAGATAGAATGTCTCTAAATAAGCAACTGATTTAACACTATTTCACCTCACAACACCAAAGATTATGATCAGGAAAGACAGAGAAGGAACACCTGACAATACTCTCAAGTGTAGAACAGCAGGTTGATCAAGTTTACGACCTGTCAAAGACACTTTGAGGAGAAACCACCGACCGTGGAAGCAGGTGTGCCAATTTCACAACTGTAAACCGTGGCAGAACTCACCGTGGTATAAACACAAAGATGTTTTTATGGTTCAACGAACCACAGCCACGCTGGGCTTCCCTTGGACTTGACTGGGAGAATGGCCTTCAACTGACATCAACATCGCATCATCCAGATGAAAAGAACTCGGCAAGGTTGGCGAAGAAGATGGCTTTGTCAGTTGAATATGAGGGCATGTCCGGGATTATTTGGAAAACACGAACCACCTAAAATTGGTAGGATAGTGTGAATTTTTATCCTATCGATATGAGGATGATGGTCTTTATTGAAAACAATCGTTGTCTAGGGTTCTTTAGGGAATATTACCAAAGATTATGTTATAGTAGGTAGATTGCGCATGGATTCCACAAGGCTGAGGCAGGAAAATCAATATAGTTCGGCAGCCCAAGCACAGATAGCGCTGCGAAGGAATTATTTCAAGAGTCTCAAAAAGAGCAAATGACGCACGCGTAAGTTTGTTCGTTCTCGATTTGGTCACATTTAAGTCATCAATTTCGCACAAACTGGAATATGTCGAGCCGAGGGGGGAGAATGACGGTGAGAGAGGGCAGCGCTCGCAGCCCTATCTGTGCTTGGGCTGCCATAACTATGTTGATTTTATGGCCTGAGCCCAATCTACCTACTCATAATATTATCTCTGGTTGTATTTTCAAGAAGACCGCAAGAGCCAGTGAGTCAGTCAGCTAGAAGAGATTGTGACGAAGGTTTGTTTACTAAGAACAGATGTTCATCACTGGTGAATTCATCTGTTGCAAATAGCGAAGAGCTTAATTACACGTTTTGTTGCAAAGACACTCTCAGCACTTATCTGGTTCTTGAGGTTCGTGCGTTATGCGTTAATAGATTCAAATTTCGTTTTAAATTTCAACCTGTTGTGACATTCTGTGGGACATAAATCATGCAACGTTATGTCAGTAAGCATTAGCGTGGTTTTTAGACATTTTATAACCAAATCTGATTTTAACAACATAAACTGTATTGATTAATGATATCGCAATATAATTCAGGTGTTTGGGACTTCTGAACAAGCCTGGGGCCTTGAAATATATTTATTTCATTATTATAATCAACCTAAAAGGGACTAAACCATATTGAACTGTGATAAAATCAAGATATTATTGGACTATTGATGTTCATACATTGAATTATATAGCCTAACGATGTATTTTAGACTTTGGTTGCAAGTTAAATCGAATAAAATATGTCCTTAAATCGAAACCACTGAAGCATTGTCTGCATGGTTAAATTAATTGACGGAATGAAGGTAGCTTAAACTTACATGTTAAAAAACTAATAATGATTTACATGTATTAGACTTTTCATCATCTTTTCTTATCAACAACCATACAGAGACAAAAGACCCTAAACAAGTCATAAAATAATGAATATCTTACAAAATATAGCCACGATAATTACTAAATGACTAGCAATAAGTCGCCGACAAAAATAAGTGCTCATAAAATTCTCTCACTTCTAAAATTGAAAAGCTGTCGAATGTTCACAGCGTGTTTCTTGTTGATAAGTTTGAAACCGATTGCAACTCCTTATCAACCAGTGTTCCCTCCTTGCTCATAATAAGCGGTTTAATTAAGTCTATTATTACAGACGTTTTCTATAATTTTTTAATGGTTTAGGAATCTGGAGTATGATTACGTCTTCGGGTGAAAAGAAGCACAAAACATTAGAAAAAGATAGTGCTTAAATGTAATCGGCGTATGCCCTCTACCCCCAAACAACACGAGTTTTTGTGCTTTTCTCTTTTTGTGTGTTTTCTTCTTAGAAAAAAAACAAATAAAGATAAACCTCATGTTTGGTGGTTAGTGACGGTCAGCTTGTACTGATAACTTTTAGGCACTATCTTTTTCCAATGTTTAGTGTTATGCTTTAGGTTACTTTTCACCTGAAGATCCCGTTTAAGAGGGCGCAGAACCTGTCGGTCATTTTTTCCCCATAAGAACAATGTAAAAACAAGCTTTTTGTTAGACACTTCACGCCTACAATTTCCATTAGATTTTTAAAAATAAGTTTGATTTGAAAGATGACAATTTAATGCAGTGACTCCGCTGACCACATTTTTGAAAGTTTTATTAATTTACTAATAAACACAATAATTTTAAATAGAAAATTCCTTCAGTTTTTTATTTATGTCATGGTTTTATAAATGATAAAATAGAAATTCAGCTCAGCGGAGTCACTAAAAATTTGAATGCACTTTAAAACAAAGTTCGGATAGAAATCCGATGAAAATTGTAGGCGTGAAGGGTCCCAAGAAAATGTATGTTTTTACATTGTTCTTATGGGACGAAATTCAAGATCACAGCCACTACTGCGCCACTCTCGCAGCACTACCTGCAGAGTGCTACCTCAGCTGTTCGGCATTTATGCGCAATCTACTTACCATAACATTATCTTGGATTAAACGGCGTCACGCCACATTTTAAGAGCTTTGTCTTCACACCAAGGCTGAAAGGACCAGTTCGCAATGAATGAATATCTCCTTGGACTAGAAGAGAATGGAATGGAAGCTAGGTGGGCAATTATTACGACACGTCTGGTAGGTGAGCAGAGGATATGGCTACTTTAGCCACAGTGTAGCTTTGCTAATGAGCGGGGAAAGGCAGGGGTGTCCAACAACAGAGCGAGGTGATCCACTAGCCAGTAAATGCATTTACGATACTGTATAGTGTACTTATGGGATATGTGGGCAATATTGTCCAAGGAGCTCTAGGCTCTTTGTTGTTGACGGTGGTAGAATTTCTGAGGTTAAAATATTATTACGGACGTTTTTTATAGGTTTTTAGTGAATAAGAACACGACGTTTCGTGATCTGGAATTTAATACCTTCTTCAGGAGAAAATAACGTAAAAAATCACATAAATTAGGAAATGAGCTAACCTAAGATCAGCGCAAGCCAGTCACCTACCACCAAATAACCATATTTTTTCCTTGAACTTGTTAGTTTTATAACATTATTTTCAAACACTTTACAAAAAAAAACAAATAGAGTAAACAACAGCCTCGCTTCGACCTTCGGCCTCATACTTAAGTGGCCCAATATCATGTTCGTCCTTTGGCCTCAGACTTACGCATTCGCGTTTACTGCAAGTTGTATTACACATTGTAGGTAAAACGTATTTAAATCTTATTGAAATCGGACTACTAATAACGCTGCTATAGCGAAAAATCACTTTTATTTGCCGCCATTTTGAAGTGATTCAGTGAATTTTCATAATTTGGAGTATATTGGTGGATACCTTACAATACTTAAATTCGAATTTCATCAAAATTGAATAAAAGATACTGGTTTTAGATAATTAAACCCACTTTTTTGACCAAAAGGACCGTTGAAAAGAATGCTCAAACATGTTCTGGGGGTCTGGATGGATGCTCATTTCATGGTCCCGGTCTGGGTCTTAACTTGCTGACGGCATGAATATCTCATTTTTCCAAAAGCGGCAATTCGATGATAATATTTACAAAAGAAAGTGTCTACGGCAATGACCCAATTTACGGTAAGAGCAACCTTCTAGAAATCAGATTAATCATTTGATTAGGTGCCATAAAGGGTAATCTTTCAACAGCTGACTCCATAAACCATTGTTGCTGCGCTATCAGCTGTTAACTGGTTGCAGATTAATTTATCATCTGACACCTCATTAAACTGAACCTTTGACAGTAACTGTTCTGCTACAATATACGAGTGTTACTGACGCGTATACCTTGACAAAGTCAAAATTGTTTATTGTTGTTAACAAATGAATTGCAATAACAAACGTCATTTTAACAAATTATCAATGATCTTCAGGTAACAGTTTTCATCAGATGTCGATAGGAGTCGGTGGCTGAGGAAACATGAGAAGAAGAAGGGGTCTCCATTCGCGTAGTATGGAATGTGTTTTCAATAGCAGGAAATTCAGAAAAATAGCCTATAATCGCGTTGAGAAGAAAATTTGTAAATAAACTGCTAGTGCGTCTCCGGAACTATATTGAACATCACCTACCCATACTAAGGTATTAATTCAGTGCCCCGGTTCAGAAACATAGAAATACGAAACCGATCAACACTATTCTAGACAGCATTGAACTTTCAAGAAGCTAACGACCATTCCTGAAGATATCGTTTTGATAGTGTCACAGCCAATGACTGGGACTCGTGGCGTGGTCCTGTAATCCAGCTTCATGGAGGTCAGGTTTTGAGGATGATATAGGTCTAAAGCGGCTCAGATAGTCTCAGTGATCATCTGATGATACCCGCATCAACTCCCACCATCGTTTAGACATATCAGACCATCACCTGTGTGGTTCGGAAGTCACGTTAAGCTGTCGGTCCTTGTATTTCCATTGGTCATTGGGCTATTAATTAATGATCCATTCTAAGGAAGAGTTGGCCTTAGTTTGTAACAAGACTACATCTCATAACTCATTACTACCACTCATCACACTCATCCTTCACCACATATTTGTCTTAAAATACCCTCATGAGAGTGGTCGGCATCTCAAATAGTGATTTAGTGAACACCGACAGTTGGCATCCTTGTTCCAATGGACGGTTGGCAGCCCTGCCATTACTAGGATAGCAGACACACTGAATTGAAGTGACTGAATATGGTAGTCCAAAGAGAGGCCGAAATATCTCAAACTAATTATGAAGATTTTTACTGGAAGAACTAGAATATAATTTGTTTTTCTTTATTTTTTCCGGGTTAATGTTTTACTTTCAGTAATCACTTATATTACTAAGTGATCTGTGATTGGCCACTGAATAGAGGTTGGACGCCTTTCACTCTGGGGGCTCGTTCAAGTTTAGTTTCGGGATTCCGCGAGAGCCCGGGGCAAGGCCGGCGACCTAAATAATGCCTGAGTCAAGTTCAGCCGCAACCGGTTCTAACAAGATAAACGGCAAAGAAATTCATTACCATGTAAACACACTCGTTTTGGTCGTTTGGTCGCTCATGTAACACAGTTCCGTTTAATTTAGGATAAGTACATATTGTCTATATTTTGTAGTGTATACAGGGTGAGTTTTATTTTTAAAACCCTTAAGGGAAGGTTTTTATATAATTCTAAAGTTTGAATTTGACATACTTTGCGTCACCCACCCCTCACCCAAAAACAAACCAGGGAGGAGGCCCCAAATTTTTTAAATACACCCCTTGTGGCACCTCAAAGGAAAGGGAATTTTAATACAATATCAACGACGCAAATAAAAACTTTTAGGGGGGTTCTTATTTAAAAATTGGGAGGCCCTTCCCCCGGTTTTAAAGTGCGTGACGCAAGGAACTTTAGAATGTATATAAAAACATTACCTAAAGAGCTTTTGAAAATACTTCTTTTTTAAAAAGTTTAGGTGGGGGCGCATTTTACATTAACCCTGTATATGCATTTAGTACAGCGAACTAATGTAAATAAACACATCGACTCTAAGTTGTTAACAAATAGCAACAACTATTAAAGAGGAGGCCCAGTAAGCCAATTGAAATACATTTAGCGAATTAATATACTATAGAGTCAGTTGTATAGGTGACTGACTAAATGAGTAAATGATTACTTCTCAGCATGCTACCTCAGTCAACCATATACTCATTTAGAAGCTCTTAGTATGAAACCTTCGGGAAAACTTTTTTTAAGGCTCTGACAAGTTGGCGGCCATAAAAGATGGCGTCTGAAAATCTGTCCTTGTACTTAGCCGATATTTTGCATCATAGTGGCAAAACAGTTGCTCGGATTTTCAATCTGATGAAAAATCATTAGCGTAGAGAAACATTTCCTACAACTTTTGATTTTAACAATTTGTCCCACCTTTGACGGTTTTGTTACTAGATCAGTTTGAAGGTAAAATGTCGACAATTCAACTTTTCACTGTGTTTGGGCTCTTAGTTACGGTACTTATCAACCACCCAGACATATAAAACTGATGTGTGGGTATGAAAAAGGTTTTAATTTGGGGAAGCGTAGCCAATGCCTTCAAAATACGAGGCCGTAGGCCGAGTAGGGGTGAGCCCGATGGGCGAGTTAAAGCTACAAAACTGAAAAGCCATCCACGTGTAGTATAAAAGTGCCAGAATATGATAGGTACACACAGGCCACCTACGTCACCACGTACTGGCTGCGTGATGGCTCTCTGTCCTTTCTCTAATGCTGTGTGCAATCAGCAAAGAGTATTGCGGCAACAGCTTCTCGTATATAATATAACAGCTTGTGTCGCCATAGATAATCTGCGGTTGCTACCTCTTCGCGCTTTTAATTCGCTTCTCTATAGTAAATATCCACTTGAACAAAATGTAAACTCTAAATAAAGGTCTCCCAGTTATCGTGGATCATCCTGAGCGCCGCTTGCATGAGTGATTCGAATTATCTCTGCAATTTGTTACTCTTATTCGCTCCGCTCACAGCCTCGCTTGGGCCTTCGGCCTCAGACTTACGTATTCTTTTACTGCAAGTCTTATTACATATTGTAAAGGGAAAGGTATGTAAAATTGTATTGAAATTAAAGCATTTATAAGGCTGTTATAGCAAAAATAACATTGTTTGGCTGCCATTTTAAAACTGCACAATGGATTGTTATAATTTTTAGTACATTGTTGTATACAATTAAAACACATATTTGTCTAAAATTTAATCAAGACCGGACAAAATTTACTGCTTTTAGATCATTAAAACCACTTTTGACCAAAACTCCGCCCCCCAAGTGCACTTCCGGTAGCCTGATTTTTCTGGCTAACGAACGTGACTGAGATATTTACAAAAAAACATTTGTACAAAATTTCATGAAAATCGGACAACACATGCGACCTGCAGAGAGTACACACATATACTGTATACATAATTATGTACAGTACATAAATTGTTAAACAATGCTTAAAACGTGTTCTGGGGGTCAGGGTCAGGTGCTCATTTCATGTTCCCTGGTCTGGGTCTCACCATGCTGACGGCATGAATATCTCATTTTTCCAAAGGAAATTCGCTAAAGATTATCCTTGCACACCCAACCTACCCTGATCCAGCTCGGCTTGTCAGCCAGTTTCCCAATAACCGGATGTTGCAAAACTCCTTCTTCCTGTGGATACAATTTGTTTCCACACTGATTAAAACACACGTTCATTATAATTGCGAGATAAACAGAACAAGTTTTTGTAAGCAATCGCTTCACAGCCTTACTTGCCTTCTCTCAGCAACGTTAAAGTATTTTATTTACATGAAATCCTTCATGATTTCAGAATGAGATCTACATGTGTTTCTTGTCTCAATGCCTGTTAGCGTATTCAAGTTTGAAACAAATCAGCGAAATTTCTCACCAAGTAATTTAAGATGGTGTGCTTTTAGTTCTTTTATCTACTATGGAAAATAATTCTCACTAAATAGTGGAAGGAAACCTCTTAATAGGATTGATCACTCCAGAAAAGGTTGCTCAAAACATGCTCTCGTAATCCCCCGTTTAGGACGCTATTTCTTGGTGTAGAGATTGGAAAAGTTGTTTTCCATGTTCTCAAAGATTGTCTCCAGGTTTGTAAATTACCAAAAAATATTAAAGTTAGCCAAAAATAAGCTATTTTAAAAGTGTATATTTTTTCATAAGCGGCTTTCGCTTTTTTCGTGTATAAGGAACTTAGAATCACTCCTACCCTATCATATAAACCCGCTTTTGAACGTTTCGGTTCATAAACGGTGTCGGAAACAGAGGACTACAAAACCATGTTTTTGAGTGAGCGGAGCAAATTTGGAATATCGCTACTACCATTTCTCTTGATTGGCAAGGTCGGTGGACGCACGACTCTTCAAAGAACTGAGCCAGACAAGACAACCCTATCCGATGTTTTTGAAACAGAAGATAAACTTAGAATTACACCTACCGAAAATCCTTTGCAGTTTGTTACTCTAATTCGCTCCGTTCACAACTCGCTTCGGCCTTCGGCCTCTTACGTGCAGTTTTACTGCGAGTTTTATTACCCATCTTGAAGCGATAACACGTTTCAAATTTCTACAAAATAGGACTAGGCCCTACTCATTCCGGTGTTTTAGCGGAAAACCACTTCTAGGCCGCCATTTGGAAACGACTCAATGGATTTATATTTTTGGTATATTGACGGATGTTATCAAAATACATACGTATTTAAAATTTCATCATAATTGGATGCAATTTACGGTTTGTAAACTCATTTTTGAGAGAACTCCCCAAAGGGAACTTGCGGCGTTCCGATTTTTCTGGTTAACTAACTTGACTGAGATATTTAGAAAAATAACCAAATTTCATGAAGATCTGACAAAGAAATGCGACCCGTAGAGAGTACACACATAATATACGCATATGTATACACAGAATTGAATTAATGCTCAAAACGTATTCTGGGGGTCAGGATCGGTGGTCATTTCCCGGTCCCGGGCCTGGACCTACCATGCGGACGGCTAAAATATCTCATTTTACCAAAAGAAATTCTATAACAAGATCTAGTTCTACGGCTCTCCCAGCAGATACCCGTGGTTGGTCGCGGAGGTAGACAATGAAGTCTGCATTATTCCTTACATTAGTTTCGTCCTTCGACTTCACAGTTCGCTGCTCCTTCTTCTTCCTGGTATTAAATATCACTCAACGTTTTAAACAAAAGATATACTATAGTTGATTGCATTACTCAGAAATACGGAACAAAATGTACGTGAAAAACTGTACGTACATGAAAAATCTATCTTTGATCTGATGTTACATTAATTAACTGTTTATACATTGTACTTTCTATTCAGCAATAGTATTATCGAAATACTATGAAGTGTAAATAGCATATTGATCTTGTCTAGGGGTTTAGAATATTTTATAAAACTTAATTTACTGTAGAGTTTGAAAATGTTCCAAAGGAAAAACGAACAAATTTTATCTGAAAATCTTGTAGATAAATTCTATTTGTTAGGAGATTCAATTCGTTAGGGAGGTCGAGCAGAGTTTTAATTACTTGAGAGTGTCCTGACTCACTCATAATCAGACCACAGCCCAGACTACAGACTTGGCACTTTGCACACCTGTTTGTGGTAGCCCAAAACCACCCACTAAGAAACGGTTTTGAACATTTTCAAATTTAATGGTGGTTTTACCGCAATTTTCTTAAGTAACTATGACTTTCGCAAGGTAGTGAACACCGAAAAGCACTGATCCGGTTTGCGTATGTGAATGTGATGGGCATTATTTGATATTTTACCGGTGGTTAAGATCTTAGGTGTCCATCAAAAGTCTACAGGTTACATCTAACTACGTAAAACACATTTCAAGAACATTTGGAAAAATCATTAATTTAAAAGTTAGAAACATCAAATGGATAACACAATACTTTAAAAGTTATTTCTGCACAAGCATGTCAATTACCAGTATCTGAAGATTCTGTTTTCGACTACTGTGTTGTTATGAAATCAGCGCGTTAAATCCTTTGGTTTAAGGATGACAATGTCCTACAAAACGCCTCAAAACTCACCATTTCGCATTTCAACTTTAGCAAAATTTACGGGAGAAAGTCCCGCATCCCCTTTTAAGGGGTTGGCGGTACTCGCTTAAAAATGACGTGGTGAACCCACTTCCAAAACCCTGGCTATGCTACTAGTTAGGGGCAAAACAACTGAAAGGGACATCAAATGTGGAAGTTGTCTACAATGTAGGGGCCTATAACAATAACAATGGACTTTATTGCTAAAGAAATTGTACAAAAGGCAACGTTAGGGCTTTAGACTTGCCTACAAAGGTGTTATGGTTTTCTTCTCAAAAAGTAATGTACTAAGATCAAGTTTACTTCACAGTCATATTACTGTAACATATTGTATCCGTAGCGAAGCACGGGTAAACAGCTAGTATAAATACAATAAAGCACAAGTATTTTGTCATGTTTAGTTTTGCTTTCCGCATGTGATTCTTATTGAACTACATTTTTATAACACCCAATCAAAAGGAACGTGCTGATCCACAAATCACAGCCCTAGTCTACCTTGAACAGTAATCTCCTATTGTCTTACCATTGAGATATCAAACCCCTCGTAATTGCAGTGATAAGAGACAATTCCAAACCACTTGCGGATTACCATTCTGGAAATTGCAGGTAGATCTAGATCCGGCATATTCCAGTTTTTTTGGCGAAAGGCTCGACCCTGCCAAGGCTGTCGGTGTGTGTTACGCCTAAGGAACTGGCAGAGCTGACCACATCTCATTACGGAGTCTACGTGCGTCCTCGCCCTGCTGACAATGTAATTACGTACGTGAAGTGAAGTGACACTGACCGCTGATAACAGCTGTGCAACAATGCCGACCATTACCGGATTGAAAGTCAGCTGATAACAGGTGGACTGTGCTCAATGTCTTCGATAAACGGCTGGATTGGCTGCTACGAGGACGTGCGGGAAACCTTTCAGGGCTTTTTAGTATTTGCGATGGAATTCGGATATGTTTCGAGGCCGTATCACTATTTGAGGTGCCGACCACTCTCATGAGGGTATTTTAAGGCAAATATGTGGTGAAGGATGAGTGTGATGAGTGGTGTAATGAGTTATGAGGTGTAGTCTTATAACAAACTAAGGCCGACTCTTTCTTAGAATGGGTCATTAATTAATAGCCAAATAACCAATGGAAATACAAGGACCAACGGCTTAACGTGACTTTCGAACCACGCAGGTGATGGTCTGATATGTCTAAACGACGGTTGGAGTTGATGCTGGTATCATCAGATGATCACTGAGACTATCTGAGCCGCTTTAGACGTATATCATCCTCAAAACCTGACCTCCATGAAGCTGGATTACAGGACCACGCCACGAGTCCAAGTCAATTATCACACATTTTTAAATAAATATCTCTTGTCCGTTTGCCGAAACCCATCAAGTTCATAAGCGAAAGCGATGCTAGCATAAGTGAATCGAATTTCCTTTGCAATTTGTTTGCTCTGGTTCGCTCCACTCACAGCCTCGCTTCGGCCTTCGGCCTCAGACTTACGGGTGTTTTACTGGAGGTTATTCTACATATCGTGAAAGGAAAGCGTATTTTAAATTTCAAAACGATCAGACTATTCCGTTGTTATGACGAAAGATAACTTTTTGGCCGCCATTTTTGAACGACTTGATCGATTTTTGTAACTTTTGGTACATGAATGTACAGACGTATTATAGTACATGCATATTTCAAATTTCATCAAATCGGACGGAATTTACAGTTTTTAGATCATTAAAAGCCCTTTTTTGGTTAAAAAGGTTGGTCCGATGGTTCGATTTTTCTGGTTAACGAAATCAACCAAGATATTTTCAAAAGGAACATATTCACCGATTTTGGTGAAAATTTGACCAAGAATGTGACCTGTAGAGATGATTCACATGTATACATATGTATATAAAATGTTGAACAACATGCTCAAAACGTGTTCTGGGGGTCAGGATCGATGCTCATTTCATGATCCTGGGCCTGAGTCTTACCGTGGTGACGGCATGAATATCTCATTTTCCCAAAGGAAATTGGATGGTTATCATTGTTAACTAATTCCACTTGTGTTGTCAGGTTTGGTGTTCACAAGTGCTGTCTGTGAGGTTGAAGAGACCGAGTCTCGGGTTTGCAGAGACTGCTGAAGTCGCCTTCCAGAGCGGACCTCCCAGGTTCAAAGCTTGGTCTTCTTTTGCCAGGTATATATAACTTAGCCTTTTTCATGTCCTTTGTTTGAAGCTAATTGTTGACGGTTAAAAGGTAAAGTTTGTCTTGTTTAACAAAGTTTTTTTACCATTACGACACATTACAAATTGTAAGTAGTGACTGCGGGAATCGAACCCGCGAGTGAAGGAATCCGGAGTCGAACGCGATGCCAATCCGTCACGAATCCACTGACGGTGTTAGAATTTCTGAGGTACAAATATAAACCCTCCCTGTTAAGAGTGCGCAGTAGTGGCTGTAACTTTGAATTTTGTCCCATAAGAACAAGGTTAAAGAGTGAATTTTCTTGGGACACCTCACGCTTACAGTTAGTATGAAATAAACCTTGTATCTCAGTGATCATCTGATGATACCCGCATCATCTCCCACCGTCGTTTAAGACATATCAGACCATCACCTGCGTGGTTCAGAAATCACGTTAAGCCGTTGGTTCTTGTATTTCCATTGGTCATTGAGTTATTAATTAATGACCCATTCTAAGGAAGAGTCGGCCTTAGTTTGTAACAAGACTACACCTCATAACTCATTACTACCACTCATCACACTCATCCTTCACCATATATTTGCCTTGAAATACCCTCATGAGAGTGATCGGCATCTCAAATAGTGATTTAGTGATTTAAGCGTATTAACTGTTCTAGTGGCTCCGCTGAGCCAAATTATCGTTTTCTCAGTCATAAAACCGTGATGTAAATAAAAAACACTCAATGACATTTTGTAGATGAATTTCTTTGTTTAACCGTGTAAATAGTAGAATTTTTGAAAAGGGGGCCAGCGAAGCCATTACAGTACATTGCCTTCATTCCAATAAAAATATTAAACTTAATTAAAAAATATGTGATGAATATTGTAGCCGTAAGCAGTCTTAAGAAAATGCTTGTTTTTGTTAATTACCTTGTTTTTACATTGTTCTTATGAGACAAAAAACAAAATTGCCCACAAGTACTCTTAAATGCTTTTCTTGACTCTCGTTTTTTTCTTCGATAGTTTGGAATGTCGAATATATTGCTCCGTCCCTCTCTCAGCAGCACTTATTATCTCATCAGCACCTCCGCAACTAGTAATTGTACAATAATGTATGGTTAACTCAATATTCCGACAATGTCGGTCAAAGATACAACCCCTCAAGTATAGTCCCAGAGAAGCATGCCCCTTCTTGGTCAACCCCCGTCAATTGATTTTACTAAGGGAGTAAGTTTTACTTGAGTCGAGCCGTGTCACCTTTGCCCATCATGTCCTTGGACAGTGGATTTACATGGGTTGGGTAACCTCGTGCCACCGGGACTGGGTCAGGACTGCCTGGAACTCTGCCAGAGGATGAGGTCTCACTTGCACTTTCATACTGTTGTCTCGTCTAGGCTCCATCACTACCGGCTCTGTAGGCTTTCCACTGTGACCTTAGTTTTTACTGCTTCAGTTGTCTGTAATAGCAATAACCCTTGGATACGTGACAGAATTTTTAAACTGAAATACTAAAAAGAAGCGTTTGTAGCTTGTGATTGGTGCTTGGCCTGATTCGCAGAGAAGGAAGGTTTAACTTGAATTTTATTGTAAATGTCATATTGACACTATCATAAGTATATATATGTGTGTGCATATGTACATAAGTATGCATGTACTATAATGTGTGTATTATCTATAGGTCGTTCTTTTTGATTGATTTTCATGAAATATGGTACAATCGTTCTTTTTGTAAATACTCGGTCAAGATCGTTAGCCAGAAAAATCAGACCACTGCTAGTCCCATTTTTAAGGGGGACTTTTCCCAGAAAAGGGGTTTATATACTTTAAAACACTAAACTTCATGAGACTTTGATGAAATTTGAAAACATATGTGTTTTTATAGTATTTATTAATATATCAGAAAAATTATGAAAGCCCATCTGGTCGTTTCAAAATGGTGGCGAAAATGTGATTTGCCGCGTTAACAGTGTTAAGTAGTCCAATTTTAATGACATTTGAAACAAATTTTCCATTCATAATTCGTAGTAAAACGTACAGTAAAAGGCCCCGTTAGTCTGAGGCTGTGAGCAGAGCGAACAGCCTCGTAACTCCTACGGTAATAAGGAAATTGCTTCACTCATCCCAGCGGCGCTTAGCTGCGTGTCGGCCTAGTTCATAACTACTCCCACCTGTTCACTCTACACATCCACACTTTGAACCTCAAAGATCTAAAAGAAAGCACAGTCTGAACTGTCTACTGACTACTGAGCGGTGAAGTGTTATTGAATATATCGCGCGTACAAGGATATCTTGGTTTCCATAAGTAGTTGTCGCTTGAGAACTCACGAAGCTTTGCTGCCAAGGTCAAGGTCTCTGAGACAAGGTTGAAGATGCACCTTGCATAATTACTATGTGTAATTTCTATCGTATTTTAAACCAGCATCGATAAGTAAAGTTCAATGCTACTTGCATCAAGGTCGAGTAGGTGCTTGTAATTAATTAGAATACATGATATTAAAAGTTGGAACGATTTAAATAGTCAAAAATGGCTTGCGTCATTTCGTATCAAATAACCGTTAAATTTAGGCGGTACAAATTTAGGTCGAAGTTTTAAAATGTTTGGTATAAACATATTAAATTAACATTAAAAGAACTAGAATTTTGCTAAGTAAGTTTTGCAACGTTTTAACTAATTATGTGGATGACAATACAAGTAACGTGAAATAATGCAGTTTATCTCCAAGATTTACAAACAAAGTGAATAATGGAATAATTGTTTGAAAATTAGTACAGAAATGTACTAATGTTTATCACAGAAAGCGTATCATGGCTTCAAGTGTAATTTATCAATAGTCTTATGTATAATAGTAACTACATAAAACATTACAAACTTATTCAGTAGTTATGTTTATTTTGGCCATACCAAAACCGCTAAACACATTACTAAATAACTATTTTTTACGATTGTTTGTATACGCGGTACAAAACTATTGGGCTTTAACATATTTAAACCAGGCCGACACGCAGCTAAGCGCTAAAGCGCCGCTGACATGAGTGAATCGAATTTACTTTGCAATTTGTTATTCTCATTCGCTACGCTCACAGCCTCGCTTCAGCCTTCAGTGTGACTGCGGCGTAACAATTTGGTACATTGGTGGATACCTTATAAATACATTAAGTATTTCATATTTCATCAAAGTTGATGAAATTTACTGTTTTTAGATTATTAAACCCACTTTTTTACCAACACCTTTTGAGAGGAAAAGGGGGTTCCGGTAGCTCGATTTCGCTGGTTAACGAACCTGACCGAAATATTCACAAAAGGAACATTTCCAACAAATTTCATGAACATCAGACAAAAGTGCGACTTGTAGAGATAACACACATATATACATATGTATATAATGTCTTGAAAAAATGCTTGAAACGTGTTCTGGGGTCAGGATCGGTGCTCAATTCACGGTCCCTTGTCTGGGTTTTACCCTGTTGACGGCATGAATATCTAATTTTCCCAAAGGAAATTCGATAAAAATGCATCAGGCCTTACTAAAGTTACTCTGTGCAAATAATTAGAAGAGGTCATCATTAGGTTCAAAGTAGCAAACGAACGCACTATCAACAAGTTATCATACCGTTCTCGTCACGTAGGGGCGATGACACTGCTTTTCGTGATTGATTCCGTGTGTCATCATGACCTTTTCAGCCGATAACAAGAACCACGTACTTGCTGTGCTGGTAACCCTGACACATTATTGATCAGCTGTTTGTGCTTCATGCTTCCTTGTGTTGGTATTCTGCTGAAGACGTCTTGTCTGCGACCTTCCTTATCACTTCCTCAGGGGCTCGAGTCTGTCACTCCCACCTAAGCTGGAGACAACACATCGTGATGTCATGGGTTGAAGTGATATCATAGTAAAAAGTGTTTTGCGTAAAAGGAAAGTTCGTTTTGTTTTTTCCGGGGTGATTCTTCAAGGTTTTAAGGATATTTTATCAGGCCGACACGCAGCTAAGAGCTCAACTGTCGCTGGCATGAGTGAATCTAATTTCCTTTGCAATTTGTTACTCTAATTCGCTCCACTCGCAGCTTCGCTTCAACCTTCGGCCTCAGATTGTTATATTTTATTACGACGAGTGTTACAAGGGCTGTTCACTACGCTCACAGCCTCGCTTCGGCCTTCGGCCTCAGTTTGGCCTCCGGTTTGATCACGAGCGTTACGAGGCCCTTAGGCCTTCGGCTTCAAGTTTACGGCGTTTTTACTGGAAGTTATACTACATATCATGAAAGGAAACCCCATTATAGTCGTAAATCTCAATCAAATCGGACTACTCATTCCGCTGTAATAGCGAAAATTCACTTTTTGGGTCACTATTTTGAAATTAATGCATTTTCCTGCTTTTTGGTATATTGATGAATCGTAACAAAATACATAATTATTTTGACTTTCATGAAAATTGAATGACATTTACTCTTTTTAGACCATTAAAGCCCTTTTTTGGTAAAAAGTCCCCCAAACGGATTTCGGTAGTCCGATTTTGCTGGTTTTCGAACTCGACCGAGATATTCACAAAAGGAACATCGGTGCACCAAGGTGAAAATCGGACACAAATGCGACCTGTAGAGATAATACGTATATAGATATGTATTTACAGTTTTGTAAAAAATGCTCAACACGCGTTCTAGTGGTCAGAATCGGTGCTCATTTCATGGTCCCGGGCTTGGATCTTACCATGCTGACAGCATGGAAGAAAATTCTATAACAAATCTGCATTGTATTACGCCGTAGGGGAACTCTCATTACAGATCATTAGCAACAAACAGTTCACGCTTTCCTACTGCAAATTATGTATATTACACTCAAGTATGCAAAGTTTTGCCAGGACAATAGTCAGGGTGACTAAAGTTCTCAAGAACACTCGCACACTTTACATGACAATTATGCGAATAATTGAAAACTCCTCGCATCTTCTCTCACTCATCAACATCCTTACCCATTGTTGCTTTGAAGTAGACATTTCCGCACTTGTTCTGTAAATCACTAAATCACTATTTGAGATGCCGACCACTCTCATGAGGGTATTTTAAGGCAAATATGTGGTGAAGGACGAGTGTGATGAGAGGTAGTAATGAGTTATGAGGTGTAGTCTTGTTACAAACTAAGGCCGACTCTTCCTTAGAATGGGTCATTAATTAATAGCCCAACGACCAATGGAAATACAAGGACCAACGGCTTAACGTGACTTCCGAACCACGCAGGTGATGGTCTGATATGTCCAAACGATGGTGGGAGTTGATGCGGGTATCATCAGATGATCACTAAGACTATCTGAGCCGCATTATACCTCAAAACCTAACCTATATCATCCTCAAAACCTGACCTCCATGAAGCTGGATTACAGGACCACGCCACGAGTCCCAGTTTTTAAAAGTTGTGGTAAATAGAAGTTTTGAAGAATTTTTACATCACGAGCACACTCGTACTGAGTTGGTCCGCAATTCCTATTCGTGTTTGGTTTGATGATTTTTTATTGCTGTCATTTTCCATCGTTAGTGAACAAGAGGATCACGACGTTTTCGGATCTGCAGTCTGATCCGTCTTCAGGTGATAGGTAACCTGAAATAAAACAAAAATTAGAAAATGAGCTAGCTTTAAAGTAATCAGCATAAGATGACCAGTCAAAAACAACCCTTTCAATTGATTGCTTTAAGCTTGCTTTCTACCTGGAGAGGGAATCAGATTGCATCCCCAAACGTCGTTCTTCTCGTTCTCTGACGACGTTTATAGATCCTGTCACATTGATAGCAATTATTCCATACTCAATTCCCCGCGTGTGTGAAGTGTCAGCCATGATGGACGTGGAACCTTGTGGAACCCTATCACTCTTATCACTTGCCAGATCAGTGACAACAGTCTCACATAGTCGTGCTGAGACTTTGCCAGGGCCACAGAAGCACCTTGTCACTTCCTGCGTAGTCCCCAGGTCTACACAGCACTCACTGTTATGTGATCAGGCTCGAAGGCCCGATGTTTATGATTATGCCACTCCACTTTCATAGTTATTGGCGTAGGAATGATTTCTGTTGGAGGTTGCGCGGGAGTAAATGAGATCACCTGTACGCACAATTGCAAGGATTGAAGGTTAGTTTAAGTTTCAGTTTAAGAGGATTAGTCAACCAAGCAAGAACCTATGTTTACCACTGAAATAGCGGAGTATTGACTATTTTTTCCGATGGACGAAGAATAGGTAGAAATCCGAGTTTATCTTCTGTTTAAAAAACATCGATTCTAGAAGGGTTGTCTTGTCTGGCTCAGTTCTTTGAAGAGTCGCGCGTGCCGCCGACGTTGCCAGTCAAGAAAAATGGTAGTAGCGATATTCCAACTTTGCTCAGCATGGTTTCGTCGTCGCCGGTTTCCGACGCCGTTTATGAACCGAAACGTACAGATGGCACGTCACTAGCACTGGTGCCAATAATATATGTTGAAACAAATAATAGTGGCGTCACTCCCGCCGGCGTCCCACTGCACCTCTCCACTAAAACTGGCACGTCATTTTAGGTTTAAACGATACACGTTTTGCGCCACTTTGATGCCAGTGACGTCACCGCTACATGCACTTAGGTTAGCACTAATCTTAGAAAAAGTTTGTCACTTGATATTATCTAATCCAAAATATAAATATGTCTTCGTTTCAGACACTGTACTTAACTGCCAGGCTGTATGTAACTGCGACTAAAGCACGAATTGTAATACTGAATGACCGCAGCGGCAGGGAGTGTATACTAGTAGGTGTTGCCGTGGTGACGTTGTTGGTTTGTTCACTTGTTTGACTTCCGCCGGAAACTGACGGATAGGTCCAGACCACGACAATGTTATCACTGAAGAGGAGGTCTCGAACATGAGTTGACCTATTGTAGAGTGTTGCCTTTCTCTCGTACGTTGAATAGAATTGGCAATTTATTAAGCTTTCATATTAAGCTTATGTATCTGTTTTATTGTGATGACAGCAGTTTTACGGGAGAATGAAACTTTAAAATTTAAATCCACACTATGAAACGGGATTGGTCCATTCGCATGTATTAAGAGGATTGATCACTTCAGAAAAGGTTGCTCAAAACATCCTCTCGTAGTCCTCCGTTCAGGATGCTATTTTTTGTGGT
Source organism: Matsumurasca onukii (assembly GCA_018831715.1). Taxonomy (NCBI): domain Eukaryota; kingdom Metazoa; phylum Arthropoda; class Insecta; order Hemiptera; family Cicadellidae; genus Matsumurasca; species Matsumurasca onukii. The sequence continues at coordinate 54,001,855 of CM032060.1, forward strand.
AGAGATTAGAAAAGTTATCTTCCATATTCTCAAAGGTTGTCTCTAGGTTTGTGTTACCTGGCTTTAAAAAGAAATGACGCCAATATTAGAAAAACGTGTTGAAGTTGGCCACAAAGAAGCTATTTGAAAAGTGTATTATATTGTTTACATATTATAGTTTTTGCCTTTTCGTGTTACAAGGAACACGTAGAAACACTCATATTCGATCATATTAACCCGCATTAGTACGTTTCGGTTCATAAACGGCGTCAGAACCAGGGGACTACGAAATTATGTTTGCCAATTATTGAGTGAGCGGAGCAAATTTGTAATATCGCTACTATCATTTCTCTTGACTGGCTAGGTCGGCGGCACGCGCGACTCTTCAAACAACTGAGCTAGACAAGACAACCCTACTAGAGCCGATGTTTTTGAAACAGAAGATAAACTTGGATTTTCACCTACCCCTCGTCCACCGGAGAGAAATAATCAATACTCCGCGATTACACTGGCAAACATGGGTTCTTTCTTGGTTGACTAATCCTCTTAATTAAACGTGCTGCATTCAATGAGAAGTGAGAACTATGTCCCCACCCTTTCTTGATGGCACTTTGTGTTCTTTACTTGAATCTTGTTCTTTTACTAAGTCAGGTAAAACCTTGAGCATTTACTGCTGCAGAAAACCTAACATTGATCTACACTCGGACTACATGATAATGCGCTCCATTTTACATTAAGATGAAGCGAGGGAAAATTAAAATATATCAGACACAAAGTAATAAGTACTAAATCATAAGAACATTGCGGATGAGGCTTTGCTATAATCAAGTTACTGTAATGAATAATATGTGTATATATTAATAAAAACCTTTAAAACTGTAACATGAGCAGGGTTTATGCAGCAAGCGATAAACCTGAAATTATTTTGGTAACACATCAAAAACATGAGTCGTGGTGATTTCTTTTCAAATTAAATATAAAACGAATAGCACAATTTTTTCAGCTTTTGAATTCTGCCCATGTCTTCCTCTGTGATCATTAATACCAGAGAATGCATCACATGTGTTATGTTGTTAGCGTATGATTATATTCTTCATTGATTTGATGTTTGTTGCAGAACGTTTGTAAACACTTCGCTGTTCTGTACTTACTACTTCGGTAACACTGTCTACGTAGTCTTCGTCGCATCCTCCTTCAAACAGGTCAGTTCACAAATCACATAATTTCATTCGCCGAACGGCTGAGGCAGGCAACGGTTGAGGATAATCAACATAGTTGCGGCAGCCCAAGCATAGTCATCTCTTGCCGTCTTTCTCTCCCCTCGGCTCCACATGCTCGAGTTTGTCCGATGTCGATGACTTAAATGTGACCAAATCGTGCGATTTTCGAGAACGAACTTGCGCGTGCTTCAGTGGCTCTACTTGAGACTCCCCTCGCAGCGCTATCTATGCTTGGGCTGCCGAGCTAGGTTGATTTTCCTTCCTCAACCATTCGGAATCTATTCAATTCAATTCATTAAGTATTTAATCAAGTTTCACGTTAATCATTCCAAATTTCACAGTTGTCAAATATTTTAGAGCATGACCATTTCAATTTTAAAGACAATTTTTCTCTAGTACAGTGTTATACTTCTTCATATTGGGTCAGGGAAAGTTTCCTCAAAGGTACTTTTCCTCTGAAATCATTAATATTGCACGTTCTTATAGATTGGTTGTTTAGAATATGCTACTTATTACTATTCTCATGGTATATGAGTTAATGGTTAGTGGCTATAATATGAGGACTATTTAACCTATCTCCGGTTGGCTCAGTAAGATCACGTGACTGGACGGTGTTTAAGAAGGGATAAGTGGTTAGTTCGCTGTGAACCCGACTCCGTTTTGATTTCAGTGCACTTTTAGACGTTCACTTGCTTCACGCAGCTGAGTGGACCTCGAGGGTAAACTAGAGGTGCAAAAGTGCAAAACGCCTAGAGCGGGATTTGAACCCACAACCTCAAGCTCCGTAGTCATAGCGACTAGACCAATATCTGACAACTTGTACAATCTATTAAACATTTAAAACCAAAATTTATTCATCTTTAACGTTTACATTATTCTGTCTTTTTGTAGGTCATAGACCTGAACGCCGAGATAGACCTGAACATCCGCCTGTACATCCTTCTGCTAGCCATCCCTCTGGTTCCCCTGGGCATCATCCGTACGCTCAAGTACCTGGTGCCTTTCTCCGCCCTCGCCACCGCCTTCATCATGTTCAGTCTTGCCATCACCCTGTGGTACACCCTCACCGACCTGCCGCCCTTAGAGACCAGGCATCAGTTCAGCAGCGTGGCTCAACTTCCACTCTTCTTCTCCACTGTCCTCTTCGCCATGGAGGGCATCGGCACGGTCAGTGATGATACGTGCAAACCACAGATAATGTAACGCATACAGAGGTCCAAGTGGATAGGAAGTTAGCAGTGGAATCTCAAATCCATCACCAAGCGTAGTTGCCATTTCGTGCGTTGGCAGAGTGGCCAAATGGTTGAGTGGGACGGGTGGGGGCACTTCGTACTGAGGTGTACGATCTGGCAGCCGCGCTCTCTGGTGGATTTGGTGATTGAACTATCCTTTTCTTTACGATAAAGAAATGGACGTCTGTAAAGAGTATCTGTGGACGTCTGTGACGTAAACTACTTTAGGGACTTAATTAAGGTTACGCTAAAATCTACTCAATGTCAGAATATGTGTTCAAATTTCTAATCAAGCCATCTAGTGGAATCCACAGGAGGCAAGAAGAATAGGGAGACCAAAAATTACGTGGAGAAGGACAGTAGAAAGGTAGCTGGAAAACCAAGGCATGACGTGGAGAAGACAAAGGGACTAGCCGCAAACAAGGACCAATTGAGGGAATTCGTCACGGCCCTAGGACATAAGTCAAGTCAGCCAAATTTCTAAGTTTGAAATAAGGCGGACCTCTTGGCCCTGCGGTTGATCTGTAAAACAAGAATGGTTGATCTGTAATCACCTGTTTTCAGATTTTCAAAACAAAATTCTTTTAAATGTTTTTAAGGTACTCTTGGCCTTTACTATTTCTCACGTTGTTAGCTTTGACTTTGTTAGCTTGAACGAAATCTTCAAGTTTTTAATAAAAGTTTGGAAACATTAAAAAACACAATCTAAATCAAACTAAACAAAGAATACCAGTAGCATTCATTCGACCGCAAAGAATAGAGCATATATTGTCTGTTATTGAATTGGTCACGAATTTCTTCTACAGGTCCTGCCGATAGAGAACTCGATGAAGAACCCGGAGCACTTCCTAGGCTGCCCCGGAGTGCTGAACATCGCCATGTCCGTGGTCGTCTGTCTCTACGCCTTCGTGGGCTTCTGCGGCTACCTCAAGTACGGTGAAGCGACCCAAGGCAGTGTCACGCTCAACCTTCCTTATGACCTGTAAGTACCATTCTACCATCAGAAATATAAGAATTTGTTCAACAATGAAATTTTTTTAAATTGATGTGAAAATAATTTTTTGACATTCTGATAAAACATTCACAATTAGAGAATTGGGAGGGCCAGTGCTTGTACTTCGTATCTAAGATCCCTTCTTTGATCCTGTCTAGTACCTTTAGCATCCTTCCACGCTGCTCCTATTCCTCTGAGATTTAGTTCTCAGAGATTTAGATCTTTCCATCGCATCTTTGGTCTTTCTAGTGGGTTTGAGTCTATTGACCGTCAGTTGTAATTGGTAAAGAACCCGTCTTATCTCCTAGATCAGGTTCACAGTTTAAAAATTAAGTTCAGACCATTTCAAGATTACATGAACTGATTTTTCTGCAGGCTGGGCGAGAGTGTGAAGATCCTGGTAGCCCTGTCCATCCTGTTCACTTACGGGCTGCAGTTCACCGTTCCCTCCGAGATCGTCTGGAACAAGATTAGTCATAGGATCAAGGAAGAGAACCACGAGAAGTGCTACTACCTCATGAGAGCCGCCATGATCCTCGGAACTGGTCAGTACCTCTAGGTTATAATCGTTATGGTTTGTCCTATATACATGGACAATTCGTCTAACAATAATTCCTTTTCTCCTCTTCGCAATTTTTGTTTATTTCCCCTCTAATACAATACTTATGACATATATATGTGTTCAGTTGCCGTTGCCATCGCTCTGCCGGACCTGGAGCCCTTCATCTCCCTGGTGGGAGCGGTCTGCTTCTCCATCCTGGGTCTCTTCTGCCCGGCCATGATCGAGATCGTCACCTTCTGGGAGGAACCTCGCTACTTCGGCGTCCTCAAGTGGCGACTCATCAAGAACATCATCCTCATCGTTCTCTCCATGTTCGCCCTCGTCTCGGGCACCTACGCCAGTGTCAAGCAGATCGTCGAGTCCTACCATTTATAAAAGTTGTCAGTTCCTTCAACAAACCTGATTGGTTCCTCGACGTCGGAGGTTTTGAGTAGACTTAGAACCTTTGAGCGAAAGGTCGAGGGTGATTCCACATCCAGGTCGTGGCGACCCTCCAAGGATCGAGAGGTTGATGGTAGTGGCAGACCTCCTAGTGTGGAACGTCCCAAGTGCTGCAAACCAGAAGTAGACAAGTATAGTTTAGTATTTGCCAAAGCTGGAGTATTTATTTCAATCGAATTTTCGTTTGTCTTCAAATTTTACCCATGACGTTTCGGTCATACACTCGTATAAACTATGTAACGTTTTACTTTAAATCGTAAATTATTTATTACATTACCTTTCCTAGATGCAGCGTAATATTTGATTACAAAATACTTTACAGAGAGTTGAGTTATGTTTCCTTCTATGTATATCCTCTGTGATACCTGTGTTTAATATAAGCTTGTGCTACATTTTATGTATAGAGAAGGTATGTGTTTTAAGGAGGTTCAATCAAATGTTAGTGAGAACTTACAGCATTATATTTAAGATTCCAAAATCAAAATCCAAGACATAATGCGATACTTTAAAATTTAACACTATTGTTTCTTTTCCTTTGCGATGTTCTGGTTTTATTTTTAGGTTAAGGAGAATTTTATTAGGGCTTCTTCTGTCCACTATTTAGTAGGCAATCCTTGTAAATTTCAATCATTCATGTTTTATCACAATTACCTAAACATTTCTTGTCTGTGATTTTTCTCGCCTCAGGTTTCGACTTCACACTTTGTACAGCTTTCAACATTTTATATATATACTGTATCTAGTAAGTTATATATTGACTCGTACGTTTTATAAGCTTACAATTGACTTTAGTTTTAATTGATCATTCAAAACTATTTTTTGAATAGCTGTGTTTTTTATCAATGACAATAATAACTTAGAGAACCATTTTGAAGAAAACTGTACATTTACGTTAATAAGCTATCCAATCAAAAGCTTCTCTCAATTTCAATTTACTTCTTTTAATTCAGGGTTGAAATGGTGCAATGCTATTGTAAATCATCCAATGTTATTTTAAGCTCTTACTGCCTTCAATAGTAAGATACAAACTAGAGTTTTACAGTAATTCTACAGGGTGGTCCAATAAAAGGTACTCTTCATTTTATGGTAAGTATTTCTTTTATTAACTAAACTAAACTGACATTGTGTAACTGAATGTGCTTTACTACATCACAACTGTTCAAATACACATTCATAATGCTATCATCATTCCATGTATGTATTTTTATTGTTGTACATTAATTAAGAATTGAATCAGTATTATTGTAGGATACCGTAGTATATTTAATATATTCTGTAATTTATTTGTTTTTGTACAGTACCTGCTGTCTCTGCAAACATTGTATATTTATTGTAGAAACTTTGTATTTATGCAAATATATTTTACTACTGAACCATCAAAGAGCACTTTGAATTCATTTTCCCCCTAAACATAAAACGTTTAATTTTTAAGTTGATATTAACTCTTTCCTTTCTAAAGCTTGATTAATCATTTTAACTCCTTTGTTAGTAAAACCTGATTAATTCATCAGAACCCTTAAGAATTTCTTGTATATTCTTAAATGGTTTAAATGGTATATTCTGTTTTACTTAGATAGAGTAAATGACAAATTATGCAAAAGAGTAATTTCAAAATTATAGAAAATTACTACCTAACTTATAAAACCCATCAATATAAAAATAAACAACAAGCCATTTCCTGTAGAGAGTCTTAAAACAGGAAACCAGAGTGTATAGTTTCGCGTGAAATGTTTAAAGGGCACAAAACACATCCGCGATGTTGACACAGTGTACAGCTGAGTCATGGTGTGATGGTGTGTGTGTGTGAGTGAGACACTGACACAATGCTGATAGCACTGCTACTGCCGACAGGTGAGTCCTGTGCATATTCCATTTATATCTCTATGTTAAAGCAAGCATATACAGGGGGTTTCAAAACTTCCACCACCACTCATCCCACTTTGAACAGCTGAAGAGTATTTCACTGTACTGTTGAAGTGGTCGATGATTTTGAGAAATCGCGGTGGGAGGGGGTTCCAAGTTTTATCCAAAAAGAACCGCGCACAGGAGCTAGTTTAGAGAACCAATGGGATAGGGAAAGTGCAAATCCATCATCGAGTGTGTGAGGAGTCCAGAGTAATTCACTAAATCACTATTTTGAGATGCCGACCACTCTCATGAGGGTATTTTAAGGCAAATATGCGGTGAAGGATGAGTGTGATGAGTAATTCATTACTCCTGTAGACCACGGGGTACATACAGTAGACGAGGGGGAGTGTACACTTTGCAATTGCGTTCGGTGATGGATTGATTTGATGATTAAACTAGCGTAACGAAGAAATTGATGTGTGTAGAGAATTTCTATTGTCCGTTTTTTGATAAATCGCTTTTTTGCCGTCACTTTGGTCTGGTTTAATGGATTTTGTTGATTTTTGGTGTATAAAATAGGCGCGGTATCATAAATGTACCAAGGTTAGTTGGAATTGAATAATGAATTCAGTTTTATAGCACAATCCCCATCTTTTGTTTTTTTGCATTTTTTGGCGGGAAACGCCTCTCCACTTCCCCTCAAACGGGCACTTCCGGAGTAATTTATACTCCATTATAAGACATTCTTAGGCTACTTTTGATACTTTGTTTTGAGACACCGACCGCTCTTAGAGGGTATTTCAAGGTGAATATGGGATTATAGTGAGTGTGGAATGATAGTGAGTGTGGAATGATGGATGATGAGGAAGCTAGGAATCACGGAAGCGCGTGTGGCTACGCATCGGCTACGTTTTAGTTTAAGAGTATTAGTCAACCGAGCAAAAACCAGTATTTACCACTGAAATAGCGGAGTATAGATTATTTCCCTCCGGTGGACGAGGGGTAGGTGGAAATCCTAGTTTGTCTTCTGTTTCAAAAACATCGGCTCTAGAAGGAATGTTTTGTCTGGCTCAGTTCTTTGAAGAGTCGCGGGTGCCACCGACCTTGCCAGTCAAGAGAAATGATAGTAGCGATATTCCAACTTTGCTCCGCTAAAAGAGTGGCAAAAGTCCCCTGATTCGTAGTTCACTGTTTCCGACGCCGTTTATGAACCGACAAGTACGAATTCGGGTTTGTATGTTAGGGTAGGAGTGGTTCTATAACACGAAAAAATGCAAAAACCTCTTGCGAAAAAATATAACACAATTTTAAAATATCCTATTTTTGGGTAACTTTAACATTTTTTGCTGATTTTGGCGTAACATTTTTGAAAAAAAAACGGGTTATAAAAACCTAGAGACAACCTTTGAGAACATGTAAAACAACTGTTCTATTTCTACACCAACAAATAGCGTCCAAAACGGGGGACTACGAGAGTATGTTTTGATCAACTTTTTCTGGGGTGATGAACCCTCTTAAGCTGTCTCTAGAACCCGTCAACTAATGTGCGTGTTTGCTGTGATTTCACCTGACTAGTGGGCCTACTGCACACAGTGGGTGCGCTGAACACTCGCCTGGACCAAGTGTTCTCCTGGAGTTCCCTCCAGTTCCAGTTCTCCAGCCAGGAGGAGGAGAAGGCAGCGCTGGAGTCTGGAAGGTACATCCCTCAGAACAACCTCCCTGTCGGTCTGGAGCGATGGATGGACCGCTTGTTCGTCACAGTGCCACGCTACAAGCCCGGCGTCTACTCGACCCTCAACTACATTCAATTGGATAGTTAGTATTCAACTCATTTGGATATAAAGCTGCGTTTACACCGAAATTGACCACTAAAAGTTGATGACGGATTGTTTGTAGAAAACTTAAAGTTGTTCTTCTCAAATTAGAGCAACTAGTAGAAGAATTTGTGTAGAAAACTAAAGGTTGAGCTTCATAAATTTAAACAAGTGGGAAAGTTATTTTTTACCATCCACGCCAATGACATTTTAGGTTAGAGACTTAGCTTAGGATTTGTGGGCATCACCAAAACGTTTTTGGGAAAGTTGTCCAAACCCAACTTGTAGTTAAAGAATTGACGCTACAGATTAAGTCAGTAGTGTGAAGAAGTCTAGCTGAAATTCCCCTCTCAGGCGTAAATTTCAAAATTGTTATGTGGGTAAATGTTTTTAAATTTATAAATGTAGAGCCTTTTGGGTTCCAAGAACATTTCGACCCCGGTAAAGTTCAATTAATTCACTGGTACTGGACCATTCGTTCTCACTACAGCCTTCCATCTTGACACAATGAAAACACAAACGAAATCATGAAAACACCTGCAGCTAAAGTCCATATGTGCAGTCAAGACTGTACGTCACGTCTAGGGCGTGTGGAGAGGGAGAGATCTCCACTATATAGTTTTCTACAAGTTGCTTGCGCAAAGCGCGCAGCAACTAATCTTCCACTTTTAGTTGTCAACTTCCTTTGATCTTTACTAAAATTTCTCAGGAAACCAAAGTTCAGTGGAAGATTTGTCTCTCCACAAGAGGAAGACAGAAAAAGTTGCTAAACTTTGTAGAAAATAAACGAATTGCCGCAACTTGTAGACAGCTTAGGGGAGGACTTTGGTGTAAACGCGGCTTAAGGGTTCCAAACTGTTATCTGATAGGTAAACTATGATGTGGGTAGAAACGAATGTGATGTTGGATGTTAAATTTGCAAACTACAAAAAATATGCACGTCCTGTAATAATTGGTACTCTTGGAATAATTCTAAGCAATAATACAAATATTAAATTATTGTTGAAGATACAAAATGTTGTTAAAACGCACACACAATATTACATGACCCTCGATCATATGTAGCTTCAAAATTTATGAGTCTACTGTTTTGCTTTGATAAAGATTCCAAACTCAATTGTTTAGGGTGTTAAAGACTCGTAACCTAAGTTAAATTTGTTGCTCTGCTAAACACTTTCTTAACGATTGATTATTTACCGATAAACCGATAGTTTTTATCGATAGAAAATAAATTTTACGTCAGTCATTGCAATACCACATAGCATAGCATCACATACAGTTATGGTAAAATATTGTGATTACATCATTTGATTGAAGTTAGATTTGCTACGTGATATTTAGCTTGTTTAGACCTTTGTTTTGACTAGCTATGGTTTCACCACGTACTTTTTCTGACTCTTCATGGATCGTTTCCTAACTGTCACTCAATAGCTTGTCCACTGATATTATTTTGCAGGGAAGAATCAAAGCAAGTCCCCGCTATTGGTTCCGTACCCGAATGCCGAACAGAACACCGTGGGTAACCGCAGGGCGTGGCCGCCTCGACTGCACTCTGTGCCCAGGGTGCGCGCAGACCCCTGTGACCGACTCTGGGTCATAGACCAGGGCAGCATTGACATCGCCACTCAGCCTCAGCAGATCACCTCGCCTAAGATCATTGTTTACGACCTCAAGGTATCTCTGGTGTTGAAATATTTTTGCAGGCGTTTTAAAGGTTAAAAGGTAAAGTTTGTCTTGTGTAACGAGGCGAAGTTAGAATTACAAAGTCCTCTCTACCACTCAACCTCGACCTTTACCTAGCGTCATCGTATCAGTCACATTACAAATGTAAGTGGTGACTGCGGGGACCGAACCCGCGCCACCGGAGTGATGAGCTCGCGAAGTTCGCGTGCGATACCAATCCGCCACGGATCCGCTAAACGTTTTACATCGTGTTTTAGTGAACACGACGTTTCGAAATCTGGAGTCTGATACTGTCTTCAGGTGAAAAGTGACCTAGAACGTAACACAATACATGGAAAATTAGCTATCCTAAAGTAATCCGCTGACCAGATTACCAGAGAATATGCGTGGGTGTTTGCGTTTTGTTTTTGTCGGTGGGCAGCTGTCACCGGCGGTGAACGTGTACAGTTACAATCAAGGCTTCCGGTATCATACCGCGTCAGAAAACTGAGGATGGCACATCACAGAATGGGCAAAACGTCTGACGGTTTTAATGTTAGCTTTCTGACCCGTATTATGCCGAAAACCTAGATTGACTTAAGCCTACGTTTTAAGAATGTTTAGTTCTTCTGATTACTGTTTGTTTCTTAGCGTCCTTGAGCATGTTGAATTGTTTCTAGGCTAGCTGTTTTAGGATCAAACCTTTTTTAGGAAAGGAAAAACAAAGAAATAACAAACGTAAACACACACGCACATGTTCTTTGACCGTGTGTGACTGGTCAGCTGAAGCTGATTACTAAGCCTAGCTCATTTTCTAATGCATTAAGTTATGTTCTAAGCTACTTTTCACCTGAAGACGGGATACGATTCCAGATCCCGAAACGTCGTGTTCTTTTGTTTCAACTATGGAAGAATTTTGCAATAATTCCTCAAAAACTCTACCATTGTCAAGAACAAACTTCAAACTCGAGGAACCTGCTCATTGAGCTTGACATTCTAGCAACGATTTTTAAAACATGATTATATCTCTCTGTGTGTATGTCTTCAGACAGACACGTTGCTCAACGTGTACACCATGAAGGACAAGACCGACTACACGGAGAAGTCCCGCTTCCACACCATCACGGTGGACGTGACGTCAGCAAACTGTGACCACGCTTATGTCTACTTGCCTGACGTCTACAACTACAACCTCGTGGTGTACAGTCTGCTCACCAACGAGACCCATGTCGTCACTCACAACTACTTCCACTTCGACCCTCTCAGTGGCGACTTCAGCAACAACGGACTCTCTTGGCAGTGGCAGGTACGTGATATTCCTTTTCTTCGTGAGTATACTCAGTATGGGATGCTCGGTCTTGGAAACGTGTTAAGGAGTTGTCAGGACACGTTTGGCGAACTTCGAAACTGAGGTTGGAACCTGGCTGGAAGGAAAAAAAACAAGCGACACCTTAACAATTTGTAGCACTGTTGTTCTACTTTTTACGAGCACGAGTTTGATAGCCCTACAGGCTAAAAACTTTAAAGAATACATTGAAACTTGATCTGACTAACGAGAATTTCGATCTAACAGCACATTTCTCAGGTATCACCATAATTTAAATTAAAAAAGAAAAGGTTTATGCTGGAAAAGGTTTAAGGAAAGATGCTAGCCTTGCGAGTGAAAGGCCATGTTTGTTAAATGTATACATTATTGGCTTGTGTTTTCTTTTTAAATTAAATACTATCCAATACTACGGCTCAAGTTCCCTAAGGTTCACCATGTTCCAGGACGGCATATTCGGCATCGCTCTGTCCCCCGTGGACCGCGACGGATTCCGCCTCGTGTTCTTCCATTCTCTAGCCTCCACCATGGAATTTGTGGTGACATCCAAGTACTTGCAGAACACCAGTCTGATCCATGGGCACCCTCGAGCCTTCAAGGTGCTCGGCAACCGCGGCCTCAGTGGACAGTCCTCGGCCTCCTTCTTGGATGAGGAGACCGGGGTCCTCTTCCACACGCTGGTCAACAAACACGCAATCGGATGTTGGAACTCTTTCAAGTAAAGCTTCTTAAAATTGAATTTTGTGCCTTCATTTTCAATAAATTTGACGTCTAAAGTTCAAAGCACATGTGAAATAGTTTTGAATGCTAATTACAGATGCTTTGTTCAAATTGCAATAAAAACTGTTATTAACACAAAACTGGAAAGTTTACAGTAATCGAATTATTTACCAACGCTCAATCTTGACACCCACTATGACTTTTACACCGTACATTCAATGCCTTTGTACCTTCTCCATTTCTGTATAATTGCTTCCCTTTGTTGCAGGGGGGACGAGTATGACAGTGCAGGACTTGGTGTTGTAGCAGAAGATGAAGAGACTATGTCCTTCCCAAGTGACTTGAAGGTGAGTTCATTTGTTTGAAGAAAACGTTAGTAAAAATGCTACGTTAGACATTCTTCTAGTCCATGCTGATCAGATCATTTTTATTTCAGTCGTAATCACAAATAAGTTGGCTCTTAAAGTTACGATAGTAAATCACAGTATGTTTTTCTGTTTTCATGTTTCTTTTAAAGATAACATACAGGAGTTCTAGTTCGTAAGAAATTCTGATATCCTAAAAGATTTTAGATCGAACTTTGATTCGTAGTTTACGTTCGTTTAAAGATACTTCTTTATCTTCGTCAAAATCTACTTGAAAAATTGTTCGAATTCCCTTGCTTTTGGATACATTTTTCTTTTGGGTGGTTTACGTTGTCATCTGTGTAGGTTGACAGACAAGGGAACCTGTGGATCCTGGTGTCCCCGCACCCTCAATTCCTCTTCGCCAAGTTGGACCCGAAGGCAGTGAACTTCCGTGTGTTCAAGGCTCCTGTCAGACAAGCCATCAAAGGCACGGTCTGCGACGAAATGTGAAGTTCTCTGGAATGTTGATTATGGGACCAGTTTTCTTTCCCATTGATTTGCACTAAACCATACGTATTTTATCTATTAAAGTTTAAAGTATTTTAGGTTTTATTGGTGTGCGTGTTTGCTTTTAATCCTTACAGTACCATTTTCGTTATTAAACTTATACTCGTATTTAATATTGACTTTGGCTTTTAAAAATGTTTAAAATTGTTTGTTTTGGGTAGAAACATGAAAGTATAGAGTACTGGAATGTTCACTGTGCTGGGATACCGCATTATCACAAAAACAGTATAGTGGACAACACATAAGGAAAAAATTAGCATATTTAAAATATAAACTTCTATATTTACAATAAACGTCATGGACACTTTACATGCAAATTCTTTCAGACGTACACTCCTCGTAAAACCTGGTAATACTATGTGTTCGGTGGAAGGTCTTCCATCTGGTCTTCTCTCTTCAAATCCCAAAATAATTATATTGTTTCAAGTTGCAAATTTTTTTTGAAATGACGACATTTTAGACGTTAGAGATGATTTTAAGTGGGGTATTTTAGCGCTCTGGCCTACTTGACCTTAGGGTGACGTCATCATGAGGTGATGGTGACGTCATGATTAGGTGATAGTGACGTCATGTTGGGTGAGGTCAGGGTGGGTGACCTGACCGTGACGTCATGAAGACGTGTTGGGTTGTGGTGCTGGCCCACTTGACCACGCAGTGTTGTGTGATGTCACGTTAGGTGTTACGCCATTGTTTTTGACGTCAGATCTAAGTTTAAGACGTATTTGTGACGTCACAAACCCTAACCTCGCCCAAAAATGACGTCACCATCACGGTATCATAACGTCACTATCACGTCATCATGACGTCACCATCACATCATCATGACGTCACCCCAAAGTCAAATTGGCCAGCACGCCTAAAACACCTCTACTATTTTAAACCAAAAAGACACCATGGTACAACGGAAGGCTGAACAAAACCAGCAAAGCATCCAGAACACAATCACGCAGAAGTGACATCGGAGTAGACGACAATGATGGACTCAATACTGGACTTGAGCCCGGCCACGAGACAGACGAGCCAAGCGACGATGAGGAAGTAGTTCTTGAACCTCCAGAGTCCCATGTTCGGGCCCCAGAAGGTGATCAGTTCCAGGACTGAGGGGAACAGGATGCCCAGGGTGGAGTAACAGATGGTGCCCACCAGTCCGATGATAGGCTCCAGGTTAGGCAGGGAGCACGCCAGCACAACTGGAAATACATTAAGTCATTATTATACTATGTGTAAGTGATTTTTTCTCAGTAAGTTTTATTTTCTGTTCTGTAAAGGTCTATTCATCACGTGTACTATTTATAGTTATGTTTCATCTATTATCAGGTTTTGTCACTTGTAAATGTGTTTTTCTTCTAAGAAATAGGTGGGTGTTGTGTTAGTACTTGATTACTAATTTAATATTTTTTTACTCAAAACAATAAAAAAGGTTAGGTTATCAATCTTTCAATGAAAAATATTTACTTACAGTTTCGATCAAAGATGTGAACTGACATATCACCTGCATACTTCCACCACTAAGTTTTTTTTTTTTTGACTAGTGATATACAGTACCACTTTTATAATTTATTATGATAATCTCCTATGCCCATTTTATTCCATGGATAGTTCAACCTTCAATTTTCGTTTACAGATATCTTTCCAACCGATACCACGTTAATTGAACTAGGTTTGGTATCAAGTTTTAACTAAACCATATTGTATATTATTCATGATGACATCTGTTTGCTGTAGTAGCAATATGTGAATATACGAGTACTACTATTAAATTGTTATAACGAAACATTTTGACTGAACTGTATGAAAAGGTTGGGACATTCAGAAACATTATCTTCCTAAAAATTTAAATGCCCTTTAGGAGTGGTCGGTGTTTCAAACCAAAGTACCAAAGAGATGGCAAATAGAAAAAAACCTTGCCAAACATTTTTGCACTACCCCCGATATTACTACACCATAGTATGTACCTTTCCATTGCACGATACAGTTCTGAACCAAATCAAAATCATGTATCAAATTGCCCTTCATGTCGACATATTCCAGTCACATGTATTTTGAAAGCAATTTCCACAGGTAAAGTCTGGCACTGATAAAATGTCCCCAAAAACTCCTCAAAACTCATTATTTTGCATCAAAATTTAGTATCCAAAGGAGGTTCCTTGGTAGTTCACCCCAAAAAGATCAGCTCATGTTCCCAGAGTCCCTCCCTCCAAATTTCTAAATACGCTACTGACTTGTGAGAAGGATGAGGGTGACTCGCATGGCGTAGTAGACTCGCGTCTGGTTGGCAGGACTAACCCGTGGCTCCAGGTACCTCCAGATACTCTTCACACAGACCATCAGCAACAGAGGGTAGGAGAACAGCAAGTTCAACGCCACGAGGATCTTCACCGTCTCTCCCATGCTAACCACAAACAAACCATTGATATCCTTCTCAACGTCCTAACGTCGTTCCATTGCGGACGTTTTCCATCTTAGTGAACAAGATGATCACGACCTTTCGAGATCTGCGATCGGATCCCGTCTTCAGGTGAAAGGTGGACTAAAACATAACAGGGGAAATAAGAAAATAAACTAGCACAAAGTAAGCGCTACACAGTTGTAGGTGGAGCTCACAGGCGTTGGTCATGTTTTGATTTCCTCTAAGTTGCAGTTTTGTGTCTAAATTTTTGTAATATTTTGTTCAAGTCAATTAGTTCAGTTTTTCTGTTTTTTTTCTTTACTTCTTTGCTTTCAATTTTGTATTGTTTCGCAAAAACACATTTATGTATTTAATGTTGTTAATTTGTTTGTTTGTTGTTTTGTTTTTATAGACTAGTTTTAAGTTGAATTTGTTTGACTTTAAGTGAAACAACATGTTGCTTGATTTTTTATGACTGGACAGGTTATGCTGATTATTACGCAGAGTACATTTTAAATGTACACTTCGGGTGAGAGAGTTAGAGTAGAACTCGTAGTTGTTGAGGAGGAGTGGTTCAATGTGAAACGCATGGACGAGAGACGTTGAAGCATGCAAGAAAATCATGAGATGAGTGTGTGCCAATATATAGTCATCAAATTGTCCGTTTGAAGTTAACTGAACCTTTAAAATTTTAATTCTAAGTGACTCTACGTTCTTACAAACGAAAGACGTGTAATTGCTCAACGACTAAATCAAAAACTGATTTTTATATTTTAAACACAAAATAGTTCTTGAAACTTACAAAGAATAGCCGAGGTTAAGGATGACGCTTCCCTCCGTGTCCTCGCCGTAGCGCAGGTATCCGAAGAATCCAACCAGGGAGTAGGTGAAGATCAACCACATCATGGCGGTGTTGAGAACTCCCGGACACGTCAGGAAGCGGCGAGGATTCTTCATGGAGTTCTCTATCGGCATTACCTGTACAAGTTAGCGTGGGTAAAACATCATTTGAAACGTTTGTAAGCAAAGTTTCCTCAGTGGTCACCTCAGAGAAAGGCTGGATTCATCCATTCGAGGAACGCACGACACCGCGCACGTAACAATTGGCTAACCATCGGGCCTTGTTTCAACTGATGCGGCCTAACTGTCAAACCAACCGCGTGCAAGGGTCACGGCGGCCCGTTTTATACCTTTCATGATAAGTTTTACATTAATATTATTTGGAAAACTATATAGGAGTTTTCCGAAACGTGAATAGAGACCAATTTCTCAAAGCTTGTTCAATAGTTTCACAAATAAATTTTGAAATTGTCCAAGTTTTAGTGCTTTTATAAACTCCATTTTGTTCATTAAAAACGAACGGGTTCGAAAAAACGCTCAATACACATATAGGAAAACTCCTCTAATATCCAAATGTTAATTAATTTTAAAACTATTTTGATAAGTGAAAAACAGACCGCGCCGTTAACCTTTGCGTTTAAGCGTCGCCGCGTAGCTGAGGTTCTTATTTAGTATCAGTAGTATAATCAAACTGATCCCAAGGCATTTCAAATCTTCTAAAATTTAATAGGAAATCAGGATAATATCGGTTCTGGAACATCTATGTCCAAAATTCAAAATGGTGGACTTAAATTTGGCGCAATGTTAAGGAAATTCAGGAAATCTGAACAGCGCTGATACGGTGGATCTTTATCGCTCCCCAATGTACGAGTATAAAATATATTCACGGTATTTAAAAAAGTCCCTTACCGTCCCTATCCCTTCAATGGAGAAGCACATGGTGGCGTAGAACATTGGCAGGCGCTCCAGAGGACTGATGAAAGGTCTACTGGACAGAGGAGGAAGATCCAAGAACACTTCATAGAGCACAAATCCACAACTGAACATGAGGAAGCAGATGGCCACCAAGGATAGAGGCACAAGGTACTTGAGACTGCTGATGCACCCCATGGGCACCAGCACCACGGTCAGCATCAGGATGTAGAAGCGTATGTCCAGGTCAATGTTGAAGTATTTGTCAGCCACCTGCAAATGTAAAGTGAAATTAAAGGGGCGTTCGGGAGAGCGTCGTTGCAGAGAGTTACAAAAATTGATGATTGACCTAAATGATAGTTAGCTTTAAGGTTAGCTTTTTTCCTACTGTTTGTGTTACTCGTACACTTTAGGTTACTTCCCACCTCTTCAGGTGGGTCAAATTCCTGATCCCGAAACGTCGTGTACTTTTTTGTTAAATCAGACATGACGGAAATGCTCGTAATATTATTTTAACCTCAGATTTCCTTTGTGTACTCAAAACAACCTTTATAGATGACAATAAATGTTACTGAATAATATTGTAATACTTCACCTGTTTGAAAGCTGTGCCAATAAAGACGACGTAGACAGTGTCTCCCAAGTAATAGGAAATAAGCAACGACCAGTTGACAAATTCCCTAAAAAGAAATAGAGGCCAACTTTATAATTTGTCTTCACTCCTTACCAATGACTGGGACTCGTGGCGTGTTCCTGTAATCCAGCTTCATAGAGGTCAGGTTTTGAGGATGATATAGGTCTAAAGCGGCTCAGATAGTCTCAGTGATCATATGATGATACCCGCATCAACTCTCACCATCGTTTAGACATATCAGACCATCACCTGCGTGGTTCAGCAGTCACGTTAAGCCGTTGATTCTTGTATTTCCATTGGTCATTGGGCTATTAATTAATGACCCATTCTAAGCAAGAGTCGGCCTTAGTTTGTAACAAGACTACACCTCACAACTCATTACTACCACTCATCACACTCATCCGTCACCACATATTTGCCTTAAAATACCCTCATGAGAGTGGTCGGCATCTCAAATAGTAATTTAGTGATACTTACAGGTCGTTCATTAGTTTTAAAATAATTATACACTACCAAAAAATATTAGCCACATTAAGTTGATTTTGTTTAATTTAACTGTATATTAAATATCTAATAGTAATTGATTTGAGAAAAGAAACATTTGTCTGTTGTCTGTTTTGTCGGTTTGTCTGTTTTTCAGGTTACAGTTTATAGTGTATATCATACTTCAATCTATGTTGGTGCTATTTCAACAGCGATCTCGAATAAGTTTTCTTATGATCAAATATTTATCCCATAAATTACAAACTAAAAACTTCATTACTAAACGTTTTTTTTTCTTTTTAAAGCAAGACGTTAGTAAAAATACAGATTATATTTAAACAGATTATTTGCGGAATCATCTTAAATTTCCATTCAAAATGGATCGTTATGAGTTTGAACTAAAGTCAGCCGGCTTTTCGCCAGCCCGTACTAGTCATGAACAACAAAGGACCGGAGAAGCGGGCCCATAGCTTACAAAAATAAATTTCGAACAAAAAACTAATGAATGAGATACTAAAATATTGACACAGATACATTATTTACTTTGACTAATTCTAATTGTAATTGAAATTACCATATTTCGTGTGAGTTTCGTGTACTATGAACTAATTAATCAGCTGAAGATGGATACCTTGCAACTGTGGCATATTTCCGTATATTCTCAGGTCCGGTGGCGAAAGCTGCTTCCGTTGTCTCTGCGAATCCCAGACTGGGTTTCTTACATCTTCTGGACAATTCGTGTGAACATAATACCTGATAAATGTACGTTCATAGTGAAATCTTAACAATAATTTGCAACATTTTATTCTATATTTCAACGACTTCCGTCGTAGTATTTATACTTTTGGGTACTGCAAATTAGTTTGTCTACAGTAAAGTAACCAAAACTTCCTTTGAATACAATTTCGATTAAATTTGATTTTAAAATTTTAAATGTAGTGGTCATTAAAAGTAGAGCCACTGACGTACGTGCAATTTGGTCACATTTGAATCATCGACATTGGACAAATTCGAACATGTCGAACCGAGTGGGGAGATGGACCTCAAGAGATGGCAGCGCTCGCAGCGCTATCTGTGCTCGGGCTGCCGAACTATGTTGATTTTCCAGCCTCAGCCGTGTGGCATCCATGCCCAATCTACCTTCCATAACTTTATATTTAGTTCATCTGTATAGTTTATTTTTGCAAGCTCTCCAGTTGGGCAACTATTGGATGTGTTTATTACAAACACTCCCTTTAACATTTGCAAACTTGCGTGGTTTACACACGTGTATTGTATTTATTACTCCACTCCAAACCATTTTACAGTTCATTAATGATAAAAATAAGAACACAAATGAATGTTATCTATTTTAAAACTAGGTGACATTTTGATTGATCACGAAAAATCAGAGCTGTTCTAGTTTTACATTTCTAAATCCTTGTCAAGTTCGGTGACTGTACTTGGTTAAACGCAGTCAAGTGCAAAGCATGTAGCTTTACACTGTTATCTAAGTCACTGATTAGCTTTATAGTATCTGTTATCAGCTGATATGAGGGAGCTAACCTGGTTTAAAGGCTTATGATTGATGTTTTCAAGCGATCGCTTTGTTTCTCAGACACACCACATTCATGCCCTTGCAGCAATAGACTTGTCGTCTACTGTAATCCTTTTTTTAATTTTGGCGGGTGTTTTTTGTTTCAGATTGAGGTTTTACAATAGTTTATGATCTTTAACTTGTATGATGTTGATGGTAAAACCTCTCATATACATATATAATTATCGTTTTTTACGTAATCCTTTCTCCGGGCCTTGGTTATTCATTACTAGTACGGGCTGGCGAAAAGCCGGCTGCCTTTTACTTTTTGAAAGCAGCGCCTGTGATGGCATCCAGCTTGGAACGCTTGGGTGCCTTGGTCTGGAGATGCGAGCTCGGATAACATAGACGTAAATCCTTTTATATTATGAACTGCTATATTGGACTTTATTCTTCAAAGTGTTGTAGTCTTAGTGCAATTTTTTTAAACATCCTGCAAAATTGCATTTTGTAAATAGGAAATAAATAAATAAAATATCAACTTCCCAGATTAAGAGTTTTGATTTTGACATACGCATATGGTGTAGAACAGAAACTTGATCAAAACGAAAGCACAAGAGATAAAGCCATGTTTTATGTGCATGTTAATAGTACATGTTACATAAAAATATGGGATGTGTAGACTTCAAGAGTGGATACATAGTTGAGATGGGTGTAAAGGATGAAACAGGAAATTGAGAAGACAAGTAAAAGGTAAAAAATCCATCAATTAAGTGCCTCGTGAAAAAAGTGCTGTTAAAAAATAAAATTCAAGAAACTAGGTGGTTTGGAAATAAGGGATGACAACAATGTGATCAAACTAATAGACAAGCTTTAAAATAGTGGTCTAAAAGGGATGTTGACCAAGTTTGAGGTTGGAAAACTACTTTATAGTGTTATAACACCGGCCGCAAAAGCTTAACGTTTACACCAAAACGTTGACCCCAAGTATCTTGGGAAAGGAAATAAAATAATATAATGTTTCTTCTTAGCCAAGCTGATACGCGTACTGTAACATTGTCAGAATTGTTATAGTATCAGCTTGGCCAAATCTACAACTGCTACAGGAGCGCAAACTGAAGGTCTACTGTTCACAGAATCGCTCACCAGGAGGTGTACGCAGTGCGTGCACAGGTAGCCGATGAGGAAGGCGCCGATGACGCCCACCCCGAGTCCTGCATTCTTGAAGGCCATCGGCATCGCCAGGATACCCGACCCCAGGCTGCCCTTGATCATGTGCGAGAGTGCTCCCATGGTTCTGCGTAACAATAACAATCATTTTTTACAATAAAATAATTTTTACATACCACAGTAAGACCAAACCCTGATTAAATTATGTCGGTGATATAGTTTGAAATATCCATAAACTAGGCAATGCTATAAAACTCATTTTTAGCAAGGCAGTTTTTAAGGTTTGTTTTGAATTTTGACGTACAGTAACTTTTGACATTGTCAGGAAAATTATTATACAATTTTCTACCGGCTTCGACAGGTAGTTTCTGTTTATCATATAATTGAAGTCCATAGTAGTTTGGTGGGATACAATTTTGATTTATTATGGTGTATTGATTAGTGTCCTCGACAATATTACACTTAGCCTTAAAAACAACTAAGTTTCCAAAATTTAGAGAGAGGATAAAGACAGTATGGAAAGGATTTAAAGTGCTCTGTGCACGATTCTTTCAATTTTAGCCTGCCAATTATTTTAATGGCTCTCTCTTGAAGGAAAAAATCCTTTGGAAAATCCCCGTTAGATAAATCTGGATGAATGATTCCATAATAGCTTAAGCCTCCACCAAAACATCTTGGCTGCAGTGGAGTGAAAGTATTCTTTAAAAAATAGTCCTTTGGATACTTTGATACAGACAAAATCAATCCCAAGACAGCTTTTCATCTAAGAAAATACCTAAGAATTTACCATGGTCAGTACTATTGATGGTCAGATTATTAAAGAAATTTAACGTCATAATGCTTGCACCGAATTGAGACTTGAACCCGGGTCTCTCTTTTGGTGGGTGTTTAACCTGACCACTACTCTATCCAAATAATTCGAAAAAGTATTCAGAAGTTATACTCACCCCAATCCGTCCGGGTCTCTGTGATCCCAAGGGTTGTACTCGCAGTCTTCTGCTCCCTTCTCGCATCCATCTCGAGTTAGGATGGAGCTAAAGCAACATCGACATTAAGAGGATTGAACACCCCAGAAATAGTTGCCCAAAGCATGCTATCATAGTCCCCTATTTAAGACGGTATTTTTTGAGTAGAGGTGTTTTCCGTGTTCTCAAAGGTTGTCTCTAGGTTTGTATAATCTGTTTTTTATATTACACCGAAATCGGCAAAGATTTAGTGTAAATAGTGACTTAGTGTCCTACTGATGATGCACCACACGTTTCGAGGCTACAACCTGCACCGTAGGATCTACAGGCGCCACAACCAAGGTAACTGTAGGAAAAAATGTTAAAGTTGGCCGAAAATAGGTTGATTTAAAAGTGTATTACAGTTTTTTCACAAGCGGTGTTTTGCCTTTTCGTGTATAAGGAACATAGAACCACTCCTACCTTATCATACAAACCCGCATTTGTACGTTTCTGTTCATAAAGGATGGAACCAGGGGACTACGTAACCATTTTTGCCACTTTTTGAGTGAGCAAAGTTGGAATATCGCTACTATCACTTCCCATTGTTGTCATTTGTGAATTGTTTTTAAACCTTTTCAGAATACTTTAAAAATTGTATTTCCTCAAAGAGAGAGATAAGATTACAATGACTACTGTAATTCTGTTGACGCACGCATGCAGTCGATTCATTGCTAGAGTTGATCTTATCCTAGAAAATGATGAAACCATTGAATCCTCACACTTACGACGAGGTAAAATCCCGAGGTCGTAGGTTCCAGGTTTGTTATATTGAACTTTGTTCAATGTGTCAATCCATCTAAAAAATTATATACTTTACTTAACTACGAGAACTTACGATGTAGATGTCTTGAAATTTCCATTTGCTATCGCTTCTTTGATTTCTTTAGATTTATCGTTCATCTCTTAAAACTTAGTGTCATGCGATCTGAAACTGGTCCATACAATAGTGTTATATTGATTCATAGCTAAATACAATAACTTATAAAAGCATCCAATAGTTGTTCAATAGTTTCACAGATAAACTTTGAAATTGTCCAGGTTTTAGTGCTTTTTACTCTATTTTGAAAGGTGAATAGCGGGCCGACGTAAACCCTTGCATAAAAGCGTCGCTGCGCAGCTGAGGCGAAGAAATACAAGATCACTTACAAGACTGGAAGACTCCGATGACTCGGTGACCTTACAAGGTTTCCAGATGACTGCAACAAGTGTACTACATGACAACAACTCTAGAGGCACTTCACCCACAAGTGATAACAGTCTTCCTTATCAACAAAATACCCCTTATCAGCCATCCCGTGTTAGACACGTTTTACTACATCGTTAAATGATTAGTAAGTAGTGTTTTCATTATTTTACAATATCACATTTCCTTTATGAGCGTTATCAATATTTTCATGTTAATTGATGAACAGCTTTTTGGCGAATTTCTTTTGGAAAAATGAAATATTCATTCCGTCAGCTTGGTAAGACAGAAGCCATGAAATGAACTTCGATCCTGAACACGTGTTGAGCAGCTTTTAAATACATAGCCTATGTATACAGGGAAAGGCAACAGTGTGGAAATGCCTTTATAACTTTTTAACCAGTGTTTTCAGCGCAACCAAACTCGGTACACGTTACTAGAGGACACCAAAGTACCTTTTAATGCATACTGACACTTTGCCCCAGTTTTCAAAATTGGAGATTGGGGGGTAGCCCCATAAGTTTTATAGGGAAGCCCCATCGAGTGACACCTCATTTTGAAGGTCTTAGAAAATGTTGATGAATGCTGAAATTTAGACGTCTCTATCTTAACCCAGAAAGAAATGGCGTCCATTTTAAGATACACAGACTTTTATTACGCGAAAGTGTGGAAACGCCTTCATAACTTTTTAGCCAGTTTTTTCAGTGTAACCCAACTTGGTACATATTATTAAAGTTGTCAAAACTATCTTTTAATGCATACTGAAACTCTGTCCCAGTTCTCAAAATGGGGGGAGGTAGACTTATAACTCTGTGTAACTTAAAACCAACGCCATTTCTTTCTGGGTTGAGATAGAGGCGTCTAGTTTTCAGCATTCATCATTTTCTACGACCTTCAAAATGAGGTGTCACTCAATGGGGCTTCCCTATAAAAATTATGGGGCTACCCCCCAATCCCCAATTTTTAATATTGGGGCCAAGTGCCAGTATGCATTGAAAGGTACTTTTGTTTCCTCTAATAAAATGGATCGAGTTCGGTCGCGCTGAAAAAACTGGTTAAAAAGTTATAAAGGCTTTTCTACACTTTCGCCTAATAAAAAGCTGTATAAATTAAAATCGACGCCATTTCTTTCTGGTTTAAGATAGAGACTTTTAGTTTGCAGCATTCATCAACATTTTCTAAGACCTTCAAAAACAGGTGTCACTCGATAGGGCTTCCTTATGAAAATCATGGGGCTTCCCTCCCAATCTCCAATTTTGAAAACTGGGGCAAAGTGTCAGTATGCAATAAAGGTACTTTGGTTTCCTCTAATAAATTGTACCGAGTTTAGTTGCGCTGAAAACACTGGTTAAAAAGTTATAAAGGCGTTGCCACACTTTTGCCTAACTCTGTATAACATTTATCATCTGTACCGCTCGCATTTTTGTCCTTTCATAAGATTTGCTGCACACGTACCTTTTGTAAATATCTCGGTTAAGTTCGTTAGTTTGCAAAGTCGGACTATCGGAGGCCCCCTTTTGTCGGAGAGTTTTCACCAAAATAGGGGGTTTAATGATCTGAACACAGAAAATTTTATCCACTTTTGAAGCAATTAAAAATAAGTCTTGTATACGGAAAACCTTTAAAAGTCCATCCATTCGTCACAAAATGGTAGCCAAACAAATCGGTTTACGCTATAACAACGGAAAAAGTAGTCTGATTTTCATAGAAATCAATCAAGAAATCAATCTTTATTTACCACGGCTAAGTCAATAACTGCAGTTTTATTGATTGCATAACATTTGAAATGCATTTGTCCTTTATGATATCATTGATATGTAGTAAAACTTGCCATAAATACCACGTACGTCCTAGACCGAAGGCACTCAGTAGTAATAGAGCTTGCAAAGCTGAGGCCGAAGGACAGAACGGTATAGCAAATACAGTATATTATCCAACGGCATTTCGGCCTTGTCAAGATGTAGCTTATTCTATCAGAGACTCAGAGCGGACTAAAAAAAGGGTTTTAATTAAGCTATGGGCAAAAAATAAAAGCTATTCTCCCAGAACCATACGTATAGCATTAAAACGTAGTCATTGTTTAAAATCTAAGAAAAACTGAAAAAGTAACTTGTACCTTTACAGCAACCTGCACACGTGTATGATCAGTATCTCCTATCTGTGTATGGTGTGTTCAGTCTGTGTATGGTCAGTTTATCCGCGGGAGAAGGGATTAAGATTTAATGTGTGATGGGAAACCCGCCATTGAATTTGGGGCTGAAGGGAGAGTCAGCCAGCCGGCTCATGTGACATGCCCTCTAAGTTTTTGTTATTCTAGTTATACAGTAGTTCTCTTTAGCCATCCAGGCCTTTCCCTGTGAAATCTAGTACCTATTTATTCTCATTATAATATGATGTCATTATACAGTATCAAAGCATGTCAAACTCTTGTAAATTGGTGTCAACCGTAAATAAATAAAGTCCATGATTTCAAAGTTCCCTCTTCGTCTACTGGGCTGTAAAGACACGGCATCGCAAATTTAGTATCTTTATCTTTCCGGTCTAGGACTCACTTGACCCCCTGTATATACAGCACATATCTAAAGGTCCCTTAACCCTATACAGCCTTTGGCACTCTAAGCAGAAATTGCCGAGGTCCGTATATACGGCCTTTGGCATTGAAAGGGTTAAGCCTCAAGTATATTTAAATTCAATCCCTAGGGTCAATGCTATTTTACTTTTGGTGGAATCTATTGAACATTGTTAATGTAATTTTAATGATTATAGCTTATCAAAAAATTCCCCTTGCTTGCCAATGGCTTATATCCGCCACTTGACCACATATTACGTACGTACCTACTAAACTTAACTTTATCCCTAATCCAATTTCACCACTTTTGTGTAGACCTAATAATTGTTATTATATTTTCACTTTTTCCACACAGGTTGACATTATTTTATGATAAAAATACAAGTTAAAATCACTAAAATAGATAATAACAGTAAATAGTATTGTAGTATTCTTTACGTACTATCACGCAAATCCTGTGTGTAGATCCATTTCTAGACTACGAGTGAACAGCCTCATAAACAGTACTCTGTGGTTTGATCTAGATTTTTGTTATCCGAGGAGCGAGGATTGGCCTTGAAGATTTAAGCGCTGCAGTGACCCTTTAATTTATCGTTATCAAAAGTGTTGAATCCTTCCAGTGTTGAATCGCATCAGATAACATGTTTTATTTTTAATCTAAAGTTCAGACCAGTTCCAGATATTTCAATAATGAAAGTGAGGGTTTCTGTCAGGAAGTCTCGTGGTAAGCGGGTTAATGCCACACCCACACATACCATCGCTATAGTCCTAGTTCAGCACTATGGGGGCTTATGATTTCGGTTCAAAGGTTTCATAAATATTTGCTGAGATCGCAGTTTTTTGTTTCATTAACTAAGATATAATCTTTATTTGACATTCAAAGTATTTTTACTCCTCAAAATTATATTAAATTCCCAGATATTTTAAATGGGCTAATTCATAAAAACCTATTCTACAAGAGGACTTTTTACTCAAAATATTTAACAGTGTGATTCATAAAGAACACTTTTTTAAAGGATAGGTTCATCAGTTGCTCAGTATTTTAAGGTATAAGTTACATTATGTTAGGTTATGCCAAAGCCGTAGCTAGACCTTCAGGTTCCAGAGCATCATAAACAAATTATTTAATAACAATAACGTTTAATGTCAAAATGATACAATAAAATTGTTTTTTTACAATAAAATATAAATAATTAGGCAAAGTTACCTGTAGGGAGAAGGACTCACACACAGTTTTCAACTATGCGACATCTTGCATAATTATTTTATATTATTTTTTTTATTTTAACCCTCAGAGCATCGCTGGCTGATTGACGTTAGGAAACCAACTGAATATTATTAAAAATCGATTAAACCTCTAGAGTAAGTTAGATAGTGCGGAATAGTTCCACCAGCCGATTTCATTAGCCTGACATCGATGTGACTACAGCTGGGAATTTGAATGTTTTAAACTACCGTATAGTTAACCATCAAAATGTTTTGGTATATGCATAAGCAGAAGCTTATATACATTTTGTTTTTACAGTGGACAGGGCTATGGCAAACACAGAAACCGCCTTGGCACTAATTTTGACTTTTTTGTCAGTGGAATTATCACTAAGCAACATTTTTTACATCCCTATAAAGTGCAAAAAATGCACTAACGATCTGACCAAAGATTTTTGATTGTCTGACTTATGAATGATGTCTCTAGAGTCTTTTGTTGGATAACGTGAATGTTCCAAGTACAAGATAAAGTCAGTCAATTAGCTAACTGTTTGATCGTGATATCACATTATTTGTAGTAACCTCCTAACTTAGAATTATTATTGTCTCTCTGCCGCCCGCTGATAATTATTGCAAACAAGATACTATAAACCATTGGTTTACTCAGTTTATGTTCATAAAAACAATACACAATGTCTAAATTCCTTGTCACACTCAAAAAAACGTGTGATTTTGAACTGTCAAGTCTTATCGACACCTCACTTCCTATTTATATAATTCAATTCCAGTAACTATTAAACATTTCATTTGTATGTGCCACAGGTAGACACAAGTATGACTTAAAGCCCAGAAGGCTTCAAGGATCCAGTCGGATGGGAAAGGCCCGGAAGGATCACCAGAAGAATCCATTCAAGTCTGTTAACACGAGGAAGGAATGTTTGTTCCCCGTTTTATCTCGACTTGCTCGTCTTGCTGGAGTTAAATTTATCTCCTCTCTCCTTGACCTGGCAATAACGGTAATAAGTTGTGATATTTCATAAGGTTTTTAGGTTTAGTATTTAAATTTGAGTGCAGTTTAGTTATGTTTTAAATACCGTTATTGTATTGTAACAGACATTTACCATACTTTGCTTTGAGACACTAACCACTCTTAGAAGTTATTATTGGATGATAGTGAGTGTTGAGATGGATGATGTGTAACTAGTCTTGTTACAATCTAAGGCCGACTGTTCTCCAGATTAGGTCATTAATTAACAGCCCAACGACAAATGGAATGGACCACCAGCTTAACGTGACTTCCTAACTACAGGGAGTGGTCGTCGTGAATTGAGCAGTGTTCAAACCCCCTGAAGATTGTCTGTCATTAACGTAAATTTTTTTCCATAATCATTTATCGTTATTACATTCTAGTTATACTTTGGCTGTATTGTTCCAGAGACCTTGTATATTGATTCCGGTGAAACCAAGCCAACTGTTGGAACCGGCTCCTGAAGCGGACAAGGAGGTGTTTGTTAACATGATCAAGCAAAGTCTGAGCTCTGTAAGTTTTACGGCCTGTCTACGTGTGTTATATTGAATTCTGGTAATAAATATAACCAGTACTCAAATGTTAATTTTGCCGTCCCTTTTAAAATATGACATCTGTGTTTACAAAATTTCCACTGCAATCATTATTGAATTTTCTTTGTAAAAATGAGACATATTTATGCCGTCAGCATGGTAAGACAAATGCCAGGCCCGAGAGCATGAAATGAGCACTGTTCCTGACCCCCAGAACATGTTTTGAACATTTTTTCAATACTTTATATACCTATGTATACCGTATATACTCGAGCCTAAGCCACATGCAAATCTAAGACGCACCCATAAATTTACCCTGATTATACGGTAAAAAACTCTACACCCTCGTATAAGACGCACCCCCTTGTTTTATAATGTCAACAGCTAGAGATCTATGATTTGTCAGGCCCCTGACCCCTCCTTAGCAACCAGTGACATAATTGTCAGCTGCAGATGTCAAGAGGTAAAAGCAGAACAAAGAATGCATCATGATTGCCTTCCCTCTCCCATCCCAAAGCCCGCCCTGCTAGGTCCACCACTACGCCCCTCCCACAGCACAAAAAATGTTGTAAATGAGGGTCAGCAGCGAGCAGATAAGGAAGGCAGGTAGAGAGATAAGGGACTACCTGGGGTCTGGCGAGGGACTATTTTTTGTAGTCAGTTAGTTCATGATTTTGGCACTGGTGATTTACCCATATTTCCAAGCGCTAGTGTTTGACATGCAATGGATGAGCATCTCCCTCTTATATGCTACTGGATCCCTTCTCTTCTTTCTTCCCCTCCACCAACCTACAGGCAAGGGGAGTGGTGGAGAAGGAAGGAGAACACGAATGCAATAAGAAGCAATTCTGAGTCCCCTAGTCACTTTCTCTATTTTTCAACTATTCCTCCATTCCACCCTTCAAAACAGGCAACGCAATACGCAACCCCATTGTGGTTCCTGTGTCTCTCGTGGCCTATCTGAATGTATTTGTTGATGTTTTGAGTGTTTTTGTAACTCTTCAAATGAATTCAATATTTTCATCCTATTGTGCGAGTCTAAGGCGCACTCGCATATAGGACACATCCTTATTTTAGAGCCTAAAATATGGTAAATAAAGTGTGCCTTAGATTGGAGTATATACGGTTTATGTGTACCATCTCTACAAGTTGCATTTTTTGTCCTATTTAAAAAAATTTGGTACAAATCCTTTTGAAAATATTCTGGTTGAGTTCATTAACCAGCAAAATCAGACAACTGGAACCCCAAAAAAAGGGTTTTATTTACCTAAAAATTGCAAAGGAAATTTGATTCACTCATGCCAGCAGCGTTTCAGCACTTAGCTGCGTGTCAGCCTGGTTTTTGTATTATTGTTTTTTTATCTGCCTGCTAATTTTTATTGGCCTGTTATCCAGCTTCGTGGAGGTCAGGTTTTGAGGATAATATAGGTCTAAAGCGGCTCAGATAGTCTCAGTGGTCATCTGATGATACTCGCATCAACTCCCACCATCGTTTAGACATACCAGACCATCACCTGCGTGGTTTGGAAGTCACGTTAAGCCGTTGGTCCTTGAATTTCCATTGGTCATTGGGCTATTAATTAATGACCCATACTAAGTAAGAGTCGGCCTTAGTTTGTAACAAGACTACACCTCATAACTCATTACTACCACTCATCACACTTCACCACATATTTGCCTTAAAATACCCTCATGAGAGTGGTCGGCATCTCAAATAGTGATTTAGTGATTTGCATGAACTAAAATTACAACTAACCGGTTATAAAAACAAATCAACCGGTCATGAAAAAAAAATTTATTTACATATTAAAATCTTATTTATTTGATTCTAAAACTTCTGTTTCTAAAGATATTGTAAATGAACGTTTGTTTCAGTTGACGATTGTGGAAGTGTTGAAAGTAAACAATCCCTTCTTGTCTGCGATGTACGAACTGACGAAGGCGGAGTATCGGACGCGCTACGGCACGGAGCCGGAGGAGAAGCTTCTGATCCACTCCACCAGCCGCAGTAATGTGAGTCTCATCGTCGAAGACAACCTGGACTGGAGGAAGGTCCGCCGCTCCAAGTTCGGCCTCGGGAACTGCTTCTCCAGCGACGCAGATTACGCCAATTGCCACGCCAACCGGAGAAACGGTACAATGTACTCTTTTCTTTTACAATGTGATTTCAAAGTTGCAAAAGAGAGACAAAGTTATGAGACCTAGAGAACTATGTTGACAGTAGCTAAACTTTTGAAAAAACCTCTCACAGAATAGACCTTTAGAGGTAGCAGGTCTCTAGATTTGATCGTGCGAGCTCACAATCAAAGCTAATTATACAAGGGCTGTTGTTAAATTAAGTTCCATTCAAAATTGTTCACTCACATTATTTCTACACACGTTATATTATATTCATATTAAAGAGCATTCTTTCACCTGTAATTTGGCATATCTACGATAAAGATTGGAGAACTAAGGCACAGGTTAGACGCCATTGCATGACATTCCGCCGCCAATCTGTGCAAGTTTGCAAAATGCTGGATTACACAACTTTTTTAAGTTAAAATCTGAAGTTAATTGTGTTAGGCTATACAATGATTCTAGAAATCCCTTTTGAAAAGAAATTGGATGGCAAAATTATTTCTTAAGTAAATATTATTTTACTGGCAGGAATATTACATATAAATGTAATTTTGTTGCAAAGTTTGGATATTATACAATTGCCAAAACAATATGCTGCGCATACCAAAGGGTTCACAGTAAACAAGCTAATCAATGATGTATACTAATCATATATGGTATGATTCGCCTCGTGGCTATATAACAACAGAAGTTAATTTTCGAACAGCCCTAGTAATACACTGAAATATAATTGCCAAGAAGAAGTTTTTCAGGCTTGTTTACAATATTTAAGAGTGAGAACAAAAGGTTTTTCATTGTCCTTGTCAAATGAGAACGATGTCACTCCTCAATGACAAACACAGTTTTACTTTATTTATTGGTTTTATAAATTTTCCTTTAAAATAGTACAGCACAGTGGTTAGTTAGATTGCTATAAAATAAATCTGTAACAAAAAAAACTTTAACTCAAGAAAAAACCATTAAGTTGGTTATTGGTTGTAGACTGTAGTCAAAAGCAACTGTTGCGGTTTTTGTGAAAAACTATATATCATTTATGTCTAAATTTATTTACAACTTACCTCTGAAGACTTGATACGTGTTGTTGAATTATAAAACTCTTTTACTTTGCTTTTTTCATCTGACATTAAAAGTCAGTTATCTCTGCTCGAGATTATTTAGCTTAGTCCTCATTGACTCTCCGAATAATGTGGTCATTGACTGACTCAATGCAACACTTACCTAAGAAGTGAGAGTCAACCAGCTACTGAAGATGACTCTCCTCAGTAGATCAAAACATTTAGCAGTATTTGTATTTCAACTGTGACGTGGAGTTTACCTGAAGCCTTAGATCTTAGTGATGACACTGGCCGCGAAAGCTTAAGAGTTAAGGAAAATTCTTTGTTGTCACAAAGACATTTGAAATTAGCAAATGCCAAAAAACAAGTGACTTTGTCAAATCGTGAGCTAGCCTTTGTGTTACAACCAAAAGTTAACTGTAAAAATTAGAAAAAATAATAAGAACATATTCTATTATACACGAATAAATATTGTTACAAGTAGTCCTAAATTTGGCAAAAATCCAGAACATTATTATACATTTCTGCTATAAAACTAGAAATCATCTTGTAAAAATTGACTAACATCATAATAGTTCTTCTCTAACAGAAATTTAGTGAGGCTTCTTTTAAACATTTTATCAATTATGCAAAGTTTCAATGCCAATGAGAATTTGTTATAGAGTGTTTTACCGATGTAAGTTGGATTCGTCTCTATTAATTTATACAGTATGCGGGATATTGTAAATTGTTTTTGAATCGAGTATTATATTTTATGTTCAACAAAATTCTGAAATGCTATAAAAATTATTTGTTACATAGGCTACTCTAGAATTTTGAAAATGTATAAGCCTGCAACCATTCAGATGTTATGCTCCTTAAAGATTGGTTTGCAAAAAGATCTCAAAGGAGCAAAATAAATAATAATCATAAAAATTGTTCTATATAATTAAATTAAATTCAGCTCCTGATGTCATATACTAGAAATTATCTGCTGCTGAATCTCTTGACTGCTGTTGTAAATTCACACTCAATGAACAACTTTCTTTTTATCCAGTTGTGAACTAATTTCTGTCTCCCTGGACGTACCATTAATCATCCGAATCATCATCTGCCAGATTTTCAGGCTCTTACTATATTGAAATTTTCCAGGCTCACAACGAGCGTTTGTTATCTGCAAAGTGTTGATTGGGAGAAAGCAGATTGGCAGCTGTGCGAGCAGGATTCCGCCGAAGGGCTACGACACTCTGACTGGCAGCAGGAGCAAAGAGATCGTCTACGTCAAGTTCCAAGACAACGAGTTCGTGCCAGTCGCAGTTGTCAACTATGACATCACCGACTTTACCATCAGTAACAGTAAGTACTACAGACTGCCTTCGAATTGGTTCAACTGAGTGGTTGGGTTCGAGGTAACTTGGTTGTGAGTAGAGGTGGAGGAGACCCAAAAATCAGGACACTCCTTAACCCTTTGGCAGGTATGCACGCAACGTTTGCGGCCGCGCGCCAGAGTGCCACAAGCGGTACGCCCGCAACGTTTGCGGCCGGCGCATGAACCTTCTGTAGCACGCACGAGACTGTTGTGATCAATACAATTCCGGCTCAGTTTATGAAGTATAACGTTTGTGGATGCCCCTGCTACCTAGCGGGAGTTTTTCTAACCTCTTGGAAACAGTTAAAATATTGATCCGCTAGATTGTAGCTGCTGTCTACCAGCTGGGTTTTTTGCCTGGCATCGTTTCGTGTCTGTGCCGATTATTTCATCTATGGTTTTTATAAGACATCTGGTAAACTGACAGCTGATTTGTTTTACTTTGTTTCTTGCGTGTTTATTACTATTCATTGTGTTCGCGGAAAAGTTATAATCAGTTGTTTTCAGCAGTTTTTATATTTGATTACTTATTGATTTATAGGCTAGTCAAATTAGCAAAGTTAGAGGAAAGTTTAGGCACAGTCCCAATTTTTTTTGATCTTTATGTTTTCGAGGTCGCTGAACACGAATTTGAGGTTTGCTGACAGATATTTTGGCCGGAACATTGTTTTTTTTGGCAAAAACAGTGAAAATTTTGTACTTGTTTTAGTCTTTGGCCTAAATCTCAGTAAATATGCATTTTATCGAAGAATGTGCCCAATATTAAATTAAAGGTAAGAAGATTTACCACAAGTTTTATATTTGACACTTTTCTTATTAACGCCGCTAGAGCACATGGAAAACCATGCAAAATATTTCAATTATTGAAAATACGCCATACTTTGCTTTTTATCCGGCTTTCATGGAAACAAGCCGTGTTACAATAATTTTGACTATTTATAAGCAATGTTTACAGGTTGGACAGACAATATTTTATACTATAATATATATATACAGGGTGGCCATAAGTTATTTGACCGACATGCATTCAATGAAATGCATGACTGTTAACTGACTTATGGGCCACCCTGTAGTTATATTGTAGGGATCAAATCGAGAACAAATCGACGTAGTAGTATAAAACAATGTCAGATTAGTTTTGTCTACTCAATACAATTTTTATTTGGAAAGCATTGAACTCAATAAAATACACTTAAAAATACTCTGTCTAGCACAAGCTTTACCTATATTTGACTTTAATGGTAGAGAATAATTAGAACAAAATAGAGCCCTTTCTTTGAAGGTGGACCAGAGATGGGAAATACTTATGAAAAGAATAAATATTATGGAAATAGTTGCATACTAAGAAATTATAACATATTGGGAATGTGGTGGTATTTATATAAGTAAGAGAAAATGTAAAAGCAAAGTAAGAGAATAATTAGAACAAATTAGTGAATTTGTACAATTATAATATTTGTTCAAATTAGTACAATTATTAGTATACTCGTATATATTATTAAATTGCTTTATATACATGTAAGATCAGTTATTTCATACATACATAAGCAGTATATTAAAAATAGTAAATATGTCAATGATAGAAATAATCTCTTGATGCAGAATTTTGTCATTACATTGAACTGAAGAAGTTGAGTTTCGTCTTCCTATGCTGCTAAGACCCTTCATCGGTAGGAAACTTAGAGCGGTGAAGAGGTCTTGGCAGCATAAGAAGACGAGGAACACCAGGGTACTCAAAACAGGGTGTCCAGCGTTCAGGAAAACAACGTTCATAATCTCGTATTTAACCGTATATTGAAAATGTTCGTATAATTCCCGGTTTTCCTGAACTCCCGTATGGTTAACACCCTGCCAAAGGCTATGTGAAAATACTTAAATACTCAATTACCTGAATATTCCAACAATTGCTTTTACATTTTCTCTTACTTACATAAATACATTCCCAATATGTTATCATTTCTTAGTATGCAACTATTTCCATAATATTTATTCTTTTCATAAAAATTTCCCATCTCTGGTCCACCTTCAAAGAAAGGGCTCTATTTTGTTCTAATTATTCTCTACCATTAAAGTCAAATATAGGTAAAGCTTTTGCTAGACAGAGTATTTTAAGTGTATTTTATTGAGTTCAATGCTTTCCAGATAAAAGTATTGAGTAGACAAAACTAATCTGACATTGTTTTATACTACTACGTCGATTTGTTCTCGATTTGATCCCTACGATATAACATAAGTCTAACAGTCATGCATTTCATTGAATGCATGTCGGTCAAATAACTTATGGGCCACCCTGTATATTATAGTATTATAGTATAAAATAAAATTGTCATGTCCAACCTGTAAAAATTGCTTATAAATAGTCAAAATTATTGTAACACGGCTTGTTTCCATGAAAGCCGGATAAAAAAGCAAAGTATGGCGTATTTTCAATAATTGAAATATTTTGCATGGTTTTCCATGTGCTCTAGCGGCGTTAATATTGGCCGGAGAAAAAAGTGTCAAATATAAAACTTGTGGTAAATCTTCTTACCTTTAATTTAATATTGGGCACATTCTTCGATAAAATGCATATTTACTGAGATTTAGGCCAAAGACTAAAACAAGTACAAAATTTTCACTGTTTTGCAAAAAACAATGTTCCGGCCAAAATATCTGTCAGCAAACCTCAAATTCGTGTTCAGCGACCTCGAAAACATAAAGATCAAAAAGAATTAGGACTGTGCCTAAACTTTCCTCTAACTGCCCTTTTTTTGTCTAATTTGACTAGCCTATTAGTTTCACTAACTATTTAGTTCTATTTTGAGAGCGTTTTATTATTGTAATAATGTCTCTTTCTAACAATCATATAGCGGAGATTTTTATGAACGGTGAAAGTTAATGTGAAATTGAGAAAGAAGACGAAAACGTAGCGGACTATTCGTGAGTAAATAAATAAATTCTTTATTAAATGCTTTTGTACAGCAGATATGCCAATTATACAGAGCATTAATGTATATAATAATTTGACATGCTTGGAGACAGCAGTGGACAACTTTACATTAATAAATTACTCAACTACAATAAACCTAGACAACATGATAAATATAGACAATAAATAGACAAATAATAAACAATAAAATTAATTTAGATAGATAATTAAATATTAGAAAATTAGAGTATACAGGCAGTGTGGATGTGCCATGACTCCCGCGAGTGAGACGCGTGCGCTCCTCTGCGTACAAGACTTCTTTGTCACTTTATACAAAGCTAAACTTTTGAGGTAAAAGGTACACACCTTTTTTTTGTATCCACGTTTGAATTATATCTAAATATAAAAACTAAAAAAGTTATACACAAATATATACCGGGTGACCACGATAAAGTGTCCTAAACGGATTACAGGAGTACTATTAGAGCTAGAAAGATGAAACAAACTTTTCTATCTGGAAATCGTACATGGAGATTTCAGGAAAAATATTTTTAAGATTCTCAGTATACAGGGTGTGTTAATACTGAAACTCACGGGGTCAAAACTTGAGATTTTTAAATACAAAGGTGGGTCATATTGTACATAGTTTTAATCAGAGACAATTCTCGACATTTTGGCGAAACAATTTTTGATATGTTGCGCCATTACAAAGCTAGAGCTATAAACATGAGTCGCGTAGCTTTTACGGGAGGCCCTGTCGTTAAACTATAAATTCGATTAAAATATGTAGTTTACGTATTATTTCTCAGAATATGACGAGCTTTTAATGGTATGTAGTACAAGCATGTTTTCAAAACATTTCTAACCTCAAAATCTATGTAAACATTGAAGTTGCTATTATCATGAATAAGTCAAAAATATTAAATAGTAAGATATAGCATATTGCATATCATTGTAAAGATAATTTAAATATGATCATTTTTTGTATAAAACATAACTTTGTATCTTAATTCGTTTAAGAGCTATATCAAAAAAACCAATTTTAACCTTGATTTTGACTGTATTTTAGTAGTTTATACGGTCGTTTGACTTGCTTGGTACCTAATTTAAGAGCCACAATTCTAATAAAATAGTTTTTCTTGGTAAAAACTCATAAAACGACATAAAACAAACATAAATAAGAATATAACAATAATTGTTTGTAGCTGTTATAAAACAGAGTTGGGAGAGAAACCAGTTGTCGTGGTTATGTTATTGCGCACTTTGCAATATTTTATTTGCTGTGTTATATCAGCTGATTGATTTCTCTAGCTGTTAAGTACTGTTTGTATTTCAAATGAGTATTCATTTTATTTGACACGTAACAATAAAAAGAAATTTTAAATACAGTAATACAACAGCTTGAGAAATCAATCAGCTGATATAACACAGCAGATAAAATATTGCAAAGTGCGCAATAACATAACCACGACAACTGGTTTTCTCTCCCAACTCTGTTTTATAACAGCTACAAACAATTATTGTTATATTCTTATTTATGTTTGTTTTATGTCGTTTTATGAGTTTTACCAAGAAAAACTATTTTATTAGAATTGTGGCTCTTAAATTAGGTACCAAGCAAGTCAAACGACCGTATAAACTACTAAAATACAGTCAAAATCAAGGTTAAAATTGGTTTTTGTTATAGCTCTTAAACGAATTAAGATACAAAGTTATGTTTCATACAAAAAATGTTCATATTTAAATTATCTTTACAATGATATGCAATATGCTATATCTTACTATTTAATATTTTTGACTTATTCATGATAATAGCAACTTCAATGTTCACATAGATTTTGAGGTTAGAAATGTTTTGAAAACATGCTTGTACTACATACCATTAAAAAGCTCGTCATATTCTGAGAAATAATACGTAAACTCCATATTTTTAATCGAATTTATAGTTTAACGACAGGGCGTCCCGTAAAAGCTTACGCGACTCATGTTCATAGCTCTAGCTTTGTAATGGCGCAACATATCAAAAAAATTGTTTCGCCAAAATGTTGAGAATTGTCTTCTGATTAAAACTATGTACAATATGACCCACCTTTGTATTTAAAAATCTCGAGTATTGACACACCCTGTATACTGAGAATCTTAAAAATATTTTTCCTGAAATCTCCATGTACGATTTCCAGATAGAAAAGTTTGTTTCATCTTTCTAGCTCTAATAGTACTCCTGTAATCCGTTTAGGACACCTTATCATGGCCACCCGGTATAAAATAAATTTTTCAAACATCAAAACACTTTTTTTACCTATGTACCTATTTTAACAACAAAACAAATATTTTTAAGGTTTAAAACAGGTTATTTGACCAAAAACCCAGTACTTAGAAATAATTATACAAAAAAGTTATGAAAATAAAAAAGTAAAAAAACTCACTTTCTGGGGCACAAATTCTTATGGAAAACTCACCTGTCAAAGGGTTAAGAAAATTCAAACTCTGAAAATTGGGCGAGAATTCTTTAAAAACAACATTTTTTGGGCAAGGGGGATTTTTTGAAGCGGGAGGGATTTTTTTTAATAGTTTTAGGCGGGAGGAATTTTTTTGGTAAGTGGGATTTTTTGGCAGAAAGGAAAATTTAAAGGGAGTTTTTAGCAGATCTGGTAATTTAAGGAGATTTCCAAACAATATTATTTTTTGATACTTTTATAATTTAATACTCAAATCAAAGGACAATCACAATGTACCATACACATTTTGAATTAAACTCACAAATGAAACCCAAGATGTGGATTTGTAAGATAAATACACTTTTTTACTCTAAAAAAATCTTTTCTGACATTTTCTTCTAATTTGTAATGACGGAGACTTTGAATCCCCCCGAAAATTTCCTGAAACCAAGCCACAAACAGAGTTTCTCACCCGCTTGACAGAAAAATCATATCCCACCCACCCCTAGTTTTAACATACGTTAAAAGATTAATAACTGTAGAAGTGAATGGTGCAGATCATTTTGAGTATTTTGATACACACTTTAGGCTATGTTAAGTTTTCGTGTTGATTCTATTTTAGAATACATTTTTCCATGACTCTTCTTCAAGATCTGAAAGACTTACAGGCTTAAGACCTAGTTTTCATTACAAGTATAAATAGATAAGTTATGTATTTTTAGATATTTAACAGTCCTAGTTCTACCTACGAAAACCAAAAGGTCTAAAACTTATAATATGGAACTGTAGCAATAGCAATCTATAATTGATTTCATTGATACAATCATTTCTTTTTTAATGAAACTTTGACAGAGATTTTTTGTTTACGTAAGCTTAATCGTTTTCATATTCTCAACTTACGAGGTCTGTCTAATAAGTTTGCGAACTGGTTCAAAATGGCAGCCCTGAGGCGATGCAAAGCTTTGCCAACTACATTAAGTGACTACTGAACATCCAATGAAGCGTCAGTGCTCGATTGACAGTTAAGCTAGACCTACCAAGCTGTCTGTGTCAGTTTTATTTTTTTTTCTGATCGTCGAAAAATTGAGATTAATAAAATCATCAAATAACGTATCAACATCAAAATTTTGGGAATTAGGCAAAACCTTTTAAAAGATTAGAGATATAGGCTAGTCAAATTAGCAAAGTTAGAGGAAAGTTTAGGCACAGTCCTAATTCTTTTTGATCTTTATGTTTTTGAGGTCGCTGAACACGAATTTGAGGTTTGCTGACAGATATTTTGGCCGGAACATTGTTTTTTTTTGGCAAAAACAGTGAAAATTTTGTACTTGTTTTAGTCTTTGGCCTAAATCTCAGTAAATATGCATTTTATCGAAAAATGTGCCCAATATTAAATTAAAGGTATGAAGATTTACCACAAGTTCTATATTTGATACTTTTTTCTCCGGCCAATATTTACGCCGCTAGAGCACATGGAAAACCATGCAGAATTTTCAATTATTGAAAATACGCCATACTTTGCTTTTTTATCCGGCTTTCATGGAAACAAGCCGTGTCACAATAATTTTGACTATTTATAAGCAATTTTTACAGGTTAGACATGAAACTTTTATTTTATACTATCTCTTATATATTTGCAAGTTACCACTGACATATGATCACTCCACAGCACAAACTATACGTCCTAGAAAGATGAAATTTGGCACGTAGATGCATTTCATGGTGTAGATGTGCAATAAGGCTGGGTTTTACGAAATTCAAATTTTAAGGGGGGTTTAGGGGGGCAGGAGTTACGTCGCGTGAATCTCGCCTGTGCAAGCCTTTACACTTGCATCTGTAGAAGCTAAACAAGTGATCGGATCTTAGATTTGACGGAAAATCGTTAGTGTGGAATGAAATGATCTACAACTTTTGTATTTAACATTCTTTTCTATCTCCAACAGTTTTGACGTCATATCACTTTAAAGTAAAAACTGAGAAATTTTACTTTTTTTGCCTGTTTGCGCATATAAAAAAGGCAGATTCCAACAATCTATGACCACAAAACCTTTAGTTTAGGTAGAGCGTGTTTGATAGTATACAAAATTATGACGATAGGCTAAAAAATATATTTCAAAGTACCTGCTGTGAGAGCTTAAAGAGCGACTTTTAGTCGTTTTTTTGACGTTTTTTCTTCAGCCGTATCTCCGGTATTAGTTTTTGTAGCTCAACTGTAGACCAATAGAAATCTTTAAAATGTCATGTTTTTTCATTTGACATTAATTTTTAGATGGTATGATTATTCTCTTTAAGGTTATGACAAGTTAAACACAGATAGTTTTTATGATAATATTAAGCAGGCTCAAAATTAAGACTCTTGCCAAGTTTGAGGGTCTGTCATGCATCATTTAGTGGTACAGTGTGCTGATTAATTTATAAAAAGCTACATTTAAAAAATATAATTTTTTAAAGTACACATTTTTTACATTATCAAGGTTAATCTCTTTTTCTACGAATGGAGTTAACGTTGTTGGTTTATGTGTTGAGGAAAGCGTAGTTTTTAACGGAAGTTGCTCAAAGAGATACCCACGCCCTTTGGTCAATCAAACCCAAACTGCTGACGATGGGTACCCTCAGTATAGACGTAGACCCCCTTCTGATGGCGGCTTTACGGCCAAAATCAATAACTTAGACATCGACAACCGTTGGATGGTACCCTATAACCCGGTGTTGTCACGTACTTTCATGGCACATATTAATGTTGAACTGTGCAACTCTGTCAAATCCATAAAGTACATCTGTAAATATGTCAACAAGGGT
Source organism: Matsumurasca onukii (assembly GCA_018831715.1). Taxonomy (NCBI): domain Eukaryota; kingdom Metazoa; phylum Arthropoda; class Insecta; order Hemiptera; family Cicadellidae; genus Matsumurasca; species Matsumurasca onukii. The sequence continues at coordinate 54,042,703 of CM032060.1, forward strand.
GGTGATCAGGCGGCTTTTGGGTTTGAAAATGAGTACGATGAAGTTTCAAAGTATGAAACTGGCCGTTACATAAGCAGTTCTGAAGCGGCGTGGCGTATTTTCTGCTTTCCTATCCATGAAAGATACCCACCCGTGATGCACCTAGCAGTGCACCTAGAAAATGGACAAAGAGTATATTTCAATCCCAAAAATGTCTAAGACAAAATTATAAATCCACCAAAAACTACTCTTTTAGCTTTTTTTGAATCGTGCCAAACGGACGATTTCGCAAAAACTCTTTTCTACAGTGAAGTCCCAGCCTATTACACCTGGAAAAACAATGTGTTTTGCCGTCGGAAACAGGGAAAACCTATTCCAGGACATCCAGACATTAGGAAAGATAATGTACTCGGTTGTGTTTACACGGTACATCCAAACAACACCGAGTGCTATTATCTAGGTATTCTCCTTCATGAGGTCAAAGGGCCAACAGGTTTTGAAGACCTTCGGAGGGTATCCGGGGTGGTTCATCCTACCTATCAATCTGCTTGCAGAGCGCTGGGTTTGCTGCAAGATGACAGCCATTGGGATGTTACCTTGGAAGAAGCTGCTGTGTCCGAGTCGTCTCACAAAATAAGACAACTTGTTGCTGTCATTTTAGTGTTTTGCTAAGCTCCAGACCCTCTAGCATTGTGGGAAAAGCACAAGGAAAATATGTCAGAAGATTTCAAGAGACATTTAGAGACAGAATGTTCCGGCTTACAGTTGGACCAAATCTCTGATATAATTCACAACAAATGTTTACAGACAGCATTCTATCCTCAATGTCAAATCAGTGCGTTCAACAATTCAGTCTGCCTTCTCCGACGTTTAACTCACCACCGACAGAAATCAATCGCGAATACATAAAAGAGTTGTCTCACGACATAGATCGACTGTCTGAATTAGTCAATGACAACGTTCTCAAACTGAATGAGGAGCAGAAACGTGTCTACAAAGAAGTAATATCAAGCATTTGTTTCAAATTCTGGAAAGATATTCTTTTTTGACACATCGGGAGGTACTGGAAAACCTTTCTATTAAATTTGATTCTAGCTAAGGTGCGAATGGAAAGAAATAATTATCGCAATATCCGTGGCGTCTTCGGGCATTGCAGTAACGTTGTTGCAGGGAGGAAAAACTGCTCATTCCGCCTTCAAAATCCCACTCAACTTAAATCACGCAGAGCTTCCACTTTGCAACATCTCCAAACAAAGTGATTCTGCTAAGATCCTTAGAGATTGTAAGCTTATTATTTGGGATGAGTGTACCATGGCCCACAAGGGTGGAATAGAAGCATTAAATAGGACTCTGCAGGACATAAGGAGTAATTCTAACCTGATGGGTGGAGTTACATTTCTTATGGCTGGAGACTTCAGACAGACTTTGCCAGTCGTTCCTCGAGGCACGAGAGCTGATGAAGTTAGAGCCTGTGTGAAGAATTCTGTCCTGTAGCCTCACGTTCATCTCCTTTCTTTACAAGTTAACGTGCGAGTTCACCTTAAAGGTGGTGCAGGCGCGGCAGAGTTCTCAAACTTGCTTCTACAAATAGGCAACGGAAATCTACCTGAAGATGAAGGCAAAATTGTGACAATAAGTCACAGGGACAGTCTCTGAAAATGGTCGGCGTTGATCTCAGGGAAGACTGCTTCTCCCATGGCCAATTTTATGTTGCGTGTTCATCAGACTTTTTGGTCATCCTCCAGCCACAACATAAAACCCGAAACGTTGTATATAAGGAAGTTTTGTAAATATGTTACTTTGTAAATACGTGTAAATAGTGTTTCTATAAAACCTGTAAATATTTTTGTTTATTATGTTAATTTATCCTATATGTAAATATTACTTCAAGTAAATATGTACATTATTACATGGTCTCTGAGTTAGCCGGCCTCTCCGTGGCAAGACTGGATAGCTATATTTCGTAAGCATCAGAAATATAGTGCACTAACTGGCTAACAATTCATGGAAGCGAACATTTTATGTCCGTAGCGAAGTCACGGGTACTGCAGCTAGTAATACTATAATATACAGGGTGGCCCATAAGTCAGTTGACCGACATGCATTCACTGTTGAAATGCATGACTGTTAACTGACTTATGGGCTACCCTGTAGTTATATCGTAGGGATCAAATCAAGAACAAAACGACGTAGTAGTATAAAACAATGTCAGATTAGTTTTGTCTACTCAATACAATTTTTATTTGGAAAACATTGAACTCAATAAAATACACTTAAAAATACTCCGACTAGCACAAGCTTTACCTATATTTGACTTAATTGGTAGAGAATAATTAGAACAAATTAGTGAATTTGTACAATTATAATATTTGTTCAAATTACTACAATTATTAGTATATATATTATTAAATTGCTTTATATACATATAAGATCAGTTATTTCATACATACATAAGCAGTATATTAAAAATAGTAAATATGTCAATGATGCAGAATTTTGTCATTGTCATACAAAGAGAATGTTGTTTTTCCTGAACGCTGGACACCCTGTTTTGAGTGCCCTGGTGTTCCTCGTCTTCTTCCTATGCTGCTAAGACCTCTTCATCGGTAGGAAACTTAGAGCGGTGAAGAGGTCTTGGCAGCATAGGAAGAAGACGAGGAACACCAGGGTACTCAAAACAGGGTGTCCAGCGTTCAGGAAATACAACGTTCCCGCATAATTCTCGTATTTAACCGTATATTGAAAATGTTCGTATGATTCCCGGTTTTCCCTGAATTCCCGTATGGTTAATACCCTGCCAAAAGCTATGTGAATATACTTAAATACTCAATTACCTGAATATTCCAACAATTGCTTTTACATTTTCTCTTACTTATATAAATACCACCACATTCCCAATATGTTATAATTTCTTAGTATGCAACTATTTCCATAATATTTATTCTTTTCATAAGTATTTCCCATCTCTGGTCCACCTTCAAAGAAAGGGCTCTATTTTGTTCTAATTATTCTCTGCCATTAAAGTCAAATATAGGTAAAGCTTGTGCTAGACAGAGTATTTTTAAGTGTATTTTATTGAGTTCAATGTTTTCCAAATAAAAATTGTATTGAGTAGACAAAACTAATCTGACATTGTTTTATACTACTACGTCGTTTTGTTCTCGATTTGATCCCTACGATATATAAGTCAGTTAACAGTCATGCATTTCATTGAATGCATGTCGGTCAACTGACTTATGGGCCACCCTGTATATTATAGTATTATAGTATAAAATAAAAGTTTCATGTCCAACCTGTAAAATTGCTTATAAATAGTCAAAATTATTGTAACACGGCTTGTTTCCATGAAAGCCGGATAAAAAAGCAAAGTATGGCGTATTTTCAATAATTGAAATATTTTGCCTGGTTTTCCATGTGCTCTAGCGGCGTAAATATTGGCCGGAGAAAAAAGTGTCAAATATAAAACTTGTGGTAAATCTTCTTACCTTTAATTTAATATAGGGCACATTTTTAGATAAAATACATATTTACTGAGATTTAGGCCAAAGACTAAAACAAGTACAAAATTTTCACTGTTTTTGCCAAAAAAAACAATGTTTTGGCCAAAATATCTGTCAGCAAACCTCAAATTTGGGTTCAGCGACCTCGAAAACATAAAGATCAAAAAGAATTAGGACTGTGCCTAAACATTCCTCTAACTGCCCTTTTTTTGTCTAATTTGACTAGCCTAATATGTTGAGGGCTGTTTACGGAGATAATGTTGATAAAGTGTCCATTGTGTTTTCAAACGTCCATTTTCAAGTGGATTTAACGTTTCAAAGATGACCGCGAAGACGCTAAAGATGATGCAAGGCAGGGACGACCGTCAACCTCATGTGTGGATGAAAACATTGATCGTGTGCGAGTCTTGGCGTCTGATGATCGTCTGAAAACTGTTAGAATGATTGCAGACAAACATCTGAATTCTATGTTGACGTCCTTAGGCGCTTGAGAGTTCGCGTTTGTCAAGTGAGGCCGAATTTGTGGCAAGGCGATAATTGGAATCTTCACCATGACAACGCTTCTGCACATTCTGCTTTGATTGTTTTCCATCACCCTCCTTGACCACCCACCCTATTCACCAAACCTTGCCCCCTGTGTTTTTGTCCTTTTTTCAAAATGCGAAAAGTGATGAGATTGAACTTGATGTTGATTCATTGTACAGTGATTTGATCAATCTCCATTTTTCGACAAATAGCAAAAACAAATGAAATATAAACTGACACCGAGAGCATGATAGGCACAGCTTGACTGTCAAAGAAGCACTGATGCTTCATTGGAAGTCCAGAAGTCACGTGATGTAGTTGGCAGAGCTTTACGTTGCGTCAGGGCCGCCACATTGAACCAGTTCGCGAACTTATTGGACAGACCTCGTATACTGCCCAATCTTTTGTCTGAATGCAATTGTTTTGAGTTTAGACAAAATTGTATATTTATTTACCAGTATATATTATTATTTTACAAAGTTATACTTTAGATAATTATTAAAAGCTGATTGGCAGCACCCATTCTTTTCTAATAAAACTATTTTAAATTTTAGAATTATATTTTGGTCTCTGACAGAACCCTCTTCAGATTACAAATTTTAATCTGAAGAGGTTTCTGTCAGAGATTAAAATACAATTGAAGGGGTCGGCGGAACAGAGTGCTAACCCTCTTAAGTGACTTTTTTAGTAATCGCGATTTCAAACTTTAGTTAAATCTGTAAATCATGTTTCATACTTTATAGGAGGGTTCCATTTATCAATAATTTGTTATAATGTTCTAAAAAAAACATCACTTTCATGTTGTGTTTAAAATATATACCTGTCGTAAAAAAAAATAAATAGTCAAACATTACTCGTTGAATAGTGGGTTAGCACTATGTTCCGTAAATTCATTTGTGGGTGAGCACTTGGTTTTGTAAGTCAACATAGTGCTAACCCATAAATATTAGCTAGTGGACCATTCCTTGAGGCAACACAATGCTAACCCTAAAATGCCTAGCCACAAAGAAAGTTGAGTTCAAACATATGTATAGTCATAGAAGTATAAAACTAAAATTAGCTATATATTTATACAGTAGTGTAGTGTATTACAGAACAATAAAGCTATTAAAAAAATTAAATGTACGCTTATTAAAAAATAAAATGCTATCACAAAAGGTTTTAGGTTAACGTAAGAGTAATATAATGCTAACCCGTACTTATGTTAGTTTCATCTTCTGAAGTCAAATTTGGTAAATTATTAGGATCAGCATCACTGTCGTCAACTGTTGAGTCACTTTTTTCAAATTTATCAGTAAAAAGTTGCCTTCTGACTTGTTCATTGTCCATAATGACCATCCATCGTGATTTAGACAACTGGCTTAGCACTGTGTTGACACAAACACGTCTGACAAAACATAGGGAGGCAACATAATGCGCGTCGATACTAGAGCTACCTAGATGACATATTAGTAACTACATGCAGGGAACTGTTAGTTTATATCAATCTCCGCTAGAATGATCCATAAGCCTTATTTGGGCAAAAAGTAGGGTTAGCACTTTGTTCCGCCGACCCCTTCAATTCTAAAATTTAAAATAGTTTTATTTTTATTATTAGAAAAGAAGGTGTGCTGCCAATCAGCTCTTAATAATGAATGAACACCTTCAACACCAGACAATATTTGAGACAATACGTTAGATAACTTTAAATGATCTTAAAACATTATGGCTGTTTTCGAAAGGACTGAGAAATGCTCAAGTAATCTCTGGGCTCCTTGAATCTCCTTAGGGTCTTCAGTATTACTGTAAAGTTAAGTAAGATATGGTAAATTATTGTCAAGCCGCTATTATTAACTGTTTAAATCTAGCCTTAATCATGTTTTGTGCTTTCCTTAGTTTATAAAATCATGACGTTTAGTTTTTATTACTTGTATCATTATTAACAACATAATTTATTACCAACTTTAGTAGATTCTACTGGAAATGCTCATTGACAGATGGATCTTTAGTGAAAAATAATGTTACACTAAATTTTGTGTTATTAGAAATACAACTACAGTATTAATATACAGAGTGTGTGGTGAACAAATGTACTTATAAAAATCAGATGCTAAGTTTGTTTTGTTTTGGGGCAACATTAATTGTAAATAGTTAATGGCAAATATAACTAATGTTTCCACTTAACTAATTTTATAATTTGTAGGTATTAAAACTTACCTAGATAAATTATAAAATTAGTTAAAACATTTCTTGAAGCTGTGTCAACCAAAACCCATTTGTCACACCAAAACTTAATTTAATTAACTCAAGTTATATACAGTATTTTCTTTCTTTTAGTTATTTTTATAGTTAGAACGTATACCTAGATTTAAAAACATGTTTTAATTGTTTGTTAATGTCAAAGATAAATGTTTGTATTATAGCCACTGTAGTCATTTCAGAACCTCTTCCTGAAAAAAAAACAAGCGGGTTCTTCAAAAAGTTATTTCAAGTAGAAATAACAATGTTAAGGTTTTTAATATCTTAATCTTAGTGGGAACTGTACATTCAAACTGCAAATGTTCAAAATTAGGTTAAATGGATGTACGAGATGTTTGTAGCAGTTGCGTAGAAAAAGGCATGCATTTTCAACAAAAAAAATTAATTTTCGACACAGGGATACAAACTTCTATTATTGTTGCAAATGAATCAAACTTTATTGTGTGTATTTGAAATTTAACATTTTAATGACTAAAACTATCCTGAAATCTGCCTGCCGGCACCAATGGTGGTGAAAGTGTAGTTGCTGAAGGTGTTGTAGTAATCTCGTACTTGGCACCGGAGTCTATGTAGAGACACCGCTCCATGTCGTAGAGCGCTTGGTCAGCCCACAGCAGTGTGCTGGGTACCACAGTGTCACCGCAAGGTATAGATGACGAGTTGCCGAAGAAGTTGTCTCGATAGTTGACCAGTGTCGCAACGTTGTGTACGATGTTGCTGTGTAAGGAAGAGGAGCTTACGGTGAAGCGAGACCACTCCAGCGCATAGCACTTGCTGATGGTGCCCTCCATGAAGATGTAGCCCCGAGAGAAGCAGTCGAGGATGGCGTAGTTGCCTACGACCGGAAGGTAGTTGTTGATCCACTCAAAGTCGCTGTTCACTTTGTCCAGCCGGGTAATGGTGTCGTTGACGATGTACTGGTCGCACGACAGTGCTTCCAGGGACTCTGAAACATGGACAAGATTTGTCAAGAGTGAATTTCTTTGTGCTCAAGTGTTTTTTTTCTCTCACCAACTGATGAACAAGAAGTGGTTAGCGTAATCAAAGATAATGTTATTATAGGCAGACTAGGGACACATGCCACATGGCTTAGTTGCAGCACAGATAGCGCTGCCGTCTTTCTCCCTCCTCAGCTCAATATAGTCGAGTTTTTCCGATGTTGATGACTTACATGTGACTAAATTGTGTGATTTTTGAGAATGAATGAACTTGCGCAAACGTCAGTGGCTCTACACAAGATTCTTAAAAGAATTCCCTCGCAGCGCTACCTGTACTTGGGCTGCCAACTATGTTGATTTTCCTGTCTTGGCCATGTGGTGCAACCTACCTACCATAACATAATCTTTGGCGTAATTAATTCTTTGAAAAGAAAGGATGTTTTTAACGTGTCCTCAATCCTCTTGAAGGAAATTTCACCTTACTTAGTTTCACCATTGTTCCTCATTATAAATTATTATTTTCAGAGTGGCTGCTCCTATGATTTCTTGAAAGTTTCCATTGTAAACCCTCTCTTTTAGAAGGGATGTACTCACTGTTATAAATATAACAGGTTATAATAACTATAGGCCCATATTGATCTCTTCCATTTTCCTTAAAGTCACCGAGAAAATAGTTCTCAACAGTGTTAAGTAAAGTGGTAGAGACAACTTTAGTGTGTTCTAAAATCCGGCTTGTTAAAAAGACAAATCTTTACCTTTTGTCTTTTACCTTTACAAAAAAATGAACATTTTAAGACAATTGACTTTCAAAAGAAGAAACTGATCTTTAACTGATATTTCACCTTGCCTTTTGTTTACCTCATCTTATAAAAAAGCTTACCAGTTTGAACAGCAGAGTTTAAAGTGCCGAAGGCCTGGTCAGCACAATCAGAGTTGGCAGGGTTATCGTACAGCGCTTGACTGACGCTGGCGTAGTGACTGGAGAGTATCCCGCGTAACTGAGAAGCGTAGAAACTCTGCCCGCGAGACTCAATGACGTACTGCTCCAGCGCATTCTTCTTGAGTGAGTAGTATTCCAACATTTCCCGCTCCAGGCTGGACACTTCAAGGTTGTTGCTGAACTGAGCACCGCTCACTTGGTCGGCTAGGTTGAAGTCTGTCAGGTAGTCATAGAAACCGGCAGTCTGAAACAATAATACAGTAAAACAAAACTAAACATTAAAAAGAGAAAGGTCTTTGTGTCGTTAAAATGTTCTATAATGTCCCTGTATTTAGCAATAAAAATGTACAAGATGTTGAATGTTTGTGAGAGAGGGTGTACAAATCACTAAATCACTATTTGAGATGCTGACCACTCTCATGAGTGTACTTTAAGGCAAATATGTGGTGAGTGATGAGTGGTAGTAAAGAGTTATTAGGTGTAGTCTTGTTACAAACTAAGGCCGACTCTTCCTTAGAATGGGTCATTAATTAATAGCCCAATGACCAATGGAAATAAAAGGACCAATGGCTGAACGTGGCTTCCGATCAGAAAAAATGGGCATTTTTGCAGTTTTTCTTGGAAAGAGTGAAGGAAATTCTGACAAATATGGCCTCCAAGCTTGGCTGTTTCCACCATTATTTAATTAAAACCTAAATTATGTGTTTGCAGTGGTGACGATTAACCGAAACGTAAGAGAGGGTCAGTTAACAACCTCCTCGGAATTAACAAAATGTTGGTGAAAAATGAGTGGTTTGATGGGTATATTTGAGCCGGTTTTGCAAGTTGGTTGTTGCTGAAATTTTACACAACGTTTTATTCATAAATACAAATTTCTAACGTCAAAAAACTGTTTTGAATAAATTGTTTATGGAAAACAGAACCAACAACTAACTATTACTTCAGTTTGTATTTTAAACAACATTCAACTGGTGGCTTGTGTACAGTCTTTGAGTATCAATGATTAAAGATGTTTACACGTTGTCACGTTACCTCTCATATTTCCTGCTCCATCCAGGCTTTGCCCTTCCATTCCTTTTTAGTTCATTCCTAAAGACTGTAAAATTTTCAGGAAGTATAAAAAAGCTCCTACTCGATTTTTATGTTTCACTGATTGTGCTTATAATCCTTGGTTTTAAAATCCCCCAAATCTTGATTTCCCCCCAAAAATTTGTAATCTACCCCTTTGGGCACCTTTGCTACTTACCACCTCGTTTTCATACGCTTGCCAGTCTATGTTCTCGCTGAGTTTGGAACACTTGACCAGGTTGGTGAGGAACTGCCAGCCCCTCTCCACAACTTGTTGTGCTGCCGTCTCCACGCACACTACCACTTTGCTCGTGAACACTTGCATGGACGGACTCGAAGTCACTCCCATCATTATTCCGTTGGCAGCACTGAAGTAGTTGTTGTTCCACGAGTCCACGCAGTTGTTCAGCCGATTCTTGGAATCCTTGTTGGGATATGTGCGCGCACAGTTGTCCATGCCGGTTAGAGTGTTCTGGTATACTGTTTGGTAGTTTGAGCTGATTTTTGACAAGTTTGCACTCTGTCTTTGCAGAATGGATGGAACGTCAGCTGTGCAGTCATTGTACTCGGAAACAGCTAAAAGAAGTTTTTATTTTGAAAAAAAATATAGTCATTAACACCTACACTTGGCTTCTGGTGAAGAAATAAAGAAAGATAGAAAGATTTAATCTATGTCATACAAGATGCATAGGAATAAAACCAAAAACATAGAAAAAAAGAACAAATCAAATAAATAAACAACCAATAGACCCAGGAAAACAACACTAATCTTCACTTATTTCTTCCATCATGTATTTTTGTGTGAAGTTGAAGGCCTTCTTGAAAACATACTTACCGTGTCAAAAAAACACAAAGAACACAGGAGACAAAAAGAAGTACTTTTGTCTAGACAAAGGCCCTAGTAGAGCTAAAAATTTGACAGTCTGTGTTCTATGTGATTCTACTTTATCCAGGTGAGCCTGGTCTCCTTTCTATTCCTTTTTGATAGCATATCCTGGCCTGGCGCCTTATTTCCTAAATCTAGATTTTGTTAACTGTTTAAGAAGTCAGAAGCAAGCTGCACAGTGTTTATCAAATCTACTTTTTCTGCTTGTTATCTGTACATCTAGAGTTTTCATGGAGGAGTTCATTATCCGATGCAGAAGAAGGCAACTTGGCAACACATCATAAACATGTTATACACTTCATCATAACACATTTATTTATTTATTTTAATTCTTGTTATTAGTTATTTAAATGTTTTCATTGTTGACACTATTTCTAAGCTCTATGCTGATGTAATAAAGCATATATCTCTCTCTCTTTCAAGCAGAAAATAATATAACTTCACAATTCTTATGAGAACTGGGAACTGAAATAAAAACGTGCAACAAACTGACCCTCTGCGATTGCGTTGTCAAGGTCGGCAGCGATGCCGGAAATGCAGCCTTGGGCAGAGGTGCCTTGCATCATTATCTCCGCTGTCTGCAACTCCAGGCTTTGATACGTGACGAGGCGTCGCAGGCTCTCTCGCAAGTCACCAGCCACTCGCAACGCTGCTTGTAGCGCCGCTGGAAACCATAATACAATACATAAGTATCTTTATTCTGTACACATTGTGTCATCTTGCTTGTTTGTACCAGCAAAAACTCTTGTCACCAATCGTTAGATATTGGTACTTATGTTAACATTACGCTCTTATGGAAGTCGGACTATCCTTAAGGGTATGCCTCAGAGAAAGGCTGAATTCGTCCGACCAAGGAACACACGACATCACGCTGTAACAACGAGCTGAAAACCTTCTTTCAACTGATACTCCTATCAAGCCAAGTGCTTGCAGAGCACATTTTCACCTTCCAAATAAATTTACATTAATAAACAGGATATATTTGGAAACTAGACGAGTTTTTCGGCATAACTATAGAGCCTGATTTCTCATAAGTTGTTCAATAGTTTTACAAATATACCGGGTGTTTGTAAATGAATATTGAGGTTTTAAGGCTTTATAATATTTATAACACTGAATCTATAATTATAAATTATACATCAAATTAAAGAGCTACTCAAACAGTTTTGTTTGTTTGTACCAGTGCGCATGTACACGTAATGTTTCGTGCAGTTAAATATGCAATTAGTTTAACAACACTACCCGATTGCAGGATTAGCCGCAACGAGCCTAATGACAGAGTTTGTTTAGCATGGCCTCCACGGTCACAAGATCTAACGCCATGCGATTCCTACCTTTGGGGCTTTATCAAAGATCTTGTGTATGTCTCTTCCCGAATTAAGAAACAGGATTGAAGCAGTTGTTTTAACAACTGCTCAAGGCACACTTTACAACGTTTCGGAAGAACTCGAATATAGACTTGATCAGTGCCAGGGTATAAATGGTCTCATATTGAACACTTATAAGATTTTAGGTAAAACTGTTTGAGTTGCTTTTTTCTTTGACACATCATTCACAGCTGTAAGTTTAGTGTAATAGATATTATGGAGCGCTAAAACCCCGATATTCATTTAGAAACACCCGGTACTTTGAAATTGTCAAAGTATTAGTGCTTTTCAACTCCATTTTGTACACTTAAAGGCATAATTAAAAAAAAACTTTATATGTATGTCGGAAAACTCATCTAGTTTTCAAATATATCATGTTTATTATTACTGTATAACAATTATTTTGAAAGGTGACAAATGGGAGAGCGTAAAATCCTTTGCATTGAAATGTCGCTGAGGCTGACCAATCCAAAAAAGGAACTGATTCAAACTATTTATTTCAATAATATACTTTTAAATACATACATACTTCCTTTTGGTTCCTTTCACTTGGGCATACAAAATCAACAAGAATGTGAGTTAAATGCAATTTTTGTAATTTAAGAGACACTAAGGTAGTTAAATTAAAATTGAGTACTAAATTAAATTGAGTACTTAAATGATGCCGATCTGTAACAATGTATAGTTATTTCTTTGTATATATATATTTTATTTATTTGTATAATTACTCGTATATTATATTTATTTATTCACATGTTATCTGTCTTGTATTCCATTACTATGTCGTATTGTTTGTGTAAAGTCACTGTTCAGTAAGAATTGCAATAGGAATTATTTAAATTTGTTTTATATTACTATGTTTTAAGTATTGTTACGTATTTATCAACCATTTAACATATTATGCATGTTTAAAAAAAATATTAATCTATACCCCCAAACTTTGACAATGTCACCTGTTTTATAGCAAAGCTATGTATATGAACGTATTGTGACAATAAAGAGTTGATTTCTGATTTAAAATGAAACTTCACAGTCAAGATGGCCACAAATACTGGAAAACCCTTGACTGTTACTTATTTTTAAGAACCCATTATTCATTTAACAACATTATTCATTTTCAGGTCGTATGATTACCTGAGTTAGTTTGGTACTCAGTGGTAAGACTACGACTGGGGAAGTATTGGTGCCATGCTTCGATATCTGCTTTTTTCCAGTAGACGTAGTCACGAGCACTGAGGTCTCCGTAACATTGGCCAATCTGTAAAAAGCAGTTAAAGGTGACATAATATTATGAATTCCCAACCGGGCGCCCATACTCATGGGCAGGGGTACCCCAAAATAGCTTCAAGGAAAAATTATTTTCAATGTTTCACAATAAAACAAAATTTAAAAAAATCAATTTTGAAACAAAGTGTTAATAATTTTTTAATTTGTTATCTGGAATTCCAAATAAATGCATTTTTCTGCACTCCCATTGGGATGAGGGATAGTAGTGCCACTGTGCTATACGTACAGAGTGATTCAAAAGGCTTTGGAATGTTGTGTTTAAATCATAAATCTTTCTTGCAGTTAATGTTACAGTTTTAAGATCAAGACGAGAGAGAGCATCATTGCAAGGAAAATTGTCTTATTAAAATTAATTATTTACCTTATTTTCAAGTTAGCTCTACAAACCTATAATAGAAATGTGTAGCATTTAAGTATAGCAGAGTAAATCTCTCTTCCGGAATGCACGTGTTTCATTTGACATTTTTTTAATTTTTCTCGTGGAAGAGCCCACTTTCTCGACTCTTCCAAGTTTAAGGAGTTTTTTACTGTGATTAGAAAGTATCGATTTGATTTCTTTTGGTAAAGCTAACTTTAAGCCAATTAAGAGTTTTTTTTTTATTATTAACAAAAAAAGTAATGTTTTTTTTTAGAATAACGTATTACTTGAAATAAACACTTTTGGATCAACCACAATGTAAAACTATATTTAATTAACACAATATATATTAATTTTGTGGTTAATCCTCAAGTTTTTATTTCAATTATGTCAAACCACATAAGCTTTAAATCCAAAATAACGTACTACATTTATTTAAGCAAAAATATGTTGAAAAATAATACTTTGGTCTTTTATATTGTCACTACAATAGAGGCCTTACTGTACTAGCAATATATTTTGTAATAAATAGGTAAAGTATGTGCAAAAAGCATATTATTTATAGCAATATACTAACTTGCCGGACAAAAATGTTATAAGGCAAATAAAACGTTTCACACACATATTGTTCTTAAGTCTAATCCCACAGTATTTTCAAAACATCAATTAAATTATGAATTGAAAAATGTGTACTTACAGTTACGAAAAGCGCCAGAGAGAAGAAATGCATAGTTCCTTTTTTAATAGAAAAATAATTGGAACAAATGACAAAATGATGTTAAAAGTCTGAATGAAACACAACACTAACTTTAGTACCTTATATACAAAATGTTTTCCTCTATGAATTGTAAATCTCTTTGTTGTTTCACACGTTCTTCATCAAACCATATTTGTGTCAACATTGCAGTGTAAACAGTCATGTAAGGTACGCAAATCCTTGTTGTTTTAGCAGGCGTAACATTAAGAAACTTGCTGAACTTTTCCTCAAAACTGAGAGTTTTTGGAATTGCATAAGTTCTTAAGCCTGGCAAATAAGATAAAGTGATGTTTTGGATATTTTAAACCAAGTAGGGAAAACATTTATGAAAAATATTTCTGCTCATTAATTTATCTTAAGAAAAGCTAATAATTATTTTTCTCAAAACATTGAGGAGGTTTTAGTTTTTATGTTTAAACTACAGCATATATTTTGTAGAAGAGAGTTTATAAATTACAAGAAGGCCAACATTAGAAAAATAATTTGTTCCACAAGCACTTTTGACGCTCAGGTCGTCATCATCAGGCTTGCTACATGTTTCTTGTATTGGCCTTCTTGTTAATTTTAAATTTACTTGCATTACTCTGCCAAAAAAGGCCTTTTGCTACACTCACAGTCATGCTTCGACCTTAGAATTCTTCTCAGAATTCAGTTCTCAGAATCTTAATTCTGCAAAAGAAAGCAGTAAGAATTGTGTCAAAAGCTGAACATCTTGCTCACTGTAGGCCTGTTTTTGTTTCAGAAAAGATTATGACAGTGTACAGTCTATATGTGTTTGAAGCCATTGTCTATGTGAAAACCAATCCTGATCTCTTTGTTTGTAGAAGCAGCTTACACAACCACAACACTAGAAATAGTTCCACACTGGATGTACCTTTTGTTAGATTAAGAAAGTCACAACTAAATTCTCATGTACAGTATATTAAGCTTTTTAACATGTTACCTTCCTCTGCTCAGTTCCAGACCCTGTCCAAATTCAAATCCAACCTGAAATCTCTCCTCCTGGCATATCCACTCTACTCCTTGCAGGAGTTTTACCATCTGAACCCAGTTGTTGTAAGTAGCTTTTTCTTGTAAATAAGTTAAGACTAGCTTGATTAATATTTTATTTTCTCAACATTACTGACGTGTCCGATTGCTACTATGTACAGCTTATGGGAAATAAACGTTTTGTCTATTGTCTATTAGATTTCCAGGCAAGTTCAGAGCCCTCTTTGGTGCCCTGCCATTTATTTTGTGGATTTTGTATATATTGTATATACATTTGAATAAAATGTTAAACAAAGGGTACATAGTTTTCACTTTTTTCACTTTAATATATATATATATTAAAAATTAATATTCTATAGATGAAGACACACTGTAAAATGGGCTATGTCCATAAATAAATTTTCACCACCATCATATCAGCCGATTTTGAGTTATAAAAGTTCCAAAATGGCTTCAAAACGTTACAGACAGATAGAAATGTTTAACGTCATTTTTGGTTTTACAAAGAAAAGTTAATAACCAAAAACCGATGGATTTATTTCAATGTACAAACAAACGGAAATCAAATAAGCGTTTATCAGCGTTTGGCTACCTTGCGAGAGTCATAGTTACTTCTGGCGTTTTTAGAGCCCGCTTTGATTTTTTGACATATTTTATTTGAGGATATTATAGGGAAATCAAATGTGGCCAAATACACACTGCATAATGGGCTTAACCCCCAAAGTTTCACCACCGTACCTTCAGCCGTTTTTGAGTTATAAGTTGTCCAATATGCTTTAAAAGCGTGTTCAGTGCCCGCTTTGGTCCCTCGTCAATTGTGATTTATTTTGTGGATATTGTATGGACATAAAATAGCTAAAGACGCACTACGTAACTGTAAAATTTGATTAAGGTTATAATTATTTTTTATATTAGGTAAAGTTGATAAATACGTTGTTGAGCTGGTAGATTGTAGATCACAATTACTCCAGTTGTTCTGGAAGTTTATCCTGTCGCCAAATAACTGGTCTTGGCCATTTGTGATGGGCACATTGTTATTGCTTGAGGTGTTTGATAAATAGTAGATTAATTTGTAAAAGGATTTATTAATACAAAATTATGCGACTACAAATTGAAACGTTATAAACTATACAGTAAGTTTAACAATATGAATAATTTATTTTAGTTTTTATTTAACACAGCTTTTTTGTTTACCCGCAACTGTTTTTTGACTACTGCAATACTATTTTTGTGATTAATAATATTTTTTATGGTTGAGATATTATACCTCAAATACAGTTGAAGGAATGTTTGAAAGCCGAAGTTTAGTAGTTTTATACTACCGCAACTTTGATACAGTGCTGTCGTCTCTGATGTCAGCTGAATGCATAATCTGTGGAGCGCTGATAGAAAAACAATATACAATAATGGCGGATAGTTCATTATTGCTTGCCGAGTGAAGTTATTTCTGTGAGCCGGTCATTCCGTAATAAAATGTTTGTAATTGTTTGTAATATTTTGCTCAACCTAAAAGCTTTTTCAGACATATATTATTGACTCTTTTTGCAGACACACTAGTTACCAAGGTGATGATACGGCTAGGTAGATAATGGCCACAGAGGAATATACAGGGTCATCGAAAAAGGTGAACGGGATTTGAAAAGAAAAAAATAAACATTTTAATATAATTGGTAGAATTTAGATTTTGACATCAAAAGAAACAGCAAATCTTAAATTTTTTTAATATATTTAAAAAGGTTTCAATGTGAGCTCCCCCCATTGCACGACAGACATCTAGCCGATAGTCAACCTTTTGCTAGGTATTTTGGAGCATTTCAGGAGTCACCGTTGAAATTGCGACGTTAGTTCTTCTTCTCAGGTGCTTTAAATTACGGATTTTCTCAGCATAAACTAAGTTTTAAATTTGACCCCAAAAGAAGAAATCTAAAGGCGTCAAATCAAGACTCCTAGGTGACCACAAAAGAGGACCATTCCTCTTAATCTAACGATCAGGAAATCTGTTGTTGAGAGCTTCTTGGATGATTAGACTGTGACATGGAGCTCCATCCTGCTTGAAAATGACATTAATGCCCTTTCCCCTTTCAATTTCTTCAACTTGAGGGAACAGGTAAGAAGAAGAATCAACATAGCCATTTCAACGGTGACTCCCTGAAATGCTCCAATACACCTGGGGGGAGGTTGACTATCGGCTAGATGTCTGTCGTGCAACCCCCCCCGTTGCAAAGCGTTCAAACATGACAAAAATTTAAGATTTGTTGTGTCTTTTGAAGTAAAAATCAAAATTCTACCAATTATTAGTTAACATTTTGATTTCACTTTCAAATCTCTTACACCTTTTCCGATGACCCTGTATATAGGCAGATAATCAAGCGAATGCAAACACAGATGTATAAAGTTTAATCGACCTGCCTCTCGCTGCGGCGCAAAGAACTACTTGAACGACAAGTAGAAACCGTACCAGTCGCGTACTGAGCGCGGGAAATTCAAATTCAGTTTAACAACTGGTTACTATTAGAACAATCGTAGTAATTCGAAACAGTTCATTGCAAACAATTTGTTTAATATGAGAATATTTCCAATGAGTTGTTTCTTGTGCTAGGACTGCTTTTCAGTATACAAACAAGATAAAAATGATCTCCTTAATACAGTATAGTAAAATGTATTATAAGAGAGCTCCACCAGTTACGCTGGACTTTTAAGGTTAACTTTGCCTATTGTGTTAAATTGTACACAAGTAAAGTAATTTTAATGCCATATTTTGTATACTGATTTGATTCAACCAATATATATTATTTAAAATAAAAATGTGATACTTTATATATTACTCAAATCAGTCAAATGTGTACACACATTGCATGACACATAGAGTGTGTCTGTGTATTTTTCATATACTTTGATTGATGTTGTAGTTTCTACAAACTTTAAAATATATTATTTTAATATTTGAAGCCTCATATTTTAATTTAAGCTGGAACAAGTCTATATGTTATTTGTTTCAAAATATACAATGTCACAATTCTTGTGTAAAATAATTTTTATGAATTTATTTCAAGACAATACAACCTTTATAAGAAAACAACTACAATTAACTAAAGCAAAACTTGACACCACTTCACGTCATGTTCACACTCTATAGAGTATAGACAAACTACTTAGATTTGACACAGCACAACACTATAGAACACTTTTGCAATAACCATTAAATTATGTCTCATGTTCAAATTCATCATCCGTTAATCACTGCTTGTTTCTTCATCATGGTTATTCTTGTATTCATCATTACTGCAAACATTAATAAAAAGAAGGCGTCATACTTCCAATCAATTGAAGGAGTTATTTTATTTGCCTGAAAAGAAATTGTATAATAGCAGTGGGTCTAATTGAATTTTACTGTAATTTATGTTCTACAATTGAAAGTGCAAATGTCAAAAAATACACTGGGGCTGGGTATTGCGAAACATGCAAAAAAATGTAACATGTAGCCTTCATCACACAAAATTGTGTTTCAGTTTAAAGTAACAACATATAAACCAGTTACAACTTTAAACTTTCAGTTGAAGTCACGAAAGCTTCAATCATGCTTGGGGCCGGATTTTAAAGTAAAATATTAATCTAGGGTAATGCTTAAATATACAGATAACAGATTGTTGTTTTATTACCTCTAGTAAAACGCACAAACAATTTTGTTGAGTTTTTGGAAATAATAAGTCATTTGTTGTCATTTTTGAACGGACCTGACGATAAAGGCATTGCCTTTGAAAGGCCTCGTCTGAAATAAAAGTTTTAAATATTGGTTTTGACGTTTAAAATTATTATTTTTTTATTATACATTTTATTGTAGAAAATCTTACAGTAGGAAATCAGTATTTAGAAAGCGCCTTCAAAACAAGACCGCAACCAAGGTTAGTAGTATATAGGAGGTTGGCCCACTCTCATAAGACTCCGTGTTCCAGTTTTTGGGGAAGATTGTGACATCACTGTAGATCTCCAGAATTCTTGTCCGACTCAATTTTTACAGCACGTTAAATACTCGCTTACGGCGAAAAAATATCGCATGTTAGACTTCAAAGTAGTGTGTAACTAAAAAAAAAACCAAATTTCTTGACTTTTACTGAATTTATTATATATTATTTTGAATTTATTTTAAGAACAATGCAGTTTACGGTAAACTATTAACTACAACTAATGATTTTTGGAAATACGTTTTGAAAATCCGTACTAGAAAGTCAGATCCATCGCGTTTGCAATAGTGCAAATTGCTGAAATTTTATGAAAACTTATTTGTTTGTCTATTTTTTATGTAACCTTTTTGTGTAGAGTTTTAATTAGTAAATGATAAATAATTCATGCAAAATAATTAACAACTTTTGGTTAATTGTGCTTAATATTAATATTTTTTCTATGATGACATTATCGTAAGTACAATTAATAGACAACACTTTTTTCTCACAATGTTGTATATTTAATCACACTGCTTTGGCCATATTACTACTTGTTGTATGTTTACAGTAAATCAAACCTCTTTCATTTAAATAATTTTAAATTATATGAATAAAAAACATAAAACCTTGTAGAACTGGATCATATCATTAATGGCGAAACAATGTAACAGCCGAAACTTAAATGGATCAAATATAAATTATCTCGCTTTGTTCTTAAACCAAGAGATATAATTAATTGGACATTATATTTTAAACTTCACATACTCATATTTTTATTTCATGGACAAAATCGTGAAACCAAATCATGACGTTAGTTTAGCAACTCAAGTGGAACTGATAAGTTATTTCCTATATACATATTTTTACCATAGTGAAATTAGGATACGCAAATAGCTGACTATTTAACTCAGATATAATACTCAATTGTTATATCCACTGACTTTCCGAAAAAAGTTATGTAAGCTATAAGTTTTGGTATTTTCAACAGTCACGGCATCAGTGGTTTAGTATTTACAGTACTACTTTTAATACGAATTTCCATGACTACAAATCAGAATAACTCAGAGTAACTTAGTTGAAGTCCTTTATGGAAGCTTATTTGAAATGAATCTGAAAAACTTAATTAGGAAAACTGAGTTATAAGGAAAACATAGTGCGTGCAATGATCCAAAAGAAAAGTCAAGCGTACTTATTTAAAATAATAATTTAAAGAGGGGTTTCACGCATAATTGTAGTAGGCTATATCTTTGCCAACATTCAACTATTTGTGATTTTTCTTTAAAAATGCAAGCTCTAAATCAATATAACGTCACATTTAAACTAGATTTCATAATAACGAGTTAACAAATTGCCCAAAAGACTCTCGGATTCTAAAAGCAATATTAAATTATATAAGTTTAATTGTTTATAACAATTGTTTTATTCTTGAAGCGTTTTTTATGCGTCTATTACATTGGTGCTCATTATACAACTAATTAAAAACATGGTAAATACAAACTAATAATTTGTGTAATGCCGTTTGTCCTTTTACAATACGTACTGATAGAGAACATTTACTGCAATGTGGTTCAATAATAATGTTAAACGTTATGGGTAATAAATGTAAATTAATTTTAGAATATATGCTTTCAACAAAATTGTTAATTATTCATCGTACTAATTAGACTATTGTATTTTTAAATAATAAATAAATAATAATTCATATGAATGGAAAATGTAACATAAAACTTCCACAGACAAATAAGTTTTCATAAAATTTCAGCAATTTGCACTATTGCAAACGCGATGGATCTGACTTTCTAGTACGGATTTTCAAAACGTATTTCCAAAAAACATTAGTTGTAGTTAATAGTTTACCGTAAACTGCATTGTTCTTAAAAATAAATTCAAAATAATATATAATAACATCAGTAAAAGTCAAGAAATTTGGGTTTTTTAGTTACACACTACTTTGAAGTCTAACATGCGATATTTTTAAATCTCAATTTTCGACTTTAAAGTGGAATTGCAAATAAACCACTAGAGCTTAATTATTAAACTTTTTTCTAAATGAAAATTTAAAGTTTCCTTTTTAAAACAAATACTTTAAAACATAAAAATAATTAAAAATAAAAATTTTTCTAGATTACTTACTTTTTGATGTCATAATTTTTTTGAACTAAAAAAGGTTTTAACATTTTTTACTTTATAAATTCACAATAGTTAGGAATATACTTGATGTGCATATCGTTGGAAAGCCCGTTTTCCCCTGAAAAGAAATATATAAGTATGTAAGTACGAAAAATTCTGGTTACGTCACCTTGAGTGAGTATTTAACGCGCTGTAAAAGTTGAGTCGGGCGTCAATTCTCGAAGGTCTGCAGTGACGTCACGTAGACAAAACTGATTTTTCATGAAGTGGGCCAACCTCCTCTTTACTAACCTTGGACCGCAACAACTTGCCACTTCTGTATGTTAAAAGCGTGTCAGCTTTTGCAGGCGCTTTGCTTCTTTAATTGTTAAAATGTATTGGAGATTGTACATAATTAATTTCATGTTATCTGAGCCAATTAAATAATTTAGCAATGTGAATTTTAAACTTAAATGTTCTAAAGAAACTCTTTTAAAATGTAAAATATATATACTGTACACTATTTGGGGGTTTCTTTGAATCAATCTGTTACCCTATCTTCTTCCGTTCTGAAATTATTCATACTTTTGATACTTTGATTTGAGACACTGACCACTGCTAGAGGGTATTTCAAGGTGAATATGGGATGAAGAGAGAGTGTGTTTGATGGATGATAAGGTGTAGTCTTGTTACAAACTAGGGCCGACTGTTCCCCAGATTGGGTCATTAATTAATAGCCCAACAACAGATGGAATGGACCAACAGCTTGAAAAAAACTTTGTTTCGAAAAAAAGAATTTGACCTTGAATTCCATCCCATAGGATCAATGTAAAAACGTGATACCTGTCTTCACCCTAGAACTTGTAACAGATTTTTATCAATTAAATTTCATTTTAAAATGCAATAAATGTTTCAGTGAATGCGCTGAACCCAATTCCCGCTTTTATTTAATAATATCTTTACTTACAAATTTGTTGGAGAATTGTAATGGCGTCAAAATACAAAAGAATTTTATATTAAAGGCTTGATGTTTACACACATGCATACAGTCTACACTGCCTTATGTTCAAAAAATTCTTCTAGAGAGTAAAAGGGATGTTCCTCTAGCCACTTTCTCAAGCTATGGTTTCCTAGAAAGCGGTGACGGCTACATTACGACCGTAATATGACGGTGAGTTTTGTTTTCAATACAATCAGATGAGATTGGTTTCCTAGAAAACGGTGGACGTAAAGTAGCGGTGAAAACTACTTAAGGTTTTTCTCACCAGGTGACACATTTTGTTTTGTAAACAAAAGTCTAGCTTGTCCATTACTACATACGTAAAAAAACTTTGACAACTAAAAAAACAACATGTCAAAGTTGTTTTTGTCTACATCTGTTCAAATATTGTGTTACTTCCACCGACACCGTTACGTTCACCGCTATAAGAACGGCCGTAATATAGCGGTGAACTTTTTTCTAGGAAACCATAGCTTCAGGGTTGATCTGAACTGTCGGCCTTCCAGCCGCTTATTTCCAGAGGTAGTCGGTTGTGAAGTTTTCTTCCGATGTATGTTGGCTTTCTTTCATACAGCGTCATGTGGTGGGCTGGCAGGTGATAGAGATCAGCATTTCTTGTGTTGTGTTGTTGTATGCTGTTGTTTTTCTGAAAGTCCATTTCACAAATACTTGTTATAGTTTGCTTTAATGTAGAGGCTTACAAGTTATAAGACCGCAATAACTTGTAATTGACAAGCAATAAGACTGTGACATACTTTGCTTTGAGAGACGACCACCCTTGAAAAGTATTTTAAGGTAAATATGGAATTATGGTCTCTGAAAGAAGTGTTTTTTCATCATCATTCCATACTCACCTTAAAATAACCTCTAAGAGAGTCAGTGTTCCAAAGCAAAGCAAAGTGACCCTGGGGCACGCAACGTTTTTAACAGTCCTCCGAAACTGGCAGTGCCTAGACTGTTGAAAACTGTAAATATGGTCAGTGGTGTAGTGGTAATGGTACCTAGGTATCTAACCTTCCTCCGAAATTGTTTAAAATTTTTAAAGAGTTATGGCACCACTACACCCCTGAATAAGCACTGTTCAGAAATCAACTTTCATTGTTGTGTAGCAAGTAGACGAACAAAGCAATCTCATTAGAAAGCCTGACTTGTTGTAAATTCAACAGTATACTTAACATTTTTTTCTTCATTTTTATAATCTCTAAATGTTAAAACAAAATGATATTCACATGTAATATTCCCACCAGCCAAATAATAGGCCTATTATCTTTAAAAAATAACTTTTGGCATCTAATTAATGCGAAAGAGTTTCTGAAACTCTAGGTTAGCCAAAATACTGGAATTTTGTCTTGTTATGGATTGCAGGTAATCCAGTGATTTGCAAACTAAAGCAGGTTAAAGCGTGAAGTGTGTCCGTTTTTCGTTATGGACAATGCCGGCGGAATGTCTTGCAATAGCTTAGGAATCCTTGAGCCTGAATTTTATGGTGAATATGTCGAAGTATAAACAAAAGAATGCTCTTTAATAAGAATATAATGAAACATTTCTAGAACAGATGCGCATTTAACTATTTTTGAACAGCCTTTGTACATAAGGATGTGAAGTTGAAGGGTTTGAATGAGCAGACGACACTCGAGTGTTTGGTCGGTTTATTAAGCACCTTACAGATGACGACATGTAGAGGCTAAGTATGTACAGAACTGCCTAAGGACACTTTGTTGATAACGTGACAGGACACAGGAGCTGACATTGCCACCCAGGCATCGAGGAGTGTGGAGTTACCGACGTTACTTTGCGTTGCGTTAGTGTTGAAGCAGGCCGGGTGAGAACATGAACAGCGGAGAACAAAACCCGGGAATGTGTGGTAGCTAACGTTGTCAGAGAACTTGAACACAATTCTAGCTACAAGAATCATTCGCAAGTGACTCGGGGATATACAGTAGAGTCTCGATTATCCGACCTAAACCGGCCGGTCGGATAACACGGAAATCGGTAAAAACGACGTTGAAAATGTGTTAAAGTAATTTTATTTACACATAAGAATCTTTTAAAATAAATATAGCGTACTAAAACAATGCGTACAGTTCGGGTAGGAAAGTGCAGTCACCGACCTGTCACCTAGCGTGCGAATACATCGCGTACAGTCAGGTAAGAAAGGGGCTGTTTCGCAACAGCCTTCTGCGAAAACTCGTGATAAATGACCCCAGTAGGTCGGATAACCGAGACTCTTCTGTAGTTTTATGAATTATTTTTATAAACAAATCATAGATTTTGAATGTTTAAATTAAAATATTTGTTCGGAAGCACAAAAGTCTACGTGTTTTGTTCATAAAAGTACAAAATAAACTCTGTTTAATACTTACAAGACACAGTTCAAAGATAGGGCTAGTCTGTGATAAAGAATATAATTAGGAATTTACTTTTCCACATAACTTTCTCATCTAAACTAAAATCTGGTTAATAATTCATACAAATTGGGTTGCATTGAAAGCTTTTAAATTGACAATAGTATTAAAGAAGTACAAGAACTAAAGTAACAGTCTTAAAAATAAAATCTTCGCTTAGAATTAAAGCGATATGAATTTTTCCATAAATTTAAACAAATACAAATAGTTGCTAATGATAAAAACAAGAGTGATATTAACAATAATGGTGACTAACTAGTTTTAGACTAAATCTTTGCTAGAAAATGTCTGTGAAACAATGTTTATTTATTATTAAACATCCAACTAACTTCTGCACTACAATATTATCAATTTACAATACGTTATATTTTAATTGGTGCTATAGAACTACTCGTAACTGTAATCCTACACTTTGAACAAGCTTATGCATGTGAAATTAAAGTATTTCCAATAATCTATATTAAACTTCCTTATTCCTAACACAAAAACAAATTGTAAATTTACATTATTGTATTTTTTGTTTTTATTATAAAAATATTAAACTGTAAGACTGTTAAAACTGGAACATTTTATGGCCCTATTTATGAATGATTTCAAAACAGGGCACACAAACGGACAAACTGGTAAAACACTAAAGAAAATAACAACATAAATTTACTTAACATTAACAAGGAATTGAAAGATACAGGGTTTATCATTACTCTTTGTTCTGAACCAAAGTTAACGTTAAACGTGCAAAATCAACAAGTACAAAGTATATATTTTATAATAATCAGTAAAGAAAATATATTTAATGATAGAAAAATATACTATTTATATCAATAAATTGTGCCCTTAGCAATATAATAACACAAATGGCGCGGTTTACAAAATGTTACAAATATATCTAGTTGCAATTTCAAAAACTAAAACCTGCATGAACTGAAAGCGCAACCAAACTACTGAAATTATATAAAAACTACAACATACATTGTAACAATTGAAAACCGTAACTTTGTCAATAACCAAACAATATGATTCTTTCATAAATTGCTCGAATAACTAAATAAATACAGTTATTTCAACACATATCAGTTGAATATTGGTAAAGTGTTGGTGCAAATAGCAATGCTGTGTGAAAGTACAAAATTCTTACGACAAACATTATTAATTATTAGTCGTTAAAATGCAAGCAGCTGCTTTTCTTGCCTAAATCGATTCATACTCTCGCTAATCTCTACAATTGACAACATCAAACTCGCGACAAATCAACAGCCTTTGCTTCAAAATTGTGTATTATTCAAAGAATAAAAATTACTTTTGATATACATACATAGGACAGTATAAGAACTTCTTTTCGGTAATAATATAAATCAAAGAAACTTCACAATATACTTAAATTTCAAATACTATTTTTGGGCTTGTAACTTTTAGTATGTATAGTATTATTATTTATTACTATTAAAATTTTAGAAGTTCTTTCCACAATGCAATTTTACCACCCAGGATTTTCTAAGTAATTAGTTTAACTTTAATTAATCTACTCTGTCAACCCGTAAAATGGTTAATACTTGTATGATCAACATTAATTTGGGCATAATTAATGAGTTTTATTTTAACAACTCAGTTGGTTTTCTGATGTAATTGTCTGTAGTCCTTCTGTAAGAAATAAAAATATGAATATAATTTCATATTGATAACTGGTCATGAATAGAAAAAAACAGTAAAATAACTATACGGTTTTTATAAATAGTGATACAAATAAATGTATAGTAAATCATTTTAATTTAAACATGTTTTAGGTTTGAAACACATATTTTGCTTGCCAAGGGGAAAGTGGAAAACATGTATTTCTGTATTTTGAAGAAAGTGCTCTAGAGTTCTTGAATATTTCCCAATGAACCAATCAACCAAGTAATACAGAAATAACCGGCCATTTTTATTGTACCAAATCTTATTTAACAATATTGCAGCAATTAGACTGTTGATTTCTCTTCATTGCTTTTTTTACTAATTACTCTTTGAACCTAAATAAAATGAACTTAACAGGTACTAAGCTATGCTAAGCTACAATCTAGCCGTGAGGCGGCTTACACCCTTCCCCCCCCTTGACCGGGGCTGAATTCACCCTTCAGAGATTCTGCTGCGGATATACGAGCGGCTCAAACAGTTACAAAGCAGCGGAAAACCAGCCACCACACTCAAATGTACACTTACACTTCAACTTCACAATCAGTTTAACATGAAACCAAGATTAAATAAAATCAGGCTGACAAGCAGCTAAACGCTAAAGCGCCGCTGGCAAGAGCGGATTGAATTTCCTTTGCAATTTGTTACTCTAGTTCGCTCCACTCACAGCCTTGCTTCGGCCTTTGCTCTCAGCTTTTCGTAGTCTATTATTTGTCTTGAGAAAGACGAGGTTCTTTTACTGCCAGTTTATTACGCATATTCCGCTGTTATAGCAAAAAATCACCTTTTTGGCCGCAATTTTGAAACAGTTTGATGGTTTTTTATAATTTTTGTATATTGATATATACATTCTCGATAATTGCTAATTCTCAGATGTTGATTCAATTTATATTTTAATCAAACATGGAAATCTAAGTAATATGTCAGGTTAGGTCCTTTCCTCCTTATGAATATTGAATGTTAGACTGTCCCGTTTCTTAATTTACAGATTTTACAGTTTAAAGTCAACTACGAGTAATTCAAAAGTATTAAACATTTCTATCATAGAACTTCAACTGTACTCTTAAATGTTATACTTTTGCCTAACTATGAAAATACATGTCTGAAAAAACAGTATGCAAAGAAAGTTTATCAATAAAATTGAGAATTTTGAACTGAATGTTTCAGCATGAAAGCATATCTAAACCCCTTTAAAGGCTTAAAAGGTAGAATGCTTTGACTGAAATTAGATGGTTGATTTTGCAAGCGTACATTTGAGTAAATAAGTATCAGCAATTCACAAGATTATTAAAGCAGTCAGCATTTCAAGTGTTAACATTATACTCAAACTTTTAAACCATAACAAAAATTATGTTTTATAGAATACATTGTATAAACGTAGCTTTGTAATTCTTACACACAAAACAAAATTACCGACATTTATAGGCACATTATATTATTATTTGTTCAATGCTGTAACTTAGAATTAAACATTTACATTATAGTTTGTACAAGTTAAAAAACAGGGTACACAGGGAGGAAATCTTCAAGGTAATACTATATAAAGCAACTACCATGTCAGTCTCAAGCTAAATCATAACAAAGCTAATACCAAGCAATGTGTACTAATATAATAAACAAAAATAAATAACATAACCGTACCTCTATATTATCACGTTTTTGATTACATATAATCTATAATGGTTTAAACTACAAAATAACAACATTTAAAGTAAAAGCCTACAGTTAGATTACAGCCTGCAAACCTTGTAAAAAGAGTAAAATAGCATACATGAAATAGCTGCACAATATAGACATAAATATATAAATAGAAATAAACAAATTGGCGATGTATAATTACAATGAAAATACACGGTAACTGTAGTTAGAAAAAATAGTACACAAACAAAAAAACCACAATCATCTTTAAGACGGAAAACCAATATCAGAGAAACATCACACTTGATTTGCTGAGAAGAATTTCACTGAAAAAAGACCCTCGGCCTCAGTTTTATATTCCATTACGACGAGTGTTCACCCTTCTGCTTCTGCTTACCCTCCTGTATGATCATGAGCACTACGAGGCTGTTAACTCCGATTCTGCTGCTTAACAAACTCGACCAAGATATTTATAGAAGGAACATTTCTACCAAGTTTGGTGAAAATCAGACAAAATATGCGACTTGTAGAGATGATACACATATGTATAAAAAGTTTTGGAGAAATGCTCAAAACTTGTTCTGGGAGTCAGGATGGGTGCTCATTTTATGGTCCCGGGTCTGTATCTTACCATGCTGACAGCATGAATATCCCATTTTCCAAAGGTAATTCCATAATAATTCTTATAAATCTAAGGTACTTTGATGGAAGGAAGCCACCGCCAAAGTTTATGAACACCGAAATATTAGACCCCGAAATACAATAATCAGCTAATCATTGGTTTTCCGTATTAAAAACTGGATTGAAAACATATTTAACGATTGAGGAAGATATAGATTAACTTAAGCAACTCACAGCTGTTTAATATCTACCAGTAGAAGACAAA
Organism: Matsumurasca onukii; assembly: GCA_018831715.1. NCBI lineage: Eukaryota > Metazoa > Arthropoda > Insecta > Hemiptera > Cicadellidae > Matsumurasca > Matsumurasca onukii. Next base: position 54,071,183 of record CM032060.1, read on the forward strand.
GTGACCGACTATGCGAGAGAAAACCACAATGAAACCATGTTCATGACTTGTGTAACTAGAAATGCCTACAATGTGTGTACTCTTGGTTTGAATTTCAGTGTAAATTGTTAACTATTTGAAATTATTTTATTTATAGGTCTACAAGTTGTGACTTATGTGGTACCGCTATATACTATAAGCATTAATAGTTTCTTACATTGAGGATATGTTTTATTTTATAAAGGTACGCTCAAGTACCCTTTTTGGAAAGCTTGAGTACCTTATCATTCAAATTTTAAAATATCCTAAGTTAGTTACGAGGGCTGTTCAGGAATTAGCTTCCGTTTTAGAGTAGCCAGTTGACGAGTGAACCTATCTGTGTAAATTAAGTGCTATTAGAAAGCCTGACTTGTGAATCCAACAGTCTACTTGACATTTGGTTCTGTCATTTTTATGCTCCCTAAATGTTGGAACAAAAGGATCTCTACATATAATATTCTAGCCGGCCAGCTTATAGGCCTATTAACTTTAAAAATAATTTCTGGCAACTAAATTTTGTGAAAGGGTGTCTGAAACCCTTGTTTAGCCAAATCATGGAATTTCGTCTTTAACTTTTAACAGTTGCACGTTATCTAGTGATTTGCAGACTAAAGCAGGTTAAAGCATGAATTTGCTCTGTTTTTTGTTATGGACACTGGCGGTGGAATGTCAAGGATTGCTTGGAAAACCTTGTGTTTTGCTATGATAAGTGCTCTGGATTTGATAGTGAATATGTCAAAAGTATAGGTGAAATGAATAGTGGTGGTGAGCTGGTGCGTCCTATGAATATAATGAAACGTTTCTACAATAAATGTGCATTTTACAATTTTTGAACGGAACTTAATTTTAAAACAGCCCTCGTACTTACAAGTTTTGAACGTCACAGAGTAAAGCTTATGAAATTCAAACTTAAAGGCACAAACAAAATCCAAACCAAGAGCTGCGATAACGAGGTAGAGTGACCAGTGTCCAGTGTGTAGTGACTTATGGAGGATGTAGAGGGAAGTTTGGACGATCGATTGGAGTTGTGCCGGTGGAAAAGTGTGACTAGAAGAGGACGTTGTGAATCTCTGTGAGGAATTCAGCCCCTTAAGACTATACGTTGACTCCCGCATTGCTGTGACATGGACTGCCACCTCGGTTGCTCTCGTGGTTCTGAAACCAATTAACGGACAAATTAAACAGTTTGAAATCAATAGTTGTACCTTAATAATTGTACGTGCATTTGAACAGAAATTGGAGTTTTCTACTTTATGGCATAAAGTAAAGTGGATTGTTCACGCCAGAAAAAGTCGCTCAAAACGTACTCTTGTAGTGCCCCGTTTAGGGCGCTATTTTTGTTGTATTAATTGGAAAAGTTGTTTCTATGTTCTCAAAGGTTGTCTCTAGGTTTGTGTAACTTGGCCTTTAAAAAAATATTGGGCAAAATTAGCAAATAAATGTTAAAGTTGGCCAAAAATAGGCTATTTTAAAAGTTTATTATATTTTTTTCACAAGCGGTTTTTGCTATTTTTGTTTATAAGGAACTTAAAACCACTTTTTCTCTATCGTATAAACCTGCATTTGTATGTTTCATTTTATCAACGGAGTCGGAAACAGGGGACTTTAAAACCATGTTGTGCCACTTTTTGAGTGAGCGGAGCAAAGTTGGTAATATCGCTACTACCATTTCTCTTGACTGGCAAGGTCAGCGGCACGCGTGACTCTTCAAAGAACTGAGCCAGACAAGACAACCCTACTAGAGCTGATGGCTTTGAAACAGAAGATAAACTTGGATTTCCATCTATCCCTTGTCCACCGTAGAGAAATAATCAACACTCTACTATTTCAGTGGTAAACATGAGTTCTTTCTTAGTTGACTAATCCTCTTAAACGCTGGATAGTTTTAAGAAAAGGGTCTTTAAACTCATGGACCTGTAATGAAATTGTAGTTTTGGACTTTCCCTGGCAAGAATGTTTTCTCTTTCCACCACTAGACAAGGGTAGTTTTAAAAAGTAACATTATTTTATACAACAGGCTTTTGGTAATCTGGGCTTATATCAGAAATAGTAGTGCTGGATTGTACAAATTGCCTAATTTGTTTGGTTTATGTGACAAAATTATTTTGAAAATGTATTCCACTTTTAGAACTGACCACTGAATAGTGAATTTCATCTGAATGCCGTAATCTTGCAAAAAATACTTAGCAAACCCATTTCTCTTCACTCCAGAGAGGCAGGATTAATTTTACCTTTCCATTTTCACAATAGGTAGTTTGGTTGACTCTGTAAGAAATGGCAAAAAGTGCTAATTTGTTAAATGCAACAACCACATGAAAACAACTTATTCACACCTAATATTACTGTAAGTACTAATGTGATCATTGGCTGAATTACAGAGTACTCTGCACACTTTCCAGGTATATTTATAGAAATACTAGCTGTGAGTACCCGCGCTTCACCTCAAGGCTTCGTTAACATAGCTGTGTGTAAACTTTAAGAAAGATGCAAATTAAAAGTAAAAATATATAATTTCCTATCTATAGTGAACAAATTTAATTTGCCTGTTTGTTCACAATCTTCTCCTGGTAAAAAGAAGACTCGGTAACAGAAGAAGGTTAAAGAATCGGTACAGCTACAACGTGCTGTGAGTGACCATAAGGTAGGCCTATACTAAAGAAAATAATATTGACAGTAACTGAAGACGATGTTAAATAAGCCGATGAATAATGTAACGATGTGAGGAATAGATAGGAAGGTATGGGACAGAGTTATAATTCCAATAGAAAAAGTAATCTGTAGAAATAAACTGCAGACGTGCCGTACCAATGAACCCGTACCAGGTCCATAGGACGACTGCGGCACGGACTACGGACGTGTATTGGGGAGCGACTGGGGTATCTTGAGCCTGTTTCTCCACACTGAAGCAGGCTTTCTGTGCTAACGGTTGAAGATACGACAAAATCACTCAGGACCATTTGAGTAGAGGATTAAATTTTAAAGCTCGTATGGGATGGCAAAAATTAGATATCTTTTACGGTTTTTCTAGAATTTTACTTGACAGTTTTGGGGCTATAAATTTTCACATGTAGTAAGGTCTTATTAATGACTGCCATCTCGAAAATAGTAAAATTATCAAACATGTTAATAGCCTATGTGTTAACCAGGTATATAAGCCACATTCCTGTAAAATTTCATTGAAATTGGTCCAGTGTATTTGCATGATTGAGGAACAGACAGACACACACCATCTCATTTTTATATATTAGTATAGATTACGTTTTCAGAATTTCTTGGCCTTATCTTAGCATAACGCACTTGTCTTTACTTTTTTACTTAGTCAAATACTGTATGGAAATCTCTTAGCAACTAATAAATAGGTCTCAAACACAAGTTCTAACACAAGACAAAATGTCAATTCCGGCTTTACGTTTGCAAATTCTCCGTGCACCACTACTAACACGTCACATATGTCGATCAAGATGTGGCCCGGACAATACACAAGGTTCCGACAAAAACAAGAAAACTCAGAAGCCTAAAGATAAGTGGAAGAAACCGGAGGAAACACCCTACCAACACTCCAAGTGCTACGATCCGAAAACCAAACGCTGTCCAAAGTGCTGAACACGAATGTAACATTCAGGTTGCGCTCAAAGAACAATGCTGTAAACTTCATACTCCAGTCGACAGTAAAATGACAAATTAAACTCCTGGGTCTTATATGTGCTTAACTTGTCCTAGTGGTTTTCCTTTAACTATCGCAGTCAAAAAGGAATAGAAAGGATAGCAGGCTTACCTGGATAAAATATAAACACATAGGAGAACACAGACTGCCAAATTTTCAGGGCTTTTGTCAAGACAAACTCTTTCTTTTCCTCTTTTTGTTTCGACAAAGGCCCCTAGTAGGGCTGAAAATTTTACAGTCTGTGTTCTCCTAAGTGTTTATAATTTATCCAGGTGAGCCTTCTCTCCTTTCTATTCCTTTTTGATAGCATATCCTGGCCTGGTTCACTATTTCTTAAATCTTTCTTTGACTAGTGTTACTGCACGTGGACTTGAGTAACATTGTCAGTGTTAATTCTGAGATGACGAGTCTCAGGGACCTCCCTCACTCGTGCTCGTACTAAGCATAAACAACACGTTACAAACTATATATAACTTCTTTGTTTGAAGTTTGTTGTTGACGATGGTACAATTTCTGAGGTTAAAATATTGTTACGGACGTTTTCCATCTTTTTTGAGTGAACAAAGAGTACACGAAGTTTTGGGATCTGGAATCTGATCCGGTCTTCAGGTTAAAAGTAACCTAAAACCTAACACAAAATATTAGTGAAAGAGCTAGCCTAAAAGTACTCACCTAACCAGTCACCCACTACCAAGCAACCTTACTTCCCCTCCCTCCTTCCATTGGATGTGCATAAATAGATATGTTATGTTCTCTGTTGTAACCCCATTTCACCTCAGTTATAAACCACTAAGTTATATACCACTTTTTTTCTAAGATTCAAACACCGGTCAAGAACTTCAGTTCCTTAAAACTAAAGTGTATGCGTTAAAAACTCACGTGATCTTCAGGGAAGCGACCGTAGAGGCTGATGACGATAACGAAGAACGCTACGGCCAAGAAGGACGGAATGATGGCAGTACACTTGAGTAGCAGCGGGTAACCCATGTAGCGTGAATTCATCTTCATGTCACCTGGAGACAAACATAAGTTTTGTCACACAAAATCAGTCGTTTTAAATCTAGTAGAAGACTAAGAGTCCAAAAGATTTGTATTCCTGCTAGGTTCCTTAATTTGATTAGTGCAAAACCCCTCATTAAAATGGTCTTTGCCCTATGTTTTGTTCTAAACAACGCCCAGCGATACTTGTTTTATACAATCTACTTAATCTACACGAAGTTACTTGTCAATGAAGTTGACAAGTCAGTACAGAATCGACGTCGGGTTTGAAATTACTCTCTATTCCAAACTTCCAAAGCATTGTCAAACCAAGAGCTGACCACTGAAAACCCACATTTGGGCTGACATATGTTAAACATTTCAAAATCAAAACAAATCTGACCAAATCATGTTTTACTCAAATTTATGTGTTCATCCCAAATTATATCCCAACCAAACCTAGTCATTTTAGTCACTAAATCACTATTTGATGAGATGCCGACCACTCTCATTAGGGTATTTTAAGGCAAATGTGTGATGAAGGATGAGTGTGATGAGTGGTAGTAATGAGTTATGAGGTGTAGTCTTATTACAAATTAAGCCTGACTCATCCTTAGAATGAGTCATTAATTAATAGCCCAATCTGATATATAAAATGAATGCAAATGTGTTTCTAACCGCATAACTCAAGGGACCAATTTATCTTTTTAAAATGTTCGTTCAAGGATGGTTTTGCTTTGAACCCCTTTAAACAGCCCTTGTGTTCTAACTAAAAGCGTAAACAATTTGAGCTTTATTGCTATTTGTTTGCCAGATGATATCCCTATTTTATAAAACATATGTACAGTAAAAACAAAACAAACGGTCACATTACAAATCTTTTGACAGGACTAAGTCTGTCGGTCAGCTTAGTCTATTATATAAAAATGAATGTTTCTAAGTTCAACGACGCCTAAGCCAATCTTTAAAATGTTGTTGGAGTTCAAGGATGGTTTGAAAATTCGAATAATTGCGGAACCCCTTTAAACAGCCCTTTTCTTTTTCCCATACAAGTTCTAACTGTAAACAATTTCTTTATTGCTATTCTTGCCAGATGATATCCCTATTTTTATAAAACATATGTACAGTAAAAACAAAACAAACGGTCACATTACAAATCTTTTTGACAAAGTCTGTCGAGGTCAGCTAGTGATCAATAAAAATACAAGGACCAACGGCTTAACGTGACTTCCAAATGACACAGGTGATGGTCTGATATGTTTAAACGACGGTGGGAGTTGATGCGGGTATTATCAGATGATCACTGAGACTATCTGAGCAGCTTTAGACCTATATCATCCTCAAAACCTGACCTCCATGAAGCTGGATTACAGGACCACGCCACGAGTCCCAGTCAAGTGTCCTTTCACAATCAAAATCCTTACGATTCACAATCAGGGGGTGGTGGGTGCTTATACCATCAGGAGAAGCTTCGATTTTTGCAAAGTTTTCTATTGCTTGTTTTGCAATTCAACAGAAACTAAAAAGATTTTTGTAAAACAAACATTTGTAAGTGGCCTTAATATCTTTTGAAAATAAAGAGTAGAAAAGTTTAGGATTGTACATATGTTTTAAGAACAAGTTTAAGAATTTAGATTTCAGAAGATGTTTGTCCTCTCTCCATTTTTCATCTGTTATGTCTTTAAAAAAATACAAGTTAAGCTTGGCTGGTGGCCCATGTGGCAAAGCCAATTGTCAAAAAAAACTTATTTGAATACAACCCCTATCCACCTAAACCAATCGTCTCCAAACTGCTTCACACAGGTCTTCTAGATCCAAACTGGGAGTAACCAATAATATTCCACTCTCTCTTCAGAGCCTCTTTCTGCCAATTGATTCTCAAGAGTGAACCTTCTTCGGTGCACCTCCAGTTGTTGAAGTGACTTACTTTTCCAGAGTTCAAGGCCGGTGGTGGCGTTGAGTTGGCTTCGGCTCTCCCAGGTCCAGAGAGACTTGTTCCCGGACATCAGGAGACTGTCGTCCAGCAACGTCAAGATCTTGTTGTCTCTGGGATCTACGCACAGTTCTAGTTATAGCCTTCTGTATCTTGTACTTTTAGACAGGTTAATATTTACCAAATAGCAAAAAATATCCTAATCGAGGTTCTGAAAATAACATAAACTACTTCTTTGTTTGAAGTTTTTTGTTGACGATGGGAGGATTTCAGAAGTTGAACTATTATTGCGGAACCTGTGTTCTTTTTTGTTCACTAACGATGGAAAATGTCCGCAATAATAGTTCAACTTCTGATAAACTACTTGACTGAAGTAATTCCAAATGGTGATCCTAGCTCCAGTGGATTGAATTGAAGTGCGGGAGGTTTTAGTTGGTAAACCTGTATTTAGAAGAAGTAGACATATAGCTATAGCTAGAAGAACCAGGAGTCCCACACACAGGGAACTCTTACAAATGTACAGAGACCCTGTGATGCGTAAAGCATTTCCTTCTGAAGAGAAAGAAAACAATAAAAACTACACATGAGGAAGGAATGTGTTTAAAATCAGAACACACCTCCTAAGTAAATCTGTTCCATTTCTACTAAGTTGAGGGATCGGTTTTACATGATGCAAGAATGGGTGTAGACATTTTTTTTTGTCCTGAGTTTTAAAAGGGGTTAAGAAGCACTTTTCTATTAAACCTGACTTGTAATCCATTTTACAGTCCCGTGCAGGTTTAAAAATTAAAATGTAATGACACTTATCAAATAGAAATAAGCTCCCGGATGGAAGAAATCTGAGATATTGCACAATTTCAACAGTATAAAATACAAAGTAAGATTTAAAAGGGTTGGAATTATTTTTAACATTTTTGAAGTTAACAGATTAAGAGGCTGTTTACAATACTCACCAACGTATTGCCCGTACTTGCTCGGAAAGTAGAAAATTTGATTCTTCCACATGTTTAGGTCCAACAACATCACCATGAAGATGAGGCCGTAATTGAACCACTTGCCTTTAACAATCAAAAGTTTGTGTTGTTATTTAACCCTCTAATTTCCTTCTCAGCAAATAATTTCAGAACAGCCATCATGCAGCAGCAGTAGTTTCTGGCAATATTCAGAGCAGCCAAAACAGAGAACTTGCCACTCGGACGACTCGAGGCTTAGGGCAAGAAAAGAGTTAATATCTACCGTGTATACTCGAATCTAAGGCACACTTTATTTACCATATTTTAGGCTCTAAAATAAGGGTGCATCTTATAAGCGGGTGCACCTTAGACTCGCACAATGGGATGAAATCCAAAATCTTTGTTGCCACAAATGAACATTTGTATGTTATAAGGCATGGTCAAACTTAAATTATTCAAAAATAATCCATAAAACATTTAAGATAATACATATGATCTAGTTAAAATCTAAATATAATCTGGCATAATACTGGTTAAAATTACTAGTTGATATCTAAATATAATATGTCATAATACTGGCATAATAGAATTAATCATAATAATAAGAATATAATTATTAATAATATAATTGTTACAAGATATGCTTCCAATAAATAAGCATTATGTATCTTAGGCCAACCTACATTATTTAAATAAATATTACATTGAAACAAAATAAATTATTACAAACATGTTAAATAAATAATAATAATGTTAACTTTGTTAATAATGAAAATATTGGATTCATTTAAAGAGTTACAAAAACACTCAAAACATCGACAAAAACATTCAGATAGGCCACGAGAGAGATAGGAAACACAAGAATCACAACAGGGTTGAGTATTGCGTTGCCTGTTTTGAAGAGTGGAATGGAAGAATAGTTGAAAAACAGAGAAAGTGACTAGAGGGGACTCAGAATTGCTTCTTAGCACATTCGTGTTCTCCTTTCTTCTCTCCCCTTGTCTGCAGATTGGTTGGGGAGAAGAAAGAAGAGAAGGGATCTAGTAGCATATAAGAGGGAGATGCGCATCTACTGCAAATCAAACACTAGCGCTTGGAAATATGGGTAAATCACCAGTGGCAAAAAAATGAGCTAACTGACTACAAAGAATAGTCGCTCGCCAGACCCCAGCCCCCAGGTAGTCCTTTCTCGACCTGGCTTCGTTATCTTCTTGTTGTTGACCCTTGTATGTTAATTTGATAATTATTTCAAACCCAACATTTTTTGTGCTGCGGGAGGGGCAGTGGTGGACATAGCAGGGCATTCTTGGTTCTACTTTTACCTCTTGACAGCTGCAGCTGGCAATTACGTCACTGGTTGCTAAGGAGGGGTCAGGGGCCTAACAAATCAGAGCCCTCTAATTTTTGACATTATAAAAAAAGGGTGGTGTTATACGAGGGTGTAGAGTTTTTTACCATATATTCAGGGTAAAATTATGGGTGTGTCTTAGACTCAAGTATAGGGTACAAAAGAAAAAATCAAAAATTCAAAACTACAGAGAAAGGTTTTTAGCTAAAACCTGTTAACCGAAACAGCCAAAATATCATTTACAGTTACTACTACTTGAATGTTTGAAGACCAGGATACTTTGTAACACCACTTCCACTCACCAGTGAGGTGGACTTCAGCGTACTTCCACTCTAAGGTGGCAACACTGAACCCTGGCAGGTTGACGTGCAGAGTGGTGGTGAAGTGGGGGAAGTCCCAGTCCTGCATCATGATCAACAAGTCCATCACCAGGATGAAGGAGGCCAGAAACGCTCGAGACAACTCTGTCAAACCAACGTGCATAGATCAGCGAGGAAATTCTTGGAAAACTATCAATTGACTGTGTTTTTTTTTCACAAAGACTGTGTGGAGGTTTAAAAACTGCTAAAAAACTAAAAATACAAACGAGTTCTCCTACTCAATTGTAAAAATGAAAAAATAACCAGACATCATTAAACACAATAAAAGCTGGGATAAAATAAATGTAAAGTATAAATTCTAACTGTTGAACCGAGATTGTAACAACAACTACCGTATCGGATGTGCGGGTCCTGAGGGGTTGCTGATTTCATAAAAACAACTAAAGTTACCAAAAATTGAGGAAGTTCTTTAAAATAGACATTTTGTGCAGAGGGGATACCACGGCTTTTTTGCTAATAACGTAATTTGAAGATATTTTTTGGGTATTTATTTGTTTGGTCTATTCAAAAACATATTTGTACATTACTATATTTAAATTGGTTTATTAAGTAAGGATTTGTTACAATTGAAAAGTGCTTTAATACTTGCCTAAGTATTTCCTGAAATTCAAGCAAAAAAAGTGCTAGTTTATCCTAAGTTGGGAAAAATTCAATTTTGTTGATCTTCAATCACAATTCCTATCCGTAACTCCTTAAAACTTGTAATGTAGAACAAGCTTCATCACAGAGCAAAAACAAGTTTATACCAGAAAACTACAATAACTTTAAACAACAACGATGATCATTTCAAAACTTTGAGGGTACTATAATAAAACAAGTTTGAACCAGAAAACTACAATAACATTAAACAACAACGATGATCATTTTAAAACTTTGAGAGGATACTATAATTGATTTGACTGACCAGTGCTAGCGATGAAGTCTCGGTTGAGTTTGTCCCAGCTGATGTAGTCGGTGATGATGAGGAAGACTACGATGGAAGTGGCGAGCACCGAGCCCACCCAGAAGATGAGAATACGCGGCAAGTTAGAGCGGCGCCAGAGTCTGCGGAACAGTGTTGCCCACTCAGGGTAGAGGTTGTCTTGCAGCATCACGTCCGTCACCATCAGAGCCGTGATCAAATCACCCAGCCACGTGCCACACGCTGCGGTCTTCATCACACTGCAAACACTCGTACATATTAGGGGTGGACGAGACCGGAAAGTTAGGGAAAATGAGTGATAATAAACTGTAAATATGTTTGTTAAGTAGCGCTAACACTAACCTAGCGTAAGTGATGCCCATCCTAGCGTCGATCTGATAGGCCGGCTTGTCGTAGAATATGATCATCAACAGGTTGTACACATGCGAGAACAAGTACAGGGACACAATCACGGTCAGGAACATGGCAATCCACGAACCCTTGGAACAAACACATTCACAGTTAGTTGGTTAAATACGGGGATCCAGTTCAAAAGTAAAAACTGTCAATCAAATATTCTTGACATTATTATTGAATTTCCTTCTGAAAAATGAAATATTCATGCAGTCAGCATGGTAAGATCCAGTACCAGGACCTTGCTTGCCCGGCACTAGTCGCGGCGACTATCGGACCAGCCTTAACTCGCTGATAACACTGCAGTCACACATCACAAGTTGTAGCGGCTACTTCAGTTTGTCTGTCTGAAATAATGGTGAGGAAAATGTCGTCTGTGGGGTTAAGAAGGGAGGCTTTTTGTGACGTATGATGTAGATTTGCGTTAATGAACTTTGCAAAGAGTTATTCTTTGAAATATAGAACAAGAAAAAATCCTTTTTAAATAATCAACAGACCTAATGTCCCACAAACACTCAAACTTTCTACAAATGTTTAGGAAAACAACAATCTAGTCACTTGACCACTTCAGACTTTCACTCATTGTACAAAATGATGGCACCTAAATCAAATGATGGCAAACAAGAACAAATCAATTCTACGTTCAACCAAAATCTGGCAATTATGACGTAAACTATCAACACATTATTAGCTACTGACGAGTAGATACACCTGTCACAACACTGACTCTAGTCGCTATGTGTGACAGGCCCTTGAGTAAATCTTTTAGAATATATCAGATTGGAGTGAAAAACTCACCTGTTCGTCCCTGAACATCTTGAGTCGCAGTATTTTTCCGCAGAGGATATTGTGAACAATCAGCTTACCGAATATAAGGCCACACATGATGGCCAATAACCACATTAGAACCTGTAACATTAGTCACGGTTATCAACTCACGGCAGTACTGTATAAACTATTCTAACATTCAGAACACATTTACAAACGACACAAACATTTAGCAACATTCTTTTTAATTTTCAAAAAGGTGTGTTTTTACTAGGGGTGGACATGATTGGATTTTTCCCTTCGTGCAAGAATAGGGCAAACAAGTTTTTTTCTTACACGATATCGGGAAAATGTTTGGGCAGGATTAAAACCTTATTTTAATCATTACAAATTTAAAAGAAAAAGTCAAAAATTTGAAAGGTTTTTTTTAAAGTAAAAGAAAGTATATTTACCCTACAAATCCCAATCTTGTGAGTTTTAAAAGAAATATGTATGGTACAGCATAATTGTCTTTTGATTTGATATTATTATTGATCGCATTAGTAATATAGTCATAAAATTAAACTTTGTAATAATTACAAGAAATTGTGAACATGAACATGTCTAAAAAAGTTAACATAATAACTCATTTACTCTTTGAAGAGATGTAACCATTTAATCAAACATCATATTTAAATTTTCATTTGTATTTGTTTTGTTATTGGGGGAATTTTTAATAGGAATTCACCTAGAAAACTGATCATTGATCAGAGGAAAATGGTCAAAAATGAGATTGCTTAGAAATCCTCTCAACTTCCATTTTGTCCAAAAAATCATACCCTCTCGGGAAACTTTCCAAAAAAAATCCCTTCTGCGTCAAAAATTCCCAAAATATTCCTCTCAACCCAAAAATTTATCCCGCTAAAAAATAACCCGTAAATAGAGAATTTTCAAGAATTATTAGAGAACTTTTAAGAATTTTTAATGAGAATTTTGCAATTTTTCGGTTTTGTCCACCCCTAGTTTTTGCTTTGTTTATAGTGAAGCAGTTTACAAGAATACTTTGCAAGATGTGCCTGAATGACATTACCTTGATGAGTGCCCATCTCCACTCTGGGGGGTACTTTGTCAGAACAAAACTGAACACATTCCCCACCATTGGTATTCGAGACTCTGAAACATTACAATGTTCACACCATTTACCCTGGGCACTAATCCATTTGTAGTTGTGCACAAACATTTATTTCAGAGTACTTATTATATTTCCTAACAATTATTGTTTAAATTGCTAATTGCTAGTTTAATGGAACCTTGATTTCTCGGAGTTATGAATTAACTGAGTGGGTCAGGCCAAGAATATTAGTCAGTGGAACAAAGTACGCAAACTAACTTATATTCAGAAATTAAGACAGAAATCAGTGGTTGGTCAAACTTAAGTTCCTACATTTAGGCTTAAGAACCATTCTAAAAACTTTCCTGTCCTGGCCCTACGTAAAAAAAGAAGGTAAAGTTTGTCTTTTTTAACAAGGCGAAGTTAGGACTACAAAGTCCTCTCTACCACTCAACTTCGACCTTTACCTAGCGTCACCATAGTCACATTACAAATTGTAAGTAGTGACTGTGGGGATCGAACCCGCGCCAGCGGAGAGATGAGCTCCGGAGTCGCACGCGATACCAATCCGCCATGGATCCGCTAACCTACGTTTACTTACCTCCAACTAATCTAGGTTGTAATGAATTTAATTTAACCATTATTAAACAATTCAAAATAAAACTAACATGTTGAGTATTATATCTTATCTATGGTATTGTCTAATGCTGTAATAAACTGAAGACATTTTAAGCTAAATTTTGTTAAATGTTAAAGAATGTTCAAAGTATCACCATTGAATCTATCAGGGAGCTAGTTTCTATACTCCAGATGACTGGGCGTGATTACCCAAGAAAACTTTGTATCAAACTATCCTTTAAATCTACTCCAGAACATATTTTAGGGCTAGATACTTTTAACTTTTTTTATGTTAAGCGTATAAAACTAGCTTCTCGACATTTCCCACAGTACTGACAAAGAGCTCCACTGACCGGCATGACTGTGAGAGATGGGGTCTTCGGCAAACAGCAGGAAGTTGCACAGTATCGTGAAGTACGTGGAGAACAGCCGCAGGTACGGGTGTTGGAAGTAGTAGCGTAGATCCTTCTTGTCCAGCGGGCCGGTGGAGTCGGGAGTCTCCTCGTGACTCGTGTGTGGGTCTAGCGTGGTGTGACTCTCCGTCGTGGTCTGACTCGTCGCCAGCACACGCTCTCTCCACTCTCGGCTCTCCTCACGCGACGCGATGCTGCGCCGCCGCTGCAGAGATACACTCTCCTCCCAACTGCTCTGCTTTCTCTTCCGCCCATACTGACAGACAAGTGTTCGTTTCATCAGGGTGGCCACAGAAGTAGCTTGGTAAAATTCACGCATATTTCTTGGCAATTTGCACATTTTCCCGGTGCACTGGTCACTCTGTTCATTCAACCAATACGTATGTTAATTCAGTGATGTATTTTTGACTAAGCGAATATTTGGTGATAAATAACCTTATTTTTGGGTTAAGCCCCACACGTTTAGGACTACGAGAGCATGTTTTGAGCAACTTCTTCTAGGGTGATCAATCCTTTAAAAAAACAGTTTCCCAGTGCAAATTGATCATTTTAAAACACTTTGGGCCAGAAAATAGGCTTTTCCTCTAAATCTAAAGTTCTGCAAGAAGATTTATGCTAAAATGTAGTTGATTTTTGATGGAAAAAGTGCTGAGGCTCCTCAATTATTGATTCAAGTTGTCCCACCCTGAAATGTTTACCAGAGCCTTGGAGTAATTTTCCAAATAAATTTATCATATCAAAATGGTCATAGTTACGGTTGCTCTGGAAGAACTTCTTTAAACAAATATAAAACTAGCACACCTGTGACTGGAACCTGGACGAGGCGGGGCGCAGGCGCCGAGTGTGAAGTTCTTGGTTACCTCCCCAGACAGTGGCGAGGGAGTTGCGCCCCGCTGACAAGGGCGGGGAGTAGGAGAGAAGGTCAGACTCCTGACCCTGAATCAGAGGTTGCAGTACTTTCAACTCCCCTCCAAGACCTGAGCAAACATTCGAGAGTTACTCAATTGGTAGACCTGTTGGAGTGTTAACTGGTAAAAAAAAGTAAAAGGTAAAGTTTGTCCTGTGTAATGAGGCAAAGATAGGACTACAGAGTCCTCTCTACCACTGAGCCTTAACTTTCCCTAGTGTCACCGTATAGTCACTTAACAAACTGTAAGTGATAACTGTGGGGATCAAACTTAAGAGCTCCAGAGTCACGCGTGATACCAATCCGCCATGAATCCGCTATGATTTGTAGAACATGAAATTGCAGACAATGTTTACTAACTATTTGAAAAAAAGATATTTAACATTCTATTTACCACAATTGAATTGGATTGTTAGTGTTAACCATTCAAAATGGCTTATACATGAAGCTGCAATAATATCCTTACGATAAGAGGATATTTTGAGCCTCAACCAGCTGTAAGATTACTAGGAAACATTTGGTATTTTGCCGGTATTTTAAATTCTGGTTGACTTGAAAGAGTTTCCACAGGATTCTCTATGTTTTGGTTTGGCAATTATTCTTATAGCCGATTTTTGAAGAATTTAAAATCAAGAAATTGTTACAGTGACGCTCGCATTACCTGTGGAGACAGGCTCCGGGTCCTGGCTGTAGAAGCGGGAGAGTTTGCCGCGTCGGGGCTGGTCCCTGAAGGAGAAGCGGTGATGGTGGAGGGGATGCAGGGGAGAGGGGGTCAGGGAGGAGGGGGAATCAGTCTGAGTGCTGTAGTCCACTGAGCCGCAGGAGCCGGAGAGAGTGTGACATGGAGTCGACGCCGGCGCCACTGGCAGGTTCTGTCAGATCAAACACAGTCGGCGTCACTGATGGATAATTTATTAAAAAAAATTATTGTTATTAAATAATAAATAACTTATTATCATCTTGATATTGGTTAGATCAAACGTTATAAAACGTTTTACTGAAATTTGTATTTAAATCAAGAAGTGAAATACTGAACACAACCAGTTAGCTGGTGGAATTAAACATGTCATTGTGTGTAAAAAAACAGTGAAAACTTCAAACTGTTTGTTTCTACAGTTTCCTAAGGTGAACTACTGGAGTCTTTTACAAGTCCATTTTGAAGCAAATCCGTTTAACTATAGATTCACTATATTGGGTGTTAAACAAATGAGAAATATATTGAGAATTTTAAAAAATTCAGCGTCTTATAATTACAAAAAACCTGAAAAACAAACAGGGTTTAGAACTAAATTTTTTCAGAACTAATTTGTGAAATTATATTATTTTTAAAACCGTTAATTAATTTGCACTTCTTCCCACTAAATTTAAAAAATAAACCAGTTTTATCCACACAAGTTTTGGCTTATAATTAGAAAAATTAGGTTTGTTTTGAAGGAAAGACCTAACTGAAGATCTCTTTTACCTCTGAAATAATTAAATTTGGTGAAAAATACGGTTGATGTAAGTGAATAATTTTAATTAAAAAAGTGTAAAAACTGTACTACATATTTTGCATTTAACGGCCAAGTATGACTGAGAAATTGATATGTAACATGACAATACAAAACGCAATTTGCTCCTTGTACTTACTTAAAGCTTTTCTAAATCATACTTCTAACTAACTACAGTACACTTTAAACTTTCTTCTCTTACTAGTTCCAACTAAAACTCGAATAGATAGTGATAATAGAAATATACCAAATAGAACATTAACAGTACATTACAAGCACAAAAAGAGACAGCACTTAAAGACAAATTACACTTAATTGTCATAACAATTTAATCACATAGTTATAATTTCCAAATGGAACATTTGGAATTTGAGAAAGGTATGAAACTAAAGGATCTATTTGAAAGACAAAAAGGGGATAGTTGTTATCAAACTTCACTTTAGTACCTGATATAAAAATTGTTTTCTGCTTTTAATATGTTTGCTGAAGATAACCTGGAAAATAAATCAGTTTTCAGGTTATTTCTAGACATTGTCAGATTTCAACAGTGAATGTTTTAATTTAGTTCACTTTCACAAAATGTTAACGAAAATGAACTGAAAAAAGTCTTTATTTACATGGCAAAGTTAGGACTTTATAGTCCTCTCTACCACTTAACCACGTTAAATATATACAACAAAATCATACTTATTAAATGTTTTATAGAATAATCTTTGAAAGCGAAATGTTTAATCAATATACATTTGACTTGTAGTCACTCCAATCAAAACCTGAATAATGGGTATATTACAAGTTGTCAACTTGTGACTGGGTTAAGTAACCAAAGATAATGTTATGGTTGGTAGATTAGCCATAAAAGCAACATGGCTAAAGCAGGAAAATCAACATAGTTGCAGCAGCCCAAGCACAGATAGCCCTGCGATAGCTGCCATCTCTTGCCATCTTTCTTCCATCTCGGCTCCACACCCTCGAGTTTGCCGGAAGTCAATGATTTAAATGTGACCAAATCAAGTGATTTTCAAGAACGAAAAAACATGCACGTGTGTTAGCAGTTTGACTTGAGACTCTTAAAATAATTCCCTCACAATCATATCTGTGCTTGGGTTGCCGAAGTATGTTGATTTCCCGCCTCGGCCATGTGGTGTCTATGCGCAATCTACCTACCATAACATAATCTTTGGTGAAACTTACAGCAAAGGAACAAACTAAATACCAGAAACATCTTTAAAAATCATCATTCAACTATGCGGTACTTATCTTACAGAGTGAGTAAACTGATCGTATGGAAATTTTCATGAATTGATCTGTTTAAAGTTTGTTGTTGACGATGGGAGGATTTCAGAAGTTGAACTATTATTGCGGACATTTTCCATCGTTAGTGAACAAAGGATCGACCCGATCTGATCCGTCTTCAGGTGAAAAACCTAAAACATAACACAGAACATTAGAAAATGAGCTAGCCTAAAGTAGTCAGCGTAGCTGACCAGTCAAACTCTACTAAACAACATGTAGTTGTTAAGTCAAACAACCTTAGAATTAGAATAGCCTAGAGAAAAACAAAACTACAATATTACAAACACAAGCCACACTGCAGGTAAACAAATCACTTTCAACACTAATCACACGTCCACTCACCAGCTCACCCTGGACTGATGGCGGTGACCGGCAGAAACACAAAAATCCCTATTTATGCACAGCCAATGGGAGACTTACGAGTTAAGTTCTCTGTGGCCTGTTTTGCGTCCTTAATACCATGCTATGAGTTTTAGTTGTTTCTTGTTGAAAATTTACTTGACTATTATGGTTGTCCCTAAGCTTAAGTTCATTTTTAATGGCGGTGATTTCAACTGAAGCTTGACTGATTGACGGTCTGCTAATTTTATGTATGAGGCCTCGATTATTTTCCTTTTAAAGAAGTGAGGTTCGATGTATTATACTTCATTCCAGTTCATTGCGTGATTTTCAGACCAACAAAAACCCTTTGGCGTGTTGTCTTTGTGTTCTTTAACTCTTACATTTAATGGTCTTTTTGTCTCACCTATGTACTTATCACAACTACATACTGTAAATACAGTTTTAGTGATTTTTTAGGTTTGGTTTTGTTTTGTTCTAACTTTAAATTTTCTACCTATCCTTCTGAGCTTTTCGATAATCCCGGCACATAAAGGGATTGACATAACATGACTTTCATCTAACTGGTTTTCTGACTCTGTTTTAGCTCGTTGTTTGCACTTATTTATCATAGACTGAGGATACCCATTGTTAATCAAATCGCTTTCTACTTTTCACTTCTTCTATTTTTCCATCTTGATCTGAGCACAAGCTCGTTGCTCTATCAAATACTCCTTCTTTGACAGATTTTGATGGTTGGACAAAAATTTAGATACTGACCTGTGTGTGTCTTTGAAAAACCGTTGTCTTAAGGACATCCCTATCTCTTTCTACACATCAAGGGGCTTATTTTGAACCTCTTTCTCCATGGTTAGACGAATGGAGGAGAGATGTTGTTAGGTGGACTAGAAACTCATTAAGTTTATCGTCTCCATGTGGGAAAACAACAAAGGTATCGTCAACATACCTCCACCAAATCTTCGGTTTGGATCAGCTGAGGCCAAGGCCTTTTGCTCGAAATCCTCCATGAAGATATTAGCAAAGATAGCGGTGACCCCATTGCCATACCCTCATCTTGACTATACATTTTACCCTCTAATTCAAAATTCAAAATTTAATTAATTCAAAATTTTTGTCCAACCATCAAAAATCTGTCAAAGAAGGAGTTGCTTACTCTTTATTTGATAGAGCAACGAGCACTCTTTATTTGATGAGCAACGATCAAGATGGAAAATAGGAAGTGAAAGTAAAAGCGATTTGATTAACAATGGTATCCTCAGTCTATGATAAATAAGTGCAAACAACATTAGAGCTAAAAACAGAGTCAGAAAACCAGTTAGATGAAAGTCCTGCGTTTATGTCAAACTAAACAAACAGGAATCTAAAAACTGTATTTACAGTATTAAATGTAGTTGTGATAGGGAGTACATAGGTGAGACAAAAAGACCATTAAATGTAAGAAGGTTTAACAGAAACGTCAAAATTGCTCAACATTGTTGGTCTGAAAATCAAATGAACCACTCAGTCAAGCTTCAGTTGAAATAAGGGTAGGGACAACCATAATAGTCAAGTAAATTTTCAACAAGAAACAACTAAAAAATCTAAAACAGGCCACAAGTCTCCCATTGGCTGTGCATAAATAGGGATTTTTGTGTTTCTCTGTTTCAGGTGAGTTGGACGTGTTTTGTGATTAGTGTTGAAATTACTCCGTGATTTGTTTACCTGCTTAGTGTGGCTTGTGTTTGTAATATTGTAGTTTGTTTTCTCTAGGCTATTCTAATTCTAAGATTTAATTTGTTGTTTGACTTAACAACTACATGTTGTTTAGTAGAGTTTGACTGGTCAGCTACGCTGTAAACTGATCAGTGATCCTTTTTTTTGTTCACTAACGATGGAAATGTCGCAATAATAGTTCAACTTCTGGAATTGATCTGATTTCCACTAGTAATTAAGATATTATTTCTTAACAATGATAGTATCAACTTACCCCGGGAGGGATCTGGTGACCACAGTTAAGCAGTAGAGAGTTGCGGTTACTGTTGCCACTGCTGTCGATGAAGGCCACTTGCTGAGCGACCTGACTCCAGAAGTCGTGGCCACTCTTGGGTCTGTAGCCGATGATGCTGACCGGTCGCTCTGTCGTCCCCTCTGCACTCGAGGTGCCCAAGCCACTGAGGGACACCAGGGACGTCCCCACACCACTCGATGTGGGAGTTCTGCTGTCAGATCCATTCGTCCTCGATGGGAAATCCGAGTCACTACCGGCAAGCACTACTTTCTCCAAGCTCTTGACACTTGTGTAAATTGTGTTGCATTTTCCTAAAAAGTCATTTCCAGGAGTGGTTCGTACTCTGATGAACAATCTGTCACCATCAGAAGAAAGACTGCAAGGCGAGAACTTCCCTTCGGAGCTCAGCCCTCCACTTACGGTGTTTTGCTTCTTAAGGACCTTTCCGTGAAATGATCCTTCTTCAGGAGTATACTCTGGAAGATTCGATAAGGTGTGTTGTTTCACTAGTTTGGCTTTTTTCAAATCGGTTTTGTGCACTTGAGGAACATTAGTTTTGCTTTCGATCGTTTCTCGGAAAGTTTTTTCTTGCCGTGGAGAATCGAAGGAAGAATCATTTGCTGTGATAGTGTTTGTACCTTTCTGACAAAAGACCTTGAGTGGAATCACTTCTCGGTTTCCTTCGAGGATAGGGTCTGCAGAGTCTTTCTCTTGTTTCAGGCTGGAACGCTCTCCTTCCTGCAGAATCTCTTCCTGCTGCCGGTCGGATCTCCAGCCTGTAGACATGAGTGCGGCAGTCAGCGCCGGCCCGCGGGCTTCGCCACCACACTCATTGTACACTTTCTCAATCTGATACAATCGAGTCTATAAGGCAAACGTACGGTAGCTTAAAATATCTCCAGTGTAAATAAAATAAACAAACACTACTATTCTGTCTAACGAGTCCTAACTTTACGTTTACATTCACTAGAGAAATATGGAAGATTCACTTTGATGTACATCGATTAATGAAAATATTTTGATCTGTAAATGACTAGGATGACGAGGAAGAGTTTACAATACATTCAAAGTAGTTTACAAAAATATAATTGTGCTTTGTGAGAGAGGGGAGACTATCGTGTGAAGAGGTGTAGACTAGCCGATGCCGGTCGCTGAGAAGGCAGGGCACAGGGCCGAGCTGGGCAAAGGAGGGGAGGACATCGTCACGAGTCCATGCCCGCTGAGCTTCCACCTTCCACCACAGGAGGCAGCACTGGGCCCACCACTGCAACTGCAACAAACAACCAACGTGTCATCAGGAAGATTTAGAAGTTTTACATTTGTTCGTAAAATTTAGCTATCAATTTAGGAACTATCCTTCCTTTATCATGCAACAAAATATTAACAACTAGCCTATGGAAGGACAAAATATAAAATCCCATCAGTTTGTGAACTGCACTGACCAACAAATTCAAATTCTTCGTAATAACAAGTGGAACGATTTCCGAGATAACTGCAAGGAGGGGGAGCTTTGTTCTAACTGTTGTTGCTTTTTATATTAGAGAAGTTGTCCTTTAGGTAGATAAAGAAACGAGGCCTAAACAAGGCTAAAAATATAAATGGGCCTCCAGACATGCTTCAAGAAACCAATTGCCACACCTTCGTTCATCAACTACAAGCTCCACAACCTTTATCAAGAAGAAGTGAGTTGGTGTTTTTCAGTGCAGCAAATCTCAAGACAGCATTCACAGATATTGGGATCTTAGTAACCACCCAGACATTTAACATTTGATGCGCCCAAAATACGAGACCGCAGGCCCAGCAATGGTCTGGGGGGCGTAGTCCCCCAGCGAGCCAGAAGGGCGAGTAAATATTTATAGCTGAACCGCTGAACCACTTAGCTACAAATACAGGTCCACTACAGCAGGCCAACTTTACTAACATGTGTGGCCGCAGAGTGTATTGATCACTTGCGTCAACAAACACACCGACGTTAAATCACACCGTCAAGGTCACCTGCTAGTGCGTGAGCAATTTCCACCACTGAAGAACATTCAAGCTAAAAGAGGCCTTGGGTTGTTTTACTGCGAAAGATTTTTATAGTTACTCAAAGTAATTACAACCAGAGAACGTAATGGACAGAAATAGCTACTGGAGGATGGTGAGGTTTTCTCAATATTACTGTAACAAGTAATGTACAATCATAAGTAAGTGTGCTCTACAAACAAGGCATTGACATACATAATTACATAACGTGACATAAGAACAATTTCAAATCAAACCCTTGTCTGGCTAGGTACTCTGAGAACGGCTTCTATGGACTAATCCAGCCATATATTGATTATGGCATTATTTTCTGGGGATCTTGTTCTGCTTATAAATTACTTTGAATACAGGGCTATTACAAATGATCTTCCTGATTTTGATTATAATTGTTACTGGGTAAATATGATTTTATACCATTTTAATTAGTACCATCGGAAAGAAAAACTCATAAAGTTTTAGTTATACAGGTTTGGGTGCGTGTCTGCTGTTTCTTAAGTCAATTGTTGTATGTGCTATGTAATGGTTGAATTTGAAGACAGTAATGCTTGTTGTGTAATGGATTATCACATTAACCAATGTTTTATTAGTGCACAACCAGTTATAGAACCAGGTTTAATGAAGATCCTCCTAGTAACCAATCTAATCACAAGTAGTAATTGAATTTTGAAACAAATAGTCGCATTTGTAAAAAATGTTACTAATGCTCATCATTTGTGCTTGGGACATGGATCGGGCGCGGAGATCCAAATGATGATGTACTCCTGAACTGGCCTCCAATATCTTCAAATAACACTTCCTGTTATTTTTTTCTTGTGGGGATACATCAAAGATAAGGTGTACACAGCAAACTGGAGATCCAACAACGGATCCAATGTCATCAAAGCATTAGTATATTAAAATAGCATAGTATGTTAAATTAATACTATTATTTTGTGGTCACCAAACATTTTTTGTTCAGCTTTATGGTGAATTTACCTAACTTCTTTTATATATTTGTTTTATTGTTAGCTACTGTTTTTTGTTGTTTAATGTCACACAATAATTATTGTATTGACAATAACTCGTATGTTATGTATATTAAAAAGAGCAGTAAAAGGCCAGGTACGTCTGAGGCCATAGGCTCGAGATCTCATTTTCCAAAGGAAATTCACTAACAAGTTTTCCGAGTAATGATTTAAAAGCTCAGTTATGTGTGTAACTCCTACGGTAATGAGGAAATTCGCTTCAATCATGCCAGCGGTACTTTATCACTTAGCTGCGTGTCGGCCTGGTTTATGTAACATCAAGGTAGCTAATTAGACACTGCATTACACAGTTTGAAGTAGACATTAAGCTTGTGAGATTAAGATACTAACGTTGTAAATTTGTCAAGTGATAAAAGTTATCAGCGTTGTTGACTAGCTGCCTAACCTTTAAATGTTACGACCTTTTCCTTCTAGCCTGAGGGGACTTACTGCAGAGGGCTGCTTGCTTGTCACAGTTGAACTTTAGAGCAAGTTCTAATTATTTACTTGATTTAATTTATTACAACTTTTTACGACTACAGTAGAAACTCACCAACTCGACTATTTGGGGACCCAGAGGTTGTTGAGTTTGGCGGTTTTCGAGTAGTACAGACTAATGAGGTTTTATTTAATAAATATACAATAGACTCGAGATATATTCATTCATTGAATACAAATTATCTATATGAGATTGTTACAACTGAATTACTTTTAAAATACAGGACAGGAAAATGTGAAATTGAAAATTGTCTATCCTGCTCAATCTAGCCCCTTAGAATGCCAAATACGGTTATAACCGCCGACGGGGTTTTCAACTTCTAGTGCCAGAAATCAACAAAATCCGTTGAGCCAGACCAAGATGATAGATAAAAATAATTTTTTTGCTTGAACACTCTAAACATTTAAACCCCTGTCATTGTTTTATGTATATCTGTTCAACTCAAATCTTTAGCATTAAAGTCTACTAATATAGTCCTTTAGTTTGATATGTCCTGCCCAGAATAAAATGCTTTTTTTGTCCAGTGTGCAGAGATAAACCCAAAATTTAACACACCCCAGTGTATCCGTGGCGGATTGGTATCGCACGCGACCCCGGAGCTCATCACTCTGGTAGCGCGGGTTCGATCCCCGCAGTTGCCTCTTACATTTGTAATTTGACTAATACCGTGACGCTAGGTAAAGGTTAAGGTTAAGTGGTAGAGAGTACTTTGTAGTCCTAACTTTGCCTTGTTAAACAATACAAACTTTACCTCTTCACCCTACGTGACCCCCTACGCTATGAGACACCCTGTTAAATTCATCGCATTACACTTGTATAGAGCCTGTGTAAATAATACTCAGTTTGTACATCAACAGAAGCAAGTGAAGATAAGAGATAAGAACCAGCTGAGGCGGAGAGAGTGGCTCTAATATGGAAGAAACATGCAAACCTTCAACTCTGAAAGTTAACGGCTCTGTTCCTATTTGCAATAGCGGCTACAATACATTACAGTTTGCAAGTTAAAACTGGTTAGGAAAATAAAAATTTATCTTTTTAATTTTTTTAAGTATTTAAAATAACAAAATAAATAATTTATTTTTAAGTAAAGTAATTTTACAATGATAAGTTGCAGTAAAGCAATCAATACTAGAAAACTTATAGGAATTTAGTTAATGTAGTATTGCCATTACAATTACAATGAAATGTATAGGCACCTTACACTGAAAATTCAAACAAAGAAATTTTAATAGTGATAGGAAATCCCACTGCCACTTTTAGTTAAGATCAAACAGTTATTTTGGAAGAGAGGGTAAATTTCTGATATCTTCTTAAATTCACCTAGTTAGTGTTATGTTCTCCTGGACCTTTCCGTACTCCAAAACATAAGATGTTTTGGTTGAGTAATTTTAAACTTCCAAAAGAAATAAAAGACCTTTTGCCGGATTCAGCTTTATTCAAAAAGAAACTAAGAAAACATTTATTGCGATTGGCTCCTTACTCAGTAGGAGAATTTATGGAACATCCATAAAGGTATAATTGTATTTTGTTATTTTATCATCAATTTATAAACTAAATACTTTCATTGGAGGTTTGTATCGATTTTATTTGATTTTTTTCTTAGTTTAATAATGTATAGGGGTAGTTGTTATACAGCTTTTTTATATGATACATATTATTCTTACCAGTGGCTTCATTAATTTGTCACTGTTTGTTATTCACCCATCCATTCCATACTAATAAATCATATTCATTTCATTACTAATACTTTTAATACTACTAATCAACACCTTTATGGATGTTTGTTTCCTTTCCTTGTTTCCTTTCCTTCATTGTTTTTTGACTTAAAAATAAAATAAAAATAAAATAGTTTTAAATGTAATGAATGTTTGTGGTTGTCCTCCAGTCTTACTATATTTGGTATAAGGTTCTTCCTCATTATTTACAATCACATTATTATAAGTTCCGCTTTTTCATGAAACACATCTGTACTGTTATGTTGCACTAATAAACAACTTCTTAAATAGTATAAGTCAAAGTGTAAATATAACTCGTAGACTTTTGCGGCTGGTGTCACAACTATAATCTAGTAGTGTGGTTCACACCGCATCAAAACATAATAATAATTAGCTTGAATAAGTTTTTTTGATTGTGTCACAGCCCATTGGCAGTTGGCATCCCTGCTTCAATGGAGGGTTGGCAGCTTTGTGACCAATAGGATAGCAGACAGTGAGTAGCTCAGTTTCAGCCAATCAATGACCGAACATGGTACTCCACAGCGAGTCTGAAATATTATTATGATGTTTTGACACGGTGTGAACCAGAAGGACTTATAATATTGATAATATTGCTGCTCACTCATCAACCAAACCTTGATCTTTGTAACAATTATATCCTTAATCATGATTTTTCAGAATAAAGATTCCAATAGGTTTGGACTGTCATACATTGTTAACAGTTCGTGATGATATCGTAGGATTTTTTTAACTTTCCTCTAGAGCAGGGGTTCTCAACCGGTGGGTCGCGTCCCCAAGGGGGGTCGCCGGGCATGCCCAGGGGGGTCTCGAAGGGTGGAAGGAAAAATTATTTAAATACAGCAGTGTACATTTAACGCTAATTTATTTTACTATAACATTACAAAGTTTGTGCACAACAAAATACAAAAGAGTTTTTAATACATCAATGAGACACTTGAGCCTGTTTACATTCTACTATTTTTTTAATATCTGGTTTTATTTTCGTGATGCATAACACAATGTCTTTCTCCAACATTAATCGGTTTCTGGATTTTGTTTTACATTTACAACTGTCGAAAATCCTTGCTCACAATTGTAGGTTGTTGCAAAGGCATCAACAGCTTTAAAGCTGCTACTGACAAATCTGAGTATTCTTTTTTTAGTTTCATCCAAAATTGATCAACACAAGTATTATTAAAGCTTAATTTAATTACTTGATCAGTTGAGAGTTCTATGAGTTGATCTTGCAGACGGACACTAAGCTGGGCATTTTGAACTGCTTGTTCGTTGAAAGGGTTAACTACCCACAAGTCACCACTCAAATCTTTTTCCGGAATGTAATCCGTCAGTTGATGAATCAAGGCCTCTAGGTGAGACGAGATGAGTTGAGAGAGAGAGGATACGTCAATGGATGTGTCGCCTACACTTGTAACATACTCTCTGAATTCTTCGGTGAGGGGGAAGTTCTCATAATTGTTCTTCTTAACACGTGTGTTCCATGCGTTAAGCTTACTAACAAAAGCATTCACTTTAGTTTGTGTATAGAACACGGTTTTGTCTGGTCCTTGAAGGGATGAATTCAAACTGTTAAGGTGTGAGAATATGTCAGCTAAATAAGCTAGTTTTACTAGCCACTTTTCATCACTGAAATAACTTGAAAATTCAGGTTTGCTATCAGACAAAAACAACAGCATTTCAGACTTGAGTTCAAACAACCTGCTTAGCACATTGCCACGAGACAGCCACCTTACTTCAGTGTGGAACAGCAAATGTTTATGTAAGGATCTCATCTCATCACACAAATTTTCTAGTAACCTACTCTGCAAAGGACGACTCTTAACAAAGTTGACAACTTTACTGCCTCAGCCAAGACTTGATGGAGTTCATCTGGTATTTTTTAGCTGCCAAAGCTTGTCTGTGTAAAAACAGTGGACCCATTGTGCATTTGGAATTAAAGTTTTAGTCTAGTTATCAAACCACTGTTCTTTCCCGTTAGTGCCCTTGCCCCGTCACTACAGATTGAAACACACTTGTTCCAATCAATTTCAAAAGTTCAGTTGCTTCCACAAAAGCCTTAAACAGACTTTCACCAGTTGTGTTACTTGGCAGGATTACAGAATAGTACATTTTCATGAATACAATCATTGTAGTCATACCTAACGAAGCACAGAAATTGTGCACAATTGGCAACGTCAGTAGACTCATCAAACTGAATGGACAAAAAGTACTCGATTTTAATTGTTTTTTTAACTGGTCTTGGACATCTTCAAACATGTCAGAAATGCGTCTTGATATGGTGTCATTTGATAACGGGATCTTTTTCAATTTTTCAGATTCTTGAGGGCTAATCATAGTTTTTACCATATCAATCGCAGCAGGAAGAATCAATTCCTCGGCGATTGTATGGGGTTTTCCTTTCTTAGCTATCTTCAATGCCACCTCATACGAGGCTGTGAGTGCATTTTTACTAACGTCACAAAGGTGTTTAATATTTACCTGTTGACTTTTAAGATTATCCAATTTCCTCTGGAAAAACTCCACTGGTTTATCTTTCAAAGCAGAATGTTTCGTTTCCAGATGGCGTTTCATTTTTGAGGGCTTCATACTTTCCGCCGATAGCGTTTCACTACAAATAACGCACTGAGGTCTGTTGCCTAATTCAGTAAAACCGAACTGTATGTACGTTTGATTGTACTTACGACACTTTGTTTTTACACTTTCACCACCATCACTACTTGTAGATGCTCTTTTCAAAAACTTATCCATGGCGTCAAAAAGAAAACACAGAAAATAATATGTACAAATAACGACAAGACGATCACCTCGGTAAGACACCCTCGGGCAGACTGACAGCACCGGACTGTCGGACAGCACTGACACAGACGCACTGCATCCGGTGTAGCAGTGAGTCATCAGAGGAAAGGTTAGTTAGGCATCGCAGCCACCTGTAGCAAAGACTGCCTGTAGTCAGTTTATTTTTGAAGGCGTCTATTTTTCTTTCACCTTACGTCACTTAACTCTGTTTAATTATTTACTGAGTAATATCATTGATAATAAACTATTTTCTAAATATTAAATTTGTTGTAATTAATTATGAACAAATGAAAGTAGTTGACATTTTGAGTAAATAAAAAATGACCTATTGCAGATATATCATGGTTATGTAACTTTAAAAATTTATAGGGGTCGCCAAAAAATTTCACCTAAAAAGGGGGTCGTGGGACCTAAAAGGTTGAGAACCCCTGCTCTAGAGGAAGGGACTACAATAGAGTTTTTTTTTAAAAACTGTGTTTTCCCCTGAATCCAATTTTAGATAAGGGACTCTTCATATAGTCAAAAAGGCAAAAACCCTATGTGGCAAAATATACATTTGCTCTCACACATCAAGAATTAATAAATAAAATCTTCAGACCTCTCTCAATATAAAAACTGTGTTGGGTGTTGTATCTTTTGGATATTGACGTAGGTAATAAAAACCTAGGATTCCAAGGGGCAAACAATGAATTTGTATTAAAATATTCAGGCCGATTACAAGGTGTTTCATTGTAATTACAATTAAAGATTGAAGACTCAATGAGTTTGAAAGAATATCAAATTAAGTTATACGAAGCTTGTCCCTTGAGTGGACAATACAATAGGCTTCCAGTCAAAGTGTTCTCATTAAATAATACTTACCCTTCACTTCAAGTAATAATAACCCCTATAAATATAACCCCTAGGGTTTTAGAAGTAATAAGGTTAATCATAGATCAAATCTGTACAATTCCTGCTTTTATATACAAGTTGTAGTTACATAATAAAATAATAACTTAACATTTTACTTCTCTATGCTCAAAACTAGTTTGATGAATTTGTTTCTGTAATCAATTAAAACAAATGAAAATATAACCAGGCCGACACGCAGCTAAGCACTTAAGCGGCGCTGGCATGAGTAAATCGAATTTGCTTTGTCATTTGTTACTCTAATTCTCTCCGCTCACAGCCTCGCTTCAGCCTTCGGGCTCAGCTTGGCCTCATGTGTGGGAATGGATTTTCATAATTTTTGGTATGTTTACTTAAAATTCCATCAAAATCAGACAAAATTTACGCTTTTAAGATCATTAACACCTTATTTTTTGTTGGTAGTTTATTGAAGGAAAACTAATTTTAAAAGTCAAAAACCAATATATAATAAATTTTAGGTAGACGAGGCCTTTCAATATCTAAAATGTTATCATAGCGTCCTCAACAATAACGATGGTAATGATTGATAACATCTCAACCATTACTATGTTGAGAAACCAAAGGTAACATCTTGGATGGTAAAAAGCCTTGTCCACTAAAATTTATTAAATATTGGTTATTGAATTTTAACCCTAAAAAAATAAACCCAATATTGAGGCTTCTACAATTTGAGTTTATTGAACATCTTTTAACCAGCATTTATAGGCAATTTCTTAAAACAGTTCACTAAACCACTATTTGAGATGCCAACCACTCTCATGAGGGTATTTTAAGGCAAATATGTAGTGAAGGATGAGTGTGTTGAGTGGTAGTAATGAGTTATGAGGTGTAGTCTTGTTACAAAGTAAGGCGGACTCTTCCTTAGAATGGGTCATTAATTAATAGCCCAATGACCAATGGAAATAAAAGAACCAACGGCTTAACGTGACTACCGAACCACGCAGGTGATAATCTGATATGTCTAAACGATGGTGGGAGTTGGGGGTATCATCAGATGATCACTGAGACTATCTGAGCTGTTTTAGACCTATATTATCCTCAAAACCTGACCTCCATGAAGATGGATTACAGGACCACGCCACGAGTCCCAGTCGATAGCTATCAGAATTAAAGAGATTTCTATCAAGAATATTATAAAAGTAATTTGAAACTACCAACTGAAATGTTGAAAAACAGAAAAACAAATTTTTAACGTGAAAACAGTTTTGATGCAAATGTAATCAATAAAAAAGACAAACGAATAAAGCAAATAACAAAACAATAAACACAAGACTCAGTTGGCCAGGTATCTAATAGAATTACCTCGCCATGAGGTCAGCGGTTAGCCAATAGTGCATCACTTGGGAATACAATATACAGGGTGAGAAGAGAAGAGATGTATTGGAACTGCGACTCCCGGGGGGTTGAGTAGTGGTTGAACCACAGTCTCACAATACTGAGAAGGTCAAGATAATTGCTTGTGTCTCGTCACGGGAGTTGTACGATTACTTATCACGCTTTCCCAGTGTGAGTTTCTGTTCTACTTATTGCACGGTTTTATCCCTATGACCCAGATTCAAAGTTAGTTCATCAGTTTTCGATGCTTGTTGATATACAGGGTGTCCCATAAGTAAAGTCCCAAACTCTGGGAAAAGGTTATATGGGTCAAAATGAAAAGAAAATCAAGAATAAATTTTTTCCAAAAACGCTTAGTTAACCAGATATTTGCCATTTTATATTTTTCACTAATTATTTATTATCTCCCACACCACTTATCGGATTTGGCTCAAACTTAGCATACATTTGTATCTTAGTAAGACCAATTAGGGGAAAAATTACCAGCATGATCTAACTCATCATTTTAAAACGGTGGCTATTTTATGGTATTTTTAGCGTTACATCTTAAATAGTGAATAAACGGTGAGTTTTACGATAAAATAGTCTAAGAAATCTATTAAGAATCAACAAAGTTATAGTGGAAACTGTGGAAAACATCAAGATAATAAGATGGAAAGTTGTCTGTTTTCAGCCAGAGTTTCTTTTAATTTTGTTACTTGAGTCATACCCGTGGTAATAGGTTTCTTTTTTGTAAAAAAAATATATTTTGTAAATTTCACAACCAAAAATTCAAATAAAATATATTTGAACTTTTTAAGCTGGCTTACTAAAATAGGCCTTTGACTGTTATCATTCAAATAGGCACTTTGTAGTTTTTTGGGACTTGTTTTTATTGGAGTAGTTTTGTGTTTAAGGAATAAATCTCTTGACTAAGCTAAAATATTATTGAAATCTTAATTTGTATAAACGCTGACTTATCATGAAAGCAACAGTACACTTGTTATTTTGTTTTGAGATGTTGTATATTTTCTAAATGTTGAAGTAAAATTACCTCTACATATAAGATTCTTGCTAGTTAAATAATAGTCCTATTGACTTAAAAAATAAACTTTGTTTTCTTTTTGGGAGGATTTTTCCATTTCCTATCCAAATAGATTTGAATTTTGTCTTTAACTTTGAAAGGTTCCGTGTATTTAATGAAGCGTTTTGCGAATTAAAGCATGTTAAAGGGTGAATTGGTCTGTTTTTTTCTTTACGGACGTTGATGGCGGAGTGTCATTCAAGCGTAGAAAACCTGGTCATTTAGTTTGTTTAGTGCTGCAATTTCCATAGTGAATATATCAAAATACAGTTGAAAGAAATATAAATATAATATTAAGTTTCTATAATCTGTGTGCATTTTAGTACTTTTGGTTGAAACTTAATTTTAAAATAGCCCTTGTTTTAGGACTCTTTACAGTACAATAAACCAAAGGTTGACGTGCGCGTGGTCTCGAACCACAATTTCCCCACCAATCCAGGACTCAAAAATATTACTAATTTTAGGAACTTCTAAATAGTAGTGTACAAAATAGTAGTTTTGGGAGTCTTCTAAAATATTGTGCAATATAAAATTGTACAAATAAAAGCTCTTCCTCCAATTTTAAGAGTTTAAAACAGCAGTTTATAGCTGTTTATATTGGGAGTTCAGAAGATATTTCCCTAGTCAATCATGATCGTTAGTGATTGCGGCACCATATTGGATTAAAAAACAACAAATAACTGGGCAGTTACAAATTGACTACCGTATGTAGACCTTTCTAATCCTTAGCATTGTTAAATATTGACTAGAAAATGTTTTTATTATACACTCCCAATTACTATTATATGAAACAGGAAAATATATTTTAGGAGTACTTCTAAATATTTACACTCCCGTTTAGGAGTCAAACTGCTTTTATGAAACAAAGCGCAGGAACAAATTAGCAATTGACAGGTTCCGAGCAGTGGTTACAATTGATCGTCAGTATCTGTCAGAAGAGGGAAGGAGCCGCACCTCTCTATATTGAAGCTAAGGGCTCTGGGCTGAGGTGCGGAAGGGTGCGGCACTCCTTCATCAGTCACTGAGCAGATATCACCACGCCCAACCCTTATCTCGTCATCTGTTTCCCTTTCTGTCGCTTTGTGTTCTCTGACCAATCACAGTCCAGAGCTTAACACACTGATTCTACCGAAAGCTTTTATTAGCAAATTTCCTTGGGGTAAATGAGATATTCATGCCGTCAGCATGGGAAGACATAGGGCTGTGAAATGTGCAACCGATCCTGACCTCCAGAGCACGTTTTGAGCATTTTCCCAACACTTTTATACATGTATGTACTCTCTACAAGCCGCATTTTGTGTCCAATTTTCATAAAATTTGGTACAAACGTTTCTTTTGTAAATATCTTGGTCAAGTTTGTTAGCCAGCAAAATTAGACAACTTGTAGTGCTCTTTTAGGGAGGAGTTTTTGACGAAATTTTAAATAAATAAGTATTTTAACAGTATTCATTCATATACCAAAAATTATGAAAATCCTCTGAGTCATTTCAAAATGGCGGCCAAAATGTGGTTTTCGCTCTTGCAATGTTATAAGTGGTAAATTCTCCTTCCTAATACCTAGTACAACGTGATTTGAAA
Source organism: Matsumurasca onukii (assembly GCA_018831715.1). Lineage (NCBI taxonomy): Eukaryota > Metazoa > Arthropoda > Insecta > Hemiptera > Cicadellidae > Matsumurasca > Matsumurasca onukii. The sequence goes on from CM032060.1 coordinate 54,103,619, forward strand.
GGCCATGAAAGTCTAAAGGCACAGGTGAAGCGAGGGTGTGAGCGTGAGGGTGTGAGCGTAACAGCCTCATAATAAGCAAGAATGCAAAGCTAAGGCCGAAGGCCACAGTTTGGCTGTGAGCGTAGTGAACAGCCTCGTAACTCCTACGGTATAATAAGGAAATTTGCTTCATGCCAGCGGCGCTTTGCTCTGATGTGCTTAGCTCCGTGTCGGCCTGGTTATTGTTTAGTTGTATGATTTGGACATAAATTGCAGCACAGTCAAAAGTTTTTCAAACTAATAAAGCTTTTGTAATGGATAACTTTGTGTTTGAAAAGAAATTGCTTTTAACGTAAAACCAATCGGTATTTTAAGTGGTGAGAATTTTCAAATCACAAAGTAGTTATCGGTCATACAAACAACTAAAAACAATATTTACTTTAATAGTAAATAGCAAAACTTATTTCCCTAAATCAATTTTGGTGTTGAGCCAAATTTAAGTCAAAACGGTAATGATGTTTCAAAGAATACAGTGACGGAAAAATTCTGTTAAATTCCAAAGACTAAGTTGACGCTACCACCAGTGTTCGAAAGTATTTCTACCACAATCTATACAAATTGATTTATTGAATCAAAAATCATAATCTACTCAAAAAACTAATCTTCAAGGTACAAAAAAAACTTCTTTGATTCTCTATTTAAAAAAAAGAAGAAACAAATAAACTCAGGAACCACTTTTTGAGTGGTAGACGGCAAATTCTTGCAGTAGACTGCATATAAACTGTTGAAACTAACTCTTAAAGCCAGTTTCAGACTAACGTTATCTCTTACCTTTAATTAGTTTTATAGCTAAAATCCTGATAAGGGAAGTCAAGATATAAAACTCACAGTACATAAACTGACTAATTGGCTTGTTTTAGTGGACCGACTCAATTACACTTCCTCGCAGAATTGGCAATTTCTCAATAGTGTTTGCGAAACTGCGTCCAAACGCTAAAATAGTTCCCAGTTATTGAAAAGCAGTAAACAATGCACGTTGCACTGAGATGGATTTGGCTTTGAAGTGAGCAACTGGAGGCAATAAAGTTATTGTTAGCCTCGAGAAGCGGTGAAGTGGAAAATAAGCAGATTGCTCACAAACACAAAACATTTACCATCAGATTTGGCTGGGGGTAGAGAACTGAGTACAAGTCGTATCATGTGGTTTTAAAGTTTTAAAATCTAAAGATAGGTGAGAAAGGTCATAGCCACTTCATAATATTTTTTCCTGAAGGGGAAATGCTACTGCAGTATGATGGCTCCGGTTTTCTTTTAGCTCTCTTTTGCCGTTCGACTCAGGAGGTGTTGGGTAGCAAACAACTGCAAACCACACCCTTTCTACACCGTTTCGTTCTATTTGGATGTGGCGTGGTCCTGTAATCCAGCTTCATGGAGGTCAGGTTTTGAGGTAGATATAGATCTAAAGCTGCTCAGATAGTCTCAGTGATCATCTGATGATACCCGCATCAACTCCCACCATCGTTTAAACATATCAGACCATCACCTGTGTCGTTTGGAAGTCACGTTAAGCCGTTGGTCCTTGCATTTCCGATGGTCATTGGGCTATTAATTAATGATTCTTTCAAAGGAAGAGTGGCCTTAGTTTTTAACAAGACTACACCTCATAACTCATTACTATCACTCATCACACTCATCCTTCACCAAATATTTTCCTTAAAATACCCTCATGAGAGGGGTTGGCATCTCAAATACAGTAGTGATATTTGGCAAACAAAATAAATTGATCTATTTTCAAAGAAAATTTGCTAAAAGTCCTAATCAGCACTTTCAGCAGTGAAGAAATAGACTTGGCCAAGAAACTGTCCGATGCCATGACGACGACGTGGTGTTGTTAGGTAAAGGTAAAGAGTTTGTTAAACGAAGGAGACAACTGACAGGTAAACACCGGCCGTAACTTATAGACTGTCAAGCTTGCACTTATTGATTACTGGACACACGTACACGTCCTGTACCGTAACACTGTCCATGGCCACCAAAGTGCAACCCAACAATCTTGAGAGTTTATTTGCCGAGTTTGGAATTTTGTCCGATCTTTTAAAATGTCTTCAAATTTGTACTCCTTTCTGGTCTGCTGTTACTAATGTTTGCTAAAAGCCAGATGAGATGAGGGTTAGATCTTAACGGTAGAAATGTACAACAATTTATATATTCAATATTTGTGTTCAATGTTTGTGATATAACAATATACAGGGTGTTTTTTTATAGCAACCCAATTTTCAAACTGTAATGGGGATGTAATACAAGTCTAACAGATTTATTTTTTCACAGCTCTGCTATGAAGCAAAAAGTGAAGATTATCTGCCTTTTGATAATGCAAAGGAAAAGTTATGGACAGTGGATAATTAAGTGGAAAGTTAATGGTGTGGATGGTTGAATTAATAAGATTAAGATAGCAACACCACGCCCTTGACGTAGTTCTCAGGAGTCGGGCGCCATTGTTGTTAAATAGATAATACAGTAGATAAGAGCTGACAGAAGGTAGTTTATGATGATTTTCTAGAAATGAGAATTTCTGTGACTTTTATTTTAGAGCAAATGATTTTGACTTAACCATATTTTTTTAATTTTGATACAGTTGTCTCATTAGAGATACAGGGTGTTTTTTTTTAACGCAACCCAAATTTCCAACTGTATTAAGTCACGCTTTACAAGCAATATATGTTCGTAAGTTTATACCACTAGTTTGTTCTCCTATAATAATCAAAGTATCAAAGTATCAAAAAGTATCAAAGTATGTTCACTTCACTATCCATTAACTGTAATGTTGCAGTAATATTGTAATCTTCGATTCCATATTTTAATTTTTGAAAATTTAGGAAACAATTGCTTGGACCAAGCAAATATACTTAGAAGGTAGCAACCTTTTACTTACTAGTTACTAGATGCCATTTTGTTTTTACATTCTTTGTCTCACAGATCGCAGGATACATTTTCGGAAATACTATTCTAATACTGTCACACTTGAACTGCTCAACCTGATAAATCCTTCCTCCTACCTCTTACACTAAATGTTACCTATTAACACATCCAGTACTCAAAACCATTACACAGAATTAAATGTGATTTTCATGTTATAGCAGGATTATCACAGTGAATGTGCCAAGGCAGGGTAAACACTGCAGAATTTAAAGTCTTAAAATCTTTAAAATTTTTGTTTTGGTATCCATCAACAAAGACATTTGAGGCAGAGCTGTTTTCAGAACCTACCAATGAGTTTACAAACACTCAAACAAACTGTTGAACTGAAGTTTAACAGATCTGTGTTGGAAACTTGTAAAAGAGAAACGTGACAAAAGAATTCAACAAATAGATATTTGACAAGCTTAGAGCACGGAGAGTTCAAAACTAGAGAAACAAAAGAAACATTAAGAAAACAAACTCAAGTTTCTTTCCTGCGTTACAATGCAAACACTTCTAAAAAATATAGCTCTGTGAGAGTATTAGAAACTACAGCAAAGAATTAGATTTAGGAAAATACCAGAGAAATACTTTAAATAAATTGGCTAAGCCAACCAGTGTATTTTTTAAATGGGACTACTCAAGAATAATAATGTTTCTAATACTTTGTGTCCAAAAATGTTTACATTAATTTGTACCTACTTTGTTACAGTACAGTCCTATATGGCTTAAATAATAAACTCCCTGAAAATTTGAAACATTTGCGAAATTTAAACACTTTTGAGACTAGGCTGAAACAGTTGTTAATTCAACACGGATTCCCAAAAACTTAACTGTTTGCACTTCTTTGATAATATTCTCGTCTTTCATAACTATAGGTATATATTCATCAATGTAATTAAGACGATGACTTAAATCAAAATGAATATATTTTGATTTAGCGTATGGACCGAACCGGGACTTGAACCCGGGTCTCTTATTAGCCGGGTGATTATACTGACCACTAAACCATCCAGCCCACCAATTTGTGCCTTCAAATTTAGAGAAGTACTTAAATCTGAATGTTTATCCGAAACATGCGACTGTCAATAGCGGATAAACATTCAGATTTAAGTACTTATCTAAATTTAAAAGCACAAAAAGGTAAGCCGTATTGTGTAGTGGTCAGCATAACCACCCGGCAAGTGAGAGACCCGGGTTGAAGTCCTGGTTAGGTCCACACATTTTGTCTTCAAATTTCTTTAGTAATAAATCAGCTATTAAGCGTTTATACAGATTAAGATCAATATTTTGATTTAGATAGACTAGCTCTTAGGTTAACCCCTTGCGCTGCAATTTATTTTTTAAATTTTCAAAAAAAAAACCCTTTGTATGGGTTTCCCCAGTCCCTTGTAAGCAAAATTTCAGCAAAATCGCTCTCTGGTACGGTGCATTACCAATCATTGAATCACTCCTCTAAGGGGATTTAGCGCCAAAGCTCAAAAGTGCCACTCTCCGCCTCACTGGATTTGATGAGCCATTTTCTCTTCAGTGATCCTCAGCGGTCATTGTGGCCCCGCACCAGAATGATCCAATGCTCAGCATTGCACCGCACCAGAGCGCACCGGTGGGATTCGAACCCACGCCAGACAGACAGGGGCCAGCTGTCCGTCACTATAACCACTAAACCACCGGGCTGTTTGTCGTGGGCTGTCAAACTCGCAAGTGAGTTGGCATCAGGGGGGGAGGGAGTGGTAGTTTCCGTGTTCTCTACTAGGCGCCGTTAGTGTAGTGTAGTTCTTGCCTATCGTTTGCGCTATATGCAATAAACGATGTGTCGGACTAGACTATTTTGTCGTTCCGCTCCGATGTCGCACTCAGTTCGCCATTGAAGCGCAAAAGGTTAATACTTGAACATTAAATACAGGATGTCACTGTCACAAAAATGTGTAGCCCCGGATTTTACATACAAAAGTAAGTCGAAAATCACATTTTTCAATCACATTTTCCAAAAATATCTTTTATCTAACTTATCAAATTTCAAAATGGCAGCCTCTCAAAAATTTCAAAGTCAAATGGAATCATATTGGAATTTGACTTTGAAATGTTTATGTAAAATTTGTTTTTGTATGTAGAATTCGGTTCTACATAGCGCGCTACACATTTTTGTGACACTCTGTATAGTTTAATCTATCCATCAAACGAAGCCAGACCCAGAAGATACTGAAGGCCGTGCAACACCGTCTTGCCAGTGCGTGAACTCGTGAGAAGCAGAATGTTAATGAAGCCGGCTGAGTGGTCCCTCTTCATTTTAATGGTCCTTTACTCCCAACCACTTTTGGTCTGATATATACCACGCCCATTTTTTCATGTTATCAAATGCATTCAGGTAAACCCTTAGTATTTTCAATAAATTGTTTCGCTTGGAAGGTTTTAAATCATATAATTTTGTTATTATACACGGTGAGTTTTAAAAGTCACCCTTCTCCACATAACTTTGAAACAGGAAAAATTTTGAAAACCCCTTTGAGGAATGTTTTTATTGGGTCCCAAAGTTTGTTTTGACTTACTTTTCGTCCCCTCCCCCAACAAACTAGGGGGAGAGGGCCTCCTTAAAATATTTTTAATACAAACCCCCTTTAGGCATCTTAAAAGAAAGGAAATTTGAATGCAAATTCAACTACACAAAGAAAGATTTTTATCTTGACTCGTTTTTTTGTAATACTCATTTAAAGATTACAAGAAACCAGGTTTAAAATTCTACATTTTAAGTACAATTTTTTTAATAACAATTGTTTTTGAAAATCCTTTGAGGGGAACTCTACATTTCTATGACATAATCCCATATAGTGTATTTTCAAGAAAAATGTGTCATCAAAAAATAAAAGAAGAACCAGAATCTTAAGGTATAGTTATTATAAGTGTGAAGCTTTATTTTGTATAGTTTTCATTAGATTATCAGGAAACAGCTTTTTATTGGAATGTTATATTGTTGAAGATGTAAATGGAACAATCTAATACAAATTGATCTTGGGTGAGGCCTTTCAAAAACGTTTCTATCTTCAGACCAATTGATGTTTGATCTGAAAAACGTGACCAAAATATTAAATTTGTATTGGATTCTTTTATTTACATCTTTATAATTAGTTATGTATTAATTCAACTCTTATTTGTTTTAAAATCTTTATTCTGTGTATACACATGCAATGACAATGCCACATTTTTTATATAAAAACATGTAATAAACAATTCATTGTTCATTGTTTATTGAATAAAGAATTGATATCATGTAAACCTTGGAGGCATTGGCTTACAAAAACAAACCCGTTGGTTATTTATACACAACAAATTGTGAATACAGTAGAATCTCGATTATCCGAGTCTTGGTCAACTGAGCCTCCGGGTTAACTGAGCTAGTAGTAAGGAAAAAAATGCTATTAAATACTAATTTATGAGTTATACGATATGAAGATCCCTGTCATTGCTGTACCTGTACAAGTGATTGCAATGCTATCTGACAGCTTCTAAATTGACCAAATCAAGCTACATACACACGACTCGTACTGTACGCACTTGTCACTTGCATTTAGCAGTATTGTCTCTCTATCGCTGGCCGCTACGTCGAGCCAACATCACTCATAAGTTTGTGTAAAACTCTTTTTGTTCGGTTTTGCCAGTCTGAGGTTTGGTACTGTGTTGCTTGGTTGTTTGTATACCCAGGTGCACATGTGCTTTTGACCTATTTGTACTGTATTTCAGTGTTTTACGGCGTAGATTATGTTGCATTTTGTGTGTCCGTGCTGGAATGTCTGGGAAACGAAAAATAGCTGTTGTTCTCTTTTAGGTACAGTACTCATAACAGTATGAAAATGTGTTTACATTGTTCGTTTTACTTTTCACATAGTAAAAAATACGTTTTTTTTTACTTTTATCACTTTTTCTGGTATTAGCACTTAACCTCCGTATTATCCGAGTTTTTTTCATATCCGAGGTGGTCTTGGTCCCAATTACCTCAGATAATCGAGATTATACTGTAGTTTGATTATTTTGTTGTTATGGTTACCAATGTAAAACCATCAGCTGTTTTCTCTGTTACTCTTAAAAAGTAAACAATGTTTCTTGTATTTTCTCGTTCTATTTCTCTATTTCCTTACAAATCCTTTCTTCCAAAATTTAGATGGAGGAAGAAATAATCCTATTCTATTTGACTTTAAATTTGAACAATGCTTCAACATTAACTCAAATTGAAACCAATAGTTATTGTATTTAAATTTATTTATTGAAGTCAGTTTAGAAAAATATTCTGTTGACTTAGAACATGAAAATATAAATGATATAATATTGGTGAAATGAGAGTGAATTAGAATATAAGAGTGAGTGCTGGACATAAGCCGCTGGTAAAAATAAAATATTTCACAGTTTAGTCTGTTTCCCAATTACTGTTTTATTTTAATTACTTTTTAAATAATTTCACCACTGTCAAATTGCTAAACACCACAAAAATATTTAACAATTTGGACGTTCTTTCCTAATTTAACCCACTGTGTGTTTGTTGGAGAGCTACAAAAGTTAGAACCCTAGAGGCGCATGAATTCCTTTACGTATCAGAGAGTAAATCGTGAGTGTTGGTTTGATAAATGACGTCTGACTCGTTCTATTGATTCTGTGTGTGTTGAACAACCGACAGTTAGACACAATCATTGATCACTCTTTATCTGCCACCTGATAAATCATCTGCCCGTGTCGTTCAAGCCAAACACAGTTCACGAGCCACGGGGCAAAGTAATTAAACCCGAGCTCGGTTGCTAAAAAGTCTAGCAAGTACAGTACGATTTCACTAATCCGGCCATATGTCAGGATCGGAAGCGCCGGATTATCAAAAATGCCGGATTAGTGGAGGTTCACTAAAAAAACTCAATTTGCCAGGAAAAATCTTTCTTACGTTGGAAGATGATTCACTACTCTTAAAAAATTATTAAACTTTATTTTTTCTTGTGATTTTATTGAATTTCTTGAATGGAATAGCTAGCGTATCACCACTTTCGAATTTTTTTAAAATGTAAATGTTTACGTTTTTGCGACATCTCACGGTCCGTACTGAACGGAAGCACAGATTAGCAACAAACATAAACCTTTCTCAGGCTGTCTTCAGTGAACTGAAATAATCGATACATACGACACACGCTTTACAGACAAGTCGAGACTCGGAAAACAGGTGACTAAATGACGCGATCCCAGCACCAGATTACTGGATGTGTCTGAGTGGCAAACGGCCGGATTATAGAGACTGTGCTGTATATCTTTTCTTTTTTTTTATTGTCAATATATAATAATTGTGTTGACAACCAATTAACTATAGTATATAACAATAAAAAAACACAAAATCTACTACCACTGGTAAGAAAAGATAGCTAAAACATCTTCAGCTATAAGTCTTGACAAGATACTTGACTCTGGGGTAAGATTTCAAAACCATATCATTAACTTAGAAACATTAATTTTCACTTTTACCCACTATATGATATATTTAATGGAAAGAACATTTAAATAGTATACTTCGTTTTGGTTCAGTCGATTCTGCAATGAATATTTTTGCACACAAAAAATGGTAAAGTTCATCTTGTTTAACAAGGCGAAGTTGGGGCTACAAAGTCCTTTCAATGAACCTCGACCTTTACCTAGTGTTGTTTGTGGTGACTGCGGGGTTTGAACCCATGCTACTGGAGTCGTGAGCTACAGAGCTTGCGAGTGATACCGCTACAAGTTCAAAGTTAATATTGACTTAATACTCATATAAGTATTATAAAGTTTTTATTCTTTTAAAATTTCAAATATTTAGTAGTTACAAACATTTCTTTTTTGAAGTTTTGTTATAACAACAAGAGCACTTTATATTTAAAAATACTAGTGCGGACATTTTTAATAATTTGTAAAACACAGTTCTTTTTTACGTTCTCTTTTTGCTCACAAACAATAGGAAATTTCCACAACAATACTTTGATCTCAGGAACCTTTGGCACTGGAAAGTTTACGTTTACCCTAATATAAGTAGTTTACAAGGCCTCAATGATAGTCAACTAAATTTGAGTGTCTCTAAAGGACCATGTAATGTTCTCAGGCACAATTTGTTCATTTGGTATCTTCATTTGAAAAGCTTTAGCTTAATTTTCCAGTTCCACTGGTTTGCATACGTAGGCTTTGTTATTGTTATTACTGGCATCAGCTGCGCTATTGGTTCAGAATATTTCTTCTCTGAAGTGGGTTTTCCGCTGTGTTTAGATGACGGCTGCCAAGCTCAACCTGTCTTCTTTACCTAACAGTTCCCCGTTGCTCAAACCAATAAATAAATTTTCTTTGATGGTCTATTTTATGCCTCACACTGTCTTTTCCTAGAAGGTCGGCTGCTCCTATAGACATATACTAATGAACTTTATGAAAAAAACCCGTAGGTGTATGATCTTTTCTTGAATTAAGAGTAACAAATGAAATTAACGGAAGTCGAAATGGACATCAAAGCATCAGAGTACAAAATTATTGTATTCAGAGTCTGGAGTTAAACCAACCATTGATCTAATTGTATCTCAAAATAAGATGCGATTGCTTGGTTTTCATATGCTCTAGAAATAAAAGATAATGTGTATAATAGATTCTTTAACAATAAAAACTTTAATATAAAATACAATAGTAATATAAAGACAACAAGTTAAAGACATTCAAAATAAAACATAGTAGTATAAAATAATAGAAAAATAAATAAATAAATAAAATAGAAATAATAGTATAAAATTGTAAAAAAAAAATTAAAAGAAAATATAGTTGTATATGAATAATTACTGGAATACCAATAAGGTCTCTCCACTAGCGAACCTTCTTCTGGTCCCTCTTATGAACATACTGGCCGCTCTTATTATACCAAATGAAATTCTTGTCCTGGTCCAGGTTTTAATATATCCCTACTGTAGGGGTATTTTTTCGGCAAGTCGTTCATTTAGTACTTTAAAGAAAGAGTTCATTTGGGGGCAATGACTCCCTACTGACAACACTAAGGGCGTAACGGTAGTATGCCTCTGTTCACAAGCGTAGAGGTACTTCCTCTTTTTTTCTTCCTCTGCGTTTAACAGGATGGACAGTACAGGTCGGGAGGTGTAGGAGGGAGCATCAGTGTCTACGACACGAATATCAAACAATGCATCCCTCTGAGCCTCCCAAACCCCACGTACAGCCAAATCCCCTCGCAGACATGGTTCTTCTTCACTTATGATCGGTTCTTTGTCTACATCGCCCCAGGATTTTACACACATTTCACCAAGAAGGTCTCTGATCTCGTTATGCCTTTGTGTTACCAAGCCACCAGTTTTGCAACAAAGAGGATGGTTCAAAGTAAATCCAGTCTTCCCACAACCATCTCACCTGTCTGGCATATTTACGGGTTGTCTATGATATCTGATTGCGAGGGCATCCCTAAATTCACTTGGCGATAAATCAAAATGGCATGACAAAGGCCATTTGATGGTTATCTCTTCAAAGGCATGACAGATAACCAACTTGATGAAGTGTTTTTTGTGATTGAAACAACAGATCTTTCTATGGCTTGTTTTCTTTCGGCAGGGAACGTGTTTAAAAGACTTTGTAGTTTTTCTTCATCCGCAATATGTTTCTTAATAGACCGCAAAAGGTTTCTTATAGACATTATGTTTCTTAATAGACCGCAAAATGTGTATAATAGATTGTCCAAGAATGTAAGATCAAAAATAGGTGTTTATACCTTCCAAATGAAATGTTATCAAATTTCTTTTGGAAAAATGAGATATTGAAGCCGTCTGCATGGTAAGACCCAGACCCGGGACCATGATATGAGCACCGATTTTGAGCATTTTTTCACACTTTATATACAAATGGGTGTACTCTCTACAGGTCACATTGTTTGTCATATTTTCATGAAATTTGGTACAAATGTTTCTTTTGTAAATATTTCAGGTCAAGTTTGTTAACCAACAAAATTGAGCTACCGGAAGTACCCTTTTGTGAGAAAGTGGATACTGTATTTGAGAGTGGATGTTTTATTTTATTTATTTTTACTGTGTAATTTTGGCAAATTTTATTTAATAAACTCACTTTTAAAAATGAAAATGATCTAAAAAAAGTAAATTTTGTTCAATTTTGATGAAATTTGATATAAATATTTTTTAATAGTATCTATCAATGTACTAAATATTATAACGATTGAATAAAGTGTTTCAAAATGGCTGCCATGGGCGTTATGAGTAGTCCAATAATATTTGAAATACATTTTCCCTTCACGATACGTAATACATACGATATGTGAAAGACACAGTAAATGCACACGTAAGTCTGAGGCCAAAGGCCGAAACGAGGCTGTGAGAGTAGCGAATTCATAAGAACATGATCATAAGAAGAATGACATAACAATGATGAAAAATTACAGGTCAGTCCATAGTTCTACTGCTAAGGTATTTAAAATAAATTTCTTAGGAAGCCTTATTCCTCGTCTTGTAAAACAATTAAGTAAAAACCTATTTGGATTTTAAAAAAGACGTTTAACTTCGGATGCAATTTTTGCCTTGTTATCGGATGTTAATCTCAAATTGGATGCCTTGTGTATACAGTATAGTGTACAATTAACAACTAACCATCTGAAAGTTAAACCACCATCTGCTGAACCAAAACTAGCTCTTAAGAAAGATGAAAGGAATTAAAATTAGGGGTAACTCTCTAAAATAATTGAGTGAAATGTTATCTGGTACATCAGAAGCTTTACGTAACCATATTTCACAGATTCGGACAATATAACCCAAGTTAAGTCCTCTCCTAGATGCATTTGTGCCACAAGGTTCAAACCTTGGCCGTGTTTTAATTCTACTGTTCATGAATGTATGCAGGAAAATATCCAATATAACTTGGTCGTTTACTGAAGATGTGAGCCACTTGATTACTGGTAGTAATAATGATATTGCATGCAGAGCTGCTCAGTCAGGGTTGACTGTTATAAATAAGGTATGGACTATAGACTTGGAATTTTCTAACACAAAAACCCTGATTCTGCCCCTTTGGCTGACACTTCCTTAATCATAGACCGAAAAAAAGATATTACTTAAGAGTAGATCAATCACACATTTTACTTTATCTGCTCAGTTATAAGGCAGACATTCACACTTGGTGTTGCCTATCCAATGGACACAGCTTGAAACTAATGTCAGATGGAACCAACAGGAAACTGGTTACAGAATCTGTAAATTGCATCAGTATGCCTTACAGAGACCAATTCCAATTATATGAGTAACTGACCTGTCAGAAAGCAGTTTTGACACCCTATGTTACAAAATAGCCTCGTAATTTCTGACATTTAAAAAGCTTCAGGAAACAGCTTTTTATTACAAATTTCAAAAATAACTCAAGCTTTAAAACGAAAAATCAAATACAATTTTAAAACATTTTTAGATTGTTCGTTCTGCAACTTGAATTGACTTAAAAAGTTATTTGTAAAAAGTACTACAGTAACATTTTTAACCCATTTCAATACGAAAGTAGTTATAGCAAAATAAATAGTCAATTAGCCCAGCTTTGTTTAGATAAATCTACTCCTGACTTCTAAGAAATCCATCACTCAATAAACAAAATTAGGCTTGTTACTTAAATGAAAACCTCCTTCCCACGGATTATGAGCTTCTTTTAATTTGCTTATTTCGACTAAACCTATTGGGGTTTATTTTCCTTCAATCTTTCATAGGCCTAGGAACGAGCTATGTGTGTTGTCACAACGGAATTTACTAACACACTAAAAGCGAATACTTCTACTATTAAAATTCATTAGTTCTATATTTACATAATTGTGTTATTTAATGTGGATATTTAAAAGTTCTTAAAATAAACTTTGCTTGGTGAACCTAGGACTAATTATAGTGGTGGTAGAATAGTAAGATATAAAGCTTACCTGTAACCATATGACCGGCAATTCTAAGCAAGAAGTCTTCGAAGCATTCTTAGATTATTTAATATTAAGTCAGATTGTGATTATAATGAAATGGGACAACACTTGACCTACACGACCAAAATAAACCTTTACTTAGGATCGCAATGTAAAGCTACCGAAACGGCAATGCAGTGCAGACGAAAAGCGCCAGCAGAAGTTCTGTCCAGCTGAAGACCTTTTTTTGCTTTTTCTTTCCTACAGCTGTTGGTTAGTTGTAGCGACTTTGGATTCTTAGATTACTGGCCGACGTATTACACGTAGCATACTACAGATATAGCAAAGGCGTAGTAAAAGTGAAAGAACCTAGAAAAGTAACTAAAACTGCTTTAAATAATAATATTGGCGCGGGAAGGGGAGCTCTACTCCCATTTTATATTTTGATAATTTAAAAGTAATTAGTTATCAACGCAATTGACTCACTGATAACACATCCCTACCCCATACGGTTGCCTTCTACAGGGTGTCGGTGAATTCTCTGGACATACTTTGTAGACATGTTCCTTGGGTCAAAACAAGAATATTTTACTATATAAACAGGTCTCGGAGCTTCGTTGTGTGGATGTGAAATAATTATAAAAATAAAACTAGTGCACTGATTTCTACCAAACTTTGGTCAACAATTTAAAATGCCAATTTATAATTAGGAAAAAAATATTATTTCATTTAACACTCAAATTTCAAAATGGCGGCCGTTTGAAATTGTCAAAGTTGAATAATTCAAAAACGAGTGCTTTTACAACAAACTTATAAGAACAACTAATTTTAGTGTATTTATTTTCCTTTCTAAAAATGTATAAACTTTGAAAATCGAATGAGAAACAACAAAGTTATTGTTACTTCTGTCTATGCGTTCCTCCAGTCAGCTAACGCAACAACAATGGAACTGAATACGTTATTTTTATTCAGGATTGTAGAGGTGTCCAAACGAGTTTAACAAACTCCTGAATCAAAATAATGTATTCAGTTCCATTGTTGTTGCGTTAGTTGACTGGAGGAACGCATGGCGGACATGGGCCGGTAAGACAGAAGTAACAATAACTTTGTTGTTTCTCATTCAATGTTTACAATTTATACAATTTTTAGAAAGGGAAATAAATAAACTAAAAGTAATTAAGTAAATTTGTTGTAAAAGCACTCGTTTTTTAGTTATTCAACTTTGAAAATTTTAAACGGCCGCCATTTTGAAATATGAAAGTTAAATTAAATAATAATTTTTTTCTAATTATAAAATGGCATTTTAATTTTTTGACCAAAGTTTGGTAGAAATCAGTGCATTTGTTTTATTTTTATAATTATTTTAGTAAAAAACACATCCACACAGATAGGCGGACAACGAAGCGCCGGAGACCCCTGTTTATATGGTAAAATATTCTTGTTTTGACCCAAGGAACATGTCTACAAAGTATGTCCAGAGAGTTCACCGTCACCCTGTATATTAAAAGTGAAAAGGTCTGGCTGAAACAGACTCCGCGCTACTAACTTTATTATTGACAAGTGACAACTCAGAATTAGGTAGAAGCTCTCCCTTTTAAAAGGATAAACCAAGGATCTGGCGATTGTATCAAGTATTAAGTAAGTAAGTATTGTATTGCGTGGAGGACAAAACTTTTTACACGGTTTAAAACGCCCTTTTCAATTACAACTAGCCAAGTCCCTCTATTGACTCAAAGGGAGTTTTATCTGAATTTAATTTTCACTAATTTTGACCATTGATTTTAAATGTATTTAAAGTCAATGTTTTGACACTTCAATTTTTTAAGACACTATTTTTGTATTTGGTAGTGTCGTGTATGCTGTTCTTGCATGGGTGTTTCAGCAATAAATAGTCAGTGGTTGACTGGTTTCAGCAGTAATGTAACAGTTCCGGCTATTCACTGACTCATTGTTTTATATTATTTATTCAGTGCTAAGAACTGGACTCCCGTTTCAGCTTTCTAGTACGTGACGTGCCATGTATAATGTATTATGTATATTATGTATATATGTGTACGGTATCCTGTATGTACATGATTGTAATAAAGTCGGTAACAATTTGTCAATGTCTCAATGAATTTAAACGAACAAATACTCCGAAATGTGAAGTCAACAGAAAAGCTCACTTCCAGACAATATATTTTCAGGTACTCATTCTTCTCCATGCTTCCATTGATTTTAAATGTATATTTAAAGTCAATGATGCTTCCATACCAGGACTCGTCTCTGCTTATTTACTCCACAAGTGTACATCCTATGCAGGTAACGCAAAAGATCATATTATTAGACAAAATAAACATTAAATACCAGAAAAATCTATACTCACGTCATCCCTCAGTAGTGTTTCATATAGTACGAAATATATGCTGTTTAGTCCAAAGTCCATCATACCTTTTTTGATGTGTTGACAGAAAAGCTTTCGGAACTGTCAAATGGTTGCAGACGATACTGATCACAGCTACTGATTGCCCAGGCATTCTTTTGTTTTGGTGAAGTCAAGATTGAAGATGTCGTTTGTTTATACAAATAACACGATAACCATCGCATTCAAAACAATTAGAATTCAACAATAATTTTAAGTGTTAGTTTAGTTGACTCAACAAAGACAACGAGATTCGCGGGGAATAATCTACATGTGAAGTTCTTTACTGTGTACCTTGGGCACCAAACTTAAAACTAACGAGACTATGGCCTATTGTTTACAAAACTATCAGGGCCTATGCCCGTCTTATTGAATTCTGTCATGGGAAAAAAACCAACATTATATTTTAAAGTGCTAGGCTACGATGAAATGTTGGATACTAATCTTGCGTTGTTTTCGTAACCGTTTTTCCTTGTACAGTTTTGCAATCATATTTGTGATTTATATATGGAGATTTTATACATTCAATAGATCAATAAACTTAAGATCAATGCTTTATAACATCCCTTACTTAGATAGCTCGTCCAATTATTTGATGAAACATAAGACTTTTGGAAACTCTAGCAATTTTGTTCCTGGAGCGTTCCTCAAACATTTGAAACCATCAAACGAAAGCTATTGCAGTTTTCGTCTAGGATTTCCAGATTTCTTTGATCTTTCAGATAGTGAAATCAATTTTAGTCCCGAACTCGGTGAAAAAGGATCTTATCGAGTTATTTATAATGTACTTCAAGGATCATATACTAAAAACCAAACGAATAATCTAACCTATTGTTCTCATTTGACACCAGACTTTTTATTTTATCTTGTGGAAGTAGTAGTGAGATGGGAAGGTCCTATAAGTATAGCAGCGTTTGTTCCCAGCTATGATGCTTCCACTACTCTTTGTATCTTGCAAAGGCTGTGTTTGTGTGTTCCTGAAATGTCCAAAGTGTCTCTACATTTTGTTTTCCCGATTGAACACCCTCCAGATCATTTAAACTGTGATCCGTTACTCTCAGTTCCTGCAGGATGTTCTATTCCCAACGTAGTTGCTAGTAAAAGACTTAATACATTCAGAAATCAAGAGGAATTGATTTATCCAGTTAACGTTGCAAGAAATGTAGCGAGGATAAGTGCAAATTCAAAATACGTAATGGTATCAGACATTGAACTAATTCCAAGCAAAAACTTAGTAACTCGCTTTCAAAGAATGGTGCCTAAATTGATTTTGAAACTTGGTGATGGAGCATCAAGATTTAAACATCTCGTATATGTTCTACCAGTATTTGAGGTTGAGTATGATGTCATGAAAATCCCAGATATAAAATCGGAGCTCTTGCATTTATATTCTCAGAACAAAGCAGTTTACTTTCATAGATGGATATGTTTGCACTGTCAGCGCTTTCCTGGTTTACAAAGATGGATTCATCACTCGAATAATGTGTTGGATAACTCTATACAGGTAGGACACTAATTTTAGAAGTGGAATCATTTAAAGTGCTACTTCTTTGAGGCAGTAGCTGATTCTTATCATTGTTAGTTTCAAAACGTTACATTCCGAGCCAGTATTCAGTGCGATATAACCTGACCCATTTTGCTATTTTTCAACTCAAATAGTCAAAAATAAATATGAGTGCTGTTCATGTGATACAAAACATGCCACGGCGGAATATGCTTCAAGGGATGAGGAGGACAGCTTGGTTGTAGACTAGTGCAACACCATGAGTTAGCCATTCCTCACTCTAGTTAAAAAGCCATTCAAAAACTAGCATGAAAGTAGTGATAGTACTGGACAGTCTGTCTCGAAACCGGGGGAAGTTAGGACGTAATCCTGCTATGTATTTGGGGCCAACTTGTCCAACCCTCGTTATGGCACCTCACTGATTCAATGAAACATGTACTAGGTAACAAAACCAACTATGGCAATTATTAACTTTTAAAAAACAAGAAATAAGGGTGATATGGGTTTGTTTTTTAATTAAATTAACTTTGATTCTAAATTAAATTTTCAAACAAAGATAACATTCAAAAATTAGTAATATTTTAGTTAGGTATTGGCAGTTGTGCGTATAACTACCAATATCATACATTATTATATGTTTTCCATAAATTTTTAATTTGACATTTTTTCCAAATTCAAAATTTCAAAGTCTACAACAGAAGAAATTGTAAGAACAGCTCTAAAATATTCAGTATATACTCTCAGAAATCATCTGTATAACAAAACACAAATCTAAATTTACAGAACTTTATTTATATTGTTATTGTTGTTCATATTACTTTGTTTTTAGCAAACCCGAATTGGGTAAGTTGTTATTCATTTGAATAAAGTTATACAGGGTGATTCAAAAATAGGGCGCCAAATTTCAGGGGTGGGTTCCTTATGCAAAAAAAATGAAAAAAGTCCCTGTAAACATGGGTCCTAAAATTCTTCGTTACTCCGGTAGCCGCCATTTTGTATTTTTTACTTACAAATTTATATCTTCAGAACGGTTTGACCGATTGCATTTAAACTTGGTATGGTGTTTATGTGTCCTAAGGACAATTTAAGAAAAAATAATTATGTCTTCAAACCATACAGAAACAAAATGGCGGCTGTTTAAGTTTTTTAAATTAAAATACCATTAAATTGGCGCATAATACAAAAAGTTTACAAGAGGAAAAAAAGTTGTGTTTTATAAGTTTACATTAAGATACAAACTCATTTTTCCAAATTTTAAATTAATATTTTCACTTTTACGTCAATTTACAACTGGTACATTACCAGTTTTCATTGTTAAAATATATCTCCAGAACGGTTTAACGATTGCATTCAAACTTTAGGGTGTTTATGTGTAATAAGTTAAATTTTAGAGAAAACATTATTTCATAAAAACTCACAGAAACAAAATGGCGGCTATTTAAATTTTTCAAATTGAAATACCATGGAAATGGTGCATAATACAAAACTTTTACAAGAGTAAAAAAAGTTGTATTTTATAATTTTACATAAAGATACAAACTCATTTTTCCAAATTTTACATTAATATTTTCATTTTTTACGTCCTTTTACAAGTGGTACATTTACCAGTTGTAAATCGACGTAAAAAAAAATGAAAATGTTAATGTAAAATTTGGAAAAATGAGTTTGTATCCTTATGTAAAGTTATAAAATACAACTTTTTTTACTCTTGTAAAATTTTTGTATTATGCGCCATTTCCATGGTATTTTAGTTTGAAAAACTTAAATAGCCGCCATTTTGTTTCTGTAGGTTTTATGAAATAATCTTTTTTTCTTAAATTTACCTCATGACACATAAACACCCTACTAAGTTTGAATGCAATCGGTCAAAGCGTTCTGGATATATAAATTTTGAAGTAAAAATACAAAATGGCGGCTACCGGAGTAACGAGAATTTTAGGACCCATGTTTATAGGAACTTTTTTCATTGTTTTTGCATAAGGAACGAACCCCTGAAATTTGGCGCCCTATTTTTGAATCACCCTGTATATATTTACAGCCAATGCTAGTAGTAAGAAGAGAGTTCCCCTATCATCGCTGGGAGCCGATTTACATTGGCACAAATCAAGAACCTCTGTACAGTGAACTACTCAGTTGGGAGGGCAAACAGGACAAAATGATTCAGGTAATATTTGATGAACATTTATTTTAATACAATATTATACAATAATAGTAGACTACCATCCTATTCATGGTTTACCCTGAAAAGAATTTACTTTTATAAAGTTGATCTCTACAAAGGGGCATCTCTTGTTGTTTCAAGAGCATAACAATTCAAAAATATCCAGAAGGACACTGATGCTATTGTCAAGGAAAGTCAAGATTAAAGTGGATGGACTTTATGTTACAAGGCGCCGACTTTGTGGTATTACTCTTGGCATATTCAGATCAAAAGTTTAGGTCCTTAAAATAATTTTTGCTGCTGGTATTATGGTCATCAGACAGAAAATTTGCTTACTAAATGTCTATGTGTGTGTGTGTTTTGTTTAGTTTTTAAAATCAATTCAATGTTTAAACAACTAGCCTAGAAAACAATACAACATGCACACAAACCTTAAGAATCAAAGAACAATTAGAAAAACCAAACAGCTGCCCACCAACGTGTCAGCATCAGAGACACCAGGGGGCCCCATTTTTAAACACTTTGTACATCAGTACAATGAAAAATATAAATATATTTACTGACTTGAACAAAGCAGTTGATAGCTCATTGGCTTAAATAAATGTATAATTTAGAAACTAGGATTCTACAAGTAAAATTCTAACGTTGTGCTTAATTTGTTCAGATGCATGAAATGTGCTTGATGGGCTACCGGTTCGTGATCCTGGACGGAGCGTTTCTGGTTCACGCGCCAGGCATGAAGCGGCGGGGTGCGGCCAGAGACAGTTCCGACGTGCAAACTGCTCATCACTTCAGCAACATGCTCCTGTACGACGAGATCGTGCGGCAGGTGACCAGGAAGCACGGAACGAGGCAAGGCTGTCGGGTGCACTAGCAGGTAATAACACTCATAGATGTCATTTGTATGATTGAAGTTTTGTCTGTACATTGCTTGGATTTGAATCATTGGAATGTATTTAGTTATGTTTGAACAGACAGAAACTGGGATAGAAAAAGCTACACGGTGCTAAATCAGGCGAGTACGGCAGGGCGTCATGAGCAGGTGTGTTGTTATCCTGGTGCATATTTCTCCACAGCTCCGGCCGTTTCTTTCAAACTCGATCACACAGTGTTGCCAAAACTTGCTAATAGTGAAATAAGCTTTACATTTGACCCTCTGGATTGCATTCTCGAGGGTCACAACATTGGATTCCACTCCTCTTGGTTGGGAAGTCACATTAAGTTGTTGGTCCATTCCTTTGGTCGTTTTTGGTTATTAACTAACATGCATCCACCCTGCCCAAGAATAGAACTTTCAATATTCAGGGTTGTTTATACGTGTCCTGGAATACCTGAAAAACCTGGAATTGTCCTTGATTTTTTTGTTTTGTCCTAGAAAACTCGAACTTTGTTTTGGAATTTTTAATTTTGACATTATTGGTAATTTTGATTAAATATTCAAAGTCAATAGACATTTAAGCAAAACCTCTTGGTAAGTTTACCAAATTTTGTCTAAGGCTCCTAAACTTGTGTTTGTGCTCTTGACCGTATACCAGGTCTGTATTAAATTCAAGTAACTAAGTTGAATACTAAAGAGATGTAAAAACTCCCAAGGTGGACATGGTCAATCACTGCTTACTGCGCCAAGTCCACTGCAACCTTCCTGTGGACCATGGTATAGCTGACATCCTTGAGGTTCTTTTTCATCGTAGATTCGTTGTGTCTAAGCCATAAATTTAGCATCTCTTTAAATTTGTAAAAACATTTTGCATTGTAGGAAAGAAAATATAATGCTTGCTGTGAGCTTAGCGGGTCTGAGGAACCTGCATAAATATTTTCAAACACAGACAGATGAAAGAAACCCTTAACAATTAAAAGACTAACAAGGGAAATTTATCAACAGATTTTCCTAATATTTAAATAATTTGTTTGCTTATTTTCTTGGTAACCCGAGTGCTATGTGAGGACTTACTACCATTTCACCAAGTGAAATTGCCCTTTAAGTGACCTGGAAAATCAAGACTTGAATCTTGGAATTAACAGGACTTAAAAATCAGGTCCTGAAATTTATCTGGAAATATACCAGAATTTCTTTCTGAAAAATCAGTATAAACCCTGATATTTCATTTTTTGAAAAAATCAACATTTTAGACTTTTATTTTATAAATTCAACATTTAACAGAGTTTAAAAATAGCCTCAGAGCTGAACCATTGATTAGCCGTTGTAGAGTAGCGGCAGATAGAGATGCATGTGGCGGCTCGAGTGCCGGTGCATGACATCTGACGGACAGGTAATTGTTCTTGAGGTGTACTTGATACTTGCGGGCCGCTTCACTTAAAACTTTGCCCTAGGCCGAGTCCATCACTGCACAACACCCTTCAGTCCTTCATACTTACAACTTTGCCCGCTTTGCTGGAAATTAATTAAACTGTTAATATGTACGCTGAAAATTTAATCCTATATTTATTGCAAGTTTAAATGGATTTTGTGTGTTCAAATGTGTTCAATCATCAATTCACATTTAAAAACAAGTAATCAATATTCATCAAAACAAAAGTAATTTTTCCTCCCTTCTTGAATCACATTACTTGTTTTTCCAAACAAAATAGAGGTGTTTTCATGGTATATCCCCTTTTTACGTTTCTGCTTTTTAAAGTATAAAAGCCTAGTAGTGTTCCATTGTTCAAGAACAATAAATCATTTAGAGATGCAGTAGTGCAGTGCTATAAAAATGTAAAAATGCAGTAACAATGATAACAACATCTTCAAAACCACCCCTGCCCAACTTTTTAACATTGAAATCTTGTGTCCTCCCTGTAAAACAAGTGTTCTTCCAAATTATACTATATTATATTATGATGAAAAGTAATAACAATATAACAAAAAACACCCTTTGGTATAAAATATTTTTATTCGTGAAGACATATTTCATATTAAGAGTGTTTTCTGTTATCTATTTAAGTATTTATTAATTTAAACTATGTACAGGTATACCGTAGGAGTAGCTGAACAACTAATTTAGACAACAAATATGTATTTGAAAGAACTGGTAATCAAAAGACAACGGAACTTCCAGCATGGTTTTTACAGATTCAAATTAATAAAAAGAAAATTCAATTATATAGTTGAAAAATAGATGTCTCAAATTATCAGCTGGTGTAACTTCCAAAGATATGATTCATTTTAAATTAACTACATTCAATTAAAGTGTGTATACATTTTTTTGAGACACTGTACTTAGATGCGTACTTGAACAATTGCACAGGCAGAAACTAAGTGCTGTATTGAGTTTGCATTCCGTTGTTATTAGATTAGTGTAATTAAGCGTTGAGGGGATGTGAGAGATGCGTAGCCTAGCTGCTATTGATTGGCCGACTGCCTCGGCAGAGCTAACAGGATCACCTCAGTTCAAATCAAGTTAGGCTCCTCACTCCTCAATCCACGCTCGTGGCACTTTTCTGTCGTTACCTTACCACCTCACTTTTGTTTCGTTGCACACTGTGAAAAACTATTTTTATTATTTACGGTTTCGGCTACGTTTAGTTCTGGTATTTTGTTGGAGTTGTTTTGTAGAGTCGTGTAAAGTAGTTTAGATGAGTTTTTGTTGAGTAATAATTGAATTATTGTCTTAGTTTGTGTGTTGTTTTACAGTAAAAGTTATTGTTCTAGTTAAATTAATTAAGATTTGAAAAATAAGGATTTGGCAAAAGCTTTGATAAAAAAAGTTCTTTAATACCTAAAATATACTAAATAAAAACTCCATAATTGTCAGCTATTTGTCTAGTATAACATTATCACACTTTCCTGGCATAATATATATTGAGCATATTAGAATTACTAGAAACTAATGTAAATTAAACAGCGTACATTTAAAAATTATTTCAAATTAAAAATGATTATATTTGAAATTTTACTACATAACTAAAATATCCTGTTGGTTTATCAAGCCATATGACAAGGTTTAATATAATAATAGTAGTTCAAATTCTTTTCACCAAACCAATTAAAATTTGAACTGAAAAACATAATTTAACAAGTTTTTATGCTACTGGCTTTTAATTAAAAAGTGATCAATAAAAATAGCTTTTTTATTAGTAGGCCCCAGCCAGTGTCAACGGCTGAGGTTATTATATTATTACAAAAGTTTTCTAATGTTTTTGAGTGAATAAAAAGTACTTGCCATTTTGGGATCTGGAATATGACCCCTTTTTTTGGTGCAAAGTAATTTAAAATATTAAACAAAAAGCTAGCCTAAAAGTAATCAACGCAAGCTGACCAGTCACCCACCACCAAATGACATTAATTTTTTCCTTGTACTTTTTTATTACCTCAGAAGTTGTACCATCCTCAACAAACAGTTATCAACGGGTGTTTTCACCGAATAATACTGCCAAAAAAATACTAAGTTACTGTAATAGATTGGACAATATAAAAACTACATAAATGTAATTTTTATATTTACTTCGGTAACATTTGCTCAAAGTGCATTTCAAGTCAGCTTCATTAAATACTTTCCCTCAATTTTGCAATGAATTCAATCTTGCCAAACCGCTGACTCTGAGAGCGCAGTGTCCGTCTCATGGCTCCGAACAGGTCAGGAGTTGTAGGGCGCAAGCGCCCGTCCGTAGTGGCTCTGTACCCTCACGTACTGCCCGAGAGCGTGGTGAGCTCGGCAAACACGCACAGACAGACGTACTCACCCTCCGCACTGCCCGGGTACGTGCCCACCCCCTCCTGTATCCCTAGGTACACACAACGCTACCCTCTACCAAAGACTCAGGTCATTGTACAGGTACGTGGAAACGGAATAAACATAAAAGTAGGTACAGGTAAGTACGAGAGCTGTTAAGAAATCAACTTCCATTGTTGTATAGCTCGAAGGCAAGTGAAAATGTATGTGCAAATTATGCTTAGTTAAATACTCTGACTTGTAAATCCGACAGTATGCTTATTTTGCCATTTTTATGCTCTGAAACAAAATTGTCTCTATTTTTAATATTCCCGTCCGTAAAAATTATTGGCTTACAAAAGTAATTTAGGCATCAATGTTTTTGTGAACAGGGTTTTAAGAAACCTTGTTTAGCCAAACACATTCAAATTCCATCTTCAACTTGTGAAGTTGCTTGTAATCCAGCATTTTTCAAATTTCGAACGAAGCAGCTTAAAGAGTGAATTTTGCTCGCTTCTTGTTATGAACACTGGTCGGGGATTGTCATGCAATAGCTTAGAAAACCTTGTGCCTTCGTATGATATATGCTCCAATCTACATCATGAGTATGTTTAATTATATGTGAAAGAACGCTCTTTAAAGTCAATACAATATAACGTATCCACAAATAGCGTTTCAAAACTCTTGAATGGAACTTTATTTAAATACAGCCCTCTTAAATACTAGGTTGTGATGAGTTACTTTCTATGTGATGTAGCAGCTGTTTTGTTCATGTCTGCGGAATACTGAGATAGTTTGGCAAATTATTGATCCTTTCACACATTCAGTAATCAACCCATGGATTCCTTGGTGTCAGAAATGACTTCAAATCCTCCAACTCAGTTTTTCAAATAATTTTAGCAACAAAAACAGATTATGAGTAATTCTTTAGTTGTATGTGTACGTTTTTAGAAGTAGTTTGTACTATGGTTGCAGTAGTGAACGTGTCAATGGTTTTTTAGACATGGCAGTGTGGTAAGAAAACTAAGCTTGGAGCTGTTAATCTCTAATCTTATGGTAGAATCATATATTGTATAATCAGTATTTGTTATTAACTTGATTGTCAACTTGTTGTTAACTTCTACGTGATAAGTTGAGAAGTTGAAAAAAAGTTGTTAAAATCAAATTACAGTATAACCTTGTTTTATGTCAGTCAACCAAAACCCGGGTTATCCAAAAGGAATGCGAAATTATTAAAAAAAACGCTAAATCCCTCAAGTAAAACCCAAACCATGCGTTGAGGGTGGCAATTACGAGAGCTCCTCAACCTGTACTGCCCTCTCGCTGCTCGTGTGCAACGTTGACGTTCCTAGAAACTACCCCTCCTCACACCCCCGCACATCTCATCAGTTACTCACACCTGTACTCATTTGCTACCTTGTCATTTCAGTTGGGTTGTACTATTCAACAATTAAGCATTGTGATACTAACGAAAGTTTAAATCATCTCGCTTCTTTTCAGTAACCTTTCAGTATAGTTTTTTAATATTGTTTTATTTTAACACACCTTTTCAATGTTGATTGTGTGTTAATTTTTTTAAATTTATGGGTCTTTATAAAGTTACTTTAGTGCAGTTTTCAAAACAATGGCCGGCAAAAGAAAACGTGTCGTCATCAATATAGCCAATAAACTGGAAGCCGTTAGACATGTTGAAAACGGTGCTTTATTAAAAACCATCCCTAACTACATAACATGGCTTAACCAAAAAAATAATTATCCGAAATAACTCTGTCCCCATTAGTTCGGTTAAGCGGGGTTCTAATGTACTTCATTTAACCTTACTTCTAGCTAAACTTCTGAAAAATGTGTGAAAAAGGTTTGCCACTATCCTACTGAAAAGTCATCTTGAGTTCAATTCCTTACACCTACGTGTTCACACAAACTTTTGTGAAAAAGGAATTTAAGCCAAACTGTGAGTCAAACTAAGTTAAGATTGAACCTGCAGACCTCTCACGCTGAAAGCTGAAACTTTTGTTTGAGAATAGACAAAATTAGTTTAAGTTTCCAAATAAACCTTTAAAATGTACTTTTATTATGTTTCAGATATCTAGAAACCGACATCGTCCGCTTCAACAGAAGTTAAAGAAAAGTGAAGACAATATAATGTTTATAGGTAGAGTATACGAAAATCATAAGAAAAACAAACAAGCCTCCAACGCTAAGACTTACAGCGAACAAGAGATGAAAAAAAGAGGAAGAAGCAGAAGTCGAAGTGTATCGGACGACGAAGCAGAACAAGATCCACAAATCAGAAAAGGAGGGAAAGATTCAGAAAATATCCAGAAGTCAAAAAGGTTCGTGACTAACCATTCTCCCAATGATTCTGACATAGAGAGCGATCGAGGTGAAGAGATTAAAGATGTAAAGAAAACCTCCAGTAAAGAAAGCGGAGATAAATCATTCATGGAGAGAATAAATGAGAAAGTGAAGAAACTGAAAAAGGAAAAAGAAGTCAAAGAGCCAAAACAAAACGGATTTTCTGCTGATTCCAAACAAGTCGTTTATTCCATACCGGACCAAGATATGGAAAGAGGAAGGAGAAAAGGCAGAGCAGACAAACCACCTACGAAAGAAAAGTTTGAATCGATAGAACTGGACAGTGGAGATGAGAACAGAGGAGGAAGAGCGAAGTCGGTGGGAGTGCAAGCAACTCCATACCCTCCGTTCCGGCTGAGACTGCTGCCTCATCCAGACTGGCAGGTACTTATCCAGATGCCACATGATAGCAATCAGCTTTGTATCTGATTTTGACTAATGTTAGGTGTATTGGAATTTACAGGGTGTCCGTTGTATTGGAATTTACAGGGTGCCCGTTGTATTGGAATTTACAGGGTGTCCAGTAATTACAGGACCAAACTCAGTAGCGGCTCAAGTTTATAGTTAGAGGGAGGGCTCAACCAGGGGATTTGGGGGGTGTACCACACTCCCCAAGAAACAGGGGGGGGGGTCCGGGGCCTCACATGGAAAATTTGTGAAATTTATTAAATTTAATAATAAGTGAGGGGGGCCTCACTTTAATTTGTGAAAGGCCTTTTTTACCTTAATTTTCAACTGCAATATTGATAGAAAACTTTCAATTGCATTAACCCGCCTTTACAAGTAGTAGGTAACAGACGTAGGGTAGTAAGGTTTTCGGTTCGTCTAGATAGTAGGTAGTGGAGGGGCGCGCATGCGCACTAGGTTGGGGCAGAGCCCCAGATCGTCCGTATAAATGCATTGGAATGACGTCACGGCACCCTCTCGGCTGTCGGCTGCTTCTCCCATATGCCTGCATAGTAGCTCTGTGGGGCGCTCCAGCTTATGCGTTCTACCACGTCACCGTCACACGTTCTATGCGCTCACCACGTCTAGTCTGACTTGGTTGCACGTTGTAAAAACACTTGGATGAATGAATTTGTTAATTTACCTTATTAATAGATGGTTTAATACAACATTTAGATATATTAATGGACTTGGGAGGGCTGCGCCCAAGAGCCCATTAAGGAAAGCCGCCACTGACCAAACTTCACCAAATATTTTGTCAAGTCAAAATAAACAAAAAAAGTCTGATAACACATAGTCCTAATTCGCTGAGTTTTGTGTCTGTCTGTGTTTTTCACTAAATAATTTCTATCTCCGAGGTCAATTAAGTTATAAACTTAAAACTTTACACACTTCTCTGTAGAATTAAAATCGATATTTAAAAATAAATTTGAATAATTATCACTTCTAATTTTAAAATGCGCCTATGCTAAATTTTCTCAACTTAATACCTCAAAACTCTTAACGTTCCTCAGGAAATTCCTTGTGATTAACACAGTCAAAGTCACACATTGTTGTCTGAGCAAAGTCCTTTCTTTCGAACGCTCCAAGTACATCGCAAACCAAGTGATCTAGTGTATCTGGTGATGAGCTTTTTTTCGTAAACTTAAATTGGTACAGACAGGTAGCAAAGACAAAAGCGGCTGCAAAATTGTGTACTTCTTTAGAATAGAAAAGTGGAAGTTTTGGAAAAAACTGTAGCTCTGTGTTGTCAGGAGTCTGAGACTGTGACGCTGAAGCTGGTGCGACTGGTGCTTTGTCAATGCGGACTGGCGTGTGTGGTGCTCACGTGGGCACTCATGGGAGCCCTCGTCTTCTACCTCACTGAAGCACCCAGGGAGAGATCCCAGGTTTGACTATTCAAGTTTCACCTTTCTGTTGTATCAAAATCCTACTAGTACGCCTTCACAGGTTCTGAATTTTTTTTCTTCATGTCTATATTTTCTCAATTATTATTTCAAATAAATAAATGAACATGGACTTAATTCAAATGTAACTCTGAGGCTTTAGGGACCGGTGTTATAAGTATAATATGTAGTTCTTCCACTAATAGT
This sequence comes from Matsumurasca onukii, assembly GCA_018831715.1. NCBI lineage: Eukaryota > Metazoa > Arthropoda > Insecta > Hemiptera > Cicadellidae > Matsumurasca > Matsumurasca onukii. The sequence goes on from CM032060.1 coordinate 54,131,569, forward strand.
TCAAACTAATTATTTCAATGTTTTGACACGGTGTGAACTAAATTATGGCTAATTATAATGTTCCATAAGAACTGAATAATGCAAATCATAGTGAACTCCCGTACATTCACACTCTTACAATTTTTAAAAGGATTTGTTTGTTTTGTCTGATTTGAAGAATAAATTTGTTATAATAAATAATATAAGATAATATTACAGTATTACCAGTCTAATAATCCGAGTTATGTCTTAAAATGCAAGACAATGAAGCTTTTGCATTTTTTTGCATTATGCCCCCAAAAATGAGTATAACGATGCATTCCCGTTATATTACAGAAGAAAATCTTTTTTTATGAATAATTTTGTGACTAACACCTAGGGTTGATGGTGTTGCCACCTCATAGACAGAGCAACTCACTATTAACTTTTGCAACAGGTTTTATGACTAAAAAAATATAACACAGAAATTTATATTAAGAATTTAATACTCAAACATTTATAGTAATCATAGTTTTAATAAGAATGCAAATTAAAAAAGATATTATGTAAGTACAAATATAAACATACAAGTACTCCGGCATTAATCTATTCAATAACAAAATACCAAAAATACAGTTTAAGAGATATATATTGAGACGGGTAGTCACTATGATAAACCCAATATGATTAAAACAAAATTTTCTTTTTAAAATGTAAACGATAGAATATAATCAAGGCCTTACCTTGGACCAGCAAGTTGTTGAGCGGACCACTCTGGGTGCCCTACTCGCTTGAAACTAGCAACTGACCTAGTTATAGGCAAGTGTAGTTGTAATTAGTGAGCCAAACAACCACTGATGTTGCTGACATCACTGAGCTATCATTGTTGACCAATGCATTGTAATTTGGAAAATACTTTTAAATGACTTAGTAGGTTACTTAAATGCATTGAATTTTAGTGATTGAATGTCACAGTTTCTAATACAGTGAGTATAATGTAGGTGATAGAGATGAACCGTAGACAGACAGAGCTAGTGGTGGGGCTGGCGACAGAGTTGCGTCAGGTGGTTCCAGAGGAGCCTGCATGGCGCAGCACTATAGAGGAGTACGCCACACATCACGAGGCTCTGATCCTCTCGGCAGTCAGCTCAGGGTATCCACAGCGCGGCACCATCTGGACCTACTCAGGCTGCCTACTGTTTGCCACCTCTCTACTTACAACTCTGGGTGAGTATAGTTTTTTACCCTCAGGAGGAAATGTTTTATGCACCATATGGGCTCATCCGTGTGTGGGACTCCCTTTTCTTCCAATCATATTGCCTTCTTCTATGTGATCAATTTAAAGGTTTACATACTAAAACCTCCTGTGTTTCTGATTTGTTGGAACTGGTATCACCAAAATGTATTTCTACACTTCCTCAGGGTCTTTTTATTCTTCTTTCTCTGCTTTCATTCCAGACATTCACTCTTGATTCGGTGATCTTACGTGACATGATTTCTCTTATCATTCTAACCACCATGTCCCATCTGTTTTTGTCTTGAAGCATCTTGTTTATGATGTTGTCTCTAGTGAGGATGCCAACTGGTAACAAGTATGATCTTCGGAGACCGCCATCTTTTACAATCCAGCACTGTGTGCCCTGCTTTGCCCTCTTCCTTGCAGTACACACACTCTTCAGAGTCCACCTTCTGGATTCGGAATAGATAATTATTATTCAGTGATGAGTGAGCCCTCAAAGAGCACTGTTAACAGTGCAAGCTCCGCTACTGTGTTCCCAGTGACTGACCTAACCTCAAATCACGTTACAACTAGTGAATCAGTGTTACGATTTGTATATTCATTTAAATCAAGTAGTTTATAATTTTTTTAAGTATGTCAAGCTGTGGACTGTGTCTAAAGCCTGTTAACAATAAGCTGAAACTAAAGTGCCAAGACTGTGACCGCGAGTTTCATGCCTCAAGCTACAAGTACAGCAAGGCGGATGTGGAGTGTGTTACGGCGGACGGGCTAGTGTGGCGTTGCAACGACTGTCAGGCTACCCGGAGAAGAAGTATGCGGTTACTGACTGACCACACCTACCTGAAGTTACCTTGGTTTTGGGGAGTAAAAGAAAAGCATTGGATCAGTTTTACTGGCGTTAGAACTGGTACTTGGCTTCAAAGTCACAATATACATGGTATAGGCTAGGGTGGAAAACACTGACCAGTTACCAGTCTTAGAGGGTATTTTAAGTTGAGTTTGAAATAAATAGTGATTATGATATGTGTTAAGATGGATGGTGAGGTGTATAGTCTTGTTACAAACTAGAGTGAACAGTTCCCCAGTTTGGGTTATTAATTAACAGTCTTATAGATCAAAGGAAATGGACCAACGGCTTAGTGTGACTTCTGAAACAGGAGGCAGGGCCAGTGGAAAAAGTTGTTAGTGTAACGCCAGGATTCAAACCTGTACGATAACATTGAGATATTGTTGAACTGAAAATAAATTGAGGAATTCCGAACTCAACTTGCCCACCCCTACAATTATGAAAATCTAGTTTGGAAACTTCTTGAGAACCATCAAGTTTGGTTTTCAAGGTTTTGGAGCGCCAGTGCCACGCACAGTCACCGGTCGTGTTTCTGCAATCATTTTCGCCGGCATTGGGATCCCCATGCACCTCCTGCTCGTGCTGAACATTGGGCTGCTGATAGCGGTGAAGTTACATCACCGGCGCGAGTACTGCAGCGTAAGATTAAGCGGTTGCGCAAACGCTCGACAGATGTGAGTATCCATCTGATATCTTCTGGCTTTTGTTCCTATTGTCTTTTTTGTAGTAAAGTGACGCTGAACTCATCATTTTTAAGAATGGAAGCAGATAAAAAGAATATTGCAATTTTTAATACTTTACAATGCCTCCAGGATGCAACGGCCATTAAAAATTGAGACATAAGGGCTGCACGCTCACCTTTGACCGGCCACCATTTTTTACTGAGCTGTTGTAGAGCCCTTTTATCATTTATTAAAAGTTAGTGTACCATTTGGTACGGGTTTTGTTAAAAATATACACAATTTCTTTGAGTATCTGTAGAAGGTTTCTTTTTTTGTTTCATTAAAACTGTTGGTGTTCGTACAAACTAACAGTATGTAGACGACAAGTCTTATTTCTGACTTTGTATTCTAAAGGATATCACTTACCAGTTATGATATTCGTAGCCAAGTCCCGTGAGGAGGAGGACTGGCCTCAGGACATCTTCACGCCGGACGACTCCACACCTCCACCCCCCAGCTGGATCAAGTTCTTCCCCTTCCTGGCAATCCCGCTCTACTACCTCACTGGGCTTCTGCTGTTTGGAGTATTGAGGAGTAAATCTTTCCCGGAGGTGGGTGATTGATACTGGGTCTATACATTTAGAAAACCTTTCTTTTTTCTTTCCATAATACTACAGTAGAACTCCAATTATTAGAAGTAATTAGATTATTTATTGGAAATGTAATATACCAAAAACAACAAAAAAGTGTCTTCCTTGTACAAAGGAAAAATTAGCAAAACAGGTGTTTTTAGCAATTGATGTTAAACTCCCTTCTTGCCGTCAACTTCCACCCGTGCCGGTAACAGTTTTTTCAAAGCCCTACCCATCACTAAAACACACGTAAGTAAGCTTAATATGTTATGTATCACTCGTTGCAGGATTCGAATCCGCAACAACCGCGATGACCTAAATTGCCAGCTTGTCAGGTGACGCTTTAGACCACGCGGCCATCCTCACACTTAGTAGACCTAGTAGTCTCAGTAAACCGGTCAAGCTTGCAAGGAACACTAGCACAGTGGTGGCTTGTCAGGTGAAAGGAGTGAAGGGTCACCTCACCTATGTTTTAAAAGGGAACAAATTAAACTTTAACATTTAATTAACCCGTTTCCAAAGTCCGTGGGATCACATATCAACAAGGACAGTGAGTGCGATACAAACTGGACAGCATCAATCGTTGGTTGCCTCGATAGTCGCCACAGAAAGTTAGTATGCCTCTATGATTGCCACTGGCTGCTTCGTGTAAGACCGGAATACTTACACGAATACTTACTGGCTCATACTTACTCAGTCATGAGCCAGCGCTCGGAGAGTACACATCGCGATAAGATAAGGATTAGGTTCCTGTGTGGAGTTTAATATTTGCGTGCAAGTGCTACTTATTTGTAGAGTTTTAATTTCGCAACTCTCTTGTACTGTGAGTTTTGTATAATTTGTATATCGAATTAGGATGGCTACTTGTGGTGTGTGTGTGAAATCGATAAGATCAAATCAACTGAAAGTGGTGTGCAGTGACTGTGCCCGTGAGTTCCATGCGTCGTGTTGTGACATGAGCAAAGCTGATGTTGAAGCAATCGCAGCTGAAGGACTTCCTTGGAGGTGTAAGCCGTGTGGTCAGAATAGGAGGAGGAGTCTTCGGTTTGATGTGGAAGTAAGTGAGGGTAACCTTACCTTAGATGACATAATGAAGAAGATTAGTGAGATGTTTGAACACCAGAAAACCCAGGAGGCAAACTTTAATAAGTCCTATGAACATATAACTGAAAAAATTGATGAAAACACGAAAGCTGTCAATGACCATAATAAGTCGCTGGAAAAGTGCCTGGAACAAATCGATACTTTGGTAGAAAAAAACAGGAAGCTAGAGAGGAAGGTCACTGAATTGGAGCAGAGAGTAGAGGAGATGGAGCAGTACTCGCGCTCTAATGCAGTCGAGATCCATGGTGTCCCAGAGCAGCAGCATGAGGATGTCGTCAAGGTGGTGCAAGAGTTGGGGAAAGCACTGGACATGGACATTGCCGAGTCTATGATAGATGCATGTCACCGACTAGGCAGGAGTAAGGGGCCAAGCAGTCCACCGCCCGGGATCATCGTGAAGTTCGTCAGGCGCCTGGACAAGGAGGAGCTGCTGAGGAGGCGCAGGGTGAAGAGCAACCTGTCAACGAGGCATATGAATCTGAAGGTGGACCAGCCAGTCACGTGAACGAGCCTGTCCCCGCCAGGAGGCGGCTGTTCATGGAGGCGAGGCAGATCAAAAGACAGAAAGAGTACAAGTTCCTGTGGGTTCGAGGAGGAAAGATCTTCCTACGTCAGCAGGAGTCAGCGCCCGTCCATCAGGTGACCTGTCAGGCTGACCTACTTTCACTGTAAATAAACGTTTGCATTTCGTAATGTGTAACCCGGCTAAATTTTGACAGAAGCAAAACATACCATTAGGCTGTGTAAATTTAAAATTTAAATTTAATGTTTGTTTTAATTTCTTTTTGAAATGGTCTTTGTTTATTATCTTATAGAATTTTAGTTTATTAGTTATGGAGAGTCTTATAATTATCCATCAAAATATAAGAAGCCTAAGAGCAAATTTTGACCTGTTTTTAGCTGAATTAAATAATAGCAATTTTCTACCAGATGTGATAGTTTTGTCAGAAATATGGATAGATTCCAATGAAATTAATTTTTACAGTATTTCAGGTTTTTGTGTATACTTTAAATGTAATAATACCTATAGGTCAGGCGGAATCGCAGTTTTTATTAAGAACACATTAAAAAGTATTGACAAACTAGAAATAGAATGTCAGTCAGCTGATATCTTATTAGTATCTCTAGAGATTTCTGGTCATAAGCTGTCATTAATAGCAATATACAGGTTACAATCAGTCCCACTAAATATATTTGTAGAAGAATTAACTCAATTATTTTACACAACATTTAAAAGATTAAAGAATTTATATTGGATAGGTGATGTAAATGTAAACATTTTGTCTGAAAATAGCAATTCTGTAATCGATGAATATAAAACTGTCATGTCTATAAATGGTTTAGAATGTCTTCTAAATGAGCCGACGAGAATAACGGACTTGTCAGCGACCTGCATAGATCATGTGTTTGCAAGAGTCTCAGATAAGAACTTGATATCTACAAATGTCTCGGTTATACATGCAGGAATCACTGACCACTCTATGGTGCAGGTGGATGTGTGTGTGTCATGGGGAGGGAGGAGGTACACGTGAAGTGACCTCCCCTCCCAACGACGCCACCGCACAGATTACGAACAGCTTGATCAGCTGTTGTCTGTCACAGACTGGTCACCTGTTTACAACCAGACTGATGCGTCGTCTGCTTTTGACTCTTTTATGGAATACTCCAAAGAGCAATATTTGAATGCAATGTAGAAATAGGTAGCAATAGTTGTAAACAAATTAAGAAGTTAAAGCCCTGGATTAACGATTTTTATGTAAGAAAATTAAACAACGAAATCATATTTTAAACTCGTAAAAAACATCCTGGAAACCAACAATTAAAGAATTATTACCTACGTTTTAAAAATAAATTGCAAATTGATATTAAAGAAATGAAACAAAACTACTATAAATGCAAGTTTAATGAGTGTGCTAATGATTCAAAATCTACATGGAATCTGATAAATAAACTAACTAAGCAGTCTAAAGTTTGTGATTACAATATTAAACTGGAGATTAAATGATTAATAATGAAATAGAAAGTAACCCCTTACGTGTAGCCAATGAATTAAATACATTCTTTTTAACTGTAGTAGAACAACTTAAATTAAACAGAAATCTAGATAAAGACATTTCTAATTTGCCCTTGAAAAATTATTTTCCTATTAAGCTTGAACTTACGTCAATGTTTTTATACCCAGTTATGCCTGAAGAAATACTGACAGTAATTCAAACCCTGAAAGTGAAAACTGCTCCGGTATAGATGGAATTAGCTCTTTAATGATTAAAAAATATCAACTAACGTAGTTCAAGTATTGACATATCTAGTGAACTTCAGCTTTGAAAGTGGCATTTTTCCGCTAAACTAAAAGAAGCAGTAGTTATACCAATATTTAAGGGTGGTTCAAGATCGCAAAGTAATAATTACAGACCAATCTCTTTACTATCTAGTTTTTCTAAAATATATGAAAAGTTAATGAAAAATAGGCTCCTTGGTTTTACAAAATACACATTTTTTTAGCAACAGACAATTTGGTTTTCGATCTGGAATGAATACAGAGAATGCGTTGATACATTTCATGGACAGTGTTAATAATGGACTAAATTCTGGATTGTGCGTAAGTGGATTATTTTGGATATAAAAAAGGCATTCGATACTGTTAACCATGATCTTCTTTTAAAAAAATTGCACCAATGTGGTGTAAGAGGAACAATACAAAACTGGTTTCAAAGTTACTTAACTGGGAGAAAACAATGTGTGAGAGTGAATGGGATATTTAGCGATAAGGGAGTTATAAAGCACGGAGTGCCTCAAGGATCAGTGTTAGGTGCTATTCTGTTTATAATTTACATAAATGATCTCTGCAGTGCTAGGCTTAAAGGAAACCTAACTTCATTTGCTGATGATACAGCTTTGTGTTATAAGGAAACAAACTGGGAATTAGTAAAAATATCCATGACAACAGATCTTAAGGCTTTACAGTGGTGGTTCACTAATAATTATATGCTGATAAGTACTGAAAAAACAAAATTTATTAATTTCTGTTTAAAGAGCAAACTGGCAACACACTTATTTGATCGAGTTAATTATCCGTGTTTAGGATGCCTAAAAAACATTCAGTGCCTAAATAATGATTGTGCTTCTATTGTCAGAACATCAGAAATTAAATATCTGGGCGTGTTTTTAGATAGTGAAGTAAATTGGAAAATTCATATAAATAAATTAAAAGCAAAAGTCAATTCCACAATGAGGTATTTTTATTTTCTAAAGGATTTATGCAGTGCTGTTTATACAGTTTCAAATTTTAACTGTGGTGAATTTGTATATTTTTGATGCTACTATATACACTTTAAAGAGAAAAGAGAATCTTTGTATAAGAGCTGATATTCACCAACATAATACTAGGAATAAACATCTCATTGATGTTCCCTACTGTAGATTGATAAAACTTAAAAAATACTTTATGTTGTATTAGGGCCAAAATTTTTGAATCACCTCCCGAAATATGTACAGCAACTCAATATTGTTGAAGTGAAAAAGAAATTATATAATTGGTTGGTTTTGAACCCATTTTACGATATCAGAGAATTCTTTGCTATCGATACAAATATGATACAGATGTAATGTAAAAACATGATGAACCAGTGTCTCTGTTGTTAATGTATTGTAAGTTAGCCTCATTGATTCTTGTGATTATAATAATTTTAATGTTCATGCCATTGTTTGACTTTGTCTATTGCATGTATTTGCTTAATGACAAATAAAAAGATTTGATTTGATTTGATTTGATTTGATCAAGTTATGCGTGTCCTGTATTTTACTTTACTACAGAGCCGTTTGGAATATGGTATTGTACTATGGGGAAATGCATACACTACAAATCTTAATGTGATTAATGTTCAGCAAAAGCAGTTAATAAGAATAATATGTAACAAAAATAGATATGAACACAAAACCACTTTTCATACAACAAAAATTCTCCCTTAAAGTATCTTTTGTTTACAAAGTTTTAAAATATTTTATGTAAGAAGTGGAAATTTAAATGATGACATTCCTTTATACAGGCAAAAATTAGATATTGAAATCACGCAAAAATTCCTAAGCCAAATAACGCTTTTATCAGAACGATAACTTTTAGCTCCCAGAATTTACAATAAATTACCATGCTGCATAAAATCTGCTAAATCAGTCTATGTGTTTCAAAATAAAATAAAGAAATGGCTCCTGACACATGAAAACATAGATTTGCTAATCTTAGTACAGCAATGAAGCTCTACTGACTTAAATATGACATTTGTTTAATCCTACTTATGTATTTTAAATTGTATTATAGTTGTGCCTTATTGTATATATTATTTGCCCTCTCAAGGTCTAGTGCTGTATGTATGTCGACAAGAGATTTATCATTTTTGTATATTTCTTTTGTTGCTTGGAGGCAATTATAGTTATGTTAATAATTTTAAATATCCAATTTTATTGTCAACAATAATCAGGTATAATATATATATAATTTTGTAAATAGCTAGTAGTTTTAGGTATCAGTTTTAGATATATAAGTTATGCTTATAATTATTGCACTATCAACATAATGAACCGTTATTTTGTAATTTAAACTAAAGTCTGATCGCTGATTGTATTTATTTGTTTAATGTTAAGGAACCTCTAATCAGGTTTTACCTTAGAGGCCCTATATTTCCGCATCTTAGAAAGGGTAGTTTTATTTTAAGAAGTGGTTTTCTTGTGTGGCAGCCCTGACAGGCAAAAAAAGACTCTAACTAAACTGTAATTTGTATTTTGTTTATTCTTACCTTTGCTGTAAAAGTGTTTTACTTTGAAATGGAAATAAAATATTCTTATTCTTATTCTTACTTCGTAGGTGAAGAGCTTTGTTCTGGCCTTCACTTGACGCTTATCTATGTGGTAGGGATAGACGCTGAGGGGCGAGGAAAGGGACTGCGTTGCTATAGCAACGAGTTATGCTAGAAGTGTATATTCAAAACCCGTCACTTGCGTAGCCCGCCACCAGCAGACCAGTTGACTACTCAGTAGACCTGGGCGGCTCAAATACTCTGTTTTAGGCCTACTTTTGCAATCACATGACCTGATTATGTACATTTGTATGGAGTTTAAAACTAATTTTAAATAGTTATATGTTATTTTTTACTGATCCATACTACAAAACAGTTTTATGCAACGATTTCTATTCGTTGTCAGTGTTCTACTTAGTACAGTAGTAGTTCAATGTTTCAATTCAACATATTACTTTTTGCAGCATTACAAACATTAATTTTTAATTCCCTGCTCGAACTTGCAAGCTGTAATAACTATTTTTCAATAATTTTTGTAGTTTTTTAGAGAAATACTTATTATTACCTTATTATTACCAAGTAGCATTCTTTGACCAGAAAGTCTGGATAGAAGTTGTCAACAGTTTAAACAAAAACACAACACAAATAATATATACACTATTTACATAACAGGCAAGTTCTAGGCGGCAGGTGAGACGTTACAAAATTAAATATCTCATATTATCTTGAATTTGAATCTTGAATTGATTAACAATGTATCTTGAAGTGTCTGTCCAGCGTTTTAAAAATAAATATTTAAACTTATTGTTCCTGTTAAATAGTGGAGTACAGCTGTTTTGCCCTTCAACTTCCTCTAGGCCGCCACTACCTAGTAGACCTAGTAGTCTCAGTAAACTGGTTAAGCTTGCGCGGAACACTAGCGCTCTAGTAGTAATCATGGTAACTACTTCAATAGGTGGTCCAAGCAGGACTAAATCACTAAATCACTAATTGAGATGCCGACCACTCTCATGAGGGTATTTTAAGGCAAATATGTGGTGAAGGATGAGTGTGATGAGTGGTAGTAATGAGTTATGAGATGTAGTCTTGTTACAAACTAAGGCCGACTCTTCCTTAGAACGGGTCATTAATTGATAGCCCAATGACCAATGGAAATACAAGGACCAACGACTTAACGTGACTTCCGAACCACACAGGTGATGGTCTGATACGTCTAAACGATGGTGGGGGTTGATGCGGGTATCATCAGATGATCACTGAGACTATCTGAGCCGCTTTAGACCTATATCGCCTCAAAACCTGACCTCCATGAAGCTGGATTACAGGACCACGCCACGAGTCCCAGTCTAGAGCTTCAGGTTCATAGTGTTAATAATATTTGGTTAATACAGTTTTAACTTGCTTTGTATGTTATAGGTGTTAATTTTCCCCCTAGACTTCACAGCTGCAGGAGGTGTTAAGGCCCACGTGCACGCCCGCATGCATGTGCGTGCACGCGATCTACTTGGAAGGTGCTGTGATCCTGGCGTCTACTAACGTCGCTCTCCTCAGAGTCACTGCTACCAGAGGATTCACGACTCTCGGCATCAAGCTGGGAATTATGATAAACGATCCTAAATAACCTGCCTTCTTTTGTACTCCTAACTGTAGATTAGCATCAAGTTATTGTCTTGTATGATAATAAAGGTTACATGTTTTATTTTGTAAAATGATTTAATTTTTCCTTCGGTCCAGTTAAAATGCAAAATTGATGAAAAAAAAAAGATTTTTTTCTGTGAATTTATGCATTGAAAAAACTTGGTCACAAAAAAACATGAATTGTTTAAACTGTGTTATGGATATAACACTACACACATTTTTAATGGCGACTCAGTTTTTTTGAAGAATCAGTTTTTTTTTTTTACAAGAATCTATAAATGATGAGTTTTACTTTAAAACTCATGTAAATGTTTGTAGGTTAAATTTGTTTAAACAATTACAGAAAGAAGCATTGGTTCACATTTGTTTTGAAAAAGGTTTATTCAACTTTACTCGTAGTTGATAACACACAGCTTATCAGCATATGATACGTTAAGGATTCTGTCTACAGTGATTTAGTTTCATAATGCAGTATATTAATTCACAAAAAGTGAAATTCTAAATCCTGTAAATGAAAACTTTCATTTATATAAATTCAAAACCAAGTTCACACATTAATTTATGTTTATATAAGTAGCTCGTCTTGATTGAATGCCAGTACATACAACAGATCTTTGTGCAAACTATCGACTGTAATGAACCTCATCTATGATTCCTTTATTCATAAAAGAAACACAATGTAAGTAAACTTATTTTTCAAGCTATAATAAATTTTTGTTTTTTATTTAATATTAGGAAAAAGTATTTACTGTACTGATGAATTAAAAAAAAACTTAAATAATATAAACCTACAGTAGACTCTCGACTATCCGGCTCGCCACCATCCGGCCTCCGTACTATCCGGCTTACCATTTTGTAAAAAATTTAAAAAATTTCATGGCCACAAAGAACGTTAAAAATTGACACATGCCTTCAGTTGTGAAACTGCTAAGTTTTCTATGCATCGCAGCAACTTAGTGTGAAAATAATGAAGAAGATCCCACTCCAAACATTTCCCACTTCGAAGGTTTCAAGAGAATTGAAGCTGCTTTGGAATACATCGCCCAACAACTTCAGCTGACATCATATACCTAAGAAAATGGTGAGACACTGCGGCGAGGAAAAGGTCAAATACCGAACGGCAACTTTCCATTAAAGGCTTGTTCAAAAAGTAGTTTTTTGTTTTTCCTTTTTTGTTTGTTTTATATTGTAAGCTACTGATTTTATTTTACTCAATGATTATGCTTATGACATTACAGTACTGTATGTATAACTTAAATGTTGTACTGTACAGCTTTTGATAAATACAGTTAGTGCATTAATTAAACTTGTAACAAACAATTTTGCATGCACTATTAATTTTCCTTACAAACCATCCCATCACTGTTCCAAGTGTGTACAAGTTATATTAGATCAAAACGTGATAGCCTAATTTAATACAGTACTGTACAACCAGTTAAAACTTTTCTAAAATCTAGATAGGCCCGGAAGTCCAAGTTCAATGAACTCCGGCCTATCCGCCTTTTTTGTTATCCGACCTACCCTTCCGCCACAAAAGGCCGGATAGTCGAGAGTCTACTGTATATTTAAATTTTGTTTTCTTCTTAATTTTAAACAAATTGGTGTATATGATTTAAAATTTTCTTACTTAACCAATATTAGGGACTTTTCTTCCACATTAATTAAATCAAATTTATTTTCCCTTTATACAAATACAATTAATACTTTCTAAAATTAATTAACCATTTGTCTCTGTTTCATATACAGTACTGAAAAACTGGAAAATGCACTCTTACAAAAAGTGCAAATATACTGCCTTCATCAACACTTTTATTAGTTCTAGTTTCACCCTATAGAGCACAGCAGCTACTTGAAAATCTGATTTAAATAATACTCTTTGTTACTTGATAAGCTAATAGTTTGAATATAAAGTACAGAAAGTACTTGAAAAACTGAATGAAATACTGCTTTCACCAAAACTCTGGTTAGTTTGAGTTTTACTCGCTAGAGTGAAGCAGCTACTTAAAAATCTACCTTACCGACACCATATGAAATAGAAGTATGTGGGAATTTTACATTGTCTGTTCGGTGCTGCCGCGGCGGGAAGGACGTGAACTACGTAGTTCCGGCTGCGGACAGATTGTCTACATTGTGCTGCCACTAGCGGAGTTTTTGGAACTAACTCTTATTGAAGTCATTCCACAGCCCGTTTACTCAGTTCAGCTGTCATTCATCAACAAATTTCATTAGTCCAGTGAAATCAACTTCTGCTGCACGTCTGCATATAATTTTTCAAGTGTTTAATGTCTATTTAGTTTGGTGTACACGGAATATTCTTGTAAAGGACGGCCTCATGGGAACTGAACGAGTTAATACAGGTGAATTAGTTGTTCAGTGTCCTTGTATTTCCTCCTCGGAACCTACCCTAGCACCTGGACCAAGTAGGCATTTAACCGGACCCAACCCTGTCCTTAACCGATTCCTCTCCTCAAGAAGACGAAACCTTTCAGTATATCCTCAGCCGAGTATTAGCTTTCAGTACATAACTGCTAGAAAAAGTAAGATTTCAAGTGCTATGTTAAAACTAGTATTAGCCTAGCCTATACACCTAGTCTTACACTTTGTCGTAAGACTGAAGTTACTTACGCCAATCGTGCGCCAGGAAAATATAGAACCAAATTAAAATGCCGAGTGGTAGACTAGCTGTGACCTAAATATTTAAACTAATCAGAAAAAAGAAAAAGCTCTGTGTTTATGTTTTCTTAGTGCGTGTGTGACTCAAATTGTGTTGTCATTGGGATATATTATAGTCCTAACTCACTTATTTAAACCATTGTCAAAATAAAGGTAGGCCTAGCCTATTTAAGCAACACACTCAGCGATGGAAACAATTACCATGACGTGTGGAACCTGCTAAACCTTTATTCAAGGATACTTACTAAACATCTGACCAGTCTAGGTCGCCAGAACCTCAGACTGGTAATATCATATATCACAGGTCATGGGCAGTTAAGAAATCACCTTACCAAAATGAGACACTTGTAGGTTATGTGAGCGTACTCCTGAGACCGCAAAAAAACGATTTTATCGAATGCGAGTCCCTTGTGGCTAGGAGAAAGGGTCATCTAGGGTCTCGTGAGTGACAGTAGTTACATCCATCTGAATTGGGTAGCGAGATCCTCGAGCTTTGTAAGCAAACAGGGTTGGGGCTGCCTAGAAAAGTTAGGAGAACAGGGAGCCAGCACAATAAACCAAAGGGTTGACGTGCACGTGGTCGAGAGCCACATTCCCAAACAATCTAATCCAATCAAGCCTACTGCCTATTTAATGTAGTTTCCTCACATCTTGTACTTACTTGAATACTTGTAGCCTACGTCCTTGACCAACAGTTGTCGGATAGACTGCGTCAAATAATAATTAGTTACTTGATAACACTTTTTACAAAAATATTTACAAACTATTTACAAGATGGCGGTGGTTCAAGCGGCTCCTCACCAATTTTCTCTAATGAATAGAGCGGCCTATCCTGCAGACACTTCCTCACTACACTCTTAAACTGGGCTATCTTGAGTTCCCGGATGTTTTGCAGCAATGCATTGTAGATGCGTAGTGCAGAATGGTGGTAGGATTTTAATGTGGAGCTCTGTCGGCACCGGGGATTGTCTATGTCACAAGCTATGGGAGTGGAATTCATCCCTTCTGGTAAAATTACTCAGGTTTTCCTTAAGAAGAACCAAGATGTTGAGCACATACTGGCTGTACACTAAGAGGATCCCCAGTTCCTTGAAAAGGGGTCTGCAATGAGCTCGTGCTGCAGAGAATGTAATTGCTCTCAATGCTCTTTTCTGTAGTATAAGCACATCACGGGCAGCTGAAGAATGCACCCACAGTGTCAGACCATATGTTACAAGGCTCTGAAACAGGGCATGGTATACTGTTACCAGATAGGTCTTAGTAATAGAGGTAGATCTGTGGACACATAAATTTAGTTGAGCAAAAGATCAAACAACTAGCCCTTAAGAAACTACATTCTACAAGAATATGTAGGTTTTTTCCCTTGTATTGTTATGAACAACAAATTATTCTAATGCCTTTTTCCATTTGTGATTTGATTTAACTCAAACAATTTGCAATTTTAAATCTGCACTTCTTCCCTCCCTCAATGTTTAATAAATTTGCTCCTAGTGGTTGTCCTGTTTCAGTCTGTTTTCCTAATCATTTTGGTAATTAAATCAGCTTTCCAATTATGTTAAACACAACCTTCCTGTATGCTAAAACTCTATTTCGAAACTGTGACCTACGTTTTCAGTTCACCCTGAATACTGAGAAGCTTGACAAAATTTGTTACTATCCTCTTGTGAGATTTAATGTAAATAAAGTTTAGTTCAACTTTCTATTTCTTATAGTTTTTTCCGTAATCTGTCAAGGACACCTCTGTGTGATTACCCTGTATGTTCGAATGGGTAGGCCTGTGCATTTATAACTGTGTTTTAAAGCTGTATTTTGAAGTTACAGTTGGACTATTGCAAAACATTCATATTAAAATAAATAGTAATTTCTATAAGCTAAGCTTGTGCCCAGCAACTTCTTCAGACAATAAAATTTAGTATGAAATATATCATAAATAGTTAGTTAAGAATGTATGTTGGTTTATTTAAAAATGTTTGATTTTTGATCATTCTAATTTTTTGATCATATTTTTGATTATTCAGTTTCTTGATAGTTCTAGTTTTATTGAAATAGATGAATAAATATATCTTTATTTGTCATTAGTATTTTACAATCATTGACAACTGTCAAGCTTAAAGGTACTTACTTTAATAGGTTACAATTCACAATTTCCTTTCATTGTATTATCCATGAAATGTATCGTAAATACATCAATAACTGGAACGAGGCTAAAACCTCACCAGGAAACAGTTGGAATTTTAAAATATTCTTAAAACTTTATTGGATTATATTTTGTTCTACATGTTTTAATAATGCACAGTAGTGGCTGTGACCTTGAATTTCTTCCTGAAGGAAAAATTTAAAAATTCGCATTATCTCACACTTCACGCCTATAGTTGTCATCGGATTTTTATGAAATTAACTTTGTTATTAAAGTGTATTAAATGTTTTAGTGGTTCTGCTGAACCGAATTTCAATTTTCTCGCTCATAAAACCGTGACATATATCCACAAACGGAAGAATATATGTATTTGTCTTATTTTTACTATGCAACAAGTAGAATTTTTGAAAAAGTGCAGTCAAGACAGCAGTACAGTGTCATCTTTCTAATAAAAGTTATTTATAAAAGATCTAATGAAAATTGTAGGCGTGGGGTGTCAAGAAAACGCTTGGTTTTAGATTATTCTTGTGGGACAAAAACAAAATGACTGACAGGTACTGTGCAGTCTTAAGGCAAAAATCACCGAGAAACGTGAGGAATTGAGTAAGGAGACCACCATTGCAATTTCAGACTTAGCGCAATCACGGTTTCATTGAGTAGACATGCTATAAAATCAAGGGTGCCCTTATTTATTTATAAATGTCATACACCTTTTTCAAATTTAACATGCTTGATAAACAAATGACAAGTATTTGTACCTTAGAGTATTTTCTTGGGGGGCTAACATACCGAGAGGTTTGGGGGCTCTCCCTCGGGAAAAATTAAAAAAATAAAACATATGAAATACTTTTTTGAGCGTTCTAGAAAAAAAATTACCATACTTAAGAATACAATTTTTGATTGTATTTTTTAGAACTAATTTGAAAATAAGGATAATAGTTTAATATCCATGACATTCGTCCTTGGGTTTTTTTCCAAAATTCTAAAGACTTTTGAATTATTGTATAATACAGTGGTACTACCACTTGTACTCAACCACCTACAACAAGAGTGCAAAAAAGTGCATTTTCTTGAAATTCAGGTAACAAATAATGAAATTACTAATATTTTGTTCAAACAAATTTTTTAATTTTGACTTTATTATAAGACGTTAAAAAAAATTTCCTCTAAAGGCCAGGGGTGGTCGTACCCACCCTGCCCTGGAGTATTGGTGCCCATGTATAAAATTGATGATCTTGCATCTTTTAAACCGCAAGATTAAATGTGTGTGTGTGTGTGTGGATCATTGATTGTGAAGCGCTGGGACGACGTGACCTTGTGTGGAATCTGGGTCCACAACTTTCAGCTGGAGCGGTTTAATCTGCTACAATGCCATTTGTTCCCCTCCACCTCTGTCTCTCTTCCACTTTCCCTCCCTCCCCCCCTCACTAACTCCCCACCGCACACTCTCTCTCTCCCTCTCTCTGTCTGTCAGTATCAGCCCAATGTTAAACTTGCTTACTTCTCAGTTCGGTTCATCTTTGTGTAAACAAGTTTTGATGGTTAAGGGAAAATGTTGAATTTATCTCTCTGAAAACCATTAATTACTGTGTTCGCTCTTGCCAGTTCTTTATCAGAAGATATTTCGTAATAAACGAGTAATTGTTTTAAAGTGTCATGTATCAACGTAGTGCCAGTGTTGTTAGTGATTATTTTTTAAAGCAGTATGCTCTTAAATAGAGAAAGTTCTTACCAAAATATAGATGATAGAGGGTTAGAGATTCAAAACTTTAAACTGTTACAATTCAACAGCTTTCTTGTGTCAAAAACTCACCAAAATCCCCTGAAACATGCTTTAAATTTTATTTCTTTAAACTATAACCGAGTGAAGAGATTGAAACGACCAAATTCTTCTTTTAATAAAAACCCTTGGGTGAACCGGTTTTATGCCAGAATATTTGCTTCTCCTCTGAGCTATGGACTGAAAAGCGCATTGAAAATAGAACTTGTTCAGATATTGAAAAGTCAAAAGCATAAAATGTGTAAAACGTTGAATTGTTAGATTCAAATAAAGAATCTGAAGATAGCTTAAATCAGTCGCAAACTATTCATGTTGAAAGGAAGGACATGGTGCAACGCTCAGGTAGAACTTGTTCATCTGTAGAAATATATGTTTGTAAAAAATGTATTTAGTAATTTTAAAATCTTCATGACTTTTATTATTTAATTAATTAAGTTTTAATTATTTATTTGTGGTTTGGTTTTCCATAAAGAAAACCATGTAACACTACTAGGTTTGTAGTTTTTTTTAAACCAAAAGCTTTATAGCAAGCTATTTTAAACAATATTTTATAAATTGTATTAAAAATAAATTTGTAGCTTAGTAGAACGTTAAGCATTGTTGATTTCCATGAGTGTTCGTGAGCCTTGAATTTACCTGAATTCACTGAATTACCTATCCCGCTGTCGATGACTGACCAGGATCAGATTGTGCCAATTTGTTGTGAAGAATGATATATGTACAAGATGATGAGTGACTAAATACAACTATGTACAAGATGACGGCATAACTTAGCCAAGCTATTAATTGTTTAAAACAACTCTATGTGTCTAAAAGGGGTTAGCCGCAGACCATTCCTTCACTCGCACTTTAAACTTTCCCTGCTTTAAACTGCGATCACTCTCCGGTAGAGCATTGAAGAATTTCATCCCAATTGAGGGGAAGCTGTTTCTGGTTTAAAACAATCTGCATCTACTGACGTCGAGCTGTGACACACTGATTTCAGCCAAAGTTTTGAGTGTGGTCATGGGCTCCTGATAAGTTCCACTGAAATCGTCTTGTTTTCTCGTATGTATTAACTGTGTAAAGTCTACGGCAACACTGCAGTGGCGACTGGATTGTTTGTAACAGCTGTTACTCAAACTGTCTCGTGTGTTGCAGCTGATCTCTCGACTCAGGACAGCGTGAGCACGCGGTCTGCCATCATCATCATCGCCTCTATCTTCGTCTGCTCAATCCTCGCTCTCACCTACATCTACTTCAAGTTTCCTGAGCTCGAACCGTAAGTTTTCGTTTTGTTGTGATCTTGGTCAAAAAAATATAATACACTTCCAAAATAGCCTATTTTTGGTCAACTTTAACCTTGTTTGCTAATTTTGGTTTTAAGTTTAAAAACCAGGTTATACAAACCTAGAGACAATCAACATAACAGCTTTTCTAATCCCTACACCAAAAATAGCGTCCTAAACAGGAAACTACTAGAACATGTTTTCAGCAACTTTTTCAGGGGTCATCAATCCTCTTAAACCATCCGTTTACACATTCAGATTTAAGGGATCACGGTTTTGATAATTAAGACATGTAATAAAATTTTTTGGCTGAGTGTTCCCCAGATTAGGTCATTAATTAATAGCCCAACGACCAATGGAATGGATCAACGGCTTAACGTGACTTTCGAACCGTCATGATACATGACGTAGCAGAGCGTACAGATGAAATTTTCTTAGCTGGTACTTGGATTTCAGGTAAGAAATGTGTATTCGTCGTCTAGAAAACATCAGGCATCGTTGTCAGCCCTCATCGAAGCTGTAAATCGTCGCTGTCCCACCTGCACCATTGCGACAATCCTATTAGCACGCTTCCATGAACATCCTAGTTCTAAATGTGATTTAAAAAGTTTAATCACATATCAGTTTGATAACACGCTCTTGTAATTTAAAATAATTTGCTAATAATTCCTGTTTTGTCGGATAATTACGATCGGATAATTTAAACCGGTGTTATACAGTTTAAATTACCTAACTTAAATGCAACATGGAAACCAGTATTAAATAAAGTGTTTTATTCTCTATGTAAATTTATAAATATTATGACTTTATGAAAATTTGAAAATGAAAATTTGTATAGAAAGTGGTTTTGTATGTAATTATTTTAATTGAGTTTACAACCTACATGCATATAATCACGTTTCACAATCGGGAAGTCAAAGCGTGTCTGTAAAACTCACGCTCATTTGCTTACAACAAGCGATTACAAGTTGATTTACAAAGCCATACTAATGAATTATTATTAAAAAATAACTTAAAACAAACTTACCAACGTGCCGATCTAAGATCATTCCTGACCTTAATGTCAAAAATGTAAATAAGCCGCTTTGGACATTGCTAATATTATTTGGTTTAGTTTACAAAGCAATTCTAGAAAAATAAAAAGCGGCCTTTTGGCCTTAGTCAAAAATCGGTCATTGTTTTGTTTATAAGCAAAGGTTGATTGCAGTGGTCAGCAACCCTTTGAGTCGGCAGGTCCAAGAAGGGCCAATATTTTTCATCAAACCGATATTTTTCATATTTTTCAGTAGTAAACCAGCAACGACAATGGCTTATAAAATTTGTCAAACAACCATCCCTTTATTTTGTTACATGCGTTACTCAGCTATGTTTGAAAGCAAAAATCATAGCAGTGGTGATCAACCCTATGAGTCGGCAAGTCCAAGAAGGACCGATAATTTTGGAACTGTCCTTTCCGCCTCTCCACCCTCCCCTCGCCCGACAAATCTCGCTGCGGCCCGAATGCCCCAAGTGCCAACTATGAAAATTTCATCTGTACCCCAAGGTTTAATTACTTTAACATTACATTTTAATTAGCCAGCTAATCTTTAAAATAAATCTGTCAAGATTGAACACTAGTGGTGCAGTATATACCTCCGGATGGCTGTGTTTAAAGCTGTTTTGGTTTTCAGTGAAGAGCGTAAGTACATAAAACTGCCATGGGACGTGGAAGAGGCCAAGCAGCTGGGCCGTGTGCTGGAGAAACATAAAGAACGCAACTACTACGGAGTACTCGCAGCGATCATCGTCACCTACATATTGTATCCTTTATTATGGAAGTCCCTTTGGATTCTCATGGTAAGACCCAGACCTGGGACCAAGAAAAGTGCACTAATCCTGACCTCCAAACATGTTTTGAGCATTTTTTCAAAACTTTATATACATATGTGTGTATATATATACATCTTTTTACCGATTTTCATGAAATTTGGTACAAATGTTGCTTTTGTTAATATTTCAGTCAAGTTCGTTAACCAGCCAAACGGGCTGCCGGAAGTATCCTTTTGGGGGGGAGTTTTGGTAAAAAAAGTCTAAAAACAGTAAAATTCATCTAATTTTGATTAAACTAAAAATGAATATGTATTTAATTGTATCAATCAATGTACCAAAAATTATGAAAATCTATTTGAATCGTTTCAAAATGGCGGCAAAAAAAACTGATTTTTTGCTATAACAGTCTTACAAGTTAGTTTGATTTCAATAAATATGTAATGAAACTTGCAGTGAAAAAACACGTAAGTCTGAGGCTGAAGGCAATTCACTCATGCAAGCGGCGCTTTAGCGCTTAGATACGTGTCAGCCTAGTTTTTTTACCGTGTGCTTGAACAACACATTTATCAAGCATACATTTGACCACTACTGTAAAGCAAGTAAGTAGGAAAGGTGGGAAGTAAAATGTAAAAGGACAAAATAGAAAAGGTAGTTTATTATCAAAATCTTCCATGGAAAATATTTATTTTTAACTTCTTTACAAAAATATTATTCATTGAATGGTTACTTCAATTTTTTATCTTTATTACGATTTTAACTTATTGGTGCTCAAAACATCAGAGAATATTGATCTTTGGAAGTATTGATCGTTGTGTTTTATGTTGAAAAGGCTGAAGGCATAACATTTGCGTTTACTTGTTGTAAAATACACATAATTTAGAATAAGTGGGTTTGTTCAGGTGTGAATGTCACCGGTGACGTGAATGATTAGTAAGCACTAAGCAGTTTGTGTCGCTATGTTTCAGCTGCCAAATATAATATTCAAGGTCACCTCGCCTATAAGTCATTGTTTGCCCACTGAATTTTTATGACATTGTGAATGTTGCGTCAGGAGACTCATTATGATATTGATGTGAAATATTATTTGAAAAAATACAAGGGATTTGTGATTTAGGGCGGTATTCTCAAACGCTCCTCCAAATCGTGCCTTCCTCAAGGGCTCCTCAAAACTTGAGGACACCTTAAAGCCAAAACGGTATTCTTGAACACTCCTCCACCTTTCCTTGATCGAGGGAGGATCATCAAAGATTGAGGTCTCCTCAATAATTATAGGAAACCTTACAGGAAAAAATAGCACATAGTTCTTTTTTAAACGTATTAATATTTGGATGAAATTTCTTAAATACTGTTAATTTATTGCAACAAAATATGTAGAGACTTTAATGCTTATAAACATGCCCACATATGTTTTTTAAGTAACAGTTTACACAAATATTTAAAAGTGGTAGGTTTTGTTTAAGGTTGGTCAGAATGAAATACTACCGTTTGGCTGTTTTTCTGTCATCCGAACTGTCATTTATAGTCGCCCGTGTACGTAATAATAAAGTTGGTAATTTAACGCTTGAAAACATATATTTCTTAGTTAAAAAGAAAACTAAGGAATATATAAGTAATTTTTGATAGTAACATTCTTTTAGCGTCCTATAACACTTAAAAATGTAGCCTGTAAAACGACAAATACTAATAAAGTTAATCATCACCAACTCAACTTTTGTTTTCGGCCATCAGAACGCAATTACATTAGAGTTGATACAGTTATAAGCTAACTACGACCTATTTCAGTATTATTGGTTAGTAAGGTTGTCTTTTCATTAATGAACATAACACGATTTCATAAATGAATAGCGATCGTTTTGCCTTTCAAGACGTATAAGAAATCCGTGTCCTCGGCAAGTAGTCCGACCTGCTAAAATGTCGACAATACGAGTACTAAAATTCATTGGTCACTAGCAGAGCTTTCACATTTGTTGATGATTGGGTATAGTTTCATAATATTTCATAATAATACAACGAATTATAAATATTATGCATTTTCCGTAAGAATAAACATAAAGCACTCGTTAAACATTTAGCCATAGTAAGCAGGGACCTGCGCGGTTTTGTTCGTAAACGTTGCATATTTGAAATGCACGATACAGTCTATTAAATAGAGATATCAATACGAAGTTACTAACTACACTTTTCAAGATTATAGGCCTCTCATTACAGTTTCAAATCTTCGGAATGACAAACAGCAGCTTTTGCAGTTACACATGAATAGGCTAACCACGCTGTTAGCCTACTTTGTACTAGCTTGGTTCACGCGTACGGCGTACGCACCGCGGCAGACGGCACTCACAGCAACAATTCAGGCACCCTCCCCCCCCTGGTCACTTGACACGCCCTCCTACCTCCTTACCCCACTGATCTACTGACCTAAATTTTGATGCCCATTTATATTGCACTGTTTTCCAACCCATCCACCTCTCAACCATAATGGCGTGGTGATGAGTTGGGTAGGTGGCGTGGCAACGCCTAAGCCATAGTTAGTCATCCTCGCCTATATGGACGCTTCGAGTCGTGTTTTTACTGTCTGCTTTATATTCACATTATTTCGTATTTTGCATGCGGATAATACGTGCTATTAAAAGAAATTCAAGCATAAGCTTTATGAATTCAGCAAACTAGTAAATTATATTTGGAAAGAAAAGACACAATAGGAAAGAATATAGCTTTACACTTTTAAATCCCCAGTAAAGCCTTTCAGTTCATATAATTGATTATTTCACGTAAGTTTCTTAATAAAAAAGTATAGTGCTGTTTTTTAAACTCACAACAGTTTTAACATTAAACGAAATACTTTGAGTTTAGACTCAGTTTTACGGGTAATCCCTTTACATTTTTGAAATCACCATTAAAATTCATGGCGTTAAGTGATTTTTGTGAACTCCCAGCTCCTTCTCAATGACTTTAAAATGCTAAAAGCTCAGTACATAAAAGTATTTAAAAAAAATTAAATACGGTACCCAAAACAAAATTAAAATGTTCAATCCTTATAGTTAAAGTTTACTTACAGTTTTGTTAGTAAAATGACTTTATAATGCAAAAGGATTCAAAAAATCTTGTACAAAAATTAATTCTAAACAAATTAAATACCCAGACCAAAATTAAAAGCTTTAATCCTTAAAATTAATAATTAAAATTATTTTACTAACAGTTGTGTTAGTAAAATATTAGGTACTTATTAGTTTAATATGGATTTTAACGCTCGAAAAGCTATACAAAAAATGTATTATCATCAAATGTAAATAACACTATCACATTTGATTCTGTGTAATAGTTTTGAGTACCAGTATGCCTGAGGCAGTGTGTGCGTTAAACACGGTTTTCAACATGGCGGTTTGCATCCACTTGAACCATACAAAATAGTCCAATAAAAAATTGTTGGTTTTGGCAATATCCCTAATGTCCTTGAAAATACAGATAAATTAATGAAAGTTATTCATAGTAAGATTGCCTAAGTTACTTTACTGAACACGGTCAGTTCAGGAACCATCTTGCTAAGCTGGGTCTTTATCAAATCTGCAATGCTAGCTGCAGAAAATTTGGGCAGTTCGAGGAGACTGCCAGACATTTGCTTTTGGAGTGTGAAACTTTAGAGCCTAGGAGAAGAGGAATCTTTGGGGGATCATTGCCAGATGTTTGTTCAGGGGAGGGAATCTTATGGCTTGTTAAAATCATAGGTATCCTTTTATTATACTCGGAGAGCACAATAAGTCACACAAGGTTGATCTAAAACCTACCTCCATTCCTAATCAAATCTAATCTAGTCCTATCAATGATAGATTAGATTTCCTGTCTAGTAGTGTTGATTTGCTGTCAAATATTCAACCTAACGCAAAAAAATGAGTTATACAATACTTGTACTGTTGAAAAGATGCTCCTGAGGCAAATTCAGCAAGCTTGATAACATTCCTTATAGACAAACAGCTTGCAGACGTTTGCTATCCCCGGGTCGATCTCACTGTCGATCTTGTCGGGGTTCTTGTTCCCGTTCCCGCTAGCCCTGGGTCTTGTCTGCTTCTGCTCTGCTACTGGCGCAAGTTTCTGCTACATTCTCAGTCACCTGGCCGGCCGACGTCTCGTTCACAAGTACTTCCCCGACAGAGCCGTCCAGTATTCTCTCACTGTAAGTGTCTACCTGTGCTTTGCTAAGGTTGTATGTTCAAGAATTTTAACAAATTTCATTTGGGGATATTCATGTCGTCAGCATAGGAAGATTCAGGCCCGGGATAATGAAATAGCACCAATCCTTACCCCCAGAACTTGTTTTCAGCGTTTTTTAAAACTGTTTAGAAATATGTAGCCTATATACGAGGTCTTCATTCAAATTCAAATTCAAAAATCCTTTATTTGTACATGTACATAGCATACACAAAATAGCGTCAACACAAATATTATATTAAAATAGTGTAATAAGATTTTGGTGCTAAACAAAAATTATAACATTACATGTTGGCTTCAAATAAAGAATAAACTAAACATAATATAAGATTAATTGATTATTGATTATCAATAATTACTTAATTATTAATAATTCAATAATCATCAAAGCTATTTCTAACAACATAATACTAGAGAATAATTTGTACTTAATTTACAAAACAGTGTTTGTGTTGACAAACAAACATACAAATATATACAAACAAAATCAATACCATTCAGCTAAGACAGAAATTCTCAATTAAATATATATACATATACTACCCCAAAATGAAATCATGATGCCAACCAAAATTCCCTTTACCTAATTGTTGTAAGTATTTTCCCAAAATTCTTCCATAGAATAAGGAGCTAACTTCACCAAAAGCACTTTTAGTTCTCTTTTAAATTTAATTAAATTATCCTCTAACAAGAACTTTCTTGGGAGATGATACAGTAGTTTCTTCCCTATAAATGTTGTTTTTTTTGTATAAAATTCTAGATTGTGTGGTTCTACTTGTCTATTAGCACGAATATTGTAGTTGTGCCTACTAGCTGCTTGGGTTGGGTTTAATTGTTTTGTATAGGTTACGGTTTCCAGAATATATAATCCAAAAACCGTTGGTATACCCAATTCTATGAATAAATGTTTTACAGATTGGTCTCGTTTTAAGTTATACATTATTTTAAGTGCTCTTTTCTGTTGAAGTAACACCTTATCCAGATTTCTTTTAGTTGTTGACCCATACACATGCTTATGCCATAAGAGCGTGCGAATGAACCATTGCATAATATATTGTTTTTAAAGTTTGTAAATTGCAGATTTTTGACATTTGTCTTAAGGCATACAATCCTGAAGACATCTTACTAACTACATGATCAATGTGTTTATCCCAACTGAGGTTTTATCTATTTTTAATCCGAGAAATTGTGTGGTCTACCTGGTCTATAACTGAGTTTTCTAAAAATACTGTTGGCTGGAAATTGTCTTTATTTTGCTTTGTACAAAAGAAATAAAATTAGTTTTATTTGCATTTACAAGAAGATTTTTACTATCAAAAAGTCTTTAATTACTGACAGGCAAATAAGAGATGACTCCTCAATACTGTGCTTTGTTTTCCCAGATATTTTTATGTTAGAGTCATCAGCATATAAACAGATAGTGCTGTCCCCAGGAATCAGCCTCGGCATGCCTTGCAAATAGCAGAGGAACAAAACTGGACCCAGAATAGAGCCCATGTGGCACAGTCAGTTTTTGGAACTAAACTTATGTATATATCTATATTTACTATTATGGGGTTCCTCAACATGCTCAATTTCAACATATTGTTGGCGGTTTTCAAGATAGGATCTAAACCAATTTAGCTCTTTACCAGCAATACCAAAACATGATAAATTTCTCAGCAAAACCTCGTGAGATACACTATCAAAGGCTCTGCTGAGATCCAAGAAAATTCCTATAACTTTCTCCCCTTTATCAATTGAGTCAATTATAGAACTAATAAAATCAATCCCAGCAGTGATTGTTGATTTGCTTGACTGGAAACCATGCTGTTCCTTGTCAAACAAGTTATTTTCAGTTAAGTAGTCTACTAGTTGGATATAAACACATTTTTCATATATTTTTGAAAAAATTGGAAGTAGAGAGACTGGACGGTAGCAAGAAGGGTCACTTAATTCCCCTTTTTTGAATATTGGTATAACTTTTGCTATTTTCAAATAATCAGGAAAATAGCCGGAAATTAAAGATGAGTTAATCAAATGTGTTAAAAATTTTATGCAAAGATTTATGCAAGTCATCAGTTCATACAGTTTTAGTGGCGCATTTGGGCTTAAGAAAATTCTGTGCAAAAATGTGCCGAAACCTCTGACGTCAGAACAAAAGTTGAAAAAGATTGAATGTGTGAATGACTGGAAGAATTGGAATGATTGGAAGGCTGACGGAAACGAAGGTGAGTTCTTACAGAGAGTCATCACTGGAGATTAATCATGGTTTTTTTAGCAAAATGGAGACAAGAGAGCATCACTGGATCACTTGATGATGATTCGTTGTTCAATGATTTCATCAATCACCATTTTTCGACAAACAGCAAAAACAAATAAAATATAAACTGGCACTGGCAGCCTGATAGGCACTGCTCAACTTTTAAACTAGTACTGAAAGCTTCCTTAGATGTCTAGTATTCATGTGATGTAGTGGGCAGAGCTGTACGTAACTACAGCCTCAAGGCCGCCATATTGAACTAATTCGCGAACTTATTGGACAGACCTCGTATGTGCGTCCCCTCTACAGGTAACATTTTTTGTCCAACTTCTTTCCATGATATTTTTGTCAAGTTCGTTAGCCAGCAAAAATCGCACTGTAAAAACTCCACTTGTGAGAACGTTTTAACAACAAAACTCTTTTAATAATAAAAAAAACAGGCTGTTTCCATGTTATTACATACATAAAAAGCCTCTGTACTATTACAGCTGTCTAAAATCAGTCACCCCTTTCGAGAAAATCATAACAAGTGCAAATGCACTACACCACAGTACCGTTAATCCGAACCCTGTTGATCCGAATTTCGGTTAATCCAAACTAGCATTTAAGAAAAAAGTTGGAATTTTTCTAGGAATTCTTAAGACATTTTTGTTGTCATAAGAAAGAAACAAAACAAGATAGTAACTTTTAGAAATCATTTCAATGAAACAGTTTGAATACAAAAAGAGTACAGTTAGTTAATACGTTAAATCATCAATGAAGCATTGCAACAGTTTGGAGAGTGACAGTGTTGGCGGTGGTTGTGGGGGTAGGTGAGGGAGGGGCTGTCATGCGCAGTAAGCGACACAGACGCCTTCTGACGCCGCCCGACAGTGTCATGTACTGTAATACCTGACCTTCAACCGGCACCCCAGTCAGTCACGACAGTGACAAGTCTCTGTGCATGCAGCTAACCTCACACAAAAGTATCGCAGCCCTTCACGATGCAATGACCTAACATTTATACAGAACTGATATAAAAAGTATAATGTACATTGCTGTTCTAGTATAATTAGACGTTATTTTGTATAAAAATGTTCATTTTTTTCAAACTTGTCATTTAGGGTCTTCTTCCGGTTAATCCGAACTGGGTCCGGTCCCAATTAGTTCGAATTAACGGGACTGTGGAGTGCACTTAGACACTGATTTTAAAATTTAAAGGTATATTTTTATTATAAGGAAATAGCTTTTTAAGAGTTACAATGGAAATTGAGTAAAATATTGAACTCATTCCTATTGGCTTTGTTTCAGGTCCAAAAGCACAGGAAGAACATATTTAACTACATTCTGTTTCTGAGGATAACTCCATTCCTGCCGAACTGGTTCATAAACATTGCAGCTCCCATCGTCAATGTTCCCATCTTACCATTCTGGTTTGGTACATTTCTCGGTAAGTACTGAACTATTTTTATTAGGAATGGACGAGACCCAAAAATGAGCGGGAAATCCCTAAAAAAGGATTTTTTTTTGGGAGGGAGGGATTTTTGGGAATCTTTTACGGCAATAATAATATTTTAACCTCTAAAGAGTGGTCAGTATCTCTAGTCAAATATGAAGTAAACATTATCTGCATTATGCTCATAGAGTAACCACGGTATTGAAGTACTGTATCCTAGATTTCACTGACACTTGCCGGTTTGCCCTGACAGGAGTGGCACCGCCGTCCTTCGTCGCGATCCAGGCAGGACAAACGCTGCAACAGCTGACGTCAATGTCAGGCTCGTGGTCTTGGACCTCCGTCTCTCTACTCGCAGTCTTCTCCATACTCTCTCTGGTGCCAGTGCTGCCTGCGGGGCGACTGCGCTCCAAGTTTGACTAGGTAAGCCCCAAGGTGTTATGTTATGGTAGGTAGATGCCACATGGCTGAATCAGGAAAATCAACATAGTTGCAGCAGATAGCACTGCCATCTCTTGTTGTATTTCTCCCCTCGGCTCGACATGCTCGAGTTTGTCCTATGTCAATGACTTAAATTTCACAAAATCCAATGAACAAACTAACATTCTACTTGAGCCTCTTAAAAGTATTCTTAGCAGCGCTTTCAGTATTGGCTGCGAACTATTGACTTTTTGCCTCATCACTATGCAATATCCTACCATAATATAATCTTTGAAATATATTATAACACCACAAGATTGGGATTTGTGGGGTACTATGCACTTTCACTGTAAAACCGTTTTACAATTTTCTACCTTTTAGCTTTTTAATTTGTAAGTTTTCTTGATATCAAGCATAAAAATTTGTCTCGCCCAATTCCCACCCGAAAGGAAAAATCCAATCCCATGCACCCCTAACAGTCTCAGTGGCTTTGCTTTCCGTTCTTCAGTAAGTCCTTGCTTAGAGTATGAGTGTGTGTGTGTTTGTCGCAGGAAGAGTGCGAGTTAGACGACTGGCAGCAGTTTGCCCTCAGCAGTTCTGTGATCGACTGTCTCGTGTTCGTGCGTCTCGACGCCACCGACGAAATCCTCTTGCTCAAAGTCAAGAAACACTCCATCCTCATCCAACGAGAAGACACAGTTTCAGAAATCCTCACTTGAACTCCACGTTCATGTTCTTCTTGCTCTCAACTGTGATATTCCTACCATGTTCGTTATTTGAGTGCAAAGTCCTTAGTCCCTGTATTGTATACATTTCTCGCTTGGAAACCTAATGTGTAATGTTTTTTCACTACGTTTAAAGAAAAAGTAGACAGTAGAAACACTGTTTTCTTGTTAGAAGAGTTTGACTTTGTACTCTGTTTTTAGATGTTTTACTCTTGTTTTAAAGTTTTGTTGTTTATTACTCAAGATGAATTTAGATTCTAATCTTGTTAGATTTAAAGTCTTACCTCCTAAGTGCAATCTCGAAACATTCTCATCGTGCATTTTACATTCTACTTTCCCAAGATTTCTGAAGAGCTGCTATCGAATTGCTTGCCAGGAACAAATTAAACTATTTATTTATTCTATGTTAGGGTTTAATTTAAACACTGTGTTCCAGTAAATAAAAAACCATTGAAAAAATAATCGAAGTAGATTAATCAAATGGTTAATTGTAGGACACCTTAAGCCAATAAATACTTTCACTAAGAAAACTTGCAAAACTACACCTAATTCAATCACATTACATCAAATTTGTTCATTACTTTTGAGAGGTCATGTAAAGTGTAATATGTAAGTGAAGTTAAGGCCCCACCTGTGAGTTTATACCCTCATCTGTTACTTAAGTGAGAGCGGTTTTATTTGTAAAAGTGCTTTGGCCCAGGTTTAAACAACCTTTGGTACCTTTTGCCCTCCACCTAGAATGAGGGGTAGGGTATCTGAAATTTCTTATGAGAACCCTTTCCATGTGACTACTCATTTTGAAGATCTTAACCAACTACACCCTTAAAAAATGTTTGAAAGTTTTATCGCCGCGATAAGTGGCCTAAAAAAGAATGCCCCCCCTCCAAAAAAACATTACAAATTACATGCCTGATGAAAAATGACAAACTGAGATGCCAACTACTTGTAAGCAATGTGTACTTTCAAAAAACGGTAGAAACGTATTTTCCATCAAACTTTTAGTAAACTAAACAGTAAAAACATTAGAACTTGTTCCACTGTTCCGAAAATTTATGGTACCAAGATTAAATATTTTATCATCAATTAAAAACAATAATTATTCTCAAGCAAAATTCATCAGGGAATCTTTTAAAGTTCTTTGATTACATATGCTTTGATGCTAAACAAGTTTAATTTTAATTACCCTTGAAAGTAAAAACTCATAAGTGGAATCATACACAGTACAGATTACGATTTTAATTCAAATACTAAAGTTAAAATGTCTGTTATAATCTTGTTCTTCCGGTCCACACCGCATCCAAACTTCATAATTAGGTTGAGACATTTCGGCCTCGCTGTGGAGTACCATCTTTGCCAATCAGTGACTGAAACTCCACAGCGAGGCCGAAATATCTCAACCTAATTATGGAGTTTGGATGCGGTGTGAACCGGTAGAACTAGATTATAGTTGTGACACCGACCGCGAAAGCCTAACAGTTAAGTTTAAATGTCTGTTGTTTTTTAGCTATAAATGAGTTTTTCCAATAATATTCAGACTCCAATTGAGCGAATTCAATCGGTCCCACAGTATTCTAGAGAAAAACTCTACCATAATAGAACACAGTGTAAAGCAATTTCATTTTTAGTATTTTTTATTGAAAATGAAATATTTTTAGTTTATTATAGTTAAAAAAATACTAGGTATTTTATATGATAATAAATATACAATGTAAGAGAATAAAACCAAAGTATAACGCAAGTGAAGTATTTTACTATAGAAGTGTAATATTACAAGTAATTAAACTTTGCCTGTACCGACGGGTAAGAATGTGTGCAAACAAAAAGATATATCGGTCCAAGGGTATGATAAATATAGCTTAAGGGTTAGGGCGCTTAAAGTATTTGTTGTATGTTGATGTAGCACTTGATAGTGGTAATACAATTTATTGGTGAATCGTACATTTATAGAATCTGAATTTTCTTAATGTTCAGTAATATAATCCACAGAGGTCAATTTTTATTAATGTTTTGAAAATTACATAGGAAAATTCTTGTTAGGTGTTGTTTGTTCAATAAAAGAAAACATAATCATTCTGTTTTTCCATTTGGATATTAGTTTTAATTTAGAATATTTTGAAAATTGTCGTATAGTTTTATAAAAAGAATTATTATGTATGGATGAAAATTAAATGAATGTACCTGTGACTTAAAGGTTAAAAGGTTAAAACTTACACAAAGAAGAAAATTGAAAAGTAAGTTTTGTAACTTTGTTTCACTTTACCAACTTGAAAGTTCATGTTCTAGTAGCATTGTTAGATAAATTTGTAGATAATGTTACAGTTTTGTTAAATAAAGTGTTGTTTTGTTTATGCCATTTTTTTCTAACCTGAAAGTTCAAACTTAACCCTATGAGGTTGCGTGTTGAGTATAGGTTAACAAACTCTATTTCCCTTTGAACTCTTGGATGCTTAGTATAGGTTGCGGTTGAAACAGTCTTTGTTGTGTAAGGACTACGCTACACTAACGGCACCTAGCAGAGAACACTGAAACTACCACTTCCTTCCCCCTGACGCAACTCACGTGTGAGTTTGACAGCCCACGACGAACAGCCTGGTGGTTTAGTGGTTAAGTGGTGGTTTAGTGGAGTTGGCCTCTGTCCGTCACAGTGTAGGTTCGAATCCCACCCGCTCTGGGTCACAGTTGATCCAAAAGTAAACTTTCTACTCTACTCAAGTGTATACTTATAAATGTTATATGCAAGTTAAGCTTTGAAAGAACTATTGTTGTTTTTTAACAGAAATTTACAAAATACTTGAATAGTCCATAAATTGAAGTGAGAAACTTGCTGTTCTGTGGAAAAAATCTACAATTTTGACTCAAATAAATATTAAGTACCAAAAGTTTTGAAGAAAGAGTTTTGTCCCATAAATATGCAGGGACTCCACAAGGAGGGAGGGATGTTTGTAAAATAATACCCATTGACAAAAACGTGAGGTGAAAACTTTTTTTGTAAAACCTGATATATACGCTTATTGGACCGCATGTCACGCCTAACACAAATCTTCAAACCCTGTTGACGTATATTGTTCCGTTCAAAAGTTATGATAAACAGTTTTAACAAAAACCGTTTTAGTTAAAATTTTTTCTCAAATCTGAAGTTGTTTACGATTTTTTGGATTGCCTCGTCGCAATCATTGAGTTTAATTTGTATTTTCTTCTTAAACCTAATTGCTTAGTGCATAGTAATAAGGTACCTCCACCACCACCCGCTCCTTGGTTACCTCCTCACGATGTCTTCTTTGGAGTGAAAAAGGGGTTTGAAAGTTAAAACGCAGTGTAATAGAGAGAAAGGTTTATCTATGATAGAAGAAGGGGTGCCCGGGGCGGATGCTTGCAAGGATGTGAGGCATCAGGTTGTTCTGGATCCGCTCCTCTTGGTTCATCAGAACCAGGCGCTCGTGAGGGATCAGGTGGAAGAAGAGTTCCCCTCGGCTGAACAGGAACGCAACGTACTGTGCAGCCTGCGGCCCCGTGATCAGATGTGGGTCGTACGCCATCTCTGTAATTCATCAGAATACAGAGTTATTTGTCAGTTTTAAGAAATGCTTCATTTGCTTTCGTCCTTTAAAAAGAGACTAGACTAAACAAATCCTTTGAAAAAAGGAGATACACTTGTCGTCAGCATGGTAGGACCCGGGACCATGAAATGAGCACCAAGATGATTCCCAGAACACATTTTGAGCAATTTTTCAACACTATAACATCCAAGTTTGAAATATTATTTATTGAGGACGTCTTCCACCGTTAGTGAAAAAGAAGAACATGACGTTTTTAGGATCGGCAATCTGATCCCGTCTCCAAGTGAAGAGTAAACTGAAACATTACACAAAACATTAAAAAATGAGCTGACCTATTTGATTATTGTAAGCTCATTTTCTAATACTTTGCTGTTTTTTGTTTCTAATGTATTAAGTAAATTTACTTGCTTAAAATGTTGCTTGCAGTTTTTACCCCATGTTATAAGCGGTACTCAGAGTTGGACCTGCAACCGCTCTATCCGGTTACCTTAAAAATAACCCTAAACTCAATTTGACCAAGCAACCTTTGTTCATGTGTTCAATTTTAACATAGTATTCTTCAACATAGGACAGGTCTCATTCAAATTTCTTATGAGGATAGAAATACTTCTGTGGGATCTTAGACTATTAGCTCGGTTTCAAATATTTTCTTTATAATGAATAAATTGTGTCCAGTTTTTTCACCTGTGCGGTACTGCGGGGAGAGGCCAGGGTTGATGTACTCTCTGTCTGAATCGTCTAGGAGTCTGTTCCCCTGGTACTCACGGGCTGGTGGAGGTCCGTACTCCGCTGGAAACAAGGTTATTGTCTTAAGTAGGAAGTATGGTAAAACATCTTTAGTAGTATAAAAGATTTCCCCCAGGAGTTTTCTAAACTTTTCTTTTTCAAAAGTTAAGGTTGGGAAAGAACATTAATTTTAAAACTCACCTTGTATGATTTTTTTCAGAAAATACGTACAATTGTCAAGCAAACGTTGTACAGAAGAGGTACTTACCAAACGGTTTAGCAGGTGTAGGATAGTAGTAAGCTGTCGGCTGTGGTGGTGGGGAAGGGGATGGCCTGTAAGTTGTACGCGGAGCAGAAGGAGGCACATACACGTTTCTCGGGTTGTAGTTCTGCTGATAGCCAGACTGCTGATACCAGGACTGGGGCCGCTGAAAACTTTGGTACCTGTCATCGCCTGGGTAGATTCTTTGTTCTCTGGCAACTGATACCCCTCCTAAAAAACAACAACAGAAAATAAGTAGTGATACGGTGTTATAAAATATTTTAAAATGTTTTAATTTTCCTAATTTCTCAGGAAAGAAACGTTACAGTTAATTACAGAGTGTTTTTTTTAACGCAACTCAATTTTCAAACCGTTGAAGTCATTCTTTACAACCAATATATTTTTACATTTTCAAGACTATTTTGTCAGCTTCAATACCGTATCTATTAACTGGTCTGTATTGTTGCAGTAATATTGTTGTTTTGATTTCCTAATTTGATGTTAAGCAAATGGAACCATGGTTTTAAGCAAAGGTCAAAGCGTGTTCATTGTTGAAGAATACTTTACTTACCAACAAGATTACTGAACTAGATAATTTTATTTGTCTCAAGAGAGGTTTGAGGACAAATTTGCAGGTTATTTACTTTTGATGTTTAAAAATTCTTAGATGTTTTTAGGGGAATTTTCCAAACTAACCCTAAAATTTTCCAAAATTTCTTCATTTAGTACAGTCCTCCTTCTTTTATGTTTTCTGTTGCCTTAGAGCTAATTCTTTAAACATTTTAACAAGTCTGTGAAAGCTAGATTTGTTTGGAATACTCACACCTGCAACTCTGACCTCAAACGCCTCTTGACACAAAGAAAACTACCTTGTTTTTACGTATTCATAAAAAATAAACCCTCTGTGATCTTTGCTAAAAACCATGATTGGGTTTGTTTCACAATAACATCAAATTAGGAAATCGAAATCACAATATTATTGCAAGACTATGCTGTCCAGTTAATAGATATCGAAGCTACCCACTAGTAATGTAAACATGTGAACATATATTGCTTGTAAAGAACAACTTAGCCTACTACCAGTTCAAAAATTGAATTGCTTTTAATAAAAATAACACCCTGTATTAGACTAGGTATACCTTTGGTAGCAATCTGCAGGTTGTGGGTGTACCCGTGCGGGGGATCCAAGAACTTGACGTACACCGCAGTCTGAGCCGAGGCGACTACTTGGAACACCAAGGGAAGAAGCAACACCACCTGGCAACAAAGAGAGGAAAGCAGACATGGAACACTTATACAGTGTGTTTGATACAGAGGTAACAGACTCGCAAGCCACAAAATAGCGCTGCTCCAATTTTTAAAATTTTCAAGATACGCATCTCTTTTGGCAGTGAATTGTAGATTTCCATGACCTCCGGGTCAAACTAAGCCGAAATCGAGGCTGGTCCAAATGTTCTGCTAGACAGGTACTGTAGTTATGGGCTATACGGAGTAAGTTTTATATATACCTTTTTAAGAATTCTTTTAAGAGTCTCAAGTAGAGCCACTGACCCATGTGCACGTTCGACCGTTCTCAAAAATCGCACGATTTGGTCACATTTAAGTCATTGCGACATCGGATTGACTTGAGCATGTGGAGCTGAGGGGAGAGAGAATAGGCAAGGAACGGTAGCACCATCTGTGTTTGGGCTGCCGAACTATGATTGATTTTCCTGCCTCAGCCATTCACATCGATACGCAATCTACTTACCATAACGTTATCTCTGCGCATGCCTACTTGTGGAGAGGGTAGAGTGACGTAGTGCAGGATAGAGGCCCTACACCCTCCCCTAAGCCACAAGTTATTAGAGAGGATTTTTTACAATACTAAATCAAACTGGACAAACAATATACATGACCAACCGAAGTATTCTTGTTTATAAAAGCTGCTATATTTATGAACCCTTCTTAATACAAACACTTCAGAAATGTGTCCATACGGATTGCATTGAAACTTTGATTAAATATAAAACTATATAATAAATTGCCAAATTACTTAAAAAACTGCAACGCCAATAATTCAAAACTAATCTAACAAGTTATTTGAATCAACAATCTTTTAATTGCTTTCCAGAACTGTAAATAGTTAGATAACCACTTAGTATATTGTTATCGTTACTTGAGTCTCACCAGGAACAGTAGATTTTTCTTTTATGTAAAAAAACAATATTGTGTGTATATTTTTACAATCAATTTATTTGTTTGTTTTTTTAAAATTAATCACACCAATTTTAAACTGAGTACATAATGAACTAAGCGATTTTTCAACAATAATTCAGTATATGTATAGGAGATTGTTAAGCAGAAACAGATGTAGCCAGTTTTTAATTATTGTGGTTAGTTTTAATTACGTTTGTATACTATCGTCAACATTTTGGCTCGTCAACCCTATTTGTTTATGCACATAAATCATAATAAAATAGGAATTATGCGAAAACAGAAAGTTAGAAGACAATAATTATTAATAATCCTATTTATATAGTACCGGGTGTTTCTAAACGAATATCGGGGTTTTAACGCTCCATAATATCTATTACATTAAACTTACAGCTATGAATGATGTATCAAATGATAAAGCAACTTAAAAAGTCTTACCTAAATTCTAACAAGTGTTCAATATGAGAACCATTTATCCCCCGGCACACATCAAGTCTATATACGAGTTCTTCCCAAACATTGTAAAGTGTGTCAAACATTGTAAGTAGTTGTTAAAACAGCTGCTTCAATCCTGTTTTGGGAGGTCAGCTGGTAGCGGAGCCATACTTATTACACCATGAGCGGAGGCACATACACACGATCTTTTATAAAGCCCCAAAGGTAGAAATCGCATGGTGTTGGATCGAATGACCATAGAGGCCATACTAAACAAGCTCTGTCGTTATAGGATCTTTGCGGCCAATCCAGCAATCGAGTAGAGTGTTGTTAAACCAATTGCATCTTTTATTGCACGACACGTTACGTGTACATGCGCACTGGTGCAAACAAACAAAACTGTTTGAGCGGCTCTTAAATAGTATGTATAATTTATAATTATAAGTTCAGTGTAGTAAATATTATGGAGCGTTAAAACCCGATATTCATTTAGAAACACGCGGTACTATAACGTAAAAGTTAAAAAATCAAATCAGTTAGTAATTTGTTGGCTGGTTTATTTCCAATTTTCCCGATCAGCTGTTCTTATATGCATAGCAACATTAGCAAAGAGAACCGGCCGGCTAAATATGATTAACCTCACTATTCTAGGTTAGTTACATTATTTGGTGTTGTAATATCGGTCGTACATCGTGTTCCTTTATTATAGTGCGAGCTCTGCCTTTGGAAAAATAAATACGTAGTCCGCCATATTGGAAAATCGATTTTGGTGATTCATCGGAATGTTGTACGTAGTGTGATTCGTCAGTGTGATTCGCGTCGTGGTCAGTGATAGTGGCGTATCGTGGGGTGTTGGAGTGTTGCTGTGTATGGTGTGTATGCTGTATTGGTGAGTGTATATGTTGGCTTACTAACAATCTCGCTTTCAGTATGTGTGTTCTACGACTCGCCGAACCAGCGAACGTCTCTACGGCAGTTTACAAGTTAAGTTTAGGTTGCCTGCACAATTATGTGCACAATTGGTGTATTTGGTCCAAATTGTATAGGTTCGAATGTTTTGTAACTCGAACAGGTCGTAATTTTTAAACCAAAATGTAATAGAGATTAGGCTTTTTCGGAACACGCGTAGGGTGTCAGTTATGTTCAAACTTGTATAGCAATAATTACTCATGGTAAAAGATGTAAAACCTCTTAATTATTTGAGTTTATTCATCCGAAGCCTACATTGTAGTCACATATCCATCAGCTCTTTACAACTCTACAACTCTGTATATTAGTTAAGTCTCCATAATAATTAACTAGTTCAAAAATTGACAAAACACTTATTTCAAAAAGAGGTTTAGGCAAGGCAGGGCCCACGGTGACCGGTCAAAAGAAGCCATACCCCCTCCCGTCTTCGATTAATACAATTAACACTTTTAAGTAAATTCGCCTTTTTTTGTTAAGGTTTGAATTTTAAAAAAATCGATTATGAAATAACTCAGAATTTGCATTACACAGAAAAAACAAACCTGAAATATAATCTTAAACCCAATGTGCTACCGGTTTAGGAAGATCTTCATTAGTGGAAAATATGATTTTTTGGTCATACTTGCGTTGAAACCAGGCAATTAAATCTTTTAAAAGTAAAATATCTATATTTTTCCGGAAGAGAACCTTGACTCCCCTTCCTTGGCTAAGTTAAACTCCAAGACTCTTCTAAAATAGTTCCATTTCTAAAAGATTGTCTTTGCTGATGGCAGTGGTTCTAGTTGAAAGTTAACTTCTGGGTAGCATTGAACGAAGAAATAAATTGAAAGTTAAGTCTTGGGATAGTAGACTACTTGTTTAGTCTAGTCTGTGTTAGTCATGTCCGGTGCCAAATTTCTTTATGGTAGAGTTAGTTAATAAATCACTATTCATACGACAACAAAACTATTTCAGTTGTATATTCAACTTATTATAGGCTCGAATATAAAATTTTCAGTTTAGGGAGTAATTTAAAAACTTGTATTTTTTCAAATTCTATACCGATTAATAAATGTAAACTACTCTAAATGTGCTGTAGGTGTCGACACTGGAACTGTTATCATGTTATCAAAGCAATGCTGGCCAGATTGTCTTGTTAACATATGAGTAAATAATTAAAACTTATATTATATCAACTTGCTTAGTTTCTGGATCACTGACAAAGGCCAGTGATCATGTGAGATTAAGTAATTATATCTTAAAATTAAACATTTGTTGTGCACTAGTGTAATTATTTTCAACCTGACCTAAACTCAGCTTTGAATTTTAAAATACAAGAGTTTAATTTAAAACACTTTAAACATGATTGGTTTGTGGGGTTCCTGCTTTATTTAATTGGCCTCAAGTTATTTTCCTTATAGATCGGTTAACTCATTCTGTAGATCAAAATTATATTAAAACAGCCTATTTGGCATATTTTCAGTCCATCTTTAGATACTGCATAATATTCTTCGGCAACTTTTTCTAAGGATAGAAGAAATTCTAATTCTACAAAAAAGTAATAATATTAATGTTAAATTCACCCACTTTGGAACACTGTAGGCCGTTGTTTATAAAATTAGAAATTCCCACTGTAATTAACATATACATCTATGACTTATTGGCTTAATTATGTTTTAAAAAAAACCCTCACCAATCAAACATAAATCTCATGTATATAACACTAGACACAAATCTGAGGCCTCCATTGAATTTTAAAGATTAACCAAAACTGCAAATAGCTACATTATTGTATCATTAAAAGTTTATAACAAGTTAATTGGGTTAATTAGTAAGTATAATGTAAACACTTTTAAAATTAAGTTCCATAATTTGCTGTTAAAAATCCTTTTTACAATTTAAACGAGTTTCTAAATATGTCAAATATTGATTATTAGTATTTAATTACGGTAGTTATTATTGTGCTCTGTGTCATTGTATTTTCTATCTGTATTGTCTGCTTAAAATATGTCAATTTTGTACTATTTTTTCTGACTATGTCTCTGACTGTAAATGCTGACTTTGTTAATGCTTGATGTACAAGTCTTACAACAATAAAATATTTATTTATTTATTATTTATAAACTTAGTTTTAAATTTTTGTGATTTGCATTTAACGTAACTACTACAATTATTTGAGCGTGTATAATTTGTGCAAAGAAGTGAGGTTCATCTAAAGTGTTTGATAATTAAGTCTGTTTTTCATGCTATAATGTCATTCAACATTTATAATTTTCAGTTAAAAAATACAATGAAACTGCTCAAAATATGCTTATCTCATTCTAAATTGAAATATTTTGAAAGGAAAAAGAATTGTTAATTACTATAACCTTAACTCGAATCTAGTGATCAAACTGCAGGCAAAGTACAAACTACCATTTTGAAATTGTCACTCTGTCGTGTTGGCCTAAATAAAAACTTTATAACTATTGTTCTAAAAGCTACAACATGTCTCTATCTCTTACAGAATGTTGGCCCTCAGATGTCCGTGACTTTGACGTCGTGAGAGACTGTTCAAAACGATTTTCGCAGCTATTCTTTACACGGCCTAGTTTTGTACCAATTTTCAAGATTAACTCTAAATTATATGAAATCATTCCCCATCTTGAAATGCCTCTTAAAAACTAAAGGAGCATTAGATGCAATCGTTGAAAAGGTAGCAATACGAGACTTCAGTAGATTCATTAAACTTCATCCAAATTTAGTGCAATCAACAAAGAGTAGGCAGCTCATTAGATTGATAATTAACAAAAAAGATCAAGACAAATAATTAATAAACAGGGTTATTGTAAAAAACTCTAGATTTTA
Source organism: Matsumurasca onukii (assembly GCA_018831715.1). NCBI lineage: Eukaryota > Metazoa > Arthropoda > Insecta > Hemiptera > Cicadellidae > Matsumurasca > Matsumurasca onukii. The sequence continues at coordinate 54,172,103 of CM032060.1, forward strand.
CACAACTATGTACTAGTTTATTTAGTGCTAAAATCTTCTACAAGATCTGCCATCGTCAATTTACCATTCCAAACCTACAATTTTGTCTAATATCTCGCCTGACTTATTCAAGATTCTTTCGTCCCTAAACGGTAGAAAACCGTTAACTAAATAAGATTTTAATGTTTTGAAACTTTTGACCGTTAGTAATTTGATTTCGCTCACATAATACAGAAGGTACTTTTCGAACAAAATAAGAGACAAATATCATGAACGTCAATGCTGAGGACGGATAATGTTTATTGCAAAACAATCTTACATGTATCCAAAGTCCGTTCCAAACCTACAATTTTGTTATCTCTCGCTCTGACTTGTTCAAACTGTTTTTCTACTCAGTGGTGGGTTCCGGTTTCAGAACATAGAATATAATTTTCACGAACAATTTTGAGATGGACGCCTCATGACTTATGACTGAGACTCGTGGCGTGGTCCTGTAATCCAGCTTCATGGAGGTCAGGTTTTGAGGATGATATAGGTCTAAAAGCGGCTCAGATAGTCTCAGTGATCATCTGATGATACCCGCATCAACTCCCACCATCGTTTAGACATATCAGACCATCACCTGCGTGGTTCGGAAGTCACGTTGGTCCTTGTATTTCCATTGGTCATTGGGCTACTAATTAATGACCCATTCTAAGGAAGAGCCGGCCTTAGTTTGTAACAAGACTACACCTCATAACTCATTACTACCACTCACCACACTCATCCTTCACAACATATTTGCCTTAAAATACTCTCATGAGAGTGGTCGACATCTCAAATAGTGATTAAGTTAAATACAAACAGAGAATCTGTTAACAACTCATTCGCGGTTTTTGTGCCAGGAAAATCTAAGTGCTGAACGATAAGCTTTTTATTGCGTATAGTTAAGAAAAAATTACACATTAGTCGAACTAATTACGACCGTTCGAGTTGCAACAACAATATGCGTTTTCAGGGTACGTCTTCAAGAACACAATTTATCATCAGAATGACATATATTATTCGTATGAAAACTCTAGGGCCGTTAGATGAAATGACCAATTAGTAGTATAGGGTTTTCAGAGTAGGTCTTCAAGAACATAATTTATCATCAGAATGACATATTATACGTATTTCGTATGAAAACTCTAGGGCCGTTAGATGAAATGACCAATTAGTAGTATAGGGTTTTCAGGTAGGTCAAGATCACAATTTATATTCAGAATGACATATAGTATAAATATTTCACTCTCGTTAGAATAAATGACCAATTAGTAGGATAGGGTTTTCAGGGTAGGTCTTCAAGAACACAATTTATCACCAGAATTCAGAATGACATATAGTATACATATTTCGTATGAAAACTGTAGGGCCGTTAGAATAAATGACCAATTAGTAGGATAGGGTTTTCAGGGTAGGTCTTCAAGAACATAATTTATCATCAGAATGAAATGTATTATACGTATTTCGTATAAAAACTGTAGGGCTGTTAGAATAAATGACCAATCAGTATAGGATAAGGTTTTCAGGGTAGGGTTTCAAGATCACAATTTATCGTCAGAATGGCATTATTATACGTATTTGGTATGAAAACTGTAGGGCGTTAGAATAAATGACCAATTAGTAGTATAGGGTTTTCAGGGTAGGTCTTCAAGAACATAATTTATCATCAGAATGACATAGAGTATACATATTTCGTATGAAAACTGTAAGAATTGACCAATTAGTAGGATAGGGTTTTCAGGGTAGGTCTTCAAGAACACAATTTATCATCAGAATGACATAGAGTATACATATTTCGTATGAAAACTGTAGGCCGTTAGAATAAATGACCGATATCAGGGTAGGTCTTCAAGAACATAATTTATCATCAGAATGACATAGAGTATACATATTTCGTATGAAAACTGTAGGCCGTTAGAATAAATGACCAATTAGTAGTATAGGGTTTTCAGGGTAGGTCTTCAAGAACATAATTTATCATCAGAATGACATATAGTATACATATGTCGTATGAAAACTGTAGGGCCGTTAGAATAAATGACCAATTAGTAGGATAGGGTTTTCAGGTTAGGTCTTCAAGAAGACCACAATTTAAAACTGTAACACAATATTTTAAAACAAAATTAGCTTGACAATTTGACATGAGTAGGACAGTTTCCAGGGTAGGCTGCAGGAACTTCCAGATGCCTCGGAGATCTTCCAGAGTAGTGTAGTGCATGGTGTGATGTGTATTGTAGGCTCTCTTGTGTTCAGACCACATGTTTTGCGTGCGATATTTTATTTTCACGAAGAAAGAAGATTTAGTTGCAAGTTGCTTGTTCATTCAACAAAGAGTATCTTCAGCTCCTGACGTGTTTCTCGCGCTTCGATTTCTGCATGTTCATTTTGCTAGTTGTAGACTTTTAGATAAGGTTTAGTTTAAGCGATTTAAATCGACGAAACATGTGAATATACTGTTTGTTTGCAAAATGTGACATGTTGAATGTTTTGTTTGTCAAAACAAGTGTGATCTGTTTTTTTCTCTGTTAGATACCTGGGGTGCCTTTTAACATGTTCTTAGGTCAATTACAATTCAAATTGCCGAGCACCAGAGCTTTTCATGGGAGTTGATAAATTCAATTTTATAAACTATTCTAGCTAATTTAAAGTCCCCTGATGTACTTGAATGTCAAAACCATCTTTTTAATCACAGACAGACTGTTCATCTGGCTGGATTTCACAGGTACAAAATGTAGTAATTTCAATGATTTCTAAACCAGCGCTTGATGCATATTTTTCTTTTTTGAAGTTTCCTATATTTTTAACAGAAAAAGTTGGCAGAACAACTTGTTGTTTGTTAAAAGCAAATCAGCGTTCAGGCGTCATCAAGCTATATTGTTAATGCATTTAAAATTCTTCAATTATTAATTCTTCTTCCATTATGTTATCGCCACAGCCCATTTTTATCCCAGTAAAGTAATGTCTTGCACTACCACTTTTGTTAGTGTATTATCAACAATCAACATAAATATTAATCATGGCGTTATGAAAAAAATCAGATCACACTTGTACACTTTCAGCTGAAGCCAACCAAAGGTGGGAACTGTTTGTATATTACACTTTCAATAGCAAATCTGAACACAAGAGAGTTATATCCTGTCAGTCGTATACGCAACTGTACCTGAAACTACCCTCCCGGGTTTTAGAAAAATTTAACAAAGGTCGAAATTTTTCTCAACGGGCGTATGGTAAAAATATTAAATTTAATATTTTTGCGAACACTGACGCCAACTTTCTCCAATTTCAAAGTCAACGCATACGATTGGCAGGGTGTTTTTTATTGCATGTTTGTGTTTTGCATGTTTTTATTGTCACACTAACATTATTTCTCGAGTATAAGTAATTTCATGCGGTCGTTTATCATGTTTTCAATATATTGTTATGAGGTAATATGATCCAGCTGAACAAGTTTAAACGTTGCTTTAGTGCAGTTGTTAAAATTGTTTTGAAACGGGTGAAAACAACGTGGACATCCTAGTTGAGGAAGAAGACACCGTCGAGCTCGTCAAAGGTAACAACGTCAATTTGAACTTTTAAATGTTATTGATAGGATAGTTTTATAATGATTTAAAGTAATAGAACATCTAAAAAATATTTCAATAGCCTCGTCTGCAGTACTTGGCTATTAACAATTCAATTTATACTAAAATGTATAGTAACCTTTTAGGTACTAGAGTAGGTAAGTTAAGTAAAAATTCAATTAACCTAAACTAATGGTTAAATGACCAAATTGAAATCTTGCGTAGTTACAAAGCCTACCAATCGATACTTAAATAGATGCTATATACATACAGGGTGAGCTTTATATGTCTCAACCTTATACCTTAACCTTTGAAAAAGGAAAGATTTTTGAAACTCTTTGAGGAATGGTTTTAAGGGATTTTGAAGTTTGTTGTGACGTACTTTGCGACACCCCCCGCCCACCAAAAATCGAAGGGAGGGGAATTCGTTTAAAATGCTAAATATCACATACAACAAATTGCTTATAACACAACTCCTACAACAAATGCAACAAATTGCAAATACCCTATGGGATTATGATAGGGTTGTGATGTTTCCCTCAAAAGATTTTCGAGAAAAATTTGCCGTTTAAAATGAGTTGTATGTGACTTGTGGAATTTTAAAGCTGATTTCTTGCAATCTTTAAACAAGTATTACATAAAAACGAGTAGAGATAAAATTTTCTTTGCGTCGTTGAATTTGTATTAAAATTTCTTTTCTTTTGCATGAAATGCCACAAAAGGGGGGGTTGCAATTTAAAAACTTTGGGGGCCTCCTTCCCCGGTTTTGGGTGGGGTGGGTGACGCAAGTACGTCAAAACAAACTTCATAATACTATGAAAACATTCCCCAAAGGGGTTAAAAAGTTTTCCTTTTTCAAAAGTTATGGTGGGGACGAGACATATAAAACTCACCCTGTATAATCAATTGAAGCGACAGAACATTTAAAAAGTGTCAATAGCCTCGTCTGTAGTACTTGGCTATTAATAATTCAATTTATACTATATTGTATAGTGAATCCTTTTAGATACTAGAAGTAGGTAAGTTAGGACAAAATTGTTCAATTAACCTTAATGTAAAGGTTAAATGAACACATTTAAATATTGCGTATTAAAATCTTGTGTTGTTACAAAGCCTACCTATCTATACTTAAATAGACGCTATACATATATTCAATTATTCAAGTCGGCGTATGTAAAATTCTAATCATGACATTTTTAGTATTTTCTACGAATGTGTAAGAGTTTACAATGAAGGCTGTTGTGCTTCTTGAATGTGTATTTCGTTGAGTTGCGCATGTGACCCTTTTAATGTATCAAAGTTAAACATAATGTATGAAAACTTACTCAAATTCTATCCAAATTTAGATTGTTGACAAAGTTGATTGGTAAATAGTGCCGGTAAACGCGTTAGATCCCGTGCAATTTATTGCAGAGGGCATCCAGGACAGATCGGCACTATGACACCCAGGTGTGAGTGATTGTGTCAACCTGCTCTTGATGTAATGCGGTATGAGAGGTGTTTACTTGTCTTCTCATAGCGGTCCCAACCCCGCAGTCGACTTCAAACCTAGGGGTATCTTATAGTAAAGAGTAGAATTAGTACTCTGTAATAATTATTAATTTTATTTATTTATTTTATTTTATGAAAAACATGCATTATACACTGTTGATAAATTTATGCACCAACAAAGTTAAGTTTTTATTGCACCAAAATTAGAACTAAATTAGTTTGGTTTGTATTATATTAGAACAATACTATATTCGTAAGACGACGCATATGGTCATAAAATTTTGTTACTACCACACTTTTTTTTGGCTTATCACACTTTACTTAAACCCAATTTTATTTCTACACAATTATTTATTTTATTGTACTTGACAAATAAAAACATAGCCGACACGCAGCCACAAGCGCTACGGTGAATCTTAGCGAATTTCCAATAAAACAGAAACAGTTTTCATTTATCTAATTTATATTAGACGAAGTTCTTTTATACATAATAAGTAATTTTTTACAATTTCTATTCAGTTATTGGCCTTTTTTAGTCTATGGTTTTGCATAGTTAACAAACAACATCTGTTAATAGCAGTATTTATTTTGAAATAAGAAAGCTGTTTACTTTCTGTATCCAAGGAAACTAGGCTAGTAAATTATATAACAGCTTAATTTATGTCCAGTGCTCCGAATGTCAAAGTGACGAAATTAGGATTAAATAATGAAACAAAAATAACATTAAAACGATAGGTTCTAGAGCAACAAGAGTGGATTTTAGACAGAGTAAAACTATACTATAATTATAGGGTGAATGTTGTATTTGTTTATGGTATTGCTACAATTTTATAAGTAAAACAAAACTTTGCATCGCCACCATTTTGAAACGGATGATACGACCAAGCTGGTTAACAAACTTAACCTAGATATATGTAAAAGAAACGGTTGTTCCAATTTGTGTGAAAATCGGACCAAAAATATGACCTGTAGAATGGTATATACGTATATAAAGTTTTACCATTTGACTCAGGAGGTGTTGGAAAGCAAAAACTACAAACCGCACCATTCTACGACGTTTCGTTCTATTTGATGAGAGAGATAAATAGCTTTATTTTCAAAGAAAATTCGCTAAAAATAACCATGTCCAAATCATTAAACGCAGAAAACCCAAATTAGACAATTCACTGATTTTGAAATAAACTAAACCAGTTTTGACGTCTTTTTCTAGTCAGTTGGATGTACTTACCGGCACCACTTCCATGACGTCGTCACTGTCACCACTCCTCAGCCACTACTGCCACTGGGCCCGACACTGCCACTGGCCGGTGAAAGGGCTCCAGGGATGCTCTCCTAGAGTTGACCTTGCGAAATACTCCCTGATCTATATTTGCTGTTAATATCAACTTTCACTACACGCCGCATCTACTGTTGATGTGACGCCATCGGCCATACTTCTTTGTCACAGTGCTTCCTGTTTGTGCCGACCTTATGTTAATGTTGTGTTGCGATATGATTGCAATAAGTTGAATTTCGTGATAGTGGTCGGTGTTTGACGAAATTTATCATCACCAATGAACCCTCGGTTGAAAGGATGTTGTAAGTTTTTATTTGCACAACTTTTTAGATATAAAAATTGTCTTAAAATATTTGTATGGGCTCAATATTGGGATGATAAAGGGAATCACTCATGTGTGAGAATAAGAAATTGGAAATCATTTTATTGGTGCATAAATTAACAAAATACAATTGCTTTCGCCAAGTCACAAATTATCACAAAATGGAATTATCACGATTAGGCTATCGTTCTTAACAATATATATATTATATATGCAGTGTGTGATTTAGACGACACATTTTCCAGCATGCTGGGCCACAGGATCGAGGTTCAGTGTGGTTTTAACTAAATTTTGACACCCAGCGTTTGATTGCTGCCACAGGGACATGTGTGGACGACACCCAGCTTTATGCGTTGTAGGCCACAGTTTTTGATCGACAGTGTGTGGACGACACAGCATGCTCATTTTCAGGATCGACAGGTGTGTGGGACACCCAGCATGCTGGGCCACAGAGATCGACATTGTGTTACGACGTTTCCAGAATGATGCTGCGGCTCCAAAAAATACAGGATCTTTGACAGTTTAAATGTGTGGACGACACCCAGCATGCGTACGGGCCACAGGATCGACAGTGTGTGGACGACACCCAGCAACGTTTGCTACGTTCCTTACAGGATGCCCAGTGTGGACGACACCCAGCATGCTGGGCCACAGGATCGACAGTGTGTGGACGACACCCAGCATGCTGGGCCACAGGATCGACAGTGTGTGGACGACACCCAGCATGCTTTTTGGGCCACAGGTTCATCGACAGTGTGTTTTCTGGACGACACCCAGCTTTTTAATGCTAGGCCACAGGATCGATAGTGTGTGGACGACACCCAGCATGCTGGGCCACAGGATCGACAGTGTGTGGACGACACCCAGCATGCTGGGCCACAGGATCGACAGTGTGTGGACGACACCCAGCATGCTGGGCGTGCAGCTAAGCACGCAGCTATGCTAGGTGGTAGACTGGGCTAGGCACTTTGCTCGACCGTGTGTGGAATAATCAATACTCCGCTAAGTCACACACTTATAAGTCATGCTACACTTTTAAACAACTTTATTTATAAAACTACAAGTCGTACATAAACGATAATTACATAGGGTTAAAGTAAAAATCAAAAGGTTTTGTTTATGTTCATCTGAGCTCAACGTGAGCACCACCATTTGGCCTTCACAGGTCCAATCTAAAGTTGATCTCCTCCCAGACTTTGCGTAGAATGTTAGGAGTAACGGTTTGACAAGCAGCTGTGATCCGTTGCTTTAAATGGTGGATATCTCTAATCTTTTCACTGTAAACGGTGGTTTTTATAAAGCCCCAAAAGGAGAAATCTAAAGGGGTTAGGTCTGGTGAGCGTGGTGGTCAAGACTTCCAACCACCGCGTCCTATCCAACTTTGGGAAATTTTTCATTCAAAACATCCCGAACAATGTTTGCAGTGTGGGGGTGCTCCGTCTTGTTGAAAAATAAAATTTTCATTTTCGATTTGTGGAATAGCGTATAGTTCTAACATGTCTAGATAGGAATTGCTGTTAATGATATTTTCAGCGAAGAAAAAAAGGACCAATGACACGTTTACAGGTAAGAGCACACCAAACATTGGTCTTTGGAGAATTGCGCTCATGTTCAACAAACGCATGAGGATTTTCATTCCCCCAGATACGAACGTTATGGCGATGCACAAGTCCAGAAAGAAGCTTCATCACTAAAATCATTTGTTTGAGAAAATTTGGATCCACGTCGATTTGATTTAAAATGTCAACAGCAAAATCATATCTTTTTAAATGGTCATTTGGTTTCAAAGCATGCAATAACTGGATTTTATAAGCAGTAAGTTTTAGTATTTTCTTCAAAACCTTGTGCACTGTGACGATTTTTGAAGGTTTAATTCACGACCACATTTCCGTACGGACTTTTGTGGACTTTGTTCAAAACTATCTCGAATGTTCTCAACAATTTGGTTTTCTGTTGAGGGCCTACCTGTTCGAGTTTTGTCTAATACGCTACCCGTGACATTAAACTTTTTATACCATATGTAAATGTTGCATCTGTGAGGAGGATTTTCATTGTAAATACGCCTAAATTCCCGTTGGACTGTAATAACTGATTTAAATTCTGCAAACCTCAAAACACACTGAACTTTTCTTTGAAAGTTTACCATTGTGACTGATTTGTTATAAACGTAAACACCACATGATAAAAATGACAACAATGGGTTACTTAGTAGCAAAAAAACTACATTAACAGCTGTTTAATTTGACATCTGTTTTCAAAGATCATAAATAGAGTAGCTGCTATCAGTTAGAAGTGTAACATGACTTTGTGGACACAGTGTACTTCTCCTTGCTGTGCGCAACTTGGAAGGAGTGGGGTTGCTCACTGCAGACCCCTTTTTATTGAGCTGAAAATTCCCACTGTAATTAATCCTTATACTTTTCACGTTCTGTTGTACACTAGAACAAATCTAAATCTTTTTACTTTGAGGCAAGAAATTCGTCAATATGACACCCGGGGTAGAGGTCGAATGGATATAATTTTCCATGGATTAACCTTGACAGGAAATTCGTTTAAGTTAAATTGTATTAATTTTTTTAATAACCTACCTTAGGATGCAAGGAATATTAATTTTAAACATTTTAAAACCAAAGTGTATGATTGGCTATCACGCAGTCTTTTTTTATCAAATTAAAGAGTTAGAGAGAATGTTACTCATTACTTTTAAGGCGTTTATAGTGTTAGTACTTTGACGTAAAAGGTAAAAACGTAAAGTTTGTCTTGTTTAACGAGGTGAAGTTAGGACTACAAAGTCATCTCTACCACTCAACCTCGACCTTTACCTAGCGTTACCGTATTAGTCACTTACAAATAGTAAGTGGTGACTGCGGGGATCGAACCCGCGCCACCGGAGTGATGAGCTCCGGAGTCGTGTGCGATACCAATCCGACACGGATCCGCTTTTTCGTATCCTATTTCCGTAACAGATCAATGGAATAAACTATTCTCATTCTCTTATTCTCATGGGTTCTTGCTTGGTTGACTAATCCTCTTAACAAGTACTAAAAGATTGAATGTCGACTGAGATAAAAAGTACAGTACCAACGACTTAGCACAAGAACGATAATGCTCTTGGCCCTTATGCAGCAAAACTTAGAACTCAATATAAAGAAGGATTTAGATCAAACTAAATAAAAATATTATCAAAATTATACGTTTTCCTCTGGAAGTAAAAATGTGAAAAGGTAAAGTAAAGTTTGTCTTGTTTAACGAGGCGAAGTTAGGACTATAAAGTCCTCTCTACCACTCAACCTAGACCTTTACCTAGCGTCATCGTATTAGTCACATTACAAATGTAAGTGGTGACTGCGGGGATCGAACCCGCGCCACCGGAGTGATGAGCTCCGGAGTCGCGTGTGATACCAATCCGCCACGGATCCGCTCCATCAGGTCATTAAATCAAACCTTTATTTCCCTAGGAAATCGTCAAGACATGCTTCCTGATTTACAGAACAAACTCGATTAAAAAATAGTCAAAGTGATTTGAGGGGAATTTGTACTTTTAGACCTAATATTTTTATACAGTTTATTTCGCTCTACTCCATACCCTTTGGACCGCCCGGTGATTTAGCCTCTTTTAAATTAACATCCCGTCTCAGTCTAGCTGACTCTTAACCCAACATTGACCTGTTACAAAAACCAAACACACACCTTACCAGTCCACAACGACTAACTATGCCAAATTATTATATCTACTCCACACACAAAGCCCCAGTAGCGGAAATACGTTGATGACATACAGCATCGAAATCACGAAGTCGGCTCATTGATATTCATGTTAGAAACTGCAAATCATGGATCTTAAGAGGGATCAAGTTTACTATACCATCAATATCTGATAGACTTCCTGGTGGTACCTCAACTGACATGTCTGCGTGACCGCGAGCAGAGCAGTTCCTTCATTGATGAGTCACAACTATGAAGAGTCAGGTCACGTGATTGTGTAAGTGTGTGATATCAGCTGATTTTCGTCGGGCTTAAAATAAAATACACTATTGACAGCAGAGTAGGCCTAAGCTAGGTAAAGGTTTGTGGTTGATTTGAAGGGTCATCGAAAAAGATGTACGGGATTTGAAAGTGAAATAAATTTTTTATGTAATTCAAACGGTTTTAATGTGAGCTCCCCCCGTTGCACGACAGACATCTAGCCGATAGTCTACCTCCCGACAGGTGTTTTGGAGCATTTCAGGAGTCACGGTTGAAATGGCTACGTTGATTCTTCTTCTTATCTGTTCCCTCAAGTTGAAGAAATTGAAAGGGGAAAAGGCATTAATGTGATTTTTCAGCAGGATGGAGCTCCATGTCACTACAGTCTAATCGTCCAAGAAGCTCTCAACAACAGATTTCCTGAAGAAGGCATGGTCCTGTTTTGTGGCCACCCAGGAGTCCTGATTTGACGCCTCTAGATTTCTTCTTTTGGGGTAACATTTAAAACTTAGTTTATGCTGAGAAAATACGTGATCTACAGCACCTGTAAAGAAGAATCAACGTAGCCATTTCAACGGTGACTCCTGAAATGCTCCAAAACACCTGGTGGGAGGTTGACTATCGGCTATAGATGTCTGTTGTGCAACGGGGGGGGGAGCTCACATTGAAACTTTTTAAATTACATAAAAAACTTCAGATGTTCTGTGTCTTTTGATGTAAAATTCAACATTCTACCAATTACATTAAAATTTTTATTTCAATTTTAAATCCCATACACCTTTTTCGATGACCCTGTACAATAAATAACCGAATCTTTGTTGTTTTAGCATGGTATAATTTCTAAGGTTAAAATATTATTTTAGTAGTTTTTTTGTGAACTAAAAGTACACGACGTTTCAGGATCTGGACTCTCCTCCGTCTTCAGCCAAATAACATTGTGTTCTTTTTAGCTTGAAAACACTACATGTACATACACTTTGATTCTTTGATTTTGAGACACCGACCACTCCTAGAGGATATTTTAATGTGAAGATGGGATGAAGGGTGAGTGTGATGAGTGTTTTTGATGGTTGATGAGGTGTAGTCTTGTTACAAACTTGGGCCAACTGTTCCCCAGATTGGGTAATTAATTAGTAGCCCAACGACCAATGGAGTAATGGACCAACGGCTTAGCCTGACTACCGAAACGAAATTAAAAAAAAAAAATGGAAAAATCAAGCACGTCTACGGCCAGTGACAGCTGCACATTGACTGACTGCTAGGTCAGCCACCAGACAGGCTAAAGGCTGGCTTGAAGCAGCGGACGACCAATCAAAGCCATAGCAACTGTAGTAGAAAACACTGAAATGCCTATTTATGCACAGCTAATGGAAGGGAAATTCTTTTTTGGTGTTGTTTGGTAGCGAGGTGACTGGTCAGCTTGCGCTGATTACATTTGGGCTAGCTCAATTCCTAATGTTTTGTGTTATGTTTTAAAGTACATTTCACCTGAAGACGGGGTTTGATCCCAGATCTCGAAACGTGGTGTAATTTTTGGCAATTTTATGTGTTGCTAAAGGAATAAGAGCAATATTCTGAGTAAAAATGATTCTCCTCAAGCAACCTACTTAAGCAATCAAAAATGATTCACCTCAATTGTTCAAGATTTTCTCTTGAAAAATTTATCTCCAGCGTTGGCCTAAGTTGGTTTTATCTCAGGCGATACTCGTACGAATGGAGGGGGTAATTTGAAGCATTTGGTGACACAAGACTCGAGGAGTTTAATGTGTGAAAGTATAACAAATAACAATGTTACCAACCAAACAAACACAGGAGACATCCCGTCAGAGTACTAGAATAGGATAAGACTCGGACGTCAAAGGAAACCATTGACCTTTCCGTGGATAAACATGTTTATCAAGATTCAATCTTGTCTAGTTCCAATCCAATGCTTGGATTTCATGTCGAGAGAGAATGTCGTCGTGGTAAATTAGTTGTCAAAACATTATTTTAGAACTGTTTTGTTATATCACTAACAATCAATCTCTTTAATACATATTAACGCTTTTAAGACCACCTAGCATTCGTTCTGGTGCCCTTGGAAACTATGAGCTAATATGTCGTATCATAGCTGGAGAGCGTGGCACTTCTAGGTCGCACTTGATATAGTATACAGCACATCATGAATACAGCGAGCAGTTGGCAGTACTGTTAGTGTTGCGTAACGACACTCACGATCCTGGTGGAGAGTATAATAACTTCATTGACGTTTGTCGTGCGCTAAGAGCCGGGAGTCTAGAGCGTAAGCCTATTGTGCTACTGTGTTAGTGAATGTGGCGATTGGCTAATCAAATTATCAAAACATATGATCTTTAATTACCAGCAACTGTAAAACTGTATATTTCACCACTAGGTCCTAAAGTGAAGCTTTTTGTTATGAGCTTAAACGTCTGAGGTCACCCACCCAGGAACAACCACAGGAGAAAACAACATGCACCACTTCGGTGAGTGGCTCTACGCGAGACACCTTCGCAGCGCATTCTGTGTGTGGGCTGCCGAACTAAGTTGATTTCTCTACCTCAGCCATTCCGCATCTATGCAAGTGGTTCGGAAGTCACGTTAAGCCGTTGGTACATGCTATTAATCGTTGGGCTATTAATCAATTCTAGGGAACAGTCAGTTCCAGTTTGTAACAAGACATAAAACACTCATCACACTCACGGTCAACCCATATTCACCCTAAAATACCCTCTAAGAATGGTCGGTGTGTCAAAGCAAAGTATCTACCTACCATAACATTATTTTTACGTCTAGCTATTCTGTAGTGAACATCACATTATTGCAATTTCTCAAAATATGTTTACGTAGTCTAGTCTGTAGACCTGTTTCTGATGTATAAATCCTACATTGTAGGTATCGGTACAATCTCCCTATGCAACCGACAGGGAGCGTTCTCCTCTCACACAATCACATATTCGGAAACAATATCTAGGCTAATATCATTCCCAATGCTAACACATAGTGTCGCCCTTCTTTTAACTTAAGAGGATTAGTCAACCAAGCAAGAACACAGTCATGTTTACCACTGAAATAGCGGAGTATTGGTTAGGTATTTCTCTCTCACATTTTTCGGTGGACGAGGGATAGGTGGACATCCAAGTTTATCTTCTGTTTGAAAAACATCGGCTCTAGTAGGATTGTCTTCTCTGGCTCAGTTCTTTAAAGAGTCACGCGTGCCGCCGACCTTGCCAGTCAAGAGAAATGGAGTAGTGATATTCCAACTTTGCTCCGCTCAATGAAAAAGTTGCAAAACATGGTTTCGTAGTCCCCTGTTTTAAACGCTGTTTATGAACGTACAAATGCGAGTTTATATGATAGGGTAGGAGTGGTTCTATGTTCCTTATACACGAAAAATGAAAAAGAAACCTGATTGTGGCAACGTTATAATACACTTTTAAAACGACTAATTTTTGGTCAAGTTTAACGTTTTTTGTGTTAACTTCGGTGAGAGGTTTTAAAAAACCCAGGTTACACTAACCTAGAGATAATCTTTGAGTACATGGACAACTACTTTTCAAATCCCTACACCAAAAAGTCTCAACCTGAACGGGACTACTAGAGCATGTTTTGAACAACTCTTTCTGGGATAATCAATCCTCTGAATACAATTTTACGCCGTAGAATCGAACTGCATACCGAACAACTGTAGGACATCGACAACAAAAGTGATGAAGGAACGTTTGTATTAATTTTCTCTCCCGAAATCCAAATGAAAATCAGTAGATAATGTTGTATTGCAAAACTATCTTAGACATGTTGAATAGTTGGAAAAGAGTGCTACTGTGGTGTTCGTGGTTTCAAGCTTATAGAAGAGTACCTTGAGCTACAAGAGATGATCACGACGCCTAACATGACTTTGACTGGGACTCGTGGCGTGGTCCTGTAATCCAGCTTAATGGAGGTCAGGTTTGAGGATGATATAGTTCTAAAGCGGTTCCAGATAGTCTCAGTGATCATCTGATGATAACCGCATCAACTCTCACCATCGTTTAGACATATCAGACCTTTACCTGCGTGGTTTGGAAGTCACGTTAAGCCGTTGGCCCTTGTATTTCTATTGGTCATTGGGCTATTAATTAGTGACCCATTCTAAGGAAGAGTCGGCCTTAGCTTGTAACAAGACTTCACCTCATAACTCATTACTACCACTCATCACACTCATCCTTCACCACATATTTGCCTTAAAGTTCCTTCATGAGAGTGGTCGGCATCTCAAATCGTGATTTAGTGATATAATCGCAGTCTCTCTTATTGCGCGTAAGCCCGAGCAAAGATGCTCTCCTCACCGCACATGCGCATGTGTCCTCATGAATGTCGTGTCTCACGGGCCATAAACAGCTGAGAATCAGACAATTTCACAGCTCAGTGACCAATTGCGTTGATGGAACACTTCTACCTCTGGATAGAACATAGAATACTAACAGCTTTAAAGTGATGCATTTTGCACTAAGTAAAACATATGCGTTCTAAAGCACATTATTATCTTTTTTGTTTAAAAAAGCAAAGTTTGTCTAGTTTACTTCGAAATCAAACCTAAATCGAGTGCCAGAACGCTTGACGACAAAGATTAAGTGCCAAAACTTCAGGGTGAGATATCTTGACGCATTTCTGCGTCAAGACGATCACCTGAAATCACACAAGTCCTTGACGGTCTGGTTTATGAAGCAGGAGTGACGTCAAGAATGAAGTGTTTGTTTACAATCAGCTTGTGATCTCTCATGCTGACGTCAGGTGAGGGGTAGGTAGGGAGAAGGGGTTGAGTGGGATATTTCAATCTTGAAACTTCTTTTGTCACTCTAAAGCCAAACCTATTATCTGTGCACTAAGAGTTTTATACCTTTGATAGTTCTTTCAAGATTTTTCAAGGGAATCTTTCGAATCTTAATCTACGGTAGAGAAATACGGTGACGTACATTATTTTGGAAGGGTTAGTGATACCCCCTGATAACTAATTGATTTCCACGTACCAACCTCATATAATTCCAAAAGGGACACAAGTCTGTTCCGGAACGCATTTGAAAAGTTCTATTAGTTCAAATTATATAAAAACGAGGCGTATGGTGTGCAAAACCTCTTCATTGCAAAATAGAAGCGCACTCATGCTCTGAGGGAAAATTAATTCAGTTGGTCAAGTTGTTAACAATCTAGTTGGTACTTAACTCTTAGGCCTTCTCGGTCGGTATCATGACTATATTCTTATTCTTCCGGTTCACACCGCGTCACAACATCGTAATAACTAGCTTGGGATATATTCGGTCTCACTGTGGGGTCACTTATTGGCTGAAACTGAGCTACTTGCTGCCGCTATCCTATTGGGGGCAGAACTGCCAACCTATGTTTATGTTTAAAACATATAGTACAAGTAGTGTATACAGGGTGAGTTTTAAGTCCCCCCACCTTCACTTTTTAAAAACCCTTTGGCGTCAGTTTTTATAGGATCTTGCTCCCACCCAAAAACCGGGGTAAGCCCTTAATATAAAAAACCCCTTGGCGCCTTAAAGGGTATTTTAACCTATTTAACCAACCAAACCTCTTTTTTAGAAATTCAACTACGCGTCAAAAAAAAGGTTGCATTTCAACTCGTTTTTTTGTTATACACATACATCCGGTTTAAAATGCTACATTTTACATACAGTTTTTTTAATGAAAACTCGTTCCTCACTTTTCGCGATGGGATTATGTTATAGGGTTGTAATTTTGCCGTCAGATAATTTTCAACAAAGATTTGTCATTCAAAATAAATTGTATGTGAAATGTGGAATTTTAAACCAGATTTCTTGTAATACTAAAATGGGTATAACAAAGAAAATGAGTTGAAAAACAAAAGTTGTTTTACGTCGTTGAATTTGTGTTGAAATTTCCTTTCTTTTGAGATGCCACAAGGGGGGGTTGTATGTTAAAATGTTGGGGGCCCTGTCCTCTGTTTTGAGTGGGGCTGGATAACGCAAAGTACGTCAAAACAAACTTTAGGATCCTAAAAAAATAAAACATTCTCCAAATGGGGTTTCAAAATATTTCCTTTTTTAAAGTTTTCAGAGGGACATTTAAAACTCACCCCGTATAGCTTTCCTTAAGGAACGTAGCTAAGCTGTATACGCCATAGCAATAAAAGTAAAACGAGAATCAGCTCAACCAGCTGATAAAAGCTTTTATGTTTGTTTATTGTTTTTAAGCGTAAGAATAACTGTTGAACCAGGTTAAAAGAACAGATCCCTGATTCCCTCGGTACAGTTCCAGTTCCAGCTCAGTGGGGAGGATGGGTCCGGGGGGGTCCAAGGGGGGTCTGGGGGGCTCCTGGTGTCAGTCGCTATCGAGCTGTGAGGGGGCGGCGTGCAGACCCAGCGAGCCCCCAACTCTCGACCCCTACCTGCCGTGAGTATTCACTAACCAACATATGTAATTGTTACATTTCCATGCTCTAATTCGTAGGGGTAAAATTGTAAATATGGGCCCAAATTGTTGGAAATTCGGTTCTGGACTGTATGGGGTACGTGGTTTGTACATTGTGGTTAAGGTTTGGAAAACGCTCATCTGCCTAAAGAGAGAAAGAAAGCTTCGTTTAGTCTTAGAGATTAAATAACATAAAAAAATGACAAAAACAAATTTAAAAATATGTTTAGATAATTATCATGCAAATAAAAATGAATAAATACACTAAATTGTAAAAAATAATAAGTAAAGGCTAAAGATAATAGTTATAAATAAATAACTATCAAGTTATTGGTGGTCTCGTGGCTACGACACTAAACTCCGGAGTGGGTTCAAATCCCTTTCATAATCACCCGGCAAGTGAAAGACCCGGGTTCGAGTCCCAGTTCCGTCCACACATTTAGACTTAAATTTTTTTAGTAACAAATAAAACGATTACTATTCATTGTGACGACTGATTGCTCATACATTATTATACAAACATTTGAAATCAGAAGTTTAGACACAGCAAAAAGCTGCTTCTTCCGGTCTTTTTAGTTCAAGTATTTATAATAAAGATGTCAGGCTCTTTAAATTTCGGTATTTTAATGTACTTGTAGAACGAGTTATAGTACACACCGACCGTGCAAGGAAGCCGAGGGATATACACTTTACTTAGGGATATATGATACAATATCACTAAATCACTTTAAACCACTATTTGAGATGCCGACCACTCTCATGAGGGCATTTTAAGGCAAATATGTGGTGAAGGATGATTGTGATGAGTGGTAGTAATGAGTTATGAGGTGTAGTCTTGTTACAAACTAAGGTCGACTCTTCATTAGAATGAGTCATTAATTAATAGCGCAATGACCAATGGAAATACAAGGGCCAACGGCTTAACGTGACTTCCGAACCACGCAGGTGATGGTCTGATTTGTCTAAACGATGGTGGGAGTTGATGCGGGTATCATCAGATGATCACTGAGACTAACTGAGCCGCTGTAGTCCTATATCATCCTCAAAACCTGACCTCCATGAAGCTGGATTACAGGACCACGTCACGAGTCCCAGTCAACATTACTAAGGGATATACGATACAATATCAATGTTTTGAAGGAAAAAGAGCGTCGAGGGAAGTAACTTGAGAGCTACTTGAGGTGAAATACAAGTCAGAGGTCGAATTCTGAGGGGAAAATGATTTCTATTTAACGAGTAACCAATGCGTCTAATGTGTTTAGTCCATATAGAAGCTGGAAGCTGAGGTAAAATAGTGATTGCCATCAGTAATTAAATACCGAGGCCGAAACCCGAAGAAGAAACAATTATTTGTTGCAACTTTAATCTAATTCCGGTTCACACTGCGTCAAAACATTATAATAATTAGCTTGAGATATTTCGGTCTCGCTGTGGAGTACCATCTTCAGCCACTGATTGGTCACAGGGCTGCTAACCGTCCGTTTGAGCAGGGATGCCAACTGTCAATATTCTCATTGGCTGTGGCACTATCGAAAAGACTCCTTCAGGACTGTTAGACAGTTTCAGGAAAGTCTGATGGTATCTTTTTGTTGAAGCTATTGTAGTTTTTAACTGTTTCAATGGTTTTTCGGGAAATTACGAGCGATTTTGGCCAATTCTTTGGCTTTGTCAAATTCTACTGCACGTTTCGAGTTTCGTGTTGTAATTACGGTCTGCCATGGGCAAATTTTCAACCTCCTCGTGTTTTGTGTGTCTGAAGTGTTCCTGAGCTCTCGTTGATATTAATCTTTTAGTCTTTCCAATATACACCGAACCGCAAATGCGAGGAATTTCGTAGACCCCCGACAGGTATCAAACAGTTCTACAAATTACCACTTACAACTTTATCCTTAATCTTTTAAGTGTTCTAACGCTCATCCTTATACGCGTCACGTGCTCTAGGGGTAGTTAGGGGTTTACATTTGTCTGCGTACAGCGATTGATTCCAGCACACAAAGAGTCAGTTGAAGAGATGATTATGAATTGATATCTCAGCTCGTTATGGGGAAGCCGGCCGGCGCCTCCTTCTCCTCCACCCCATCACAACAACCCCTGTGTGGCCCCCCCATCTCCCCTCCTGCAACACAACATTTACCCCTGCCTTAATTGTGTTGTGCGTTATTAACAACAAACACCTTGGCTCAACTTTATCAACCATACGAATATTGCACGCCTTTGATAGGGGGCTCAATAATATTTAGGGCTTGCTAGGATTTAAGCCTGATTTTAGTTTACAAAGATATATTGACCGAGTATGCCCGAAGCCTCCCGCATAAAGCCGTTCGCCGATGATGTCCGAAGGTCCCTCCACGTTCCTGAATGCCTTTTTGTTTTATATGACTCATCAACTATAAGAACGTTTAATTCAGCTGAAGGATTAGTTCATTGATAAAACCACGAGGTAGTTGCGCAAGACAATTATACATTTGACTGAATTCAATTAGACCATTTATGTTTATTTTGTTAACATACTACATGATAGCTCCAGTATGAACTTTATGGTTCAGCTTTCATTAGACTTCTACGCTTGGAATCAAGAATACAGTACAGTAGACTTCCTCGTTCGGCCTCAGCACTTGGCTACATATACAGGGTTTGTCAAATGTATATTCGTTTAAGCGAATTATTTTGGAAATAATTTCAAAATTTAAGGTTTTGACCGTGTTAACTTACTTAAAATAGGCCTAAAGCTAAACTACGGTAAATAAATGTTTCATTGCATATTGCACATTTACAATAAATGTATCGCAATCGTCAAATGTTTAAGTATCTAAAATCTTCCTTGCATTCTTACATCTAAGTCCCATTCAAACATACAGTTTTACACTCACACTCTCCCATGCATTCGAATGTAGCCACTCTAGTCCCTATTGTAATGTTTTTCACGGGTACGAATAATAAGGCGTCAGTCTTTGTTTACTCACTATTTATTTACACAATCTAGTTGTAATTACACTAATATTAAACGCAATTAATAATTCACTTAATGGCTACAAACTATTACACAATGTACAGTTCCTTATTCCACTATTTGCACTTCACTCAGTCTATTCACACTCCGGCGCGAAGTCCGTTCACTCACGTGTTCTCGTAGCACTCTTCAGTCGGGAATCCAACGGTGGGTGTCGATGCCTCGAAGATCACTCGCAGCCGACGTTTGCAGCAGGCACAATGAAGATCACTGACACCGAGAATTTACACTGTCACTATTCACGCACAAGGGTTGTGACCCTGTATGTTCACACAGCACTTACATTCACTAGGTGCGCGGACCTTCTTACACAGTCTTACACTGGACTATTCGTTCACAAGGGGAACGCGGCCCCGATCGTTCACATTCATTCACTGCCCGGAACTGACTACTCGAGCTCCTGAGGAGGGCTATATATGAGCCGGTGGAATTTGCTAGAAGGTTTAAAGTAGGGCTCTTTCCAGATGTTTCGAGAGAGGTCTAGTAAACAAGTCGCTCGAAATTAGGTCAACGCCCGCGGTGAATAGGCACAGGCACCGAGGGTGGCGGCCGCTTCCAGGAAGGCCTCCAATACGCTCGTGAATCGATGCGCCGTCCAAGCGGTCCCCGCGAGACCCTATGTCCGCTACATTACCCCTCCTTAAGCCTGTTCTGTCCCAGAACAGGAAGATCTACTGGTTTTTCTTTTTGTTTGAGGTCCTGGCTTATCGGATGCAGCAACGTCATCCTGTCTCTTGAAGCCCCAGGGGTCGAAAATGCACACTAGAACCTCTATTGCCGTGTTCTTGAATACGTCTTCGATCATGCTCCTCACTCTCGACCACTCAAGTCCGTCGAGCCCACATGACAGCTTTGGTATGGCAAGTTTCCGGATCCCCAATCGAATCAAGGTCTGGCGCAGGTCAATCAAACTCCTTTTAACCGACTCATATGTTGGCTTCCCATGAGACCATTGCTTCGTCACCAGGTAGAACAGGTGTTGATGGCCATGTCTCAAATGCAACGTCTTTCCTACAGCCGGGTCCTGGCACCTCAGTTCTTCCACACGCCCGAACTTGCTCCTAAATACCCGGGCGATTCCTCTTGACATGTTTAAATCCTGGGCAACACAATGCGCGAGCGCATACCCTGTGGAACTTCGAAGAGATCTCTGTAGACGATCCTGCTTACTCCACGATGACGACTGTTCCTTGAACGTTCCTCGTCCTTGTTGATTGACGTTTCTCCCGGCATACGATATCTGACCTCCTGTTCCCTCTGAAGCTTATTCTCTGCTTTGAAAGGCGCCAGCCGATTGATGTGGACAACCCGAGGTTTCCCATGCGTTGGCTTCCTAATTCTGTAGATCAAATCGTTGATCCGGGTGACAACTTCATACGGACCGTCCTTAGTTTCCTGAAGGTTCGGAGAGTAGCTTTGGCGGTTCCTGGGATTGTTCAACCATACCAGGTCTCCAGCGTTGTAAACCCCTTTTTTCGCTCTGACGTCGTAGTATTCCGTCATCCGTTCACTGGGTTGCAGGCTGGGTCTGACTCGCTTGTAGACATCATTTGCCCGTTTCTTAACATGTGGCACATGATAATCTCCGGCCAAATCCTCATCTGGCTTACTACCAATCTGCATTTCACACTTCAAAATGGCGTCTTCCTTTCCGTTCCTACGCAGTGTCTTGTCTCGCCATTGGTCATCCTCAATTGTGATTCTTCGCAAACACGCGACTCTTCGTGGCTCCTCCTTCGACGGTTGATTTCGTGGTACAGGGTCCACGGGTAAACTCCTTCTTCTTGGTTGCCTCAGTTTACTACAGTTACAGCAGCGCAACTCCGTCTCCAAACCGATTAACGCATCGACAACCTTTTGAACCAGATCATCCAGGGTCCATTGCTGTCCTGCTCTCTCTGCATTGGCGTATTTTACTCTTGCCTGGCACCGTATTGACTCTTTGACAGCCTCGAACTCTAGAGCTTGGGTAAGCGCCTCGCTCAATGTTTTAGGACGGGACAGTTTAACTGCTTGCTGGGTCTCAGGTTCCCGTATACCGTCGATGAACCAGTCCTTGGACAACCGCTCATAGACCTCTTCCGGCAAGGCGGGGTAGGCGCTTCGTACAAGTCGGACAATATCCGCCTCAAACTCCTGCAGGGATTCATTTGGCTGCTGGCATCGGTCCCTCAACTGCGAGCGATACACCTGTTCCAAGTGCCGATGTCCGAACCGCATCTCCAGTCTCCTGATAAGCTCGTCATAGTTCAGGCGGTCCACAACTGGGATCGAATGAAGGACGCCTAAAGCATCGCCTCGTAGCGAAAGGCTCAACACAGACGCCTTAGCCGCAGCCGTCCACTGGTGTACTCGTGCCGCTGTTTCGAATAGAGTAAAATACTCCTCCCAGGGTGTCTTGCCGTCAAAGGCGGCAGACTCGTGTGCCCAGGAATTGGAGGCGTACACTTTACAGGCTCGGTGATCTCTGCTGATAATCCTGGAACCTGGCTTGCAGGAAAATTATGTCCAGATTCCGCACTACTTTTTTTACATGCTTCTAAAAACTCGATTCGCTTGGTAGCCTCTTCTAGCTTAATTTTGACATTGTCTACATTTTGTTGAAATTTTTCTTCCAGGTGTTTTGAGCTTTCTTTGAGTTTCTCATAAAATTTATGCTCCAGCAATTTGAATTTTCTAAAATCTTTTCTTCAAGTATTTTGGAGTTTGTTAAGAGCTTTTCTTCCAATGTTTTTGAGTTTTCTTTTAATTCGTCTAAAGCTTTTGAATTTTCACAGAACTTTTCTTCCAATGTCTGACTCAATTTATTTTCTAAAGTGTTTGAATTTTCACTCAATTTTTCGTCTAAAGCTTTTGAATTTTCACAGAACTTTTCTTCCAATGTCTGACTCAATTTATTTTCTAAAGTGTTTGAATTTTCATTCAACTTTTCTTCTAAGTCTTTAGAATTATCATTTAACTTTTCTAATAATTTTTCTTCTAAAGCCTTTGAGCTCTCCTTAAGCTCTCCTAATAACTTACCGAGATCAGCCGAGCCGCGTGTTATTTCAAAGCATGGACTCTCTGGATCGCCTCCTTCCTCTAAGACCGCCGCTCTTAATCTCTCTTGTAGCTGCGACTTGTTTCCTGATGTATCCAGTTCTCGCTCTTCTAATTCACTTTTTAGCTCCACTACTTTGAGTTCACTTAATTTCACAAACTTAGTTGTAGCCATTTTTTATGCAAATAAACAAAGTTTCACAAACTGAATCGCCTTATCCCACTTCTGACACCAAATGTAATGTTTTTCACGGGTACGAATAATAAGGCGTCAGTCTTTGTTAACTCACTATTTATTTACACAGTCTAGTTGTAATTACACTAATATTAAACGCAATTAATAATTCACTTAATGGCTACAAACTATTACACAATGTACAGTTCCTTATTCCACTATTTGCACTTCACACAGTCTATTCACACTCCGGCGCGAAGTCCGTTCACTCACGTGTTCTCGTAGCACTCTTCAGTCGGGAATCCAACGGTGGGTGTCGATGCCTCGAAGATCACTCGCAGCCGACGTTTGCAGCAGGCACAATGAAGATCACTGACACCGAGAATTTACACTGTCACTATTCACGCACAAGGGTTGTGACCCTGTATGTTCACACAGCACTTACACATTCACTAGGTGCGCGGACCTTCTTACACAGTCTTACACTGGACTATTCGTTCACAAGGGGAACGCGGCCCCGATTCGTTCACATTCATTCACTGCCCGGAACTGACTACTCGAGCTCCTGAGGAGGGCTATATATGAGCCGGTGGAATTTGCTAGAAGGTTTAAAGTAGGAGCTCTTTCCAGATGTTTCGAGAGAGGTCTAGTAAACAAGTCGCTCGAAATTAGGTCAACGCCCGCGGTGAATAGGCACAGGCACCGAGGGTGGCGGCCGCTTCCAGGAAGGCCTCCAATACGCTCGTGAATCGATGCGCCGTCCAAGCGGTCCCCGCGAGACCCTATGTCCGCTACACTATTCAGTCAGCCAATCATAGGGCCTCCCAATTGAATGCCATAAGCTCGTCTGTGTCATAAAAGACTTGAGAAATCAGAACTGTTTTAAGACGAGCTTTGAATGCTTTGAATGCTTACATGGCTATCAACAGCCACGACAGGAAATGTGTTTGTAGGATTAAAGATAACGTTATGGTAAGTAGATTGTGCATAGATTCCATTATGCTGAGGCAGCAAAGTCAACATAGTTCGCAGCCCAAGCACAGATAGCGCTGCCGTCTCTCGCTTTTCTCCCCCATGCTCGAGTTTGTCCGATGTCAGTGACTTATATTTGACCAAATCGTGCGATTTTTGAGAAAAAACGAATTTGCGCTTGCGTCAGTGGCTTTACTTGTGACATCCTCGCAGCGCTATCTGTGCTTAGGCTACCGAGCCTCAGCCATTCAGCATCTATTCGCAATCTACCTATCATAATACATTCTTTGGTAAGATCCTTGAAGCTGCTGAAGTGAAGTAGTGGAACTGATGAAGGGCGGAGCAGATGACAAGCCCTGCATTGTTTGTCAGTCAGTCTCTCAAGCTCAAGTTGTCAAACGTACGTAGCTGTCGGTGTTAACAAGTGTCTTTTTCCAAGATCAATCCTACCTCAACTGATCTTGAAAGCTTATACAGGGTGTTGAACAAGTCTGGGACCCGCTTGACATCTTTACGACGGTAAATGATTACTTTAAAATATATACTACATTTTAAGATAATTTATAACCAGATCTCAACTCGCCGTTCACAATAAGCCAGATGAAAGCATAGACTTGTGGCATTATTAGTTAAGTCTCAAATCTTACTTCAATAAGTTTAAAGATTTGGAGCTTAAAACATATACACGCTGTTATTTTCTTTAAAAAATCTTTAAAGTTCAGACTATCGGCACTGCTCTCTACTGAATGCGACCGAAATACCCTGGACACCGAAATATTTTTGAGGCGAGTTTTAAATGCATTTGGGCACTCATAATCGGATTTGTTAGTTTGTTGACAAGTTGTTGACAGAACTACCGTTCTGTGTTGGCCAATCAGGTTGTTATTCCTCTCTCTAGTTTTGTATGAGCGAATAGCCGGTCGAATTTTTCTCCGATAGACACTTTTGTAGGCTTTATAGACAGGGTGGTGTCAACAGTTTCAAATTTTGAATGCTGGTGTACACGACTCCCCTTTTTGCAACTCTGCAGGAGGATACAATTAGTAAAAAGTTTGCTCTAAAGGAAAAGACAGTTATTTTAGAGTTTTAAGTTACGGAACGATCTTTAAACCACCGCCATTTTGGATAGAGCTGACCTATTTTGGGGTTCAGTTTTTGGTACATAGTACTTCACTAAGAACGCACTTTCTGTCGATATGTCTCATGACCTAGGTTCTCTCGTAAAAGATTTTCTTCGGACTCCTTGTGATCATTCCCCTTAAGTGACTTCTAATAGTTATTTCTTACAGTAATTATTGTAGTCAAGAAAACGGAGTCTTTTTCAAATATATTTCCCAACAGTAAAAACACATTCTTGCACTTGCAATGTCAGTTTTGAACTTAAGGCTACTCGTAAAGCTGTCCCAATGTGTGTTGTTGCGGTTACAGTTTGCTCGGCCAATAAATGCCTGAAATGAAAACAGCGCCTGTATTTCACCAAGCTCAGTGTAGACTGGCCAAGTTTACCCGGCCCGAGAATAGAAGCACTCAACTTTATCAGAGCAGACCACACATATACTGTAGTGTGTAGTGTATACTGACGCTGTTAGGTCAGAGCAATACACCCAACTGCGCTATACTATCGCAATGCCTCTTTAATACTCAGGACTCGTAGCGTGGTCCTGTAATCCAGCTTCATAGAGGTCAGGTTTTGAGGATGATATAGGCCTAAAGCGGCTTAGATAGTCTCAGTGATCATCTGACGATACCCGCATCAACTCCCACCATCGTTTAGACATATCAGACCATAACCTGCGTGGTTTGGAAGTCACGTTAAGCCGTTGGTCCTTGTATTTCCATTGGTCATTGGGGTATTAATTAATGACCCATTCTAAGGAAGAGTCGGCCTTAGTTTGTAACAAGACTACACCTCATAACTCATTACTACCACTCATCACACTCATTCCTCACCACATGTTTGCATTAAAATACCCTCATGAGAGTGGTCGGCATCTCAAATAGTGATTTAGTGATTTATCACATTTGACATCTGTAGACGCTCTATTGTTTGTGATAAGCCGGTGAATGTTTGGTATGGAAACAGTGGAGAACGTTCTGTGGCGGTGTATATGGTTAGGCTGAGGAGAGGGAGGATGGCATGATGCTTGTTATTAACCCAGATACAAACCTGATACACTTGTCATTGTCAACCTTCCAACTCATTGATCCTTCGACCCACACAATAAACATTGTTACTACAAAAGTATTTGATAAAACTTATAAATTGTCAATAATTTTACGGTATTGGGCAAGAAGCCTTTGTCTCGAGGAGGCAGCTTGGTGTTTAAATGCGGTACTCCCTTTCAAAATGTTGTGGTTAAGTGAAAGAGAGGACTTCATTCCTAACTTCATCACAAATAGAGTCGTTTTTCATTTCATATAATTTCAAAATTCTATTTTACTACATGCAATTTAAACTCTTACGGTTCCCATTCCACGGCCTTGAGAGGGCGACAAACGTTTCAACGGGACTGACCCTACATCCTGAAATTATTATTCTTGTAAATTTCGAAAATGTCGTACATACAGTATATTTAATTTCAATATTTTTCCTTACACTTTTTTAAATCTGGTAGTCCTAACTTCGCCTCGTTAAACAAGACAAACTTTACCTTTTTACCTTTACCTTTTATCAGTTTCAGCCAATCAGTGACTGAAGATGGTACAACTCCACGGTCTGAAGTACAGTATAGGTCTAAATTCTTTTGAAGCATCTTTATGACCAACAACATATTTTGGAACAGTTCGGTCTATGTATAGTTTTTCCATCGAAAACTCTGTTTTTTTTTCGAACTAGAGGAGGTACATCGTTTAAATATTAAACATGTTTGGCGTTAAAGAAGGAAAAGCGTTGGTTGTATTTATGAAGACAGCTGACTAGACACAGTACAATCTTTAATCACTGAGAGCCAATCAATACTCTCTCTCTTTCTCTCTATCACTCTCCTCGTCTCATTGGTCAGCACACAAGAAACCAGGTTATATTATAGCTACCAAAACATTATCTAAAGAGCTGCAAAAAGCTGCTCCTCATGAGATCTACTCGGGATATTATCCATCGGTAGTTCAAATTTAATATTGCGTTTCCAATATGAGGTAAGGTATATAACTTTAACTAGATAAATAGAATCGTACCGGAGATTTTATTATTTTAAAATTCAGTATATGTGAAAAGTAGCTATAATAAAGTATCAACACAATCAAAATATTGTACAATGACGTCAAAAATGTTTAAATGTGTAAATGTAAAAGAGTGTCCTGTCTTACTCACTTATAATTATTAGATCACTGACCAAACTGTTGGGCTTGAAACTTTGCACACCTGTTTGTGGTAGCCTTTAACCACCTAGTAAGAAACTGTTTTGAAACATTTCAATTTTTGGACAGGAGTGCGTCCTATATGTCACCTATGTTAGTCGCTAAGAAATAAAATATCTTGAGGATTGGTATTCTCGTTTCTGTATAAAAACGACAGATATAATGCAGAAAAGGTTGTGTATGCACCTCGGGACCGATCCGGGACTTGAACCCGGGTCTCTCGTTTTACGGGTGATTATGCTGACCACTACACCATCCGGCCCAAAGTCAGCATAATCGCTTGGCAAGCGAGAGACCCGGGTTCGGTCCAAAACTTTTGTCTTGAAATGTCTTACAGGTGGGAGCGGACAGGGGAGATGGTGAGTGTGCGAGCAGTGCAACAGCCGAGATGTTGAGGAGGCAGCAAGCACAGAGGCATGGGCAACTGCCTCTCTACATGTGCCAAGAGGTAGACATGCACATGAGTATATGTACATACCATTTTCCTGTCTAAGTCATTAGTCAATTTCCCTAGGAAAAAGAGCTGTTCGTTTTTATCGCCAGGGAGAATAAAACGTCGTAGGACCATTGACTTTCCATCTTCTAATTTTGAATTTGCCCGATGTTTTCTGGTAGATTGTTAAACATCTTTTGCCAGCATATATAGGAACCTTTTAACATCTCTAAAGGATGGCTAACAAAATTAAAGATTTTTGCACTACGGGTATTATAAGAGTGATTTAACTCTGCCAAATTAAATTTTGAAAAACATAATAATAAAGTTTCCAATACGTTAAGTGACGTAATCGTCAGTACCCCGGTTGAGTTAAAAGTATTTCGATAGGAATCTCTATGTGTTAGTTTTGCAATTATTCTTACAACCATTTGTTGAAAAGTCTAGAGTCTCATAAAAACTTGTGTGTCTCCTCGATATCCTTCGAAATAGTATGAGATCAAAGTAAACCATTCTCAAAAATGATTTGAATCTTGTAAAGCACACCAAAGTGTGTGGTTTTGCAGATCAGAAACCGAGGGTCCTGGACAGGAAATCGAATGCAATCAAACAGCAGAAACCACTCAAGCCAACCTCGCTACAGATTCTCAGGTAAACTTCCTAGTCCGTAACCTGAAGATTTCCAAAATCATTAATTTGATCACTAAATCACTATAAATCACTATTTGAGATGCCAACCACTCTCATGAGGGTATTTTAAGGCAGATATGTGGTGAAGGATGAGTGTGATGAGTGGTAGTAATGAGTTATGAGGTGTAGTCTTGTTACAAACTAAGCCGACTCTTCCTTAGAATGGGTCATTAATTAATAGCCCAAAGACCAATGGAAATACAAGGACCAACGGTCGAAACGAATTTAAGATGTATCTTGTTATAGATAAACTTTAAATAGCTAATTTATTACCAATGAAATTTGAATACAAATTGTTTGGACCGAACCAGGACTTGAACCCGGGCCTCTCACCTGCTGGATGATTATACTGACCAATACACCAACTGGCCCTAAGTCACCAAAATGGTCAGCATAATCACCCCGGCAAGTTAGAGACCCGTGTTCGAGTCCCGGTTTGGTCCAAACATTTTGTCTTCAAATTTCTTTAGTAATGAGGATTTATTTTGATCCTGTATGAATATAGAATCAAATGTCATGATGTAGAACGACACAGCAGCTGGTAAAGGGAAGGTTGCTCCCACCCCTCCCTCCACCTTTCCACCGGGGGGTGGGTTGGGGTGGTTGGGGGGTGGAGTGACATGTATTATTCCAGCAGTTCCAGATCTGGGATTGGATAATCCTCTCCCTATTCTCTCAACTTAATCTGGAGCACCGTTCTATGGCTCAATCAATTACGCCGTTCTTATCAATTCAGATTGTTAGGGTCCTGTAACTATTTATTCTAATAGACTACATTAAAAAGAATGTCCTACATTCATTCTTTTGTAACTTTCACCGTATAGGTGCTTTATAAATTGTTTATACAGGGTGTCGGTGAACTCTCTGGACAACTTTGTAGACATGTTCTTTGGGTCAATACAATAATGTTTGACCAAAAACAGGGGTGTCCGGCGCTTCATTCTCCGTCTGGCTGTGAGGGTTTTTACTAAAATAATTATGTTAATAAAACCAATGCACCGATTTTCACCAAACTGTGGTCAACAATTTAAAATACAATTTTCTAATTAGGGAAAAATAATTATTTAATTTGGCATTCAAACTTCAAATTGCTGTGATTTAAAGTTTTTAACATTCAATAACTCAACAACGAGTATTTTTACATTAAACAGAGATCCCTGTTTATATTGTAACATATTATTGTTTTGGCCCAAGGAACATGTCTATAAAGTATGTCCAGAGAGTTCACCGACACTCTGTATATGGTTGAAAAGATGAAGTTCCAAAGTTTTGTTTTGATACATTGAGAGGTAATTTCAGCGGGTAACATTATCAACAAGAGGCTGCCCTTCAACACAAGACACTTTGCGTACTTGAATTTTTAAAAAGCCAGTCAGTTCAGTTCAACGAAGGTTTGGTCATAGATTCTTGATTTCGTTGACCCCCCCAAATTTCTTAAATACAAATCCCACTTTGTGGCACTTTAAAAGAAAAGGGATTTCAACACAAATTCAATGAAGCAAAGAAACGTTTTTCATCTCGACTCGTTTTTGTTGTTGAAGAAAATGTTGTCCATCACAATAAATTTTATATCAAACATGGCATTTAAAGATGACTTTGTGTAATCTTTAAATTGGTACATTCAAGAAAAAAAGTTGTGATAAAAGGGTTTACTTTGCGTTGTTGACTTTAGGTTGAAATTCCCTTTCTTCTGAGGTGCCCCAAGAGGGCAGGTTTATATTTACGAGTAAAAGGAATCCCCCGGTTCTCTCTCCCGGATTTTGGGTGGGGGGGAGTGACGCAGAGTACGTCAAAACAAACTTCAGAATTTTATAAAAAACAGTCGCGTGCGATACCAATCCGCCACGGATCCGCTGTCTTTATCAATGTATTTTATGCAATCCTCAACGATTAACGAGTATGTTGACGAAGCAGGTGCTGGGAGGAGACAAGGTGAGAGATTTGGTACAACAAGAACTACAAGCTCTACAAGACCAGATATCCCACAGCCAAGCTGTCTTAGCCAAACTTGTAAGTACAAGTCCCGTGTTTCAATCACTATTATTAGATTTCCCCATTTTAGTACGTAATATACACAGAACATCGTTTGAAAATGTTCCCATGTTAAATTCCCTATCCCGTATAGAGGTCTATCCGGAGGTCTCTCTAGAAGCACCAATACCTCTAGGAAAGACCAATGAAGTAGTATGCCTGATTGTTGTATATTGTGATTTTACTGCACCTGTACCTCTTATTACTAACCACAAAGCATATTTAAGATCTAGTTTATCTGTGTTGACAGCACTTCCGGTTCAATGACGAACAGGTGTCTCTGTCAGCTGACAACCATGTCGAGCTGGCCAAGGTGCACAGCACCACGCAAACCTCCAACCCCGACACGCTGCCCAAGTGAGTACTCTTTCAACTCGGAGTCTTGGAGAAAAATAAATCTTGATTAAAAAGCAAAAATGCTTACAGAATGGCGTTTGCAGGATATGAAAGGGTATATTTAAAAGAACCTTTCCATTATCATTTCACCCCTAGCCAAAATAAAGCCGTTTTCGCTTCATTGCCGTTCAAAATAATATAATAAATAAATAATAAATAAAAACATAGTTTATTGCATATAGAGATTTACAATAAATGTATCGCAATCGTCAATCTTTGTGTATCTAAAATGTTACTTTCATTATTTCATCTAAATCCCATTCAAACATGGATATCATATGTAATATCATATAAATACCTCATTGCCTGTAGGTCTTAAAGATGTGTTGAAACTTTCACACGATGCATTTCGGGCATAAGTTGCCCATTTTCAAGTGTCTTCTTCTTCTTCCTTTCTTCTTTCTTCTTATCACTAAATAGTCTATATAAATATTTACACTTCCCGGTTCATCACACGCGTGTCACCGTTCGCGAACAATTCGAAACCATGGCAATAGGGTATTTATAGTACTTAAAGAGGTCCTAAACTGGGATAAATAAATTCTTTAATATCATGTATTCAACAAAAACTATCGTTAAAAAGTAAACATCTAAACCCGTGAAATTGTCTTTTTTGTACCTCTCAAGCGCTTAAATGGCAAATTTTGTGTGACGACAAAATTTATTGTTGAAAATCACCATAACATTTTGTAGAAGATCGTATATAGAAAAGGGTTTAGAAGCCCTAGAGGCCGCATTCCTTATTTGGTTTTAATACTATTCTTCTGCACTTCTTATTACTAAGCCTATGTTTGAATGTTATGAGCACTTTATCATTAAGAATGCACAAAACACAACTGCTTCACAGAATAAAGCTCAGCTTTGATCCATAAGCAGGCTGGTAAACCGCGGAAACATTAACTTACAAGGTTACTCAACAGAAAGGGATGTCTCTGGAAAGAGGGGGTGATGATGGGTTGGGGTGCGGGGAGGGGGTGACTTAAATGGTGAGTCTCATCTTGAGGGCCCTTACAATCGCCTCTGCCTCTCGTTATTTTTGCCCTTTCCTTGCCCTAAACAAACCCTTTCATAAAATGTAAAGTGCTGCGAAGTAAAAACTCTTTCTGCACAGTTTTGTTGAAAACTTACTTATGCTACTGTCAATTAGGCGACGTTATTGCTAGCGCTAGAAAACCAAGAATACAATCGCATAAACAAAACTGACAATCTCCAGAGGGGATAAAAGTTTCTTTTATATTATTTTTAGCAAATTTCCTTTGGACAAATGAGATATTCATGCCGTTCTCATGGGAAGACCCAGACCCGGGACCATGAAATGTGCACCGATCCTGACACCCAGAACACGTTTTGAGCGTTTTTAAAACTTGATATGCTTATGTCTACATGTGTGTACTCTGTACAGGTCACATTTTTCATCTGATTGCCATGATATTGCTAAAAAAAGTTCCTTTTGTAAATCAAGTTCGTTAGCCAGCAAAATTGGGTTACCAGTAGTACTCTTTTGTGGGGGTTTGGTAAAAAGGTGAACATCGAAATAAATATGTATTTTAATAGTATCCATCAACATACCTAAAATTATGAAAATCCATACATTCATTTAAAAATGGCGGCCAAAATAGTGACTTTTCGCTCTAACTGAGTTAAGTAGTCCAGTTGTAATGAAATTTGAAAACAAATGTTCCATACGTAGTAAAACGTGCAGTAAAGGCCACGTAAGTCTAAAATTACAGGTCGAAGCGTAACTCTGCTGGTAATAAGGTAATTCTCTTCACTCATGCCAGCGGCACTGCGTGTCGATCTAGTTTTAATTTGGGTAATTCTGAGGATAAGCAAAAAACACGGCCGAGTTTTTTCCCCTTTTTTCCTTAAATATAACTGTATGATTTGTATAAGATAAAATTGGTTAAATTTCTTTGTCAAAAACTGCTGACCAAAGTAAGTCCTTTGCTCGATGAAAGGGATCTAAGCCGTCTTTGATCACGGAACTGAGAATAATTATTGAATATCGGGTCTTCTTAGTTGACTGAAATCCATCAATGACCTGGAAAACATCTCTCGTAAATTCCAGCGAAACCTCAATCAAACAGCGTTTGTTACAAAACTATTATTATTCTTGAAAGGTTCGGATTTCCACCTTACTTCTGGTTGACACGACTACATAGCCTACCAGTATCCTTTTTTGAGTGATAACTCAAGTAGCAGTTTATGTGAGACTTTAATCTATTTCCTCCGGTTCACACTCGTCAAAACATCACAATAATTAGTTTGAAAAAAAAAACAATAACTTCAACGAAGAAGACACCATTAAACGCTCCAGAAGCTGGCAACCAGTCCTGAAGAAGTCTTTTCGATAGTGTCACAGCCAATGAGAACCTTGAAACCTTTATGTCCCCAGGCCCTTTCCGACCGCCTCTTAAGAGTACACAGTACCTGTTAGCATTTTCTTGAGACACCTCACATCTACAGACTGGGGCTTGTGGCGTGGTCCTGTAATCCAGCTTCATGGAGGTCAGGTTTTGAGTATGATAAAGGTCTAAAGCGGCTCAGATAGTCTCAGTGATCATCTGACGATACCCGCATCAACTCCCACCATCGTTTAGACATATCAGACCACCACCTGCGTGGTTCGGAAGTCATATTAAGCCGTTGGTCCTTGTATTTCCATTGGTCATTGGGCTATTAACTAATGACCCATTCTAAAGAAGAGTCGGCCTTAGTTTGAAACAAGACTACACCTCATAACTCATTACTATATCACTCATCACACTCTTCTCTCACCACATATTTGCCTTAAAATACCCTCATGAGAGTGGTCGGCATCTCAAATAGTGATTTAGTGAAACTTCATCAGATCGTTATGAAATAAGTTTTATTAGAAAGATGACGATGTACTGCAGTGACTTCGCTGACTATTTTTTAAACTCAACTAGTTTATAGTAAAAACTTAAATTCAAATTTAAAATTTCTTCTACTTTTGGATGTATGTCACAGTGTGGAAATGAAAATTTGACTCAGCGGAGCCACGAAAACATTTAATAAACTTTATTGAAAGATTTAAAAAATTTAAAATCCGATGAAAACTGTAAGAGAGAGGTGTCCTAAGAAATTGAATAAGAATAAGAATGAATTTATTTTCTCAAAATATGTACAAAATAGTTGTTTACAGTATAATCCACAATGAACATTCTTGTTACGTATATGCACGTTATACATGCATATTCATAATTATTAATACAATTAAAATATACATATAACATAGTTCTAATATACATATAATAGTAAAAAAAACATACTTATTTGAGAAAATATTAGGGCCTCAGTGGACAAAAGCCCGTGTAGAGGTTCCTTCAAAAAAAAACTTCAACTTTAGGCGCAAAAGAGTGCAAATTTATATGGTATTACGGGCAGACATCAAATAAAATCAAATAATTTAATCACCAATGTACAAAAATGTTTTGTGTTGGTTTTTTTAACAATACAATAAATAATTAAATAAAACTACAAGCCACTACAGTAATATAATTAATCCAAATTCAAAATTTAATTTTTATAATAAAATTTAATCAACAGACTTCTTAATGGCAAGTGAGTGGTCCATAAATTCCTGAACACTGTAAAACCCACTTGTGACCAGATAAGTTCTAAGCTCTTTTAAAATAATTTTGTCGTACAAAGATTTTGGAGATTTTGAATTTTGTTCGAAGATTTTGAAACAATATTATTCCTGCCTGAGATGGCAGTTTTTGAATAATTCAAGTCGATGATAGTAAATTCTATAACTAGTTACTGGTCGAGTATCATGACTATGAATTTCAGTGCCTTGTGTTAAACTGCATTTATTAAGGCAGAAAAGAATAGAATCATAAACATAAAGGATAAGAGGGTTAAAATGTCTAATTGTTTGAAAGCACCACGACATGAGTCTCTGGCCTTCAAATTGCATAAGATTCTAATGACAAATTTTGTAAAATAAATAGCCTTTAACTTTAGTATGGGCACAATTCAAACAAATGCCATACTTCAAGTGAGGATAGATGATGCCGTAATAAGCTATTTTTAAAATGTCCCTGGAGAAATACTTAGACAGCTGTCTGAGTAAAAATACTCCAGACGACACTTTACTACATACATGTTCAATATGAAAATCCACGTAAATTTGCTATCAAGATAAATACTTGAAGTGCTCCACTTCTTCAATGGGATTAGTATTTAAAAATACCGAAGGGGATTCAACGTCTGCGACCAATATTAAAATGTATAAACTTGGACTTGTCAATATTTGTTTTCAGATTAAGTGGTTTAAAGTACTGATCACAAATATTTGTAAATTGAAAACAATTAATTTCTAGTTCTTGCAGTGCCTGAGCAGTGACCGTTAAAGTTGTATCATCTGCATATTGAACTGAATGACTATTCTTCATAAGTGAATTTAGATTATTCACATATAAAATAAATAGTGAATAATCTAGGTCCTAAAATAGACCCCTGGGGAACTCCATATTTCAGTTCAATTGGGTCAGATAAAGCAGTGTAATTTGCACCTGTTGTGTTCGGTCACACAGGTATGATGTCACCATTGAAGAGGTAGACCTCTAACACCATAGCTGAGTTTCGAATGATCAACACAATCAAATGCTTTAGACAAATCTAAGAATATGCTGACAGCCTTTTGTTTTTGTCTAAAGCATGTATTACATTTCTACCAATTCATTAATTGCCTCAGTAGTAGATTTGTTTTTCCTAAATCCAAATTGGCTTTGACTTTCGTAAAATATATTTTCTACTAACTTTCCTAATCATGTAGTTTTTGAACTACCTTATTTAACACTGATGTGAAAAGTGAACATTGTAAACGAAGAAACGAAAATAAATATATACGAGTATACATAACACTTGAAAGAAAATTACTTATTTATCCTAACCTTAGTTTAATTACAACTGTATATTGGTGAGTCAATGTTCTCACAATCCAGTAGCCAAGCTCTAACATTTTTCGTAAAAACTCTCACATTTCTAGAATTTGTAATATGATCTGGAATTATATTGTACACTGTTGGACCCAAATAAAGAAAACATTTAGTAAAAAAAGTAAAATTTGGTTTCGGAACTTATAAATATTCCACTTTCCTTAATTTATTCTTGTACACATTAGATCTTTCTGGAATGTTACAACTTAATATATACGAGTAATATAGTTTTAAAACTTTATATACAAACATGTATCTTAAAGGAAGAATTTTCTGCTCTAAAAACAAAGGCTGAGACGGTTCCATTTTACCTTTTTTTGTTATTATTTTTAAGAACTACTTATTGTGTTTTTACATTGCTCTTACGGGACGAAATTTAAGGTCACGGTCACTACTGCACACTCTTAAGCAACGCTATGTACGTAGTTAAACTATTGATACTCCTTGACCCCCTATGTTCCTACCCTGAGTAGCTTCAGACACATATCACATAGTATAACACTCAATGTGATACTCTGTGTGACAGGTCCCTGGAGTGTGTGTCTGCCAGTGCTGGGACCAAGGAATGGCAGGAGACGACCGCCTCTTGTCCAGCCATAGTCAACACAGGGGTGCAGACCGACGATGGTAAGTAAAATGTCCCATCGAATACAAGATCATCATACAAGGATAGTGGAGTTTGAAACTTGATTTAAATAAAAACTGAAATACTTTCATTTTTGTACTGGGTGTCCAAAAAGTCCAAAATCCCCCTCTTTATTTTTGAACGAATGACAATTTTTGAACCTGCTTTAGCCTATGTATTAAGGGTCAACTTAAGTACCATTTGGTGTAGTGGGGGTGAACCTTTCAAATGTTTATTTCACCCCATCATGTGACCCCTCATTTGAAAGGGTATAAAAATAGAAATTCATGGATACCATTAGAAGAATTTACGATACCCCTGTTCAAAATGTGATTCATTGTCAAATATTGCAATTTGTTACTCTTATTCGCTCCGTTCACAGCCTCGCTTTGGCATTCGGCCGTTCTATTGCCATGAGCGTTACAAGACAGCTGTTCGCTACGTTCATAAAATCTAACCTCTACATTTAGTTACTACCTCTCATTGTATTACTTTCTAATTGAAAAACAGACACGTCTCCAAAATGTCAAGGTATGGTACGAGACATGCAGCTAGACCCTAGGATCTAACAACAACTATACGAAACATAATCACATGATATTTGAGTATAAATTTAAAATATCAAACTGTCTAATAAAGTAAAATTTGTTTACGAGCGTAATTCTGAGGCCTTTCAAATGCGTGGCATTCATCATCAGAGACTCTCAGCAACTGAAGGAAACAATGATTTTAAAATTAATTAACACATGTTATGAACTATAAAATGATTAAAATTAAATAAAAGAATAATATTAGTTGTTGTTGATCCTGATACTATATGATAAACGGGGAATTTTGAAATGTTCCAGGCTCGTTGTTCTCTAAATAATTTTGATTCCTCTTCATGAACAATGATTCGTATGCATCTAATAGTTTTGGATTTTGAACTTCTTTTAGTAGATTAAATTTTGAAAAATGATGTCCTGATTCTAAAGAGTGTTTTGCAATGGCGGATTTATCTTCTTTGTTACATTTAAAATTGTATGTGTGTTCTTTTAATCTGACTTTAATTTTCCGTTTGGTTTGTCCGATGTATTTGCAGTCGCAGTTATTACATGGTATTTCATGTATTCCTGATTTGTCTTCAAAATCTTTTAAAATCATTGTTTCCTTCAGTTGCTGAGAGTCTCTGATGATGAATGCCACGCATTTGAAAGGCCTCAGAATTAAACAAATTTTACTTTATTAGACAGTTTGATATTTTAAATTTATAAAGAATTTAATAAGATCCAGGTCTTGAAGATATTCAGAGTAATTAAAATTCAATTTTTAATCCTAGCAAGGTTGGCAAGATTATTTATTATTAACGAATGACTTTATTGCCAAGGTTGCTAGAAATTGTTGGACCTAAATTATTATACCGGCTAAGATTAAAAATAACTTGTATTACTAACTTAATTAAACTTGAGATATTTTTTAGCTGAACTATGTTAAATTACAGAACGTATTTCTGTTTTAGATAAAATCAAATCCAACAACACCTCAGGGGAGTATTTCCTGCCGCCAATCAGCCCTTTGGACTCCCAGGTGAGATATAGTATACATCTACGTCAAAAATTATGTACGGTTTATCTTTATACTACTTTTAGTTTCATACACTTTTTTGTTTCTCTTTGGCTTTTGATTCATATTTAAATAATTAAGATCTTACATTATGTAATAAAGTTGTATGTAAGAGTGCGCAGTAGTGGCTGTGACCTTGAATGTCGTCCCATTAGAGCAATGTAAAAACATGCACTTTCTTGAGACACTTCACGCCTACAGTTTTCATCGGGTTTTTTATGAAATAAACTTCGTTTTAAAGTTCATTAACTGATTTAGTTACTCCGCTGAGCCGAATTTTATTTTTTATAAAACCGTGACATAAACAACAAAAATTGAAGACACTTTGTATTTGAGTTTCTTGTTTTTACTCGTAAACTAATGAAATTTTCAAAGATTTGGTCAGCGGAGTCACTGCATTTCGATGTCACCTTTAAAATAAAACTTATTTCAAAAGATCTGATGGAAATTGTAGGCGTGAAGTGAAAACCCTTGTTTTAATATTGTTCTTATGGGACAAAAAACAAAATGGCCGACAGGTACTGTGCACTCTTAAATATTATAGAGTGCATTTTGTCCATTCATCGGCCATTTTGTTTTTCGTCCCAAAAAAAATTTAAAACAAGAATTTTCTTGGGACACCTCACGCCTACAGTTTTCATCAAGTCTTTCTGCAATAAGTTTTATTAGAAAGATGACGATGTACTGCAGTGCCTCACTGACAACCTTTTCGACAACTTTACTAGTTTTATAGTAAAAACAAGAAATCCAAATACAAAGTTTCTTCAATTTTTGGATTTATATCAGGGATTAAAAGTAAGACAATTGAAGTTTGGTTCAGTGGAATAATTAAAACATTAATACACTTCAAAACAAAGTTTATTTCATAAAATTCTTAAGGCAACTGTTGGCGTCCCGAAAAAATCATGTTTTACATTGTTTTCATAGGACGAAATTCAAGGCCACGCCCACTACGGCGCATTCTTAATGTGCCTCAGTTTAGCAATAGCTTTTTAAAAAGAACTATTTACTTTATCATAGTGCGGCCTGAACGCCTGCAGATCTTGTAGTAAACACACCTAGCGTACCTGACGAGCAAGCGCATTCATTTAATGCAGAAGTGTTACAAGGTTCATTTCAAAATAAATATACAAACAAGTAGAAAAATAAATACATTTTAAAAACCATACCGAATAAATCATGTTTTAAGTATGCAAATCACAAAAAAACAAGTAAACACAAATTGGTTGCAATTAAAGTAGCTTTGGCCAGAAACTGACGGGATATTAAGTATTTTTGACTTTTCGGTGTATGCAAAATGTGATGATGGTAGTTTTGAAAGTAATATTTTGTATGTTGCAGCCCAGCGAGCCCCCTTCTCCTCGGGACTTGGACCAAGTGCCATCCAAACCCTTCGAGCCCAAGCCCCTGGGAAACATCGATCTGGAAATATACAGGTAAACATTCGATCCCTGCAGTCACCACTTACACTTTGTAAAGTGACTATACGCTGGTGCTAGGTAAAGGTCGAGGTTAAGTGGTAGAGAAAACTTTTTAGTCCTAACTTCGCCCCATTAAAGAAGACAAACTTTACTTTTTTACCTTTTCCAGGTCTTGTCGGAAGTTGTCGGTGTTACCCGAAGAGGAGGCGATGGGAGAAGAAACTTCCCCTCCTAACCAAGTTCACCGCCTCGCCCCAGCTCCCCTGCCTCACCATCAAGCTCACTCCTTCGAGTCGTACCTGCTCCCGACGCAGACCTACCCTAGTGTCCAGAGGCAGCTGTCCGACCCGACCCCGAGCCCCAGGTTACACCCGCAGTCTCGCAGAACCAGCCGGTCAACATGCCGTCCACTGCAGTTGCAACCAGACAGCAACTACTTCCGCTTCCCAGACGTACTTCCGGAGAGTCCCAAGTGTCCGGCTCCGAGGAGTCCTCCCATAGTTAAGTTCCAGGATGCCGTAGATCCTGCTGAAGATGCTGATTTCTTCCCGAGAATCACTTCTCCGACTTACAACATTCTGCAAGACACTGTGTCCCAGCTGATTTCCATGTCTTCAGAAGCACTGGATGAAAGAAACAACACGGCTAGCTATTTGAAGAAAGAATCGTTGACGATTCCCAGTTGTTATGCCTTCAGTTCGGACGGATCTACACCTTTCAAAACACCCACAGAAGGCTCAATGATCAGCACCCCTGGGTTTTACACTCCTCAGGAACATTTTGAAAGAAGACTCCCCGATTCTTCAACCTCTTCAGCCTTCCATACACCGACTAGTGTGTCTCCAGGCGCCAACCATGTGGGGTCTAAATCCAACTCGAATTCTTCAAACTCTTTCAAAACTCCTCCAATAGAGGTACCGTCCGAAGCTCTCTCCGACCAATCCTCCTTCAGCACTCCCATGTACATGTCCCCTCGAAGTAGTAAAAAGTCACCATCGAAGAATAACAACGAAAGTACCTACACCGACGTGCCGGACTTGAAAAGTCTTCACACGCAGAGTAATCTATTTGTAAAACCGTTGCCGAAAGAAGTGAACTTCGATAGGAATAGATCGATGCTGTCCATTTTGCTGGATGAACCAAGGGTCCAAATCGACAATAGTGAGGAAAGTGCCATGCCTTTTATTTCTTTCACATCTCTGGATATCAACCCCCCACCGCCAGTCCCTGTACACTCACCCCCTCTCGAGCAAGTGCCTTCGACTAGTCTTAGCTCTCCTGATGCGTCCCTCAGCCCTCTCACGCCTACTGAAGGACTGGCAAGAACTCCTTCCAGAAGGAGACTCCAGAGGTCTCTCGTCAGAATCAGCTCTGAGACTCCTTTGGAGCTTGTCCAGTTGGAATCAAGGTAAGTCATTATTTAGTTATGTACGGGTATGATTAAATTACTTATGTATATAAGTTGTTTTGTGTGTGTTAATAATTGTATTTTATTATTGGTTGTCAACACAAATAACTTTTGTAATATAACAATAAAATTAATGTGTTTTTATGTTTTGAATTATGTGCACCCGGAAAAGGTTCACCCGGAAAGGTTTGATAAAGAACCTGCCTACCGATAAGATGAAATTATAGCAACATTCAAAGCTTAAACACGATTGCAGCTTTCAAGGCAATGTTTGGGGCTAAGACATCTGAGTCATGTAGGGGAATTTTCAGGTCCAATAATGTACTGACATTTCCATCCATATATATCTTAGAGTCTTCTTGGTTTGTCTTCAAGAATATTAATTTATCTACATTAATTAACTAATTAATTTAAGAATATTAATTTCTTCATACCATTTACGTGAATTT
The DNA here is from genome assembly GCA_018831715.1 of Matsumurasca onukii. Lineage (NCBI taxonomy): Eukaryota > Metazoa > Arthropoda > Insecta > Hemiptera > Cicadellidae > Matsumurasca > Matsumurasca onukii. The sequence continues at coordinate 54,213,725 of CM032060.1, forward strand.
AATGATTCGTAGTCATTTTTACAATAAAATTGTGTTGACTACTACCACTGGTAAGACAAGGTCCAATTCCGTAACTATGTAATTTAAAACTATACTAATTTATACTAAATAGAGGTATTCATAAATTCGTCTAAAGTGTAAAATGGATGGTTTATTAGGTAATTTTTCAGTTTTTTCTAAATGAAACAAAGTCGTTGGTTGATCTAATATCTATTGGGAGTTTGTTAAATAATTTTTACCAGCCTGAAGTGGAAGTTTATTAAACATGTCAAGGCGATGGGATTCAAATTTTAACATATTCCTATTGCGAATTTCGTAGTTATGAGAAGGTGGCAAACATTGGAATTTTGGAAAACAAAAATTAGAGTTTCAAATATGAAAAGGGAAGTAACGGTCAAAATACCCAAAGAGACAAATGCATCACGACAAGTCTGTCCGAAGCGCAGCCCAAAAATCGTTCTGACTGCCGATTTTTGTTGAATCAAAACTCGTGATATTTTAGATTCAGCACAGTTCCCCAAAACACTATGCCATACAAAATGTGAGGATGTATTAATCCAAAATAGGCTGTTCTCAAAACATTTAATTTGCAATAAGATGATAATTTTCTTAATAAAAAGACACCAGATGTTATCTTTTTACAAATAAAATCAACATGATTATCCCAACATAGTTTTTTGTCCAGAAACAAGCCCAGAAACTTAAAACTTCGAGCCTCATGAATGGTATTAAAACGTAACTCCGACCAACTGGCAATCCCACCACACTCCAGATTCTTTTGTCAGAAACAAGCCTTTTACTCCTCAATTAAAATATACAACTGAATAATTTATTTCATTCTTGATTTGCAACTTTCTATTTTTATATTTTTAGAAAATGACATCTATGTGAAACTTGCACAACACTTCCCTGAAAAATATTGCTTCCGGACCCCTGCCTAAAGTTATGGACGTTTTACATTATTAAATAAATGAATTGTAAACGTGGGTGTATACGCAGATCTTTGATGGATTTTATCCATAGTTCCCGTTCAAATTTTAATTACTCTTCAAATTCGAATTCCGAACCCCTCTTCCTGGGGGGTATTCCATATCCCTAGACCCCCCGGTACGTTAGCCCTCCCTGGAAGATACCCTATATGCGCCCTTGTCTCTGCCTACTGCCTATCCACTAGCACAACGCTTGGAGTAGGCCAGGCCGGATTTGCATACATAATTGCCCTGTTATCTGCACATCGCTGGTGTAACCTCGACACTCGACAGCTTGAGCCCACTCAGCCCTCATGTTCCTTTCGAATTTCATATAATAATTTGAAAGAAAACTAGGCCGACACGCAGCTAAGTGCTAAAGCGCCGCTGGTTTGAGTGAATCGAATCTGCAATTTGTTACTCTAACTCGCTACGTTCTCAGCCTCTCTTCGGCCTTCGGCCACAGACTTACGTGTTCTTTTACTGCAGTTTCTATTACATATCGTGATTACACATTTCAAATTTCGTAGAAATAGGACAACTCATTCCACTGTTTAGCAAAAAATGACTTTTAGGCCGCCATTTTGAAAGGATGGATTTTTATAGTTTTTGTGTATATTTATAGATAGATATAATCAAAATACACATTAGTTTTAAATTTCTCCAAAATCGGATGAAATTTATTGTTTGTAAAGCATTGAAACCCCTTTTTTGTAAGAGATTTTCTCTTCAAAGGGGTAAAACATGGTAGGTCTAATTTTTCTGGCTAATGAACTTGACCGAGATATTTACAAAAGTAAAACTTTTACCAAATTTAATGATAATCGGAAAATTGCGACTTATAGAGAGTACACACATATTTACATATGTATATGTGTGAAAAATGTTCATAACGTGTTCTGGGGGTCAGAATTGGTGATCATTTCATGATCCCAGGTCAGGGTCTTACCATGCGGACGGCTTGAAAATTACATTATTCAAAGGAATTTCTAAATTGTCAAAGGATAACTAAATTGTCTGGACCCCTTTTTAGCTGGCCCTCCAGTAGTTCAATCTTAGAAAGGACCTCACCATCCCGGACCCCACCCCCTCATTCTACAAACCTGGCTGCGCTCCTCAATTGATTGCGTATACGAATCTTTTACCTACTGTACCATAACTTAAAGTTTGATTTTTTAGCCATGTCCACTGCAGAAATGACTAATCATCATGTAGTGAATAATGACGTGAAATGACGTTGCATTCCTGCATTACACTACATTGTACACTCAGCACAATGCAACTGTACATTCACGCTCGTTACAATGTATTGTAGGTCTGCAAGTGCAGAGTCAGACTGCATTCATTGCATGTAGCTTGCAGAACTGCCGGTCTTGCAGGTTCTAACCATTGGTGTTGAGTCCCAGATGATGTTTCCTTTAGTAATCGGTGAAACTCCAAGAGATACAAAAGAGATCATTTGGGATACCTTTGGTATATGCAGTGTTTGTTCGGATTTGTCCGTCTCGCTGTGGAGTGCCTTCAGTCACTCATTGGCTGAAACTGAGGTGTTAGGTGAGGTGTTTTTATTTATATAATACCAATAAGAAAAGGTCTTCTTATGAATCACCTGAGTATCTTTCTATGAAGTGGCATCATACAGTCAGGACCTTCTTATGAAGCCCTCACTTCTTCGAAAATCTCATCTAAAGGTCCAGGCCCAGCTGCTTTGTACAATTCTTCACTCAAAGGATTTCGGTCCGTAAAGTTTTCATTTGTGGAATAAACAATTGCATCGACACGCAGCTTTGTAATATCTCCAGAGAGAACAGGGGTTGAGAACAGGGTCATAGGGAAAAGGGCTACATTCATCTGAGTTACTTTGTTCGTGTGTTGTTGAGGTTTGGTTTGACCCAAACAAGTAAAATCCTCTACTTCCACTGGTTTCTGACTACCTAATGCTTCCATGACAACTGGTTTTACTTTAACTAACCACACTCATGATTTTGTCCACTTCGAGAGTTGTGACAAAAGCTTGGCTACTGTAGACTTGTTCAAAGTTGTGTGCTAGTATTATATAACAATAAATAGCCTAAAACCGAACAACAAGAAGTAACAATGAAGCTTCCAAGATTCATGAATACCGATGAACACAGTTGTTGACTTAGGTAACAGAGAACCAAACAACGTTCAACAACAAAACTACAAGGCCTAGGAATCTTAAAAGCAACGAAATAGGCCTCACTTTTGAGTGAATGTTTAGATACTTAATTTTGCAGCTACATAGACATGACAGTTAGCCGGAGGGGGACAGGTACTTTGCAGTTTACAAGTAGTCTGCCTAGTGCCTACCCACTTTTGTGGTCCTGTCATGCCAGCGAGTAATTAATTAAGTAAGTACTGTAATTAATTAATGCGCTACTTGCTGTCTGCTATCCTGTTGGTCACAGGGCTGTCAATTGTCCATTGGAGCAAGGAAGGCAACTGTCGATGTTCCCATTGGCTGTGACACTATCGTAAAGACTTCTTCAGGACTGATCGCCAGCATCGTGTTAGTTTAATGCTGTCTTTTTTGTTGAGGTTATTATCATTTTTACCTATTTTAACGGTTTCTCGGATGACTCTCGGGTAATAATGTGAAATTGTTGCCAATACTTTGGTTTTGTCAAATACTTTGGTCAAATTCAACTGATCGTTTTGTGTTGTAGCTATGTCCTGCCAAGGCCGACTTTTCAACATCTTCGTGTTTTGTGTGCCTGGTGTGTTCCTAAACTCTCGTTGAAATTAATCATATAGTCTCAACAATATACACTGAACCGCAACTGCAAGGGATTTCGTAGACTCAACGGCGTGCACAATGTTGTCTGGTCCTTCAGAGGTCTCAAACAGCTCTCCAGTAGCATCTTAAAACTAAAACGCTCTGACATCAGATTTTTAATATCATATTTAACTGGACATGGGCACTTTATGCATCATATACAGAAATTGGGGTTGCATAATGGTAATACTCTATGTAGACTTAGTGAGCAGGTAGTAGAAACTGCTAGGCACATCCTATTAGAATGTCCCTCTCTGGAGATCAGGAGAGGATGTCTACTAGAGGGGCGTAATTGGGATGAAGTTCACTTGTCTGAGCTTGGAGGAGTCACCTTGAGGCTTTGTGGTCCCACAGGGGTGGGTCTCCCAGGCTAAGATAACCGGAGCAGTACACTAATTAAACCTTTGGTTGACGTACAACTGGTTCATTACCAGCTCTACTTAATCTAATCTAGTTGACTAGCTGACTTGAAAAAGTTTATATGTTATGTTTGGCATATTTTTCACCAACATGTACCCAAATAATGTACTATTTTTCAATTTTCAGTAGTCTCTCCTATTACAGATACATTATAGCAATTAAATGAACTGACAGATTCGTGGACAGGAATAGATCGCGTTATTGGACGAGGGATGACGCTTACGTTAGTTCAGTCATCAAGGAAACAATGACAGTCAATAACCAACCCCCGACCCACGCCACCCCTCCCACACACACACACGACACTGCCTGTTGTGTCAATTATAATAGGTTACCAATCATACCGGCCTCAGGCTTGAATCGACCGGCTTGCGTCACCTATAACAACTAGTTTCAATACACTTGGCTTCGGTTAAAAAATGGTAAATTAATGCCCGACGTTTCGGTGACGTTGCAGTTCACCATCTCAAGGCAACGTCAACGAAACCCCTGGCCAGTAATTTACCCTGTTTTGATGCGGTCTTCACCCGAAGCCAAGTGCAGTGTTAGTGGTAGTGACGTGGAAGCCTTTCACATCGAAGTAATTAATTTATCAGGTTGAAATTAAACAGGCCAACACGCAGCTAAAGTGCCGCTGGCATGAGTGAATCGAATTTTCTGTGCAATTTGTTACTCTAATTCGCTATGCTCACAGCCTCGCTTCGGCCTTCAGCCTCAGACTTACGTGTTCTTTTACTGCAAGTTTCATTACATATCTTGAAACGATAACAAATTTCAAATTTCATTGAAATAAGAATATTTATTCCGCTCTTATAGCAAAAAACCACTGTTATTGCCACCACTTTGAAACGACTTAATCGATTTTCATCATTTTTGGTATATCAATAGACACCGTTAAAATACATATTTATCGCAAAATTCATAAAAGTCTGATGACATTTACTGTTTTTAAACTATTAAAGCGCCCCTATTTTTGAGAAACCTCCCAGGATGTAGAACGCAATTATTACTAGCATATAGAAAACATAACGGTACCCTACATGACCTTTTTTCTGAAACTGTAAAATATGTAGCATTTTTTCCTGGGCTACGCCCTTTTCTATAAACCATAGAGCGAATTACAGTAATTTAAATTTGGTATTCAACATAACTTCATTAATTATACTATCATCAAGACTAAAGCCAACGTTTCGTCCTCGGAATTAATTTTCTTAATTTTTTATCATTTTGACTGTATTAGAGATGAAATATATGGTCACTATCATAATAATGTTGTAGTATAATACATTTTGAAAATCACGAAACTGTATACGAGTATTACGAAATAAATTGAAGTAAGAGTAATAGTTCTGGTCGTGGTCGGAGAAGTCATAATTGAATAACCCTTTGTCACAATGGACTAAAACACAGGAAAACGCTACTAAATTTTAGAAATGAAATAATTTCAATATGTCCGATATAATTTCAACTGTCCGAATACTGCCCGATTCAGGTACTGATGACGGCGTAATCTACCCCCACCTCTCCTACGGATTGGCTTTGTGGGGTAGCTCAAATACCAATTTTTCAAGAGTATTCATTCTTAAAAAAAGCCGTTCGAACAATCGCGAGACTTCAAAGTCGAGAGTCGTGCAGACCAGCATTCAAAAATCTCAAATTGTTGACATTACCTTGCCTCTACATTCTAGAAACCTCTTTTTTCAAATCAAATGCGATCCCATAAGAGGAAGTGAAATTCACTCTTATGGAACCAGAGCAGGGAGAACTACCGAACTGTGAGACACAGAACGGTAGCTCACGAACGTTGCCATCTCAGGCAGGAGTTCAACTTGTCAACCGGTTGCCAGATTCCTTCAAAGTGCTCCAACGCCCAAGGCGTTCAAGTCTCGTCTCAAAGGGTTTTGATCGCAGAAGCCTTTTACAGTACCGACGAGTTCTTAGTACATGCCTGGGAGAACTTAGAACAAACAGACTGATTAACAGGCTAGAGTGGGAACAATTCGAATGAATGGGAGAGAGCGAATGAACACATTGTATGTTTGAATGGGACCTCGATGTCAGAATGCTTGCCAAAATTTTAAGTTTAACTAATTGACGGTTGTATAACATGTAATATGTTTGCTACAATAAATGATTTATTTATTTATTTAATTAGTTACATATCAAACTATTCAACAGGTTATTCATAAAAATTCAACCAATTGAGAAATAAAACCGGTTTATGATTCATCCAATTTCACATTTGCGATGTCGAAAGCACTTTATCTTGGACGCTAATTAATTAACATTTAATTTAAATACATTTCAGAATAAATATGTTCAAACAAGCTACTAATTTACCCTTCCCCCACCCGCCCGCGCCCCCCTCCACACCCATCTACCACGTAACGAGGTATCAGTGATAGCAGTTCAGTTCAGAACTTCAGTCGCGCCAGTGTCGTGAAACCTGACACAAGTGTGTCTCACAGCTGTTCACTGTTCACTCGTCAGTAAACCGCAGAGTAGTGATATACCACAGATTACTCATTGTCCCAGTGTAGTGTTCGTAATCAGCTGTTGCGGTTCTTCGTGGCGCGCGCATTTCTGTGTGTTTCTTCCAGTGTCTTTTTGACGCCTCAAAACGGAGTGGTGAGTGTTGAGAAATATTTTTATAGTAAATGTAAGTTGTATATAAACCTACACAAACCACTTGAGAGAGCGATAATCTGAATAAATAATGCACAACGGCTTGTTAAGAACAAAAATATAGCTTAATAGTTTTAAAAATCATTTAACATAGGGTAGTTGTTTATAATTCGGCCCGATTTTACATATACTTTAACATATTCAAAACAAACAATAATTTCAGGCTATAATCTAGTTCTTCCGGTTCACACCGCGTCAAAACATCGTAATAATTAGCTTGAGATATTTCAGTTTCAGCCAACAGTGACTAAAGATGGTACTTTACAGCGAGACCTAAATATCTCAGGCTAATTATTATGATGTTTTGACGCTGTGTGAACTGCAGCACCAGGTTATAGTTGTGGCACCGGCCGCAAAAGCCTAGGAGTTAAATTAATTCGGGTGATTTTAAGTTTAACTAAATAAATAACTTACCAGCTTGTTATAAAACGCAACATATTACACTTTAATCTTATTTATTTAGCTTCATCGTTGGCAACAGTTATAAAAATCCAAAATACACTGCAATAGGAGTTCTAATCACTTCGGTGTTGCCTTAAAGACAACAGCCTTAACAAGCGTTTAGAAATTGTCGCCTAATAAATTTAATTCACTACATTTTATCATCATAGTAAACAAAACATAGTACACTCTAATGCGTTTACACGCTAAACATAGTACACTCTTTAATGTGCTTACACGTTAAACACAGTACACTCTAATGTGTTAACACACGCTAATGTGCTTAACCCATACACTTTAATGTGATTACACGCTAAATATAGTCCACTTTACACCAAACCAACTTAACTCCTCAAACGCAGTACACTTTAATGTGCACCTAAACACAGTACACTTTAATGTGCATACATGCTGATCACAGTACACTTTAATGTGTCTACACGCTAAACATAATTAACATACGCCTACAAGCTTTCCTCAAACTACTTTAATGTGCATACACGCTAAGTACAGCAACTTTAATGTGCACTTTAACCACTCATATGCTAATACCCTAAACACAGTACACTTTAATGTGCATACACGCTGATTACAGTACACTTTAATGTGCTTACACGCTAAACACAGTACACTTTAATGTGATAACGCTGAGCACAGTACACTTTAATGTGCATACACGCTAAACAGAGTACACTTTAATATGCTTACCCTAAACCCAGTACAATTTACTTTAATGTGCATACACGCTGAGCACAGTACACTTTAATGTGCATAGTACACGCTAAACATAGTACGCTCATTACACGCTACGCTACGCTCATTTGTTTGTTCCGGGAAATGTGGAAATCGCTTTGGCGTAACTAACTTGTCAACATGCATTAGCTAGGTTCACAATGTTATTTATCAACTTTTTAAAACATTACGTCAGTTGGCAAAGGTAGTTTATAATACCTCAATTTGTATAGACCATTGATTTATCTCAGTGATTAGTCCATCCAAACGGTTGAAACAGAATTCTTGATGTTAACACATTATACAAACAAACCAACAATACAATACATTATAAATAAAAATAACACTCTTGACGGCAAGGATCAGTAATTATCCAAAATACGCCCCCACACTAATGGTCTTTTTACGACACGCGTACAGAGCAAAATTATGCGTTTAAGTGTACATAAAAGAGTTAAAAAGCACTAAAACCTGGACAATTCAACGTGCATTTGTGAAACTATTAACCTCCTTAAAAGAGCTTTTTACACGTGCCAAATATCCTCTAGTTAATTTCCAAATAAATGTATCATGTTTAAATTGTATATTTATTTTGAAAGGTGGTAAACATATCCACTTCAGCCCTTGCAAGTGCGTCAGTTGAAAGAAGGCCCGTTGTTTAGCCAGTTGTTACGTGCGCGGTGTCGTGTGTTCCTTGTGCGGACGGATTCAGCCTTTCTCTGAGCTGACCACTGAGGCGGACCATACTCACTGAGATGGTTGGCCTCTTGTCGGCCTCGGGGAAGTCACTACCAACACGTTATCAGTAATGAGGTGCAAAGTTTGAGGTCAGGCCTGATAAAAGCGAACAACAGCAACAACTCTCTTCCCTCGAATACTATATACATCTCATTCAACTCATTGTAACAGACGAATGAATATTTGAGTGTGCTCCATGTGTTTCCAAAGAATATCTTAGGAGGTTTGGACTGTTAGGAACTTATCTAGGAATTAATCTACTTCTTCAGGTTTTAACCGAGTCAAAACATTATAATAATTAGCATGAGATATTTTGGTCTCGCTTTGATAGGGCTGCTAACCCGTCCATTAAAGCAGGGACACTCACTGTCGTGTTCTCATTGGCTGTGACACTATCGAAAACACTTCTTCAATAATTTGCTGAGAAACTAAAGCATGTATGCAAAGATCTGGCTACTCTGGGTTTTTATTTTAATATGTGTAACATGTTACTATACCTATAACGCTTGTAAACTCCTCGTAAACTCACTACTAAATTTGTATTCCAAGAGAGCCGGCCCCAAAGACGCTCTGTCGTACTAGTAGGTACAGCATCAATAAACAGCGCGTGGGTTCAGCGGCTGATCAGCTGTGAGTTACAATCAGCTGTTGATTGTAACCACAGAGTACGGTAGATCAGCTGACTGCAGACTCTACGTTATCTGTGGATCGTTAATTCCTATTGGTTTAAATGAGATGATCAATCAGTCAGCTGCAACGGTTCCGCAGCTACCGGTTTCCTCATCAGCGGTACCGATCACTGATCGGCGGATGCTGAGGGGGGTATTGCGATTAATTATACAGAGTGTCCCATAACCTCCCACCATCATCCAAATGTTTAAATAATATAGCTCAGAGATACTTATGGTGAAAACTGTTCTGCTCTTCTACTTTCCTCAGAGGTCCGCCTCAATGGTCACATCAGCGAGGACCTAAATTCGTCCGTACAAGGAACACACGACACCGCACATATAACAACTGGCTAAACAACGGGTTATCTTTAAACTAATGCGGCCTAACTGTCAAACCAAGCGTTTTTCACATTTAAAAATAATTTTTTCATTGATAAACATGATATATTTGGAAACTTGAGGAGATTTCCGAATTGTGGCTAAAGCCAGATATCTCGTAAGTGGTTTAATAATTTCACAAATAAGTTTGAAAATGTCAAAGTTTTAGTGATTTTTAACTCTTCTTTGCACACTTAAAACGCGAAATTCCGTGAGAAACGCCCTAATACGCGTGTAGGTGAGCTTCTTTGCTTTAAAACTAATGTAAATTCTTAATCCTAACTGTTATAGTGACGGCGTATTTTGGATTATAGCAGACCCTCGCTCAAACGTCACCGTGCGGCTGAGTAGAACCCTCAACCATAGACTAACGGACTCTATAGAGTGTCTAGTCTGTGCCTCGACTCTCCAAAACATTTTGAACTCAACCCATTTGAATCTCGATTCACGCCGGCCTGCTGCGAGCTTTATCCTTGGGCATTTCTTACTGTGTTGAGACACCTCACTAAATCGCTAAATCACTATTTGAGATGCCGACCACTCTCATGAGGGTATTTTAAGGCAAATATGTGGTGAAGGATGAGTGTGATGAGTGGTAGTAATGAGTTAGGAGGTGTAGTCTTGTTACAAACTGAGGCCGACTCTTCCTTAGAATGGGTCATTAATTAATAGCCCAATTACCAATGGAAATACAAGGACCAACGGCTTAACGTGACTTCCGAACCACGCAGGTGATGGTCTGATATGTCTAAACGATGGTGGGAGTTGATGCGGGTATCATCAGATAAATGATCACTGAGACTATCTGAGCCGCTTTAGACCTATATCATACTCAAAACCTGACCTCTATGAAGCTGGATTACAGGACCACGCCACGAGTCCCAGTCTCCGACACAAGTATAATACACCACAGCACAGTGGAGACCACAGTTCAAACATCATTAGTGGAACAAGAGTGCTCATATTTCAGCCGGTGATGTTACAAGATGTTTACCGGCGGTTTACCAACTCCACAAACAACACGGTGCCGCTAATCCGCGAACATTAACAAATACACACAAGCGTTCTGTGCTGGGCCTCGAGCGCTAACCGATGTTATCGCCAGGCAGTAGTTTGTGGTTGGTTTCGATAAGCTTTCAAAAATATTTTGTGTTGGTTTTTAAAGAACCAGTGCTGTTAAATACTTCGTGGTTTGAGTTTGACCCTAAATAATTACCCAGGGACAAGGTGTGAAAAAAGGTAAAGTTTGTCTTGTTTAACGAGGCGAAGTTAAAACTACAAAGTCCTCTCTACCACTCAACCTCGACCTTTACCTAGCGTCACCGTAGTCACATTACAAAAGTAAGTGGTGACTGCGGGGATCGAACCCGCGCCAGCGGAGTGATCAGCTCCGGAGTCGCGCACGATTCCAACCCGCCACGGGTCCGCTAGGGGTGTGAGTTATAGGTTTTAAGAATGTTGTATATTTTATGAACTGACTTATTTTTGGAAACAACCAGGACGGACTCCGCCAGTCACAAGAACTAAATTTACGAGAGCTTTGAGCAACTTTTTTGAGTTGATCAATCTTCTGAAAAAAACTAAAAACTGAAACCTTTAACTCGGTTCGGGGAAAATAGTCTTACTTTCGTACTACTACTTCCTACATAGACAATTTATCCATGCGTAAACATGGTAAAAAAATAAATTTAAAATTAAAAAAATTAAAGTTGTAGATTAAGGAGAACCAATGAGGGGTAGAAAACAATAAATTGCATCACAACCAAAACAATATTTATGACAAGACCTTGAAAGTGTAACTAATATTGTTTGTCCGACGGGCGAATGTGTAGTATTTACATTTTCTGCAGGAAATTCCATAGCCTTCAAACCGTACCGCTCATTAACAACATCAATTAACGAATCTTTCCATTACGCTCAATTAGGCAATCGTCCGAATAGAAGGAAATTACGGAAAAAATCTATAGTGAACTACCAATATATTTTATTATGAAGCTTTTCTTCTTGTTAAAATCATAATTTGTATTGTTTGGGTTTCTTAGATGAGAGGTCGCAGAAAATAGGAATGAAATAAAATATCTAGGTTTGAACAGTCATGGCTACGACCAAAGATAATGTATAGTAGGTAGATTAGGCATAGACGCCTGAGGTGGCTGAGGCAGGAAAATCAACGAAGTTGCGACATCCCAAGCACAGATAGCGCTGCGAGCACTACCACCTCCCGCCGTTTTCTCCCCCTCGGCTCGACATGCTCGGGTTTGTCCGATGTCAATCACTTAAATGTGACCAAATCGTGCGATTTTCGAGAACAAACAAACTTGCGCATGCGACTCTTAACAGAATTCCCTCGCAGCGCTATCTGTGCTTTGGCTGCCGAACTATGTTGATTTTCCTGCCTCAGCCCCGTGGCATCTATCCGCAATCTACCTACAATAACATAATCTTTGCTACTACTCGAGGACTGCAGTAACAGGTTGTTGGTTCTTCTTGGAAGCATCAGCTGGGATGGAGAATTCTCTTATATCAACAGCTGATTGAACACAGAGTAGTGACTAGATATCCTTCTCCTTGTCTAGTCACTAGTCAGGACAAGGAAACCCGTCCCGTTACCTCCAGAGTGGTCCTGGCCATGTATTCTGCAGCTTGCAGTATCAAACTGTCTCTTTGTACGTATTCGTGATAGGGATTAACATTGTCTGATGATGGAAAAGAAAATGTTCTAATTTCGAAAATTGGAACTTTTTATGGCAATGAACCAGCTCTGTAAATTGTATGTTTCATCTTAGAAAACGCGATGTCTGATTTAATTTTGGTATGATTTGAAACGAAATTATACCATGAATTTACTCGGGCGCACAAGGTGTACTTTGTACCCAATTTTCAAAAAAATCAATAAATGCGCGGCTGAAACTGAGTAACAAATAAACAAATGAAGACACTTAAAACATGCTAAAGGTTTCAATTAAGAGCCCTTTGCTTCGCTTTGTAATATTACGGCTGGTTTATCATCTATTTATTGTTTTTAAATAAATGTAGACACACTTTAACGTTCGTCTTTTCTGATACAATTTTTCGTGTACATTATTATAACAATCAACCCATTTGTCCCTTGAATACTTTGTTGGAGGAAATAAACATCGTACTTTACTTTTGGTTTTGATGAAAAATATTTTTGGTAAAATCCTATCGGCCTTAACTTTATATAAAGCGTTAATATTAATTAAAATTTATTTGACTAATCTTTCTGATCAGAGCATTAGTCCTGCTTGCGTTTCTCATTGGCAGGTACCTGTGTTATCGAATATCTTATTAGTTTCAAATTTTCTTTGGAAAATGAGAGATATTCATGCCTTTAGCATGGTAAGACCTACACCCGGGGCCATGAAATGAGCACCAATCTTAAAGACGTTTTGAGCATATTTTTCAACACTTTAATATATGCAATAAAAATTATATACAGTACGGTATATAAATGTGCGCACTCTCTACATGGCGCATCTTTTCTCTTCAACTGCCTTATGAGTATTCAGATTTTAATAAAATTTGAAATACGTTTTCCCTTTACGATATTTAATAAAACTTGCAGGAAAAGAACATGAGAGTCTGAGGCTGTGAACGGGACGAATAAGAGTAACAAATTGCAGAAAATTCTATTCACTCGTGCAAGCGGCGCTTTAGCGCTTACCTGCGTGTCGGCCTGGTTGTTATTCAAACCGCATTGCACTGCATTTTTATATGTATTACCATCGATTATAAAATACCCATCATGTAAACAGGATTTGCCTGAACCTGTCTGGGAATTGGCTCAGGACCCGGTTAGCGAGGACATGTAGGGCTGATGATGTTCATAAGCTATCGTTGATTGAACACCTTCCCGATATTGGCAATATCGTCTTATATCCGGTACCTTGTAACTGTTACAGGACTTTCCCTGTAATTTAAATACTACACCTTTAAATCAAATGCGAGTAGTTGATTTCTATAAAACCGTGTATACATGTGGACAAGCCTTTTGTTTGTCTGTTTTATACAACCTTTTGTGTTGAATCCAACAGTATTTTTAATCGTAGGCTTGAGCGGCCGGAGTCATAACTATAATTATGTATAAATTTCCGGTATCATACCGCGCATAGAGCTGTGTCACTGAGGATGCATCACAGAATGGGCGAAACGTCAGACAACCTTAATGTTAGTTCTATAATGCGATATGATACCGGAAGCCAACAGTGCTTTGATCCTTGAATATTTTGATGCCCTTCAGGGGACGTTACTTACTCCTCATTCATTGGAAAACATGTTAGTTCGAAACAAAAAGGAAATCATCTTAAAGCTACAGCCAGTCGAACCCCGACAGGAACCGCCGTTAATTGTCTATCTAAGGAAGAAGAAATCACGTATCTGTCTCTACAGAATCTCAAGTCTCAAAATCATTTGTTGATGGACAAAAAATATTTTTGCAGATCCGTACACTTCAATCAACTTTCCAAATTTCCAAAATTTCCAATATCCCTACACTGAGCTCAGTTTGGTCCAGCTCTGGGCCCTTTGGTCTCAAATCATCTCGAGTGGCTTCTCTGACCAGACAACACAGGACGAGCCAAAACGTATAAGATTTAGACCCACACAGAATAAACCACCAAAAAGAAGACTACTGTATTTTGGGTGGACCCAACATGATTTCAACCTCCGCAAGTGAAGAAGAAACGCACTATATGGTGAGAGGCTGGGAGTGGATGTGGGAGAGGCGAGGCCGAAGTGAAAGTATAACACAAGTATTGGTCCATTCAAGATATAAGTGATTCACGGAGATATCACACAATAATGACTAGAGATCATTTCAGAAACAATACATTTCATGCTGAGATTTCATCTAAAAATTAATAGCCAATTCTGTTATCTCTTGTTGCGTACCTGCATCGGATATAGTCTTGAAAACAACTAGAAGCCACCAAGATTTTGAGACACTATATGAGGTAGATGAAGGAATGTAAGAGGATAAACAAATAGTTTCAGTTGAATTGTAGGACAAATGAGTCAGGAAAGTTAAGATATAATCAGAAAAAAGGTATTTTTGAATTGAAACTGCATTATGTAGCCTAACTGTCTTAAAAACAACTAGGAGCTACAAAGGTTTGTAGACACTACTAAGATAAATGAAGGAAAGTTGATAATTAAAGTTGATACTTTAATTAGAGACACCGACAACTCCTAGAGGGTATTTTAAGGTGAATATGGGATGACGGGTGAGTGTGATGAGTTGACGATGAGGTGTAGTCTTGTTACAAGCTAGGGCCGACTGTTCCCTAGACTGGGTAATTAATTAATAGCCCAACGACCAATGGAATGGACCAAGGGCTTAACGTGACTTCAGAACCACGGGGATAAACAAATACTGATGAAAAGTGTCAGTTGTATTGCAAGAAAAATCAATACGAAGTAAACACATGCATCACCCCTGTTTTCCCAGCATGATGGCCATCAACCCTCTCTCTATTGCTGCCAAATCATAGAAAAGAAACCCTCCAAATGTAATGATGTGTTCAGTTAGCTCTCAACCGTCTCAATTTGGTCTGCGAGGAGAGGTGAGAGACAGCAAACAGTAGAGAAGGTGAAGACTCTTGACACAGTCTTGTGCTGTAGTGCAGTAGATCCTTGGATGTGGAGTACATAGTTGAATTGTCAGGGACGAGATGATTGTCGTGTCTACATATGGTACTCAGCCTGCCTTGCACAATGTGTAGATGGCAGTAGTTATCTCTGTGTGTAGTGCAGCAGAGGATAATGCAATATAACGGCGGTTCCGTAGCGAAAGAGGTGGTCATCTATGATGGCGTATCTCGGGGTATGAGCACGGTAGAAGTGTCCCTTATAGCTGCCTACTGAAATAAGACTTAGATCCGTACGGCAATTATTTTAGCTATTCTTTTACCTGCTGGTTAGTGATATTGGTACACAAGTATTGCATATACTTCTGTATAATCTAGTTCTTCCAGTTCACACGGATTCAAAACATCGTTATAATTAGCTTGAAATATTTCGCTCTCGCTGTGGAATACCAACGTCACTGATTGGCTGAAACTGAGCTACTTCCTATTGGTTACAGGGGCTGCCAACCGTCCATTGAAGCAGGGATGCCAACCCAATATAATGTTCTCATTGTCTGTGACACTATCGGAAAACCTCTTTCAAGTTTGGTTGCCAGCTAGTTGAAAGTCTTGCTGTCTTCTTTGTTGAAGTTATTATAATTCTTTTTATTTCAATGGTTTCTCGGATGACTCTCGGTGAAATAAAAGATTTTGCCAATACGTTGATTTTGTTCAAATTCTACTAAATGTTTCGTGCTGTTACTGTGGCCGACTTTTCAAGATCTTCGTGCTTTGTGTGTCCGATGTGGTCCTGAACTCTTGTTGAAATTAACCTTTTAGTCTCGCTAATATACACTGAGACTGCAAGAGATTTCGTAGTCTTCCGGTACACAAGGGTATCTGGTCCTTCACAGATCTCAAAGAGTTCTTCAACTTACTAGCTGGCTTGAAAATAATCTTTATCTTATGTTTCTATAAGATTCTGCCTATTTCTGCAAATATCTCAGTGACTGAAGATGGTACAGCGAGACCGAAATACTTCAAAATAGTATAATGATGTTTTGACGCGGTGTGAACCGGAAGAACTACATTAAAGTTATAACACCTCCAAGAAAACTACAGTTAGATATACTTCTACATGTAAGCAGCTACAGCCAGCCAGAGGCCCAGGGACAGTCCACACTCCCGCTGAGGCAGCTCCGGATCCGGTTCCGCCTGTCCGGTTCCATACTTTACTAATCACCACTCCACAGCTGACATATACAGACCGCTCACTGTCTCTTGTAAATCACTCTTTTTCACCCAATCACGGACATGAGGTAAATACAGCGTTGAATATTGGCATAATTGGCTAAGAACTAACTCCGCTACGCACTACTCACTAGAGTATGTATATAGTTAGTGAAGTAGACTGGCAATCTGGACTTTCCTTTTATGCAAATGTAAATCCGTATTACAGGTAGTTAGGATAACAGTGAACGTTCGTAATGTATTGATTCCGTTCCGTTCCGGTGATTCCGTACAGGTCAACTTCTTCGTTGGAAAAACATTAGCTGCATAAGGAATAGAAATTTGCAAACAAGTCATCATTTCATGTAGGGCTTGATCTAATATTTACTTTGCTTTGCTTACTATAGGATGAAGTTGGTTAGCAATGGTACGTTTCAATTGTCAGAATTTGAATTTTTACGCATCCTTCGTTCGTAGCCGTGTAATGGAGTGTTCCCCAGGGGTCTGTTCTTGGTCCTTCTTCTTCTTTGGCACTACAGCCTTTTGTCGGCTTTGCCCCATCACAATTCTCCTCAAATCCTCTTTACTAGTAATAATAACCTTTCTTCTCCATCCTCTCTCACCCATCCCAGCCAAGTCAGCATCCTTCGTTCGCCAGCTGGCTATCTCAATGGAGTGTTTCCAGCTTCTTTTTGACACTACAGTTTTTCTCGTTTTTGGGTCCATCATCATTCTCCTCCACTTCTCTCTAATGATGACCTTCCTCCTCCATCCTCTATCACCCTTAGCAGCCAAGTCAGCTTCCACGCCATCCTGCCATTCAGACGCGGTCATCCCCTTCTTCTTCTAACTTTAATGAACCTGTGTTCCCAGAGTCTTCTTGCGACCCTTTCTTCTGGCATCCTGGCTAAATGACCCAACTATCTTAGCTTCTGAGCCTTTCTGAACCTGACAATGTCTTGTTCTTCTGAGATGTTCTAGTTCCTCGTTGTTTCTGATTCGGAAAATCCCGTTTTCTTGTTCTTGGTACTACGTTGTTTATTTTTTATCTTATATATTTTCTCTTTGGTCTTGAAAATCAGCTGCTGTAATCTATACTATCTAATGTTATAAAGAAAGCTCCTTGTAGGGTTAGGCTTACTCGTTAATCAACGCTTTAACCTACATAATTCAATGCGGCAACTCGATGTTATTACACGAGCTAACTCAACCAATTACCCTTCATATTCAGCTCATAATGAAGCTGTGTTATGACAACAAAATTGTCCCTTTGTAAACACACTGTCGTGTGGCTGCGTGTTGTGAGTCGTGACGTCACACGCTCGCTTGTCAACACA
Source organism: Matsumurasca onukii (assembly GCA_018831715.1). Classification (NCBI taxonomy): domain Eukaryota; kingdom Metazoa; phylum Arthropoda; class Insecta; order Hemiptera; family Cicadellidae; genus Matsumurasca; species Matsumurasca onukii. Next base: position 54,231,707 of record CM032060.1, read on the forward strand.
TACTTCCGCGCGACAATCTGCACCTGATTAAAGATGATTTATGATAACCACCTGCTGATAATCGGTGTGTTTATAGCCTTATAAGAGAAAACTAGAGACTACCTATCTGAACATTCTAGATTATGTACAAGTATAATTTCTATTAGCTTACATCCGTGCTGGATAACATTCTGAATAGGTTCTAAATAACGGTTTGGGTGACTCTCTAGAGTCTAGAGTTATACCTTTTTGAAAGCCAACTGATTGCTGATTCTTTAAATGGTCATAAGTACTTTCTATATGTTAAAGATTTCATAGAGTATTTAGGTCATTAAAGTATTTAGGCTCTTAGGAGTTTTAGGAACTTCTCTGAACAGATAGAAAACAAACGACAGCATAAACGTCTTACCACAAGTAAGTTGCTCGTATTTTGTAGCCTGTTTTGTACTGAAATGAAATGAAAAACATCTTTATTTGTGGCAAAGTTAGGACTTTAAAGTCCTCTCTTCCACTTAACCACACTCTTTATCTGTTTGGTAATTTGCAGATGAAATCATTTGGAAATACCAGTCACTTGCATAAATTGCTTTAATAACCCATTTCCATTGTCAACTCTATTCTTTCTTAAGTGTGTTCTCACGCTACCGTCGTAAAACAGTTTCACATGCACATTCTGAATCTTGAGACTGAATTCTTTATTTAACCAGGCCGACACGCAGCTAAGCGCTAAAGCACCGCTGACATGAGTTAATCGAATTTCCTTTGCAATTTGTTATTCTAATTCGCTTTACTCACAGCTTCACTTCGGCCTTCGGCCTCAGCTTGGCTTCCTGTATGATCACGAGCGGTGCAAGACCTACAATATTTTTTGAAAGGTTAAACGTACATATCCTAAAATGAAAACACATTTTAAATTTCAATACAATCTGACAACTCATATCGCTGTTATACTGAAAAATCCTTTTTTGCCGCCATTTTTAAACAATTTGATGGATTTTCAAGGTTTTTGGTATTTTGGTGTATAGATGTAAAATACATATTTAGTTAAAATGTCATCAAAGTAGGACGACATTTACGGGATTTAGCTCATTAAACCCCCTTTTTTGGTAAAAAGTCCTTCCAAAAAGGGGACCTCCAGTAGTCCGATTTTGCTGGTTAACGAACTTGACCGAGATGTTTACAAAAGAAACATTTGTATCAAACTTGGTGAAAATCCGACAAAAAATGCTCAAAACGTGTTCTGGGGGGTCAGGATCGGTGCTCATTTCATGATCCCGGGCCTGGTTCTTATACCATGCTGACGGCTTGAATACCTCGTTTTCCAAAGGAAATTCGATAAAAAGATAAAGAAAACTCTTGGTTTTGATACTTTTATATCAATCGGCTGAAAACATAGTTGTAAAGACGCACAGTGTTTGTACTTACAAATAAGTAATATTGAACCATTTCTTGTTTGTTTTTTACCGCAGATTGCAACGGTGGCGTATCGTAGACCACCTCAACTTAGATTACACAGTTGCCTACGAGACCTTGTAATTTTCACAATCATGATTGTAGGGAGCGCTTGAGCACAGTGAATTCTGGGGTCGCGACGAAATACTATCATTAAATCAGTAATTTACAATTCAACCTTTCCATTCGCAACGTATTTGTCAAGATTAACCAGAATATATACAAGCACTAAAGATAACAAATAGAAATTAGCCAATATCATTTTTCTAGAGAATCATGATTAAGCTTCCTTCAAGGTCATACGCAACTGAGTGATGTTATTTGACCTGTTTGAAATCGTTATCTATAGTTATCTATCGTAAACTGTCAAAGATCAGCGGCTGGTCCCCTGAGGCATTTGAAGTAACGACTTTCGAGCGTTGACTGCTCGGAGTTCTGTGCCAGATCAAGAACAGAAACCAAGTATTACTATTTGATGACTTCGAGCTTCTTAGAAAGTTGGGGACTAGACTAGCAGTAGAAGGACTATTTATTTAATTAACTATATTTTTCGTTGTGTTGATTTAAATTCACCATATCTATCAATAATGGTATCAAGGCTACACTGGCAAAGACTCTGAGATACAGGAAAGGACAAAGACTCCTATTTGTTATTTTGTGCCATGACTAATGTCTTGCGTACAATCTTCTAGATAAAGCTTTACAGTAAAATGGGTATTGAAGCAACTATATTATTAAACTTTTAAGAAACAATTGGACGGAACAAAACCTCAAGGTCAACAAAATTAGACTAGTACAAGTGAACCTAATTCAGAAATCCCTAAGAAAGTGTATCTTCCTTATGTTGAAGGCACATCTGAAAAATTTGATACTTTTATGACATAAAACCAATATACAGGCCTATGAAGAAGATAAAGACTTTTAAGACCAGTCAAAGGCAAGGTCTTCATCTCCCTCTGGGGTGTACAGAATCCCCTGTATTTGAGGTACGTGGGACAAACCAAAAGAATCATTTCGACTCGCATGAAAGAGCAGTTATACTAAACACGAAAACCTGGATAAATCTACCTCAGCCCAACATAGTTGTATCACGAAACACGCTGTAGCATTTGAAGGCACAAAGCAACTGGCTACAGAAAACCACCACTTGTCCAGGATTATGAGAGAATCAAACAATTAAAAAACTACAAGGAAAATTCATTTACACTTTCACAACCTTGGACACCTCTATTCAAAAATATGAAAACCACCTGTAAAAATAGCTAGTTTATATTTATCTGTATACTTTTTAACCTCTGTTAAATTTAAACTGATGATGTCTGACAAAACTGTAATCTAGTTCTTCCGGTTCACACCGCGTCCAAACCGAGTACTCTTCAGCCAATCAGTGACTGCAAATGGTACTCAACGGCGAGGCCGAAATATCTCAACCTAATTATGAAATTTGGACGCGGAGTGAACCGGACGAACTAGATTATAGTTGTGACACCGCCGCAAAAGCCTAAGAGAAGTTTAGACGAAACTTCTTTAAACATCTTGCTTTCATTAGGTGGTACTTCTATAAAACCTTTTGCATTTTGAATGACTCACCACTCAGCCTTCGCCTAAAGTGCTAGGTTGAGTTGTATTGTGTGAGGTTAGGTTAGGTTAGGTCAAGCCAGATTGAGCCGGGACCGCAGAGGAGCGACAGTCACGGAACCATGACTCTTTCATTACCGCTTGACGTCAAGATCATTACGTCTCTCTTTAGTACACACTAATATTTGAAACTCTGACGTCAACGTCTGCGATTCATCTTCCCTTTTGTGGGTTTGCATAAGTCTTGTCTGATATTTCCGCTGGTTGCTTTGAATTTTATCTACAGTATTTTGCCAATATCACTATGGTGGTTTTAACTGTTTCTCCCCCTCGGCGATCCTGATGATGTATACCAACATTAAAAGGATTGGTCACCCCAGAAAAAGTTGTTCAAAACATGCTCACGTAGTCCCCCGTTTAGGATGCTATTTTTCCTGTAGAGATTAGAAAAGGTATCCATGTTCTCAATGGTCATATAACCTTTTTTTGTTGTTAAAGTTGGCCAAAAATAGGCTCCTTTAGAAGTGTATTATATCTTTTTCACAAGCACTTTTTGCCTTTTTCGTGTATAAGGAACATAGCACCACCCCTACCCTATCATATAAACCCGTATTAGTACGTTTCGGTTCATAAACGGCGTCGGAAACAGGTGACTACGAAACCATGTTTTGCCCCTTTGAGTGAGCGGAGCAAAGTTGGAATATCGCCATTTCACTTGATTGGCAAGGTTGACGGCACGCGTGAACTGAGCCAGACAAGATACTCCTAATAGAGCCGATATTTTTGAAACAGAAGATAAACTTGGATTTTCACTTACCCTTGCGGAACTGTGGTGGGTTGGAATCGAGCGCGAATCCGGAGCTGACCACTCCGCTGGCGCGGGTTCGATCCCCGCAGTCACCATGTAAATTTGTATGGCACGATATGGTAACGCTAGGTAAAGGTTTATTTACCTTTTACCCCTCGTCCACTGGAGAGAAATCATCAATACTCCGCTATTTCAGTGGTAAACAAGGGGTTTTGCTTGGTTGATTAATTCTCTTCAGGAGTGCAAAACTACAATGGCTGGCATACACTACAAAACATTCCTTTAACGACTTGAGGTACCGGTAATTTAAGTCTGAGATGCAGAAGATAAATTTTCTTCCAAATGAAAATCCCCAAAAATACGCCCACCAGGATTTATCAATAATCTCATCCAGTTTGGTCTATGCACAACATAAGGCATGAAGATTGTCATGTCATGGTACATTTTAACAGCCGATTTGTCAGAACCCAGCTTGTAGGAAACGCTGTTCTCTCGAGATGCAAGATGTCAGCTGTCAACTGGGTTGGTTCTCGTCTATTGTTGCGTCGACCTTGTCCTTTATCAGTGTTATCTTCAAGGTCTCGCCGAGCCTATCACTATCTCGGCTGCGATACTAGCTCTATCGTCGGTACGTGTAAACGTGGTTACTGCAGATTCAACATCACTGCATTATATTTCGGAAGTACCGCCCTGCCATATAAGATTACTGTACTAGGTTTTTCAAGCAGTTATGTTAATGTAATCATATCATATTGGAAATTATTCTGGGATAAAGTAGTAAAAGTTTTCACAATAATCAAAAGTAATAAAGTACAATCATAGAAGCCAGCAGTATCGTTCTGCAAAGCTGTACCAGTCGAAGCAGGATGACGGGTTGGTTTTTTAACCACATAAACCAGTCGTTTCCAAACTGCTCCACAGAGGTCTTCTAGATCGAAACCGGAGGTAACCAATAATAATCACTCTCTTCAAAGTCCCTTCCAGCCAATTGACCTTCAAGAGTGTCAAGAGGGCCTTCTTCAGCCTACCTCAAATTATTCTCTCTTTTGATCCAATGAAATGAAATGGCGTTCTGAGTAACCCAAAAACCTATCCAGCTTTAGACGTTCTCTCTTTACTGTGCCCCAGTATCAAGCTATCTGACCAGGTAAAATACCTGAGTTTCATCCAATCAGTGACTGAAGATAGTCCACAGCGAGACCGAAATATGTCAACATAATTATTAAGTTTGGACGTGGTGTGAACCGGAAGAACTAGATTATAGATGTGACACCGGCCGCAAAAGTCTAAGAGTTAAGGTGAAATACCAGACCGATTTCAACTGGAGGTTTGAGTGATCTTGAAAAGTGAAAATATTTTCTGATTACGTTCTTGTCGTTCTGTCAAGTCCTCCAGATGATTCACCAACCTATCATTTTACCGATCCGACTGGCAACACTTTGCTTTGAGACACCGACAACTCTTAAAGAGTGTTTTGAGGTGATTTGAAGTTCCAAAAGCAATCCCTTTGTTGATCCAGCAGAACGTTCTCCGACTTGCAGATACCAGAGACTCGGTCAGTGAGAAGTAAGCACGGACTGGACGTTTGTAGGTCAATGTCGTCGGCAAGTCTCACTACTGAGTGTGTGCCACAGCTGGTCAGTAGTCACTAGCCAGCAACCGGTAACCGGTATAACTTCAAACAAGACCGTATACAACACTAGAGTAACGATCCTTCCACAACAACGTCTTCAGACATTAATGTCACCACAGTACTAGGTTAAGAGTATTTACATTAGACTGCGCTGTGTGTGTTGGTAGGGATTGTTACGTAGAGAGCCAGATATCTCAAGTAGTTTTAAACATTGTTTTGTTACTTTTTTGCGTTCAATCTCAAAGGTTCAATGATGGTTGAGAGTTGAAAATGGCAGAAGTGCTTTTTCTTGACCCGAAAACAATCTAGAATTGTTGTTAGAAGTTATTGAGTTAGTGGAGACACGGCATATTTTCATTAGGCGTTCGTCCTAGGCAATACGAAAACTTTCCCTACATGTGGTTAGGGCAAAGAGTCCCCAGTTTTGGCCTGCTCACTAAAAGCCCCGACCTCATCCCTTGAAATTTTTCTTTTAGGGATGGGCGAAATGGTAAGACTAAACGTTAATGCTAAGGAATATCCTAAAACTGGAACAAGGTATTCATGAGGATCCATGATCAAAACAATTTGAGAAGCTCCTCGGCAGCTGTTAAGGTTACCAAGGGTCTTACAAACACTGGAAGCTATGTTGAGATTTAAGTCAACTTGTATACATTATATGAAATAGTATTGCACCAGCATTATTTTGATTACCAAATTACCTGAATTTGTTAACCCGTTTTTTATAGGTTTGGTTTAAAATATAGTGTGACTCTGCAATCACCCTGTATATACCCTACGCATAAATAGGGTTGAAAATAATTCTCAAAAAAGGTTCAGTACCTGTACAATTTCATATTTCCGGATTCATGAAATGTCGCCAGCATGGTTAGACCCAAACAGGCCACTCCCCGTGGTTCGGAAGTCACGTTCAGACGTTCGCCCATTCCATTGGTCGTTGGTCTATTAATTAATGACCCAATCTGGGGAATAGTCGGCCCTAGTTTGTAACAGGACTACACCTCATGATCCTTCAAAAACAGTCAACACACTCACCCTTCTTCCCATATTCACCTTAAAATACCCTCTAGGAGTGGTCGGTTCTCAAATCAAAGTATGCTGACGACTTGAGTGGTAGCAGTTTCCCACTGATATAAAACTCTCATTCTTCCATAGAAAATTTGCTAATAATCCAAGAACAATGAAGAATCAATTGTTATACACGAAACATTAAAAAAAAACAGAGAAAAGAGTATACATCGTTTTTGGTGAGTTGACATTCTGGAATATCCTAATGTAACTAAAATATAAATCAAGAATTCTATTTCAACCTGAATAAGTGGCTAGATGTGACTGTTACTAATGGGTTTATGAATAAATATTAGGTCGATGATTGGCACTGATAGCTCTTATCTCGCTCCATATATCAGACAAGGAGAGCGACCTGATACTGACAGACCAATCAGCCAATCGTGTTGTGAAACTGTTCCCTCCGCTTCGCTGGCTTACGTCTTCATCTACATTTCCAGTTGACAAATAGAAACACACACACACAAAAACTACTCAACTTTGTCTCTTTTAAATCTAAGGCTTTCGCTGCTTTCGGAGTCAATCAATTGGCCAAATCAGTTGACCAATTCAGTTTCAGTGACTGTAGATGGTACTTCACATTGAGACCGAAATATTTCAAGCCAATTATAATGATGTTTTGACGTTGTGTGAGCCGGAAGAACTAGATTATATCGTCACTTTTGTTTGATCAAACTGGCATTTGCGATAGTTGTGGTTTTTGTAGAATTAAAAGTACTAAATCCAAACGCACCATTAACGTGTATATGATTACTTTATCAGCAATGTGTCTAAAGTATAAAACAATAACTTTGAAGAGTAGTCAAACCTTATTTGACTGACTACATTATCGCAATTCGGTTATAGGCACACCATCAATCAATTCCATCTGTCCCGCCAAATAAACAATGCAAATCGGCTCTGGTATCAATACTTCTCAGTCTTGATAATATAGTATAAAGCCAAAGAGTATGTTACGGTAGGTAGATTGCGCATAGAACCATTCCAACCCCATCATATAAACCCGCATTTGTACGTATTGGGTTATGAACGGCGTCGAAAACAGGTGACGACAAAACCATGTTTTACGACTTTTTGAGAGAGCGAAGCAAAGTTGGAATATCACTACTACCATTTCTCTTGACTGGCAAGGTACGACTCTTCAAAGTACTGAACCAGACAAGACAACCCTACTAGAGCCGATATTTCTGAAACAGTAGATGGACTTGGATTTCCACCTACCCCTCATCCACCGGAGAGAAATAATCAATACTTCGCTCTTTCAGTGGTAAACATGGGTTCTTGCTTGGTTGACTCTTAACGTCTTAAGCTTACCTGTTTGACTCTTAATACTTAAGCTCGCCACCAAACAAATCCATGTCAACTCTCACACAGCCTCATACTAATCTCGAGACGATAAATCATCAGAATCGAGGTTATTGAAGAGACACGTTGGAAATCTATTTATATATCTGCGACCAGTTTAATTTAAGGCGGGATTTCTCTTGCGCGGGATCACAGAGTAATAACTTACAGCTGTTTCATACATAATCTTATCACGATCCGAACATGCGGTTTCTCGTGACAGCTTGTATAGTTATGTTTTCTGTTGACGCGTCACTGCTGCTGCCTAGCGGCTGCTTGCGGTATTTATTTATCACCTCATTACCGGTCTACGTTTTTGGTACCGCTTAACTTAAGTAACTAAATAATTCCTTATTTTCAAGACTGTTTAGAAAGCCTAATTTAGTTAAGTTAAGAGGGTTTATCAAGGTGTTAAGAGCTGTATTTTTTCGCGCTGACAAAGCCAAAGTATTGGCAAAATCCTCTGTGACCAAGAGAAGTATCTCAGTTTCGACCAATCAGTGACTGAAGATGGTACTCCACAACGAGACCGAAACATTCCAAGCGAAATATAATGATGTTTTGACGTGGTGTGAACCGGAAGAACATAGTTGTGACACCAAATGAAAACTACAAATGTAAACTTTCTGTTTCAGTGTAACGTTGCCTCCCATCGATGTGCCTGCACCAGCTATCCCTCCTATAGCGGTGAGTATTTAATATTATGTAATATTGTTACCGTTATCACGTTCTGTTATATTTTCTACACTTCTTTGTTTTTACAAAGGCAAGCAAGAGCTTAAAGCCAAACCATTTAACTCTCTCCTGTTCGGACTTCCAGTTTTTCCACCCTCTACGAAAGAAACTGACATTTAAGTGTCAGTTCTGTGACGGCATCGTATCAGTGGTATGCCCTCGTATATTTCTCAGCTATTATCGCCCGAAGAATGTAGAAAAGTGCGCAAGCAACTGTGAACTGTCAAGCGAGGAAGTCTGTAGAAGGAATCGCTGCTCTTAGAGAGGCATTCTTGTCAGTTGCCACCATATGGTTGAAGAAGATATTTCTGAGATCAAAAAATAAGTAGATCTACAGCGGGACAATGGTTATACCATCTTAAAACCATCCTCGTTAACGATCAAAAAACGTAAAATACTATTATGCTAATTGGTACCATCAAGGTTAATTTTTTTCAATTTTGGGGAGTCATGACTATTATCCTTCCTCTCACTGACTTCACCACTTTATAATATTAACAACACCATTTCAATCTAAAAACGTCCTTTTAGTCTTTTCTATACAATCGTTTAAGCGAAGGGGAAGGATTAACCCATCTGATTTAATCTAGGTTTCTTACCACCTTGTCTAAAATTATATACAAAAGATCTCAAAGGTTTTATAAAAACCAGACAGTCAGGCTGTACAGTAACTATGGTTATGTTTGTTTATGTACTGATGTTTAATATATACTCTGTCTCCGTCCAATCTTTCATCCAAATCTTTCATCCAAATACAACCGATTCTCTCCGCTGCTGCTCAACTGTCAAGGTCTTCCGTTAAATTTTAGAAAAATCCGTATAATGTTTTTTACGAGTGTGCTCCCATCGAAATAGTTTTAGTTTTTACTGTAATCTAGTTCTTCCAGTTGACACCGCGTCAAAACATCACAATAATTAGCTTGAAATATTTCAGTATCGCTGAGGAGTACCATCTTTCGTCACTGATTGGCTAAAACTGAGATACTTGCTGTCTGCTATCCTCTTGGCCATAGAGGATTTTACCAGAACTTTGGCTTCGTCACATTATTACCTGAGAGCCATCCGAGAAACAATTGAAGTAATTAAGAATGATAATAAATTCAGTAGAAAGACAGCAATAAACTTTCAAGAAGCTGGCAACCATTGCTGAAGAAGTCTTTTCAACAGTGTCACAGCCAATGAGAACATCGACAGTTGCCATCCCTGCTCCAATGGACGGTTGGCAGCCCTGTGACCAATAAGAAACAGACAGCAAACTCTCAGTTTCAGCCAATCAGTAACTGAAGATGGTACTCCACAGCAAGACCGAAATATTTCAAGCTAATAATAATGATGTTTAGACGCGATGTGAACCGGAAGATTTAGATTATAGTTGTGACACCGACCGCGAAAGCCTAAAAATTAAGTATAATATCTATTAAACTCCCAGGCTTTTTGAACTCTCAGGAAGTTTGAAACCGTTTCCAATTTCGGTCTAAGTGATGACGTCACTACTGGCTCGGCTGGGAAACCCAGCAGCAGACCCAGTAAGAACTCATTATATTTGCTAATCTAAGAGGAGACACATTTCGGATAAGCAGTTTGGACAGTGTGGAAGTGTGGAATCTGGGTCAGTGGAGGGGAGGAGTCAGGATCAGGAGTTGTGCATACATCAGGGGAATTAATCAGGCGAGACCGCGAGACAAGCGGCGGATGTCTGAAGAATCGGATTACGAGAGTTCGGGCGCGGTTGGAGGCGGTGCGACTCTGGTGCGCAGATGATTATGGAAATCCACGTTTTTACTGTTTTGATACTCTGATTTGAGACCCACTCTTGGAGGTTTTAAGGTAAACATGAGATGAATGGATTATTGTTGAATTTCCTTTGGAAATATTCATGTTGTCAGCATAGTAAGAACTAAGCCCGGGACCATGAAATGAGCACCCAGGATCGGTCAGGCTCTTAGAACACGTTTTGAGCATTTTGAGAAACTTAACACAGTAGTACTAAGTTAGACCATTTTTCCCCTTTCTGCTTCCCTGTATTCTGCAACTACCTGTATTTACTGTAATATAAATCCGTGTGAAAACAGTGTGTTCTACTTCAAATTTTCGTGTAGACTTACAAAAATCAAATAATGTTGCAGGAGCCCAAAACTATTCGAGAGAATGGGGTAGACTCTCTCAAGGAGGACATGGAGCCCATCCCTGAGGTAAGACAGAGGTCAAACCATGAATTTATTTATCACATATTATTTTGTGGCCCATATTTAATTTTGCAACTGTTTTTACAACGAATGCTCTTACGGAGTTGTAAGAGTGTGATACAACTTGCATTCGCTCGCCTGTTTTCTTATCAAACCCTGATAATTTGTCTTTTGTAGTAACGAAGAGAGTAGAATTGTAACTTCAAAACTAAGTTATATAACTCAGTGATATAATCTTCACAAACATCATTCGTAGAGATTGACAGACATAAAACTGCATCGTAAATCTGGAGATACCAGAATAATGAGGTCTTTATTATCAATAGCTATAAATGTAATGAGTCACGAATGAATGCATTGTTAATGGAAAGCTACAGAAACACTCGTACAAGATGTGTTGGGATTTATAGAAAATAATATTTAATTGGCATAGTTTATTTTTGACACCAATCTTTCAAAGGTAAAACTAAGCCGACACGCAGCTAAGCGCTAAAGCGCCGCTGGCGTGAGTGAAGCGAATTTCCTTATTACCATAGGAGTTACGAGGCTGTGAGCATAGCGAACGAGTTGTAACGAGAGCATGATGCAACCTTTTCTGGGGTGGTCAATCCTCTTAAAGATCTTCTACTGACTCCTTTGAGACGTGAGGCTCCCTGACCTTTTTTTCTCTCCTACCCGTCCGTTGTACAAAGTGTAGGTAGACAAATAAAATATTAAACAAACTTTAGGACATGAGTAAAAAACATAACTGCCACCGACAGGTGAATAAGAAAGAAGACTTTTGATTGATCGTTGTTGATGCCGATTTCACACGATCATATGAAGAGATCAAAACTCTTGTAAACCTCTTGTCCGTGACAGCTGCGAAAGCTGATTAAGCCAATTAAAGACAATTAGTGATGCAAGATTGGCAACACTGAGCTCGTTATTGCTAATTACTTTTGCTTCTCATCATCATCAAGTCCTTATAAGACCACGTAATCCGCATCATCTAGCTTAAACCTACATACACTGCTGATGGATTTTCGGTGAAGGAAAATTTCCTTCGCGGACTGAGGGTCCTAAAACCTTCACTGACCACGGATGATCTCAGTCGAGGCAGGGGCGGTTCCAGGTAGCAGGTTTCTACTATAAAGGTTCGGGAAACGGGTTTTGAAAATTGTTATTAAAATAAATTTTACCATTTTGTATTTTACACCTCTGTGGCGCAAATCTAAATTAACGGTAGTTAATTCGATTTTACAGACTCGCTACGAGGTTGCAAGCACCCGTTGGGTATGCGTTCGTCACTGTACTGTGACTTGAACACTCGAGGGCAATGTCACCTGAGTTACGAATTATTAATTTTATAAATTTTACACCTCTATGGCGCAAATCTAAATTAACCGTAGCTAATTAGATTTTACAAACTCGCTACGAGGTGGTGTGACACAGGTTAACGTACGGGACGATAGGTGGGGCGAGCGACACTCTGAAATAATTCAATACTCCTAGAGTTACACAATTTTCACTCTAACAACCCAGGATGGGCTTACAATGACTTAAATCGATTTATCCCGTGAAAGAACGATTAAAAACACTCAAGACAAGTACGGGTCTTGAGTTACCTTCAATTTTCACCGACACGATCTAACTGGAGCCTAGCACGAGGTTCTAACAGTGGCAAGTCCTTATTAAATCGTTAAAACGGTAAAATTATTATTGAAAGTGAATTTAATTTGTAAAAATAGGTACAAATACACTATCAAAGATATGGGTTCGTATAATTTGTACCTTAGCGGAAAATAGCGGTGAGCGTCGGTAAAGTGTTCGGTATAGCGGTCGAGCACAATGTCCGTGGTGATCGGTGCGGGAAGCGAGCGTCGAATGAATTTTGCTGTTCCTTCTACGAAGTAAACTCCTGCTCCTGGTGGGGATCGAAGGAACCTCCCCAGGTCACGTGACCCCTTCGTCATGAGACCCTCAAGATGGCTGTCTTTGTTTACATCAAGGCGACAGCTACCGGGTTTTCATCGCTTTTTTACTCAAACTACAGTTTTCATAACGTTACACCTCACTTTAGTGTTTCTGGGGTTACCTGAACACAACCCTGATATAAGACAAATAGTCAGCAGTGCCAGCTAACTTTACCTAACGATGTCAGCAAATCAGCCTTGGTCCCTAGTCTAGGCAACACCGGCGTCGGCCTAAAGACGGTTCTACTCATACGAAAAGGTAATCAACCCGGAATTATGATATCAACTCGGGCTTACAGTGTAGAGTCAGTGTCTACAGTGCTAAAGTGTTGTAAAAGTGTTTTGTGGTGGTGTAGTGAGGTTAGGGCTGGGCTGGGGCTAGTGGCCAGGGGCCCAAACTACATAGGTTCACTAACCGTACCTAGCTAGGCTAAGGGTAAGTTGTTTAGTGAGATCACGTAAGTACACACAATGTATGTTAACGGAGGTGTTAATAACCTAGGCTAGTAGCCGTTCTCACCTAGGCTAAAGCTGTCAACTCGGTAAGTTGACCTAGGTTGGCCGTTTGTGCCTAGGGAAAAATAGGCTCGTCACACCCCTTCTTACTTCGGCGAGAAAAAAGAAAAAAATGTTGACACCTCACGAATCAACTTGTTTTAGTTCGTCGGTCGTTCGATGAAGGGTTTCAGGTCCTTCACGTGGACAATATTATGCTGTCCTGTTTCACAGTCTCGCACCTCGTAGATGTTATTACCCTCCCGGGCCACGATCTCACAAGGGCCGTGAAACTTGGGCGCTAGTTTGCCACTAATCGCGTCGGCGGCGGATGAGAGGATATGTAGTCTCCTCATCACCGCATCACCTGTCTGGTACGACACCTCTCTACGCCTCAAGTTATAATATTTGGACTGTCGTTGGTAAGCGGCAGCCAAATTCTTTGAGCCTGAGCGTAGAAGTTTGAACTCGGCCAGGCGCTGGTCGTGCACGATGGGCAAGGCAGGATCTTCCGAATTATCCGCCGTCTCAACCGTGGGACCTCGGAGAGCATTGGGTGCCTTGAGTTCGCGCCCAAGACACAGCATAGCTGGTGTGAGTCCGGTCGATTCGTGGACGGCGGTGTTTACAGCGAACTGAAACTCCGGTAAGTTCTTGTCCCACGTTTTGTGGTTGCCCTTGACATACTGAGCGATCATGGTTTTGACCACTCGATTCGCTCTCTCGACGGGGTTCGACTGAGGGCTGTACGGTGCGGTGTTCAAGATGTAACACCCAGTCTCGTGCGAGCTCACAGAACACTTTGGAAGTGAACTGCGTTCCATTGTCTGTTAATAACAGCTCAGGTGCGCCATAGCGCAGTAACACCTCTTTGGTTTTGTTGGTCACGTTCTTAGCCGTGGCTGAGCCGATGGCTGCAAGTTCCACCCACTTGCTGAATGTGTCCTGAAGGACCAAGAGGAATCGGTGTCCTTTCGGGGGGTGGAAGGGTCGCTGATACGGTGTACCAAGGCCTTTGGGCGTCGGAAGTGCATCTTCCCGGCGGGCTGTTTTGCGGCACTTTGTACGCTTGGCACTGAGGGCAAGACCGTACGTACGACTTGACCTCTTGTCGCCAGTGCGGCCAAAGTATCCAGCCCCACACGGGCAAGAGTCTTTTGGTTCCAAGGTGGCCTGCGGTGGTGACGTCGTGGTTCTCTCGAAGGACCTGGTTTCGTTGTTCCTTAGGAACACACTTCCATTCGGGTTTTCGGGTCCGCTTGTTAGGGAAGGACCGGTACAGCTTATTGGACCACACCCTGAAGTTACGGAACTTAGGGTGTTGCTGAGCCAACCCAAACATGCGGTCATACCAGTCGTTGTCGTCGTCGTCGTCAGAGGTAGTTTCGACCTCCTCTTCACCTGGCGGTGCCTGGCAGGATTTGGTCGTCTTGGGGCACCGGGTTAACAGCGGTCAATACCGCAGTCTCCAGGAAGAGGGTCTACTTTCTCTCTTCGGGAAACGGTTCGGCGTCGGTCACCGACTGTCGGGACAAGGCGTCCGCGACGCGGTTAAGCGTACCCTTGCGGTACTTGACTTCAAAGTCGTACTGTTGAAGTTCCATGACCCACCGCGCCAATCGCTGGGCTCATGCAGTCATAAGCCAGCGCAGCTGACGGTGATCGGTTATCGCCTCGAAGTGGTAGCCCTCTAGATAGGGCTTAAACACACAGGCCAAACTAAGGCCAGACACTCCTTCTCGGTCGTGCTGTAATTCCTCTCGGGATCGGACAGGAGGCGGCTGGCGTAGGCGATCACAACCTCTTTGCCGCCATGCTCCTGAGTAAGGGCGGCACCTAGCCCCGAGTTGGATGCGTCAGCCTGGACTGTAAACATCAGGTTGAAGTCAGGGCGAGCCAGTATGGGCGTGGAGCACAGGCAATTTTTCAGCCTGTTGAAAGCCTCTTCGTGGCGGGCGTCCCACGACCACGGGGCATCTTTCTTCAGGAGTGTTCGAAGCGGGGCGGAGACGTCGGCGAAACTGTTGACGAAGCGGCGGTACCAGAGGCTAGCCCCAGGAAGCTTCTCAGCCCCTTAACGTTGGTGGGCACTGGGAACTCTCTGATGGCTCGTACCTTCTCTGGGTCAGTGCCGATGCCATGGGTATTTACCACATGACCCAGGTACTTCAGTTCCCTCTTGGCGAATTGGCACTTCTCAGGGTTTAAGCGCAGGCCGGCTTCTCGCAGGCGGCGAAATACAACCCTGAGAATGTCGAAGTGTTCTCTCAGTGTAGTAGACACCACTACCAAGTCATCCAGATACGCGAACGCTTTGGGTTCGAGTTCGGGGCCGATGACCCGGTCCAGCAATCTCTGGAACGTAGCTCCAGCCGAATGGAGGCCGAACGGCATCACCTTGAAGTGGAAGAGGCCAAGGCCTGGCACGGTGAAAGCGGTGATCGGGCGGGGAGCCAATGGCTAATGGCACCTGCCAGTAACCTTGTTTCAAGTCCAAGGTGGTGATGAACTTGGCCTGGCGGGCTTCTCCAGAATTGCGTTTATTCTGGGTAGAGGGTAGGCGTCTTTAACGGAGGCGTCGTTCACCTTGCGCATGTCTATGCAGAATCTGTACTTGCCCGTGGACTTCTTAATGGGACGACGGGAGAGCTCCACAGGCTATCAGAGGGTTCAATGATGCCATCCTGCAACATCGACTTCACCTCGTCATTGATGATTTGCTGCATGGCAGGGTTGCGGGGGTAGTAGCGTTGTTTGACGGGCACCACGTTTTCTTTAAGTCGAATGACATGTTCGACCAACGTGGTTTCCCCTCTACGGACTCGAATTTGGGCAGCTCCACTGACAAAAACTGCTCGACGGGGTCAGATTGAGCTGCGGTGTGAGCGCCGACATTGCCTCCGATAGCCACGCTCGGGTGAGGTGCTTCGGTGGCGGCGCTGGTACCACACCCTTGGACGTCTCAGGGTTGGTTTGAGCGGTGGACGTGGTGGAACACCTAGGGGACCTCGTGGTCGCCTAGGTTGCTCTCAATGCGGGTCGGAGTCGGTGGCGTTGCGGCACATCTCGCCACGGTCTCAGGGTTTTCTATAGGCCTGTCGTCTGTCGTACAACCCACGGTGTTTCCGGGATTTACCTCAGACGTAGCCCACCCTGAAATGTCTCGTGAGCAGTGGGGATGTTCCGTACCAACGTTTATTCGTACTAGGTCGAGGTCGTAGACATTTCATACCCAGTACAACGTCGGTCGTCAGATGTGGAACGTGGTATGCTGGCCAGCTATGAGGACGTCCGGCGATTGATCCTGTGATCAATACTTTCCTCCAGCTGGACACTGTGTACCATCTACCATCCTGACTACAACTTTCACACCTCCTGGTCTGAGGCCGTTGTCCAGGAGATGTTGCGCAACTCGATCACCGACTAGGCTTATGACGGCACCTGTGTCGAGTAGCGAAAGTTTACACCAAACAGGGTAACTGGGGCGAACGGTCTTATGTCCTCCAGGCCCTGTTTTATCCGTGGTAGCCACCAGGCTACTCACTGACTCGGCCTTCTCGAGTTTTGCGGGGTTCTCGTGACTGGCGGCGGTGGCGGGGCTTGGGTGCGCGGACTCAGGTTGCCCCGTCGGACCCAAGACCGGTTGTCGTTTCCCGCCCGACAGTCACACTTGGTCGTAGCAACGCCTTCGCGTTTGCAATAAAAACATCGCCAGACCTTTGGGAGATGGCAATCCCCAAATCTGTGCCCTTTGCCCTCACAGTTCCAGCAGATGATTTCCCTCGGGCTATCTCTGCGGACGGTCCCAGGGCTGCCTGGCGGGGTCGCAGGTCGAGGCGTCGTTCGTGACGGGTCAGGGGGCGTTTGGGACCTCGGCCCATCACCCTTCGAGTTCCCACTGAAGGTAACTCGGGGTTTGTTGTTCCTCGGTCCACGGTTCTGTTGGCGGTTATCGGGTCGATGCGAGTCTCGGCTGTCCTTACCCCTTTCCTCGACCTTCTCACACACAGCTGTGTCTAAGTAAGGTCTACTAGGTTTGCGTCTTGGGGTATAAGCCGTTTCAGGCACCAGTGACCCCGATGGCGGGGGTGGTGGGCGGAAGTTCTTCCGCTCGCGTACATAGGCCTCGTATTCCTCGGCTCTCTCAACTAACTGTGGTAAGGAGACAAAGTCTTGCCTCCGTACCATTAGTTTGTACTCGGGCAACATGTTTTTATAAACTATGTTTATCTTTTGATGTGCCGAGAAACCACCACTTCGTCTTATGAGAGTGGTTACGGCAACTACATAGTCGCGGAATGGTTCGCCTTCGCCTTGAGTCCTTTTGTGGACTTCTTGTTCAAGGCTATCCTGGTAACCGGGCGGTAGGTACTGCAGTTCAAACTGCCTTTTAAAACCTTGGTACGAGTCCCACAAGTCCCTCGAGTTTCTGAACCAGAGTAGTGCATTCCCCTGGAGCAACTCGGGCATAGCTCGTAAGATATCATCGGGTGACATGCAGTAGACGGCCATCAGTTCCTCTAAGCGTTCGATAAAGGAGACGGGGTCTTCTTCCCATCAAACCTCAGGTTCCACTTGCGGACCGTACTACACAGCGACGGGAAGTCGGTGTGGTGGCTCCAGAACTCAGTTTGTTGGGGACGGTGCGGTGCGTAGAGCCCTCGCGGCGGTGGTCCATACCTACCCTGCATCTCGCCTGGGTATACATGGGTAGGGGGTTGCACTGGCGGGTACATTTGGCGTGGCGGCTGATTCCACTCACCCCCATGTGGTGGGTTGGCGACTGGTTTAAGTCAGGTCGCGTGGTAGGCAATGTATGGCCTACGCGTCCGTTTGGGCACGCCTGTTCCCATGCACCACCGTGTCCAGTGGTTATCGGGCGGTTGGCCTCCGGTCGTATCGTTGGTGGAAAGACGGGGCGTTCCGGCTGCGTGTCCTGGATAAAATTATCTCGGTTCTCCAGTCGGCGAGATAAATTCACCAGGGACACTAAGGCTCGGCGAGTTGAGAATGAGTCAGCGTTGGGCGAGAGACTCATAATTTCTCTGAAACTCGTGCACTCGTCCTCCAGCGTGGCTACTAGCGCTCTTAACTCTTCAAGAGAGCGCTCCGGTGCTGATTCGGGACGGTACGGTGGTCTCGATGGTCGAGCGGTTTCCTCTGCCTCGGACACTGGGGAGTTATCTTCACTACAGGCCCCCGAGCCATATAGTGTTTGTGAGGCACACAACTTCTTGGGCTTCCTTTACGGGCACCTGTAGCTTTAAGGGGAGCTTTAAGTAGGCCACAAGTCGTGTCCTCATCTGTCGTTCTCCCAGCGTGATCGAGACGGTGGCAGCTGATCAGCCTCCTCCAATCTCTAATCAATGATAAGATACAGTTCGTCACTGGTTTCCTTGCTGGAGCCAGATGCTTGTTGAACCTAAATCCCCGGCTAATCGTTGTCGGTGCGGTCGACGGTCGTTTTGGTATCCTTTTCATTCGGCTTTGAAGGCAACCTGGTTTTCATCGAGGTTTAAAGTGGCAAGAGCCAAACGAAAATTTAAATTTAGACCAAACCAAAAACTGCTATTTATAGTTTAAAACCCAATTTTTCAAGTCCAGAGTTCGGGCGCCAAATTTGTGATGGATTTTCCGGTGAAGGAAAAGAATTTCCTTCGCGGACTGAGGTCTAGAAACCTTCACTGACCACGGATGATCTCAGTCGAGCAGGGCGGTTCCAGTAGCAGGGTTTCTACTATAAGGTTCGGAAACGGTTTGGTAAAAATAAATTTTAATTATTTTGTATTTTGCACCTCTGTAGCGCAAATCTAAATTAACGGTAGTTAATTCGATTTTACAGACTCGCTACGAGGTTGCAAACACCCGTTGGGTATGCGTTCGTCACTGTACTGTGACTTAGCGGACACTCAGGGGGTCTCACCTGAGTTACGAATTATTAATTTTATAAATTTTTACACCTCTATGGCGCAAATCTAAATTAACCGTAGCTAATTAGATTTTTACAAAACTCGCACTACGAGGTGGTGTGTGACCTGGAGTTAACGTACGGGACGATAGGTGGGGCGAGCGACACTCTAAGAAATAATTCAATACTCCTAGAGTTACACAATTTTCACTCTAACAACCCAGGATGGGCTTACAATGACTTAAATCGATTTATCCCGTGAAAGAACGATTAAGAAACACTCAAGACAAAAGTACGGGTCTTGAGTTACCTTCAATTTTCACCGACACGATCTAACTGGAGCCTAGCACGAGGTTCTAACAGTGGCAAGTCCTTAATAAATCGTTAAAACGGTAAAATTATTATTGAAAGTGAATTTAAGCTTTAGAAATAGGTACAAATACACTATCAAAAGATATGGGTTCGTATAATTTGTACCTTAGCGGAAAATAGCGGTGAGCGTCGGTAGGAAATATTCCGGTATAGTCGAGCACAATGTCCGTGGTGATCGGTGCGGGGAAGCGAGCGTCGAATGAATTTTGCTGTTCCTTCTCTACGAAGTAAACTCCTGCTCCTGGTGGGGATCGAAGGAACCTCCCCACGTGACCTTCGTAGAGACGCTCAAGATAGCTGTCTTTGTTTACATCAAGGCGACACAACCACTGTCGCATTTTTTGCTTTTTTACTCGGCTAACGCTGGTTACACGTAATATTTTGTTTCTGTTTGTAAACAACCCTATATAAGAAATGCGTTAATCCTTAGTAGGACATACCGAATTTACCCTAACGATTTCTGCACTTCCTCTAGTCGGTTGATAATCGTTCTGAAAGAAGGACTACTATATCAAAAGTAACAATATATATGATATCATTCAGTAAGGCTTAAGTGTAAAGTCGGTGTAAGTGTAAAAGTTGACTTGTTTAAATCCTAGGCTATGTGTAGTGATTATGGTTGATTTTATTGTAGCAGGTGCCCAGCAGTACATTTCGTCTGTGGCTACAATAGTAACGCTTAATGTTTAAGTTGGTTTTAATCAAAGTGATGACACAAATGTATCTAGTTTATCCATAATTCTAAGGCAGCCATTGTTGTAGTACTTATTCTTATTAATTGTTGTTATGTATATGAGCCTATCAATTAAATTTGTCTCTGTTTTTGTGCTTTCTACAAGGATGAAGCTTGGTCAATTTTAGGCATGTTAAGAAAGTATCTTAGGAATAATCAAGATCTAATGGACATCGCTAAGATTTACATTCGTCGATCCAGTTATCTTATTTTTGATTTCAGATGAATTTATTAATGTTCCCGATACTCCCACTGGTGTTTGTTGCGTTTTAACATCTAGGTAACAGCACATCTTGAGGTGCATTTTAGGCCCCCATCCACTATCAGTTCCGGACTCAGGCCGGGACTGCAGTCCAGGCATTGTGAACGGCTGTTGTGAGCAGTTGTTACGGGTTTGGACTGCATTCCAGCCTGAATTCCAGGCAAAACTTGGTGAGACAAACCTCATTTCTCCATACTATTTACAAATGTATTTTATATTTTTTGTACATTCAATCTTTTTTGTTTTTTGTTTTCAAGGTTTTGCACCTGTTTGACAGTTTAATTCATAACAATTAAACATATGATTGTCTTTATTTTCATTATGCCACACTAAACATCTACTAGCGTGTTATAATGTTGTGCTCAGAAAATGTCCTCGTTTGAAGATTTAGCAGCCTACGCTTTGTTATAGCGATTGCTTTGAAAAACGAAAGAAGCGGAACATAGAATGTGGCATAAAGAGTAGCTTACGAAAGAGATTCAACCATGTGAATCTTCTATCGAGTTACTGGCATACCCAAAAGACGGAAAAATTACCTCCGAATGGATGAACCTATGTATTTGGATTATTAATTTAGTAACCCTTATATTTCAAAACAAAAACACAACAATAGGGAGGTAATTACACCCCATGAAACACTCAAAAAACAAGGTATTGGAAATTTAAAAATTAGCCGTAGTATTTTTATATATTGCCGGTGGGTTTGCACATTAACGCTCATCTAACAGTGGACTGTAGAATATCGTCTCCGCTTGACCTCACTAATCTACAATCGGCCTTACCGGTCCGATCGTTCGAACTACCGCACCGTGCGACGGTTCAAAGTCCAAGTTCCGGTCCATTCCTTCCATTGGTACTTCCTTCGTTAGGCCAGTGAATATAAGTTCTTTCAGATTTGACAAATAAATTTGTTCAGGTAGACCGGCCCCAGACTTGAGTTTAAGATTCTTTTTTTAATAAAACAGCAACATGGCAATTTGTTTACCTGTTCATTTAAGCACTACTTTAGTTAATATTTTATTTTAAAATCCATTTAAGCATGATTAAACTTTTGAGACTTCAACTGAAAGTTTAAAGTTGTCATTGATTTAGATATTGTTAATTTAAAACTAAAACTATTTAGTGAGATGAGGCTACATGAAAGATCTTCTTGCATGTTTCGCAATACCAACCTCAAGTGTATTTTTTATATTTCACTTTTAATTATTTATATAAACGGTTTACACCTTTTCAAAAATTACATGCTTGTTAAAACAAATTACAGTATTTAAAATTATTTATAGGTCTATTTCGTACAATCCACACCGAATATTTGGTACATTTATTTTTGTACATCTTATTCTTTTCTACGTTTAATGTTCAACGGTGGTTATGAATTAACTGATTAACAAGGGACTAAATTACACAGACGGTTTAATGATGAAATAGTTGGCATTAGACAGATGGTGATAGTAAATAGTGTAGAAAAATTGGTCATAGTGATAGTAATAGTAATAATGTGTGTACAGTATTTGAGACAAAATACAATGATAACATGACAGGAGTTTTATATAAACAAATATAACAACTTTTGACGGTAGAACTCCTTTGTTACAGTACAATTCAATTAGGCCAATTGGCATTATCCATTTTTTTCTTTTCAGGCAAATAAAATAACTCTTAGACTGATTGAATATGACGACCTCTTTTTATTCATGTTTGCGTAATGAATATAAGAATAACCATGACAAGAGACAAGCAGTGATGTAGTTGATGAATTTGAACATGAGACATAATAATTTATGGTTATTGCAAAGTGTTGCGTATAGCGTTGTGCTATTATAAATCTAAGTAGTTTGTCTACACTCTTATAGAGTTATTGGTGACATGAATTGTTAAGTGGTATCAAGTTTTGCCATGAAGTAAAATTAAGAAGAAATTGAATTGTTTTCTATAAAGGTTGTATTGTGTTGAAATAAATCCATGAACATGATTTTACACAAAGGATTATAAATTGTATATTTTGTAAAAATAAAGATATAGACTTGTTCTAGGTGGTAAAATATAGAGGCTTCAGAAAATAAATCAAAGTAATATTTAAAAGTTTTTAGAAACTACAACCAATCAAAGTAAATACAAATTTACAGACACTCTATGTGTCATGTAATATGTGCCTGAATGATTACATTTGAGTAACATATAAAGTTTCACAATAGTATTTTAAATAGCTTTGTTGAATAAAATCGGTATACAAATGGTATTGAAAGGAGTTTACTTGTGTACAACCTAACGTAATAGGCAAAGTTAACATAAAACGTTTAACATGATGGTGTAGCTCTCTTAAATACATTTTACTATATTTCTTATTTAAGAAATCATTTTAATATTGTTTTTATACCGAAAGCAGTCCTAACTTGCAAACATTACATTTCAAAACATTCATTGCAAATAATCTCATTTTAAACAAATGTTAAAGTTGGCAATGAACTGTTCAACGCTGGTACGATTGGTTAATAATAAGCGGTTGGTAAGCTCAATTCAAATTTCCCTATCAGGAAGCGACTGAGTACGGTTTTCTACTCGCCGTTTAAGTAGTTGTATTACGCCGCCGTAAGAGCAGGTCGATCAATCCTTATACATCTGTATTTGCATTAGGTTGATTCTCTGTCTATATATTCCCTCTGTGGAAGGAACCTCCCAGGTCACGTGACCCCTTCGTCATGAGACGTTGTTGTTCAGATGGCTGTCTTTGTTTACATCAGGCGACAGCTACCAGGTTTTTCATCGCTTTTTTACTAAAACTACAGTTTTTCATAACGTTACGCCTACTTTGGTGTTTTCAAGGGTTACCAAGACACAACCTGATATAAGACAAAATAATGTCAGCGGTGCCAGCTAACTTTACCTAACGATGTCAGCAAATAAGCCTTGGTCCTAGTCCTGCTTAATGCAAAATTTGGTAAAGAAGCCAGTTTCCCTCGCGCAGC
Organism: Matsumurasca onukii; assembly: GCA_018831715.1. Lineage (NCBI taxonomy): Eukaryota > Metazoa > Arthropoda > Insecta > Hemiptera > Cicadellidae > Matsumurasca > Matsumurasca onukii. The sequence goes on from CM032060.1 coordinate 54,255,181, forward strand.
AGAGTTATGACTCGGGCTTGCAGTTGAAGTCGGTTCTACAGTGCTAAATGTTGTAGAAGTTGTTTATGGTGGTGCCAGTGAGGTTATGGCTGAAGCTGAGGCCTCAGTGGCCAGGGTGAAACTACATGGTTCACTAACCCATTACACCTAGCCCATAGGCTAAGGGGTAAAATTTGACATTATTCAGTTGTGGTAAGATGGTAAGTACACAATGTTTGCTGAGGTGTTAATGAAAAACTAGGCTGTCGCGTTCTCACCTAGGCTAAAGCTGTCAACTTTGGTAAGTTGACCTCAGGTTACGACCGTTTATTGCCTAATCCGAAAAATAGGCTACGTACACCATGTAGGGAACGCCCAGTAGCTGAGTTAAACATCGTCAAATTGCTTTTAGTACGACTAATTATTATTTAACTGAAAGAAAATTTAACCTAAATGTACGAGATAGCAGGTTGATGTAGCAGGTGAATGTAAGAGATGTAGATATAGCAGGTATATCTCGCAATTTTCAAAAATCTATTCACTTTTTCCGGTGGAGAGTGAGCTATAAAATATTTTGTACTTTTGTCAAAACAATTACAAATTTCACGTTTTAAGTTTCTAGATGGATACTCGGAACTCTGTTGATTTTTATCTACAAATGCCTACAACTCCTAAAACAACAGGCCCTAGGAAGTCAAGTTATGTTTGAAATGGAACTAACTACTGAAACATTCATGAACTACCGTTCTGTGTCTCCCAGTCCGGTAGTTGTACCTGCCTCTGTCGAATAAAGAGACACGTCTCCAAAATATGTAGAGGCAAGGAGAGTCATCGGTTTAAGGTCTTTGAATTCTCGCCTACACGACTCTCGTTTACGTATCTTTGCGATGATTTGATAGTAAACTGACCATACACACATGAATCATCTCTCTTCGCGATCATACTCAGTGGAAATCATGATTCTACCTACAATTTGCTGGTCCACCTTCCTAGAAGAAGTATCATACGAAAAGTTTATCAGCACAAAGGTTCATCGCTACGCTCACAGCCTCGTTTCGGTCTCAGACTTACGTGTCCTTTTACTGCACGTTCAATTACATAACTGGGACTCGTGGCGTGGTCCTGTAATCCAGCTTCATGGAGGTCAGGTTTTGAGGATGATATAGGCATAGACTAACGGACTCTATAGAGTTCTTTAGTCTATGATATAGGTCTAAGCTGGCTCAGATAGTCTCAGTGATCATCTGAATACCAACACCTTCGTTTAGACATATCAGACCATCACCTGCGTGGTTCGGAAGTCACGTTAATCCGTTTGTTAATTGTATTTCCATTGGTCATTGGGCTATCAATTAATGACCCATTCTAAGGAAGAGTCGGCCTTAGTTTTTAACAAGACTACACCTCATAACTCATTACTACCACTCATCACACTCATCTTGCACCATATATTTGCCTTAAAATACCCTCATGAGAGTGGTCGGCATCTCAAATAGTGATTTAGTGACATATCGTGAAGGTAAAACGTATTTTAAATTTTATTGAAATTGAACTTCTAATAACGTTGTTTCAGCAAAAATCACAATTTTTGCCACCATTTTGAAACGACTACACAAAATTTTCATAATTTTTGGTGAATTGATGTATACCTTAAAAATACGTACGTATTTATTTCAAATTTCATCAAAATCAGATGAAATTTACTGTTTTTACCAGAATTCCCTCCCAAAAAAATACTTACGGTAGCCCGATTTTGCTGGCTAACGAACTTGACTGAGATTAGTACAAAAGGAACATTTGTACTAAATTTCATGAAAGTCGGACAACAAATCTAACTTATGAAATCTTGTAAAAATGCTCAAAGCGTGTTCTGGGGTCAGGATCGTTACTCATTTCAGGTCCCGGGTCTGGGTCTTACCATGCTGATGGCAAGAATATTTCATTTTCCCAAGGAAATACGATATTTAAAAGTGTCATATTTTGAATCCGAACACTCTCAACAGTCCAGGTGAAACAGCCTTGGTTAACTGTACATTAAAGGACGGAGTACATCATCAAACACCTACACAACTCTACAGCGAGGGGAAAGGTAAATCATCTCGTCACGACTCATCTCACTGATCATCTCACTGGATGCAGATGTGAGATTACATCAGTATACATCGAGTAAAATGTGCAGAGATGATGTGGTGAGGGGACATGATCTGGGTCAGGGTTTCCAATTCACGCTCATTTACACCTATGCACTATACAGTACTGCCTCCTGTCTCTCACCTCACCCACGATAATCACCCGGCATCATTCCACTGTCCTGGTGGGTGTCAGCTGACAGCTTAGTTTGCTAACAAGTCTACCGACTGCATGTAAGGGAGGCACACTGCATCGAGGGATTGTTGTTGACGGGTGTACAATATAGGCTTTCGCGCCTGGTGTCACAACTATAATCTAGTTCCTCCGGTTCACACTGCGTCAAATTATCATTACAATTAACATGAAATATTCGGTATCACTGTGGAGTACCATCTTAGTTACTGATTGACTGAAATTGAGCTACTTGCTGTCACATGGCTGGCACTCGTCCATTGGAACAGTGATGCCAACTTACTGTAGATGTTCTCATTGGCTGTGGCACTATCGAAAAAGCTTCTTCAAGACTGGTCTCCAGCTTCTAGAATGTTTAATGCGGTTTTCTTTGTTGGAGTTATTATCATTTTTAATTAATATCAATGGTTTCTTGGATGACACTTGGGTGATAATATAAACTTGTTGCCAATACTTTGGCTTCAAATTCTACTGCATGCGTTTCGCGTTGCAGCTGTGGCTGTTATGGCCGACTTTTCAACATCTTCCTGTTTGTGTCTATGTGTTCCTGAACTCTCTTTGAAGTTAATCTTTTGGTCTCACCAATATATACACTGAACCGCAACCGGAGGAAATTCCGTAGATTCCCGGCGTGCACAAAGGTATCTGGTCTTTCACAGGTCTCAAAAAGTTCTTTTCCACGTATTTTAATCGGACATTTGGAGCCTTATCAGAACTGTGTATCTAGGTCAGGTTATATCTATAATGGTACAGTTTTTCACAACGTGTGGTTATCAAATGCGTAATCAAGACGTCCTCGACGCGTGTACGTCAGTGCTACCACTTATTGTGAAGCCTGCACATCCGCTAAGGTACTCCAATGAATGATGAGCGATGAGCACCTTCATCTCATGTTGTCTGACTGCAGCTGATAGCGATGTGGTGATAAGAGAGGCAAGCTACTGATAACCGATTGGCAATACTCACACTCTCACACGCAGCTGTATAGTATAGTTACAGCTGTTGTTGTCTTTCAACTAGCAACCTCTCTCCATTCGTAGAGCTGGATAGAGCCCAGCGGTTTTGACGGTATGGGGATTTTATGAGGATTGATCACCTCAGAAAAAGTTGCTCAAAACACACTCTCGTAGTCCCCTGTTTAGGGCGCTATTTTTTGGTGTAGATATTAGAAAGGTTGTTTACCATTTTCTGCAACTTTTGAGTGAGCGGAGCAAAGTTGAAATATCGCTACTACCATTTCTCTTGACTGGCAAGGCTGGCGGCACGCGCGACTCTTCAAAGAATGACCCAGACCCCCCTACTAGAGCCGATGTTTTTTAAACAGAAGATAAACTTAGATTTCCACCTACCCCTCGTCCACCGGAAAAAAATTGCAAAATGAAATGAAAATATTTATTGAAACATTTCGAGTTCTGCGTGTTGCAGTTTTTTCAGATACATCACACTGTTGACAAACAAGTTAAAACAACGCTCAAGGGATGAATTTCAAAACATTATTTATGTGATGAAAAGTATTTCAAGTATTGATTGAGAATATTTAGACCTTTACATTTAAAGTGACAATTTCAAATTATTAATCTTTCTAAATCTTGTACACGATAAAGTACACTAAGAAATTTCGTAAACAAATTCCCTAACTACAAGAAAATACAAAAGGTAAAAGGTAAAGTTTGTCTTGTTTAACGAGGCGAAGTTAGGACTACAAAGTCCTCTCTACCACTCAACCTCGACCTTTACCTAGCGTCAACGTATTAGTCACATTACAAATGTAAGTGGTGACTGCGGGGATCGAACCCGCGCCACCGGAGTGATGAGCTCCAGAGTCGCGTGCGATACCAATTCGCCACGGATCCGCTAAAAAATACAAAACCATGTTTCGGTATTATATTCATTCAATTTAGCAGACCACCGATTCGTTTAGATTATTATTTATTATATTACACAGTACACATCTGTGTTTTGGCTGGTGTTTAATTCAATGATAAACTCCTTCAAACAAGTTGACGCCATGCAGACACTGACGATGCTAGTAGTTCGTCGCTTTCAAACTCCAGGCTCTTTCACAGATTTATTTTTAACCATTACGAAATTAATTTAGTACAGTGTCTTCTAATTTACATGTAATGTTATTTTTACAGAACATAAGTTTTAACCGGGGTGGGGGCTATCTAAGCAGTTTTATAGACCCAAACGTAACACCAACTTGCCTTAAAAGTCCTCCACCATTCACAATTGTGAAAAGTGATTAGACCTGCACGTCGAGGAACACAATTGTTAGACACAAGGAAAGACAATTAGATGATTACGTTGATTTGACTCTTATGCACTCACGGCCGGTGTCACAACTATAATCTAGTTCTTCCGGTCCAGACCGCTTCAAATCATCATTACAATTAGCTTGGAATATTTCGGTCTCGCGATGAAGTCAAATTTCACATTATTAACCGAAAGTCAATCATTGGAATAATTAAAAAACAAAGAAGACAGCATTAAACTTTCAAGAATCTGGCAACCAGCCCTGAAGAAGACTTTTTGATAGTGTCACAGCCACAGAGAATAGGAATATTCTTTATTTATTTATATATATTCTAATGCTCTGTGGTCACAGCGAATGAGAACATCGACATAACTCTTAGGCTTTCGCGGCTGGTGTCACAACTATAATCTAGTTCTTCCGGTTCACACCGCGTCCAAACTTTATAATTAGTTATTAGTTAGTACTTAGTACTTGCCTGTAGGTGTCAATATACAATTTCGTTAGGCAGGACCTGTTTCGGGTCAATCACAACCCATCTTCTGCTGCCTTTTCTTCTTATCTTCTATACCTATAATACCATAACCATATTGGTTGTCACAATTTTTAATAAATAATTTACTTCCCATCTTCATGTGGTCGTCATGTTTAAATTAAAATAAATAAATAAATAACACAGTCACTACACGAACAGTTACTACACACACAAATTGACAAACTATATACAGATGTGACCGGTCACAACACAAGTTGTAGGCCTACTGGAGCACTGGCTGGATGAATTGTTTCAGCTGATGGATGGTACTTTGGACTCTTCTATCTCTCTCCTTCTCTGTATGTACCAGAAATGGAGACATAAATTTTCTACATTTCCTCTCTCCTTCTCTGTATGTAAATATTCTCTGTATGTACTCCTCTCCTTCTCTCAAAGTACCATCCATCAGCTGGAACAATTCATCCAACCAGTGCTCCAGTAGGCCTACAACTTGTGTTGTGACCGGTCACATCTGTATATATACAGTGGTTTGTCAATTTGTGTGTGTAGTAACTTTGTTCGTGTAGTGACTGTGTTATTTATTTATTTATTTTAATTTAAACATGACGACCACATGAGAAGATGGGAAGTAAATTATTTATTAAAATTGTGACAATTGTCTTCAATATGGTTATGGTTATATAGAGAGATAAGAAGAAAAGGCAGCAGAAGATGGGTTGTGATTGACCCGAAACCGGTCCTGCCTAACGAAATTTTATATTGACACCTACAGGCAAGTACTAACTAATAATTGAAAAACTGGTGTCAAGGCTACTCATTTATTTTATTTTATAATTAGGTTGAGATATTTCGGTATCGCTGTGGAGTACCATATTCAGTACCTAACTGATTTTCTGAAACTGCCAATCATCAGTTTCGAATTGATCAGTTTTAGCCAATCAGTGATTGAAGAAATACAGCGAGGCCGAAATATCTCAACCTAATTATGAAGTTTGGACACGGTGTGAACCAGAAAAACTAGATTACAGAACATTGAAAGTTGGCATACCTGCTCAAATGGACGATTGACAGCCCTGTGACCAATAGGATAGCAGGCAGCTATCTCTGTTTTGGCCAATCAGTGACTGAGCATGGTACTCCTCTCCGAAATATTTCAGGCAAATTGTAACGATGTTTTGACACGGTGTGAGCCGACACTTGGTGGAGTTGCATCGCTTTCCAGCCCAAGTCCGACCATAACCAGTTACTGAATATGTTACCTCCTCACTGCCATCTTCCCACTCGCAGTCACGTGACGTACGTCACAACTAGCACAACGACTTTATGCTAACAAGTCACATAAATTTCACCCGAGACGCTGACACATGGAGAATACACTGTATGTTCTGCTAGCTCGTTCCAACTAATAAGGCTGAGACCTGATTGTAAAACTTGATACTACTAGAAAGCTGAGCTTTATGTGGTTTGTTGATGTAACCCTCGGTTGGGAAGCTTTTGGTCGTACAGAGTAGTTTTCGTTGAGTATCAACTTGCTTCCGTGTTGTATTGTTTCAAATTCCGAATTTAAAAATCTAATTTAGGTATTTTTGTGAAGCAAATGATTGTAACACATTCGTTGGCTGTTTTTATTTCAGATCTGTTGCCTAATTCGAAACATAAAGAACTGAAATTGAATAATATTTTGATTTTTATTGATGTTATCATACTGCTCTCTATCACCTTGATTTTGACGAGTGACTGTGAACCCAAAGGCACCCATAGGGTATCTTCCAGGGAGGGGCTAACATACCTGGAGGCCCGGAGGTTCTCCCACAGAAATAAGTTAAAAAATATAGGAGGCCAAGGGGGTCGTGACCTCACTGCCCCCGAGTATGGGTGCCCATGGTCCAACCTACTTGACTGTGAGTATTGCTGGTTGAAGATGTTGTGATGTCAGCAGGTGCAGGTGCAAGGGCCAGAGGGTGCGAAGATGCGCAGGACCAACTCAGACAGTGGGTCAGGACTGCTTGGAGCTGTAGGCTCCCTCCCTGCCTCCAACTCCTTCCCTTCACTCTCTGACACTGTGCTCAAACAACTAGGTGCTCATAAGATGAAACAGAAGGTTAGTAAACATTTTACTCATAATGGTGTGCATGGTCTCCCTCTTTAAGCTTTGATGTTACAAAGACTTTTTTATGTCAGTTTACAATAATGTGAATGTGTTGCATGAAATGGAGTGAGCAATATTGGTGAAATGAGGACTACATTTTAAAATGCAGGATAAACTTCCAATGTAAATACAGTGGAAAATAATGTCATATGGTCTTATAGTTTTATTTAAATTTAGTATTGTACTTGAATTGGCTAACTTGATTTAGAATTAATTTCAATTTCTTTATTTAATTCATTAATTAACCATTCTGGCATTTTTATCACAAATGTAATTGGTGGGAAACTAAAAACTGTAAACAAATTTTGTTATTCATATACAGGGTGATTCAAAATAGATCAAATTCAGTGGTTTTTATGAAAAAAAGTGAAAAAGTTCCTATAAACATGGTTCTAAAATTTTCGTTACTCGGTGGCCGCATTTTATTTTTACTTAGAATTTGCTTATCTCAGAGCTTTGACCGATTCCATTCAAACTTGATGGTGTTTATGGTCTCAAGGAAAAGACGTAGTATAAAAAACTTATAAAATAAATGGATGCTGGAAATTTTTCAAATTAAAATACCATAAAAATAGGTAATGCAAAAATTATAGAATAAAAGTTGTATTTTTAGTTTTACTAAGGCACAAACTCCATTTTCGATTTTACATAAATACTTTCACTGGCGTATTACGCTGGTACAGTTGACTAGCAGGTGCAGGGGTAACGAAAACTTTAGGTGCGCTCAGGAACTGCTTGAAATTGCCTATTAAAATCACCTGTACACTCATGTCAGTTGTAAAACAAATAGTGAAAGTATTAGTAAAAGTCGGAAAAGGTTTGAAACTTTATTTAAAGAGTAAACATTTCATTCTCAATAATAGTTGTATTGTAACCTCCCTCATGGTATTTTAATTTGAAATGTCTACAAAAGATTTGTTTCTGTATTTTGAAATAATTCAATTTAAATTTCTAAATTATTTGGCACATAAACATAATTTTACGAATCAATCGGTCATAGTTCAGTTACATTTTTTTATCCCCCAAAATGGCTACCAGGGTAATGGGTGAAAAGTTTAGGAAAACAAAGTTTATAGGAACTTTTTCAAAGTTGTTTTTGCATACATAAATTTTTTCATTCATATATAAATATATAATATTTTATATTAATACTAACATAAATAAATTAAATAATTCAAAAAAGGTTAGATGGAATTTAGACACAACAAACAAAAAACACTTGCCAATTGAGAGTAACCATACTATACTACTGTCACTAGGGTGAAAACATTTATCTGAAAAAATGTAGTTGAAGAGTTAATGACTTGCAGCATTTTTAATATTTAAACAAATTATATGACAGACATTTCCGTGGTCACTTCAAGAGAACAAATTATACTCGAAATTATATCAATATCTATTATTATATTATAATTATTGTCAATACATCAAATCTTATAAAATTGTTATTCTGAAGCAATGTTGTTTTTCAGGGAAAACCAAAGTTCAGACAAAGATGTAGAGGTGAGAAACTTTGTATTTTAGATTACTTATGCAAACCACAAGACAACTAGTGTGTAGTATAGTAATAAATTGTAAACTTCATTTGTTATACAGATTAGATCCAAAGCTTAGCGATTTCTTTATCTAATTCAATATACTGGATTACAGTTTAATTTTCTAAATTTTAATCAATTTAGACATACAATTCAAACAGTTTATTAAAAATCAATTTACAAGGTAATTCTCTTGACTTTTATTATGAAAGATGCTTTGATGATGGAATGAGAGGTGGATAATAATAAATGAATAAATAGAGTTGGAAATGGATTTTTTCGACGATGAACAATATTTCCAACTTACTTTTTACTAGCCCATTAAATCCAAATCCTAGGGAAAGATCAAAGTCGTATCCACCAAAAATGGTATTTTTGACAGGGTAAGTTCACTTCGCTGATGTTGGCGTTCAAGACTGACAAGTTGACTCTGGAGCGAAGGCTGGAGTTGCAGATGAGACTGAGGGACCAGGCCGAACACAACATGGCGGAGGAGCTCAACAAGCTCAAAGCTGCCGTCCAGGTAAGCTGATTCACACCACCGAGGAGTCTGTCAAAGGTGTGTGTGTAGGGTAACTTGCAGGACAAGGTGGCTCTTGTTCAACTCTGTGTTAGTACTTTGTGTTACAAAAGACACATGACTTAGTCAGAGGGGGTTGCAAGGCAGGGGAGGAGTCGCAGGAGGGAAACAGGCGTCATGGGGCTTGAACCTCCAACTCTCCCATTGGCACAAGCTAATCATTTCTCATGTTTAAAAAGATGTATGAAAATAATGGGAAAGAAGCTATGCACAGTTCTGAATTGCTTTTGTAAATTATATTTAAATACTTAAATATTTACATACAGTAGCTGAAATATAAACCACAGAGAAATTGAATGGGCTAGGGCATCAGCAAGTTAAGGAAATCTTATCCTTAATACTCTACAATAACATTAAAATTTCTCTTAAAAATTATTATTATTATTATTTTATTTCAAAGTCAGAAAACAATTATGTAAATTGTGTTGACTAGTATTAAATGAAATGAATATGATTTATTAGTATGGAATGGATGGGTGAATAACAAACAGTGACAAATTAATGAAGCCACTGGTAAGAATAATATGTAACATATAAAAAGCTGCATAATAACTATTCCTATACATTATTGGAACTAAGAAAAAAATAAAATCGAAACAAACTCCCAATAAAAGCATTTAATTTATATATTGATGATAATATATCAAAATAAATAATTATACCTTTACAGTATGTATGTTCCATGAATTCTCCTATTGAGTAAGGAGCCAGTTGTAATAAATGTTTTCTTAATTTCTTTTTTAATAAAGCTGAATCCGGCAAAATGTCTTTTATTTCTTTTGGAAGTTTATTTAAAAATTTGATGCCTGCTTGTATTGGTAATTTTTTGAATATTTGCAATCTGTGGCTTTCTTGTCTGTACAATACATTTGACTTTGTATTGTGACAGTGAACATTATAACCCTGGACTAAATCACATTTGCCAACACAGTATGAAATTGTTTCAAATATATAAAGTGAAGGCAATGTAAATATATTCAAATTTTTGAAGTGTTCTTTGCATGTAGCCCTTGAGGTTAGATTGCAAATTACACACATTGCTGTTTTTGTAGAATAAATGCTCTTAACAACCTTCTTTGAGCACAGTTACCCCAAAATATAATCCCATAAGACAAATGAGATTGTATGGTTCCATAGTAAACAACCTTAAGAGTATCTATAGAACAGAAATCTTTCATTTGCCTAAAGAGAAAAATTCCAGAAGATATCTTTTTACAAACAAAATCAACATGGAGTCCCAAGATAAGGATTTATGTATAAAAAGTCCTAAAATTTTGTGTGATCCACTTCTTTTAGCACCCAAAGAGTGTAATTTTCCGTCAAAACTTACTGTAAGATGACCCTTGGCACCTGCTGGTAGTATTCCTCTTCCTCAGGCACTCGGTACGTAACCCGGAAAATAGATGAACCCTAAATCTCCCAAACCACCCTTGGACCAAATTGTGAAGAGGTGGGTCTTAAAACCACAACCCAATGCTTCCTTAGAGGACTTTTAAGGTCTAAACTTTGTATTTTAAAGTTTAAAGTGCACAAGTAATGTTCTAAGGGCAGATTCCTGGACTCGTCAGGCCCTAAGAAGAATTACTAATGACTTATGCACTTTAAACTTTGAAATAAAATTATATGGCAACTGTTACCTGTAATTTTATTTCTAATAATAAAATATAGTTTTGTTTTCAGCTGTTGAGCCCTCTCTGCACAGACTCAGAGAAGATAGAGCTGCTGGAGAAAGTGAGCGAGCAAGTTGACGCACTTCACAAATCTACCACCAGAGTCTCCACCTCTGCTGAGGTACGTGGTGACACGTAACGGTAACGTTAGCAAAGGTTATGTTATGTTTAGTAGATTGGGCATAGATGCCACATGGCTGAGGCAGGAAGATCGACATAGTTCGGCAGCTTAAGCACAGATAGCGTTGGGAGGGAATTCTTTTAGCGTTGAGAGGGAATTCTTTTAAGTAGAGCTACTGGCTCACATGCAAGTTTGTTCGTTCCCGAAAATCGCAAGATTTGGTCTCATTTAAGTAATTGACATCGGACAAACTCGAGCATGTCGAACCGAGAGTGGAGAAAGACGGCAAGAGACAGCAGCACTTGCAGCGCTATCTGTGCTTGGGCTTCCACAACTACTGTACGTTGATTTTTTTTCCTCAACCATGTGGCATCTATACCCAATTTACCTACCTTTAAAATCTTTGATGTTAGTCAAATTGAAGAGTGGTTCTTCAGAAATCCAAAACCAATTTGGGATTAACTTTTATTATTAACACAATCTTCTACAATCTAGAGTGCGAAGAATTTTGTATGTTTCTTTACACCTAATAAGTTCTGGTGATGCAGATGCATGGAGCTGTGCAGCAAGAAAACCGGTTGTCTAAGGCAGTGGAGATCATCCTTAGACATGTGGAGAACCTCAAGCAAGCATACGACAAGGAGAGGACTGAACACGAGGAGACCAGGTGAGAGGTTGTGGTTAGGAGAGAGAGTTCAGGAGTTCAGTCTTGTCTATTCACAATGTGACATAAAAGAAGGAAACTAAAGTAAAAAAATAAACATTTTAGCTAATTCCAACCTGATTTTTTTCTTGTTTGAAACTGGGTGGAAGAGGACATACCAACTATTTCAAGAGTCTAACTTTTAATTCTTTGCAACAGTAGTTTTAAAAGTAAGGGTTGGTCTTGTTGAACAAGGAGAGGTGGGGACTACAAAATCCTTTCTACCACTGAATCTCATTCCTTACATTGCATTACCGTATTGTCACTTGAAATGGTTGTTTGTGCAGAAATTGATCCTGCACTGTGAACTCCAGAGTTACAAAAAACCGTTACAGTTATACATCCAATAACAAAGGTCTTTATGGCCAAACAAAAGTTACTCAAAAGACAAAGTTAGGACTTTATAGACCTCTCTACCACTAAACCTTAACTTTCAGTGAGAATTCTGGACAAAAACAGTTTCATTTTTAGGGTGTACAACATATTTTATCCTTGTATACTAGTACATTATCAATTTTTCTACTTTGATTAGGCTTAAGAAAATTGAACATCACACATACCATCATTGCGAAAACTATCTCGAATTGGTCATAATTTCCAATAATAATTTCTCCTTTTTCAGGAAAATTCTCACAGACAACAAAATATCGCCGCAGGCAGTTCTGAAGCTGGTAAGTGCACACTCTGCTCTGATTACAGTTCTCGATGTTGGTTGTTGAGTCGATGTTTGAGTGTGTGTGATGTTTTAGCAAGGGTCAAAGCGGAGGGCGAGCATTGCGACTCTCACACGATCTCAGACTCCTCCTGACCCCTCACGCAGTCCACTGGTAGGGGTGAGTCTCACTCCGTAGACTACAGGCTGTTACTGGCATGGCTTTTGTTGAACCTTGCTACAGTGGAACCTCTTTAGTCTGAATACTCGGTGGTACCGAGATTCAATCATAGTGTTGTGTAGGAGTGAATAACGTTTAAAAAGGTTTAAATCATTAAATTTTCTTAACTTTCATCCTCAGTTTCCTTTTGGGAAAAATTCCTTTAAAGATTTCCCTCTATCGCTAATTGTTTCCAGCTCTGTTGACCTTATAAAAAATATGTCTTAAAATAAATAAATTAATCAAAATTAATTTCAAACAAACCCAATCTTTTCTAACAAACAAATTGTCTTCATTTTGCGTTTAACATAAAGTATTGGACCCAATTAAATATTTGCCTTTTAAAAGTTTTGCAGTAAACCGATTTTTATTGTCCAAAAAAATGTTTTAGTATTAGGAATTTGTACTGTTGATTTAGTACAAATTTCTGACCAATGTAAGTTGAAGTGAACATGTTTAGTGAACTGTTTCTGTGTATTCACAATATAGATACGAATCTCCTGTTTCATCATTAACAGAGGTAGGTCGTAGCCTTAAAATGTCTTCAAATAATAAATACAAATCATGTGACATTCCGTGTTTTCAAAAGCTCTTCAATAATGGGTTCAAAGGAGTGGGAGGGGCAGGGACTCCATAGCCTAGCCTTAAATATTAATTATTTTTCTTCAACAGCTAATTAAAAGTACCTTTGCCTGTTGGCCTTGATTAATATTAAATTATTGTTCATGTAAAAAAAAGTCACTAACTCTAAATTTGTATTCTTAAATTTATATTTATAGCTTGAATGAAAACTGGCCAAATGGAACAACACCCCAGACATAATTTTGCTAGGCAGGCACCGATATTGTCTGACATCAAAGGTTAAAAGTACTATCCGTGCTGAAATTCTCAGCTGGGTTTTACCCAGCTCGTGGGACATATCGGCGAGCACGAGATGTTAAACATTCTTTGCTATTGCTAATTTTGGTGCTGAAATGGTGAAGGGTTCTGCTCACTTTGCAAAACACGTTGCTCCCTCGAGCCTCGCAGATCACTTCAAAGTAGACAAATTGTTGTGGTTTTTCCACAAACATCAGGCTATATAGAACACTTTAGTCCAGGAGATATTTATCTTCATAATTTGTAGTTTAAAATTGTTTCAAGTATTTACACAATTATTTCAGAGATTCCACTGTATATTAGTTATTGCAATGGAATATCTATAATAATATTAAATTCCTGCTACTTGATTTGGTGATGGTACTAGACTGCTGTAGTTTCTTTTATTTTAAAGGGATAACAGAAACATGTGTCAAGGCTGTGGCATTGGTAATTTTAATACAAGGGAAAGTAGTTGGAAGTATAAAAGTAAAATGGTTTGTGTAGAGTTATGCTCATTTTCTAAGCTATTTTGTTATTTAGTTTTTGGTTTTTCTAAATTGTTGGACTGAAAATACTGAGAATATGTGTACAAGTTGTATATACTAGTATTAAGAATTATGAACAAATTTTGATTGCATGAATATTGAATATCTTAAAATAACAACATTTCAAAACTACTCTTTACGACTTGAGCGGAAATCTTAATTTAAACTCTGTAATTGAAATTTTTCATGTGCAATGAGTGTCCACAATGTAATAAAAAAATCCAAAATATCTCTGAAAAAAACATTTAGTGGGTATTTTTCAAATGCCTACTTTTTATAATTATTATGTAGACCCAGTGTATGACCATCTATTAAAAAGATTTACCTTCGTGTTGTACCTCTTGATCCTACAGATGTTGGTTTCTTCTTAACGGACGCGAAACCACAGTGCGCCGCTGACAATGGGGCACAACTGCCCCGAAACGTGCGTCCGTTAAGAAGAAACCAACATCTGTAGGATCAAGAGGAACAACACGAAGGTAAATCTGCTTACTTTTTACACTGAATTTGACCCTGTTACTATCTTAAGGAACCTTTTATCGAGGGTATCGTAAAAAGTTGTTCAGAAAGGAGACATTCGACTCAGGAATGTGAACTCTTTACAATGATTTGCCACAAGAGACAACTTTTTACTAAAACTAATCAGAACTTTTTAGTTTTTACTTCACTTGATGGGGTGTCCTGTGTCATAGTCAAAGGATCAAAAAGTCTAAAAGTAGGCATTTATTACTTTGAAACATATACAAGGTGAGTTTTAGATGCTTCCCCCACCTTAACTTTGCCTAAGCCAGTTTTTGGGTGGGGGTGGATAACGGGTGACGCAAAGTACGTCAGAACAAACATTAGGATCATATTAAACATTCCCTAAAAGGTTTTAAAATATTTCCTTTTTCAAAACCTAAGGGGGGAGGACATTTAAAACTCACCATGCATAACTTTATACCTAAATGCCTTAAATATTTTGTTTATATTTATTAGGGTGTTCTCATACATTTCAAACACCATGTACATAGTTCTTTTTTTGTAAATGAAAAGCATGCTGGCTGCAACTTTACTGAGCTCCAATTTTTTAGGCACGATAATTGCTAAAAGAAAAAAGCTTTCACTACTATTGGTTATGGCATTTTGTTGTTAATTTGCAACAATCTATTTCCGTTTGTATTTTATCCCAAAAATAAGTATTCTTATTCTGATTATGGAACAAGCATATAAAACGGAGAGTACTGAAAAAGTGTTAGTAGCTAATAAGTAATAACAAATCAAAATGCATGGAATACATTCAAACTAGTATGTCATGAATGATGAGACCATATTAACGGCTACTTATCTCCCAAGATGCCCTACCGATGTTCAAACGCAATGTAATGTATCAGTGAGATATTTCAGAAAGTTGTTTTAAATCAAATAAATAAAGGAAGCATTTAACCAGTACAATGAACGAACGGCAAACCAATATTCTTAATCACAACCATCAAGGTGTCACTTAATGTGTTATGTTGTTATCTATCGTGTAAAATACTACTGGATCCATTGCTCTGTTTTTTTTAACCTTGCTGTTACCACGAGCACATATCTTATGTTATGTGTATTTTCCAAGCTTCATGCCAAAAAGAGGCTTTCCATGCCTTGAGGTAAGTTACCAACCAAACAAAAAGTACAGTAGGAATAAAAATACTAAAATGTTATAAATTATTTTTAACAAAGTTGAAATTTTTTAAAGCTATATTAGTTACCAGAATAGGCGTGATTGTTTTATAATTGCAATGACTTGATTTTGATGCAATCATATGGAATCAACAATACCATGTACTCTAGGAAAACCTTCTTGTATGATTACTTATACTTACTTACGTGTTAATTATATTGAAGTCAAAATCGATACTTTATTACATGTGTAAATAAACAGTAATTTATTCTAGAAAAATATATTTTAACTGTCCCTAGAAGGTATCAGTAAAATATAAGGGAATCTGTTCTTAATATTGAAATGTATTCTGGTCTTTAAAATGTATATTCGAAGTTTTCCCCGTACAGGCAGAACTAACGTAGAGAATATAGCTATGAGGAAGATGTATAACATTTTGTGAACCCTTATAAAATAGTTAAACTACTCGTTGGCATAAGTATTTTTCTATTTTTGGTAGCATATATTTTTAAATTAAGTCAATATTTCTAAAGTGTATTGAATTTTATTGAGAAGCATGCAGCCAATTCCCAAGCATTGTTTGAAAATACTTGCTCACATTGTTTTTGTTAAAGTAAAACCTTTCTTTAATCGCCTACATAAAATAATGCAAAATCAATAATTATGCACTTGCTTCAACTGAATGAACATTTAAAACTTCACTGCTATTCATTTTCCACCAGACACAAGAATTTTGACTTATAAACACGCATTTTCTTTATGTGCTGTACAATTGCAGTGGAATCCCACTAATACTAAAGCTTGACAACCCAAAGTGTTAAATTAAAAATCTTAATTAACATTTAAAACATTACAATGTTTTGGAATTCAGGAAGGACGAGGCATGAGTCGAGCCAGGCTGGGGTCTTTGCCTCGCAAACTCTCCAACACTATCCTAGAAGCAGACCTCGAAGACACGTCCTCCAGTAAAGACCCGTGAGTCAAGTCAAACTAAGAATTAAGATACGCTTATCTTGTTTCTTATCCAAGTTTAAGTTTTATTTATCAATATACAATATCCAATAATTGTGTTGACAACAAATTAACTATATAACAACAACAAAATAAACACACAAAATCTACTACAACTGGTATGAAAAGATAGCTAAAACATCTTTAGCTATATGGAAAAAATATTAATATGCAAATTAAAATTTAAATACCATTTTCCATGAATTCTCCGTTGTATATAATGAGTTTGACAGTAAAAAGTTCTTTAGTTCATACTTAAAAGTTTTAAAATTTTGAATTTGTCTGATGTTTTCCGACAATTTGTGAAACATCTTTTTACCAGAATTTACCGGCAATTTATTGAACATTTCCAAACGGTGGCTATTAAATTTTAAAATGTTTGCACTGCAGGTATTGTTAGAGTGACTTGACTCTACCAATTGAAATTTTGGAAACAGAATATTAAAGTTTCTAATATGTAAAGTGACGTAATTGTCAGTTTTCCGGTTGATTTGAAAGCATTTTGACAGGATTCTCAATGTTTTAGTTTTGCAATTATTCTTACAGTGAATTTTTGAAGAATCAACAGTCTAGAAATTTTTGTGTACCCGCAGTTCCCCCAAAAAATTATACCATATAATATGTGGGGATGTATAAGACCAAAATAAACCATTCTCAAAACATCTGCACTGCAGTGAAAAGATAGTTTTCGCAATAAGAATATCCCAGAAGCCATTCGTTTACAGTTTATATCCATAGGGTTATTCCAGGTTAATTTTTTGTCAACAAAAATATGTAAATACTTGATTCTGTCTGTTGGGCTGATTTCATGATTTGCGGTTGTAAAATTCAACCCCACGTTGTTTCCTACTAAAAATTTCAAATAGCATAAAAAGTTTTGTCAAAATTAGTTTTTAAATTTAAGTTTTCAAAAAATCCATACAAGAATTGCCTTTTTGCTGTCCGAGAACTTCTAAAGTGAAAGATTTTGCACAAAAACTCAATGTTGTGTCATCAGCATACTGTTATTATGAACTGAAGCTGTTAAGTTGATGAATAGTGTGCAACTTACAATTTCCACATGTTTTTCAAAATAAAACCTTTTAATAAAACTTAAAGTACGTTACTGCAATAGTAATTTGAAATAATAGAGGGATTTCATTATTTTAATCATACTGGTTAGAAGAAAGCGCTAAATCCCCGCGCTTAGAGGAGTGGTTCAATGACTGATAATGCACCGTACCAGAGAGCGGTTTTGCTGAAATTTTGCTTACAGGGGACTGGGGAAACCCATACGGGAGGCTTTTTACAAAAATGATACCTCAAAGGGTTGAAAAGATCTAAAAATTTGGTGTGTTTATCTTGCACCATTCAAAAGTTATTGAACCGCCTCCAGAGTTAATTGACACCCTGTACCCTTTTGGATGTTTTAGAGTGAGTAGCAGTCCAGGAAGTAGTCAAGGCCGAGAAAGTGTAGAAAGTGTGGGCAGTTCCAGTCCAACACCTCAAACCTCTCTTCTTCAGCGGAAGCCCAGCCGACCCACCCTTGTGGAAAACAGAAGACCTAGGTGAGTCTTTGGTGCTTTCAGGATTTGATAACAGATAATGTGTGAAGAATGAGTGGTTTAATTTACACGATCCGATCAGCAGAGCTGTAAGTATTAATCGGACTGAAGTTTTTTTTGTTTTCCTAGAGTTTAGAGTTAGCAGGACATGCTATTGAAAAGGAATAGAAAGAAGGACAGCAGGTTCACCTGGATAAAGTAGACACAAAAAAGAGAATGCAAACTGCAACAGCAACACAAACTATTAGTCACAGTTTGTGTTCTCTTATGTGTTTTTAATTTATCCAGGTAAGCCTGTTCTCCTTTCTATTCCTTTTAATGGCACTTTTTTATAGATGATCTTTGGTAAAAAATCCTTTACTAATTTAGAAGGTACATTTTATACTTGTTTTGAATAAGTGAAAACTTTAATAATTTATTTTGATGTTCACAGTCAGACCAGCAGAGACACTGAGTCAGAGGATGAGAATTCACCCCTGGAGCCGGTGAGAGAAACAGAGACTCCTCCCTCCCCAGACCCCTGCCCCGCCATCAACACGCACAGGTACCATATTAGTTATAACGTTTGAGACAATCAATATTCAAACCAATAACGAATATTTTCTTGTACAACTCTTCTAATAATAAGTTTGTATGAAACAATAATATTTTTCAACTCTTTAAAAAAAAATGAATTTATTGGCATCTATGTGCCAATACTTACCACACCATCTTTGGTTCAACATACTGTACCAATGTGCCTGCAGGAGGATCAGTATACAAGCTGCTTGGCTGAGCAAGCTCTCGGAGCACATGGAGTGGGCGGGGCCTGTGGACCAGATGGTGACTCACATGCGCTACGGTGTCGCTGCCGTCTTGCTGGTAGCCGCTCTAGCCGTCTTCACTTCTACGTTCATACTGCCTCACACTCGCCTGGGCAGCTGACACACTCACTCAGTCACTCGCACAACTAACTCTAAGCATCTGCATCAAAAAACATCTACACTATAGCCGCTATAACTTTGCATCTGGGATTTGTTCGACATCGCAACATGGCGTTCGACCCCTCCACTTGCAAGGGTTTTGTAGAAAGTATATAGCGCTCTTATATGAAAGTTAAATTCGGATATGTTAATTTTCATGGAAAAAGAAAGAGTCTAATTGTGTTTGCCTGTGATTAGATTTGTGATGAACTTATTTTTAGCTTCTTAAATAAGGTCTTTAAAACACTCCTGATTTTTTAACTTTAACCACATTAAAACTAAAAGACATGTGAAAACTGAACTAAGGCAAACCTAGACAATATGTTTGTCTTTCATTTGAAAGTTGTTTGGTCATTTTATTTTGCGCAAACCTCTGCAACAACGCTCTCCCGAGCAGCTGAGGCAGACCTTTAGATATTTAAAATAATACAACTTCATCATCAAAATAATTTTCTGCAAGCTTTTACCCTCATTTCCGCAGCTATTAGTTGGCCTATCAACCTTATTTCAAAATGGAAAAAGTCAGAAAAATTCACTCAATTACACAAGTACTTTAAACAAATTAATTATGTTAACGTTTGCAAAATATTTAATGTTGATAAAAAGGTCCCAGTACAAAGTTCTTCTAGAAATGCTCAGGCTGGAGATCACTGCGATCAGGATTGTTTCCACACTAGATATAATAAGTCACCTAAAGAGGCAGTTTCTGAAATAAAAAAATGTTTTCGTACATAGACTTTTAAAACTTTTAAGCTATAATTGGGTTTGCAATTTTTTTCTGAGTTCCCTCATTTTTATAGGCCTTCTATTAGCTTCTGTGATGTTGAAGGTGACCAAGTTTGAATAAGTGTTTTAATAATACTCCAGAGGTAGAATAGTGGGTGAACAGTGTTGCCCTTTTCACTTATAGCTTGAGAAGGCCAGATGCAGAGTTATAAGGGGCTCTAGTGTAGGTTCTCAGAAGAAAGAAGATTGAAAAGTAATCTGTGCAAAGCCATTCCTTGAAATAGAACTTTTCCTTTTCCTAGTGTTCCTTCCTAGTGTGATCGTTTCCTCAAAGAAATATCAGAGATTTAACCTGAGTTTTTGAAGCTAGAGAATTTGCATTTGAAAACCTAGAATCAAGATAACTAATGAACTTATTTTGAAATGTATACAAACCTGTCTGCTTGTAGAATTTATCAAGAGTAATTTGTATCCGAATCTTTAGATTTATGTGCTATAAATACCATTTTTTGATTCAGACTTGTGTCATAAAATGTAACTTGTATTGAAACTTTAAATAACCAGCATTCTACAAATGTTCTACAAAAGTTGTGTTCTTTAACCAATAGGTGTTGAAACTTGGAGATTTTCAACCCCTTCCCTGCTAAAAATTCCTAAAACTTTTCTTACGTGGGAGTACTAGAGCAAAACAAATGTTCCATTTAAAATGTTAAGTTTAAAAATTATATTATGTTACTTTTGATACGTGTTTAAAATACAGTACATTTAACCCTTTGAGGTCTCATGTGTTTGCAGCCATTCATACAACAAGTTAACAAAAACAAATTTAATTCAGTTTCTAAAACAATTTGAACTTCTTTTAAATTTTTTTAAAGGCTATTAGGTGGAAAGAGCACGTTGACAACATATGCAAAAAATCAGCATTGGAATCTACGCATCAGTCAGGTGAATAAAGTGGATCAGCCAACTGGCAGGTGCCAAAACTGCCTACTATGCCCTGGTTGAGTCACACATCAAGTATGGCCTTATTTTGTGGGGCCGATCATCTGCCGGTAATCTTAACGGAATACTCATTCTCCAAAAAAGGCCCATCAGTTCACTTGCCGACCTCGATCCACAAGAAAGCTGTCTATACATCAAAGAGGTGATACCCTGAACTTACAAACAGGAAAGGACATTCACTCACACAACACATGCAATATGCTTCCAAGTGTGTACTGCCTAAACACAGAACTGCACTATTTGAGAAGAAACCTTCGTACGTTGGACAGAAGATGCACAGTAAGCTGCCCAAGGACTTCAGTGAAATGAAGGGTCAAAAACTAAAGAAAAGACTCAACAACTTTCTTGTGAACCAACCAATATACACTGTTGATGAACTATTTTTAGCTAATAAAGAGTAACTGTTTATTGAGTGACAACAATCCACTACTTAATGATACTCAATAAGCTGTCAATAAATATATAATATAAAAATGAATCACAAAATGTGTTGGTAAGCGCATAACTCAACAACGCCTGGACCAATTTGGCCAATTTTTTTTTAATGTTCGTTGGAGTTCAACAATGGTTTTTACGGCGAGAAAAATTTGAATAACTGCCGGAAAACCCCTTAAAACAGCCCTTTTCTTTTTCCCATACAAACATTTTCTAACTAAAACAGAGTCAATTTGAGCTTTATTGCTATTCGTTGCCAGCTGATATCCCTATTTTACAGACATAAAACATATGTACTGAACAAAAACTGCCACATTACAAATCTTTTTGACAGCACGAAGTCTGTCGGGTCCGCTAGTATATAAATAAAAATAAACAGTAGATATTTATGTAAAACGCACGCAGGTAAAGTTAAAAACATTTGTCTAGGAAATAAACAAGATCACAAAGGGTTAAAAACATCAAGATTTTGTTCTGTAAACTTCAAACTGTATTCCAATTTACCCAAGAACAATAGAAATTGCTTTTTGGATAACATTCTGGATGGACGTACACAACTCCTGACGTACCATATTTCTAAAACTGTGTTACAATCTAATTAGAGCACTTACAAATAATAATTCTACGCAGTTAATTGTTGTATTTAAGGATGAACTTAGCCCAAAGCCAAACAGGAATTGTTGTAGAATTGCTTCCTGTGATGCTTACTTTCTACCTACAATACCTTTCAGGTGTACCAACAAAACTTGTCTAAGTGCACTAAGAGATTTCAGAGAAGGAATACTTTAGATTTTTAAGAACTTTTGCTGTGGTGTAAAAATGTCTATCAATAAAGATCTTACTTTAATATTTTAGCTAAGAGCACTAGGTGACACAAAATTTATTCGTTTTTTATTGTAACTAACAAATAGTCAACTTACTCAAGTTTTTGACTGAATAAATATGTCTTTCTCCAAACTTGTAAAATGTGTAAATAAAAATGTTTAGATTTTACTATTCGTTTACTTCATCAACCTTAAATGAATAACTAACCACTATTAATCTTTGTGTGGTACCAGGATTTTACCATTGTTATAGTACTTAATTATCAATATGTTTTTCATTACACTGTTTATTTTCAACCATATGATTTTTATGAACAAGTTTATTTTAATTGTTACTCAAATGTAAACAACAACCATGTTCTTTTCTAAAGTTGATTAAAAGCCTTATTTCTTGGCTATTTTTTAAATTAAGTTTATTATTCAGTACAACCATTATACAGTGAAAGGCTATGTACCCAAAAAAGGTTTTCATGTGAAAAAGTTATTTTTCTCCCTTTTCAGGTGTTATGATAGGACCTCTTGCTCAAGAACTGCTGCGTGTTTAAACAGATTACCTTGGACAAAAAGTGAAAAAATTTATCTTATGTTTATGCACTAGTAATTGTCTTGTCTGGCTCTTATCAGTTTTGCCGACCGACCTTGCCAGTCAAGAGAAATGGTAGTAGCGATATTCCAATTTTCCTGTTCACTAAAATAGGCAAAAATTATTGACCGCTGTTTATGAACGGAAATGTACAAATGTGGGTTTATATGATACTTTTATACACAAAAAAGGCAAAGCAAAATATAATACACTTTTAAAATAGCCTATTTTTTAACCAACTTAAAATTTTTTGCTAATTTTGAAATATGACCTTTTTTTAAACCAGGTTATACAAACCTAGAGACAACCTTTGAGGAGAACATTGAAACAAACTTTTCTAATCCCTACAACACAAAATAACGTCCTAAACAGGGGACTACGAGAGCATGTTTTGAGCATCTTTTTCTGCGGTGATCAATCCTCTTAAGTTACGCATGTTAAAAAACCTCATTTTAATGTATGTTAAAACATAAAAACAAACTGACTTTGAAATTCTTGATGAGGAGATTATTGGCAATGGTAAAATTATATTTTGAAAAAAAAAAACAAAAAGGCCAATAATAGTGATTTATTTACCACTAGCTTTTGACAGTCATGCTATCTTTAAAGCGAAAGTTACACCAAAATATTAACAAAGGTAAAATTTACACCTTCAATAATTTTCAAACTGACTTTGGCCAAATGACTTTTAAAGTCTCACTAACCAATTGTGCAATAGCTTGATTTAGTGGTAGTGAAGTATCAGTCAGGTCATGGAAAGAACAACACACAAAAAGGGTATTCAGAATATAATAATATATATTAACATAAAATTAGGATATACAGTACAATCTTTATAATGGCACTTTTATTATAAATAAGACAAAGTCAACAAAAAATACACTTACTAAACTGGAAAATATTCTAAAGTTTGGCTTTGTATGGATTTAAAAAACATAAATCATTGGAAACAAAAACATTCAAACTTAACAAAATAAATGCTTTAAAACTTAATATAGACTAACTTACGACGTAACTAAGTAGAAGATTTAATTTATACAAAATGCATAATATCCATAAATAATATTAAATATATCTGATAGATCTTATTCAATTAACACTATCACTGAGGTAGGTTCCGTTGGGAATTTGCATTGAAAGAAAAAAATGCAATAGGTAATGTTTTACTCCATCCACCTTAGTGAAAGTGTTAAATGTTTTCCCATTTTGGTTGTACACAAGAGTCCTGCTAATCCGAGTTAATTGGGACCTGATTCTGTTGGATTAGCAACAATTCGGATTAAGCTGATTTTTTGCATATATTGATGCATTTATTATATTTATATTGCCCTTATAAGGCTTAGTGACTTAGAGCGACTAATATTTTACATTTAAATTTCAGAAATTATGTATTTTAATCCTGTAGTACACTGCAATGAATAGACAGCGTGGAAGTAACGTACGCAGATATGATGGGCAGTACAGATGGCTGTGGCAGTAGGGCCTACTTGCGTAACAGCAGGACACTGACCTTTCCTCCCCCAACCCCTGTGCCAAGGCCTACACAACAAACGATGACTCCCCGTGTCATACTGTCAGTGTGTCGCTTGCTACACCACCGAGTGGATGTGCTTTATTCAAAGCTATTGATTGTACGCATACCTGCGTGTATAGTGTTTCATTGTGAATGCTAGTTTGGTATTAAACACATACAGTATGACATAACATGGAAAACTAATTTTTATTTATTTTACTAACTCAAAAGGGTTTCCCCGGTTTGGATTAGCGGGATTCTAGTGTACAGCATTTCAAGACTACTCATTCATGATAGACCAAGAGGCGAATTGACTTCCACTCGGTTGGTCAGAAGAGTGGTTTTCCCATGAGGTAGAAGAGGGTTTTGTTCAAAACTTGGGAGTTTTCAACAACTGTGTTATAAAGATACGAGGGCTGTTCAGAAATAAACTTCCATTGTTGTATAGCTAGTAGTAGACAAATGATATCATACGATGCAAATTATATGACACATTGAAAAGTTACGTGTAATCCAGCATTTTGCGAACTTATCTCGTTCACAGCGATCGACATGATAAAACATGAAAATTGCATTTGTTTCCATGTTTATTCAAAATGCCCATTCAAGGCCCCCGACGCAGTGATAGTGTTAAGCAGATTAAAGAGTGAATTGCATCCACTTCTCCTCATGGACACTTGAGATGGAATGTCATGCAACGGAGTAGAACACCTAGTGCCTTAGTTTCATAATTGCTCTGATCATCATCGCGAATATGCCAAATTATAGGTGAAAGAATGCTCTTTAATATGAACTCACCCTTCGGGCTAACTGGGGGCCCATGCCCCCAGGCCCCCGCTTCGGCCTGGCCTCGCTTGATAAAATAAGGCCACTCGCTGTGCTCATGACATTGCTCGGCCTAGTCTAACTTAAGTTGGTTTTCGTGGTCCTAAAAGGTATATAAGTACCCATTAAATTAGCCCTAACACACGAAAAAAGTACATTTTGATCAGTTTGTCTTTAAAGCGAAATAGCAAATTACCTATTGGAGATAGGACAAAATGTCAAATACAAAAGTTGTAGAAAACCATTCCACACTAATGATTTTTCGTCAAATCAAAGATCCGATCACTAGTTCAGCCGCTACAGTCAAAATAGTAAACCACCGCACAACTCCATTTTCAGCCGACACCATTAACGGCACCACCCCAGGCGTTAAAAAAAGTTGAGTTTTCAGATTTTTCCTGGCGGTTTCATACCAAGACCTTTAAAACGAAAATATGGTTGAGGGTGGTAGCTCTACGGGAAGTGACTTAACATTTCTCTCATTCACCAGTCAGTCACCCAAACGGCTTTGTAGTATATAGATATAATATAACATGTCCACAAATAGCTAGCGTTTTAGAATTTTTAAACGGAACTTAATTTAAAAACAGCCCTTGTATATTCTGATTTGTAATGTTTACAGTAAAGCAACAGCAGTGGGCTCAAGAGCACAGTTTATCATTGAGTTTAATTACAATTTTTACGTATAATATAGTCTTTTAGCGTTTTACAAAGAATATACTTAAACTCTCAATGAATAATTTTAGATATTATAAATAAATATTATTTCTAAATGGAGAGTACATAGCAAGTATGTTATTTTAAACCAGTATATTTTACTACTTAATTGCAAGATGAAATTTTACATAGCTACACAGCCTGCAACTAAAAAATATTATTTACCATCATTCTAAATTCCCTGGTTTATTACAGTAATTGGAATTGCTCAAAAACTAATATACTTCACTGTTACTTCTTACTTGCTAAATCTGAATTCATAGTTTTCAAAGACATGCAAGTTATTTAAATTATTAACAAACTACTGCCAGTTTCTAGTATGAAATCAAGAGTTTGTCTCTCTCTCAATTTAGTACAATGATTTTAGAGGCGTAACCAGTAGTGTAGATGGGTAATTAACAAAACTTGTAAAAGAATCTTTTTGTAAGCAGCAATTTTGTTTGTAATAATAACAAAATAAGTATGTATTAATGTTTTCCTACTTAATTGTTAAATCATTGTTTAATTTTATGCTTCTTTCAAGGAGTTATTTTTGAGCAAACATCTTTTAGGCCTTATGGGGCTAAAATGGTACTTTCTTAGCACAAACTTTTAATTTCACCCGTACCTAAATTCACTAAATTTAAATTCATTTCTGCTGAGGTTTTGCCTTGATCACACGAACGCCTCAAGCCCGGTGGTGGTGCTTCTATCACAGTAGGTAGAGTAGTGGCAACTGGCGTGCCAGTCGATCAGCTGATATCACGACGCAGCGCCGGCATGTGCCAGCTGCGCTTTCAGTTGCGCCGTCTCCTGCTTCATCTGACGCAAGTCTGCGTTGATCCTCTCCAACTTCGATGCCATGTCCTTCGATTTTTCTACTTCAATCTGGGAACAAATAATTCAAAGTCAAACGAAGGAATTTTATGTTAGATTTTTTTTTGCTTAATCCCTCCAGTTTGAAAAAATTCTGTTTTTAGAGAATTCCCACCTGATTTTCATGATTTTATTTTTTTCGGGAAATTCCCGATTTTTGGGTCTTGTCCACTCCTAATCTAAAGGTCTACAGACTGAAAAACTCTCAATAGGAATGAAAAACTCACTTGCTCCTCTAAATCTCTAATTTCCCGAATTATTGATCCTGTCTCTTCGATCATGGCAACGGTTTGTTGACATTCTGCATGAACCTGCATCAATAACTTGTAGATCTTGCGTGATGCGTTGTCTTCCTTGCAGTCCTACAGCAAACACAAGTAAGTGAAAACTTTTTACATCATAATCAGAAAAAGGAAAATTAAATAAACTTATAAATGAAAACTCTCTACTGGGTTTATGAACAAGGAATCTTTTATTGTACTCACTCTGAATATGGTCTCGTCCGCGTACACAAACGATCTGTCCACACGGTCGGACACTATGTTGATGTCTCTTTGTAACTGTTTCGTGTCTTCTACAATCTTGTCAATCTCCTCCGTCTGCTTTTTGATGTTGTTTATTATCTCCAATATTCTCCTTGTGTAAGAAGTTCTGAAGAAACAAACAGATTATTACTGATAGTTGACACATTTAGAACTATTGATGCTGGTATTGGTATTGGCTTAATGTGATGGTTAAGCGTTAGATTTGTTAGGTCATGGGGTTGGTTACCCTAATGAAACAACATTCCGAGAATATTTACCCCAAGATTGTGGCGAAGCCTTGCCAACTCTAAGTGGGTCTTTACCCCCAAAATTACAGTGAAGCCATGCCCACACTCCAGTGATGTTACTTAAGGATGGAGAGTTGTACCGAAGGCAGGAAAGATAATGCAATCTGGTTGACTGGACGGATATCACAAATGTTGCCAGATTCTTGTCAACTACTTTGTCATATCTCTCACCTACTGACAGTCTTGGCAAGTTTACTGTGTTCGTCTTGCAGCCGAGCTTGGAGAGCCTCTTTGGTAGCCAACTCTTCTCTCATCTCTCTCAGCTTCTCTCTCGTCTCTTTTGCTGCTTCCATCTGTCTTGCACTCTCAGTCTGAAATCAAAATATCAGCCTTGAAAATTAGATAAGTTTACTAAACCAGCTTCAGTATGGCAAAAATTCAACGCTGCTTTTCTTGTTGACAAGAACTATTTACAGCCTTGTAAATTCTAAATTGACCGTCTACAACATACTTTGGATCTGAATCCAGCTTTCAACTAATCCATCAATTTAATATGGGCAAAAACAAATCGCCTTGTTCATTTGATGAAAGATGTGTCAGGAAATAGGTTCTGTTTATGTTTAAATCCATAAGAAGTAAAGCCATAGATCTGAATTATACGTCCTTGAAGAGCCTGGCTCATTATAAGTTTTATAGTACTTATTTTTGTCTAAAACATGTAAATTTTTTTCTAAGCCCAGTAGTTTGTACATATGTCCCAACAAACTTAATTAATCCATATTCCAGATTACTTTTCCAGATTTTCTATGGAACTCTGAAAATACAAAATAAAACAGGAAGAAGTATTAAACAACTGACTGACCGCTTTGTTGGACTGAGTGCGCCTGGCGTCGCGGAACCTCTGGACGAGCGGCGCTCTGTGCTTCTCCCACTGCGCCCCAAGACGTAACAGAGTCCTCGCCTGTTCATCTACCATCTCTTGCAACTTGCTCGCGTTGGCCTCACTGTCTGGCAACATGCCCACCGTTCTCTGCCACACATCCGTCTCTCTCTTCTTGTCTCTGAGCAGCGACTCTTGCCGCAACCTTTCTGACGATGCCTGTCAAAACCAATTATGAAATATTTCAGAACTATCTGTGCTCTGCAAAGATTGAAACCTGCTTACTACCTTTACTATGGAATGTATTTAGCACCATCTAAGGTCTTTTCTTAAATCCAATTTTTAACATGATACTGATTTTCTTAAAGTTGAGCCCAGGAACAACTCTTAGGACAGAGTTTCCTATTCCTTGGTAGAAATGAGCACATTTGAACAAAAAACAATCATTCTGAGAATTTTTTGCCCTAAAAATTGTTCTCAAATAGTTGTTCAAAATCATGGTCATCATCAATGGTCACCGTGGGTTCTCTACCCTACCAATCCGAAAGAATCTTGAGGGAAACGTTGCACTACAATTATGTCTCTACATTTACATCACTCACGAGCACAATACATTAACATAACCTAATCCTATGAAAGGGATTCTGTTCTACCTACCTGAGATAGTTGTGTTGTAACGTTCTTAATATCTACATGAAGTTGGTCCATTTTCTCTTTCAGTCTTTCTATTGCCTCTTGCTCTTCTTGTTTCTTATGTTCTGCTGATAATTCCTCTTTGGTATTTTCTTCTTCAGTTTTTAGTGGTGTCTTCTCTTTTTTCTTTACGGTGTCCTGAAATTGCATTTAAGGATTGTTCAATTTAGGGGTAATTATTACGGAGATAACAGCTCTAAAGGATAGTTTCAATATGTAGACATAGATCAACCATACAATCTCATTCAAGTGTTTAAAATTTGCAATTGTCTCTTCGTCAAGTTTGAACGAGAACAAAAATGAATTCAAGTACTGAAACTGAGGAATGAGGAAGTTGTGGCTCCCTACCTTGTTGTAGAGCAGTGAGGAGGCGAGCTGCATCCACGAGTGAGGTGCGGATGCCGAAGGTGTGACAGCGGCAGGAGGTGCTGGAGAGGGTAGAGGGGACAGGGGCGTTGTACTCGTCAGGTTCAGACAGTTCCTCGTGTGCAGAGAGATCACGGACGGCAGCAGTTGACTGCTCTCCGTCACTTGCTCGTGGAGAAACGGCAGTCGGTGAACGCAAAACTCCCTCCATTCTGTTGTCAGAAGAAAATTTCGCACTAGAGTTAAATTTTATACTAAACGGTGTAAGTGTTGAATTCTTTTTAAACCCACTACCTTTTGATCTTTTGATATGAATGAATCAATATACAGGGTGACAGACTAACTATTGGACATAGGTATTTCCTACGAATATCCATTCATTTCTAATAAGTACTTAGGAATAATTGTAATCGTACTTTCTCGAACTTACTCTACAGTGAAATCAATGACTTGAAGCTTAAGCATGATGCCAATTGTCAGACCTACCTTGAGGGGTGCAGTGTCGCTGCTGGCCCGGCAAGGAGATGCCTGTCTCAAGAGGCGGACACGAACGAGTGACGAGGAGACAACAGAGACGAAGACGAGGACGGACTCCAAGGTACGGCCAACTGGAGTCTCAGTGCTTCACCGAACCTGTGCCTCAAGCTCACAGCGCCTTCTGTAAACACACTTCACAGTCAACTCTGCCCTTATGTTTTATCCAATTATCCATTAGAGAACCGCATAAGAAGACTTGCTTTTAACATAACTTTTAGGCTTTGGCCGTTGATATCACAACTATAATCTAGTTCTTCCAGTTCGGGGTCAGCCATCTTTGTTGTTTACGTGGAGTAAGATGAGCGGAGAAAAACGCTCAGTAGATCAGTGAACGAACTAGAAAGACACGCTTATTTTGGTGAGCAGAATCGAGAGGTGAACATATGCGTTCAGCAGACCGTTTAATGAATAATTAGTGAGTGCTAAGATCACTCAAGTCGGCTGAACAAAACCATTGTATCAAGGTAACAGTTTTGTAAAAACTTAAGATGTATCGTCTTTACTCTTAAGTAAGTAATCAATCTATGTAGTGTCTTTACTCTTATAACCCAAATTTTCCCATTCTCCCCGTCTATCTATCAGAATACTCTATCTACCTGCTTCGTGGACGGCTCCATTTAAACCCATTGGTTCTGTTACTCATCGGTCTTTACTGTGGAGAATGGGCCTTAGGTAAGAAGTTATCATTAATAAATTACCTATATACTCTTACATCTGATTGGTTTTGCACAATTATGTATGATGAGTAAGTAGCATTGTAACCAATAAAATCTTTTGAAACTGAGCCAATTTGGAACTTACTGAGATATACTTAATTATTCTCTTATGGATAGATGTTACCTTCTTGTTGTGAAGAGGTTTTGTCAGTCTCTTTGGGTAGTTTTTCTACTAAAAACATAAACACTCTTCTCACATCAGCTTCAGAAGAGTATAAAAATGTTTGATAGCCGATCTCTCCTGTATATCCCAGGTCCTTAAAAAACATACAAATTTAAAACTAAGATTTCTCAAAGCCAGCATGTTTTATTTTGTGTCAGATAAGGTTTTATTTTGACCCTTTGGATTCAAACAGATTTCCTGTTGAGCAAAACCACATGCAAGGCCTATAGTAGGCTCCCCAAAGTTCGGCCACTCAGGACTGGACCCTATGCTGAACTTAAAAGTGGCCGAACTAACCAATGCCTATCTAAGTATACACAACAGTGAAAAACACAGTGAACCAAAAATCACTGACGGTCGGCCTACTGTTAAGGATGAGCACCACAGAACTGCACAGTATGAATAACTGATTAACTAAACAAAGAATACAATAAACAAGTTGAGACTTGCTGCCTGCTCCCATCCTGCAAGTTTGTGAAGTCCTTATGCTCACAGAGCCGGCAGGACTAACCAACTTACAGGAATCTACTGTATTTACAATATTTTTCAATTTTTTTATAGCAAAGTTTTCATTAAATTTGTGCGATTTCCATACCAAAAATGAGTTTATAACACTTTCTTAGTTTGTTATACTGTTCATTTACTCTGTGTAGTCTGATAATTTTCGAAGTGGTTTACAAGGTGCTCTTACCATGCAGGCTTCCTCAATGAGAGAGCCGATCTTGTATCTGGCTGACATTGAGGGAGGTAGAGCTGTTGGAATACTAAGTGAGGGTTGGATGTGGTTGAGGCATCGGGCTGTAGCTTCCACAACATTTTCCGCAGTGAACTGCTTCAGACTCACTATTTCATCATCCAAATTACTGAAAATAAAGTAGGGTGATTGCATGACAAATTCTCAACACTAGGCTAGGTCTCCCCGTCAACAACACATCATACTTTGGTAAGGTGATAAAAGAACTGAAGTGTTATAAGATACAGTCTAAGCTTATGGTCTGCAATTGCTTACTTTGAATTTATAACTGCTTTAATTAGCTTTTTCGACAAGGCTAGAACTATCTATGCAAAGGGATAGATAGATAGATAGGACATATCTATGCAAATAGCTTGTCATGTAAATAAAGTGTATGCTATATTATTAACTATTGACACTCTCTATCCGAGTTATTGGCCATCAAAGTGCCATTGTAAGTAAGAAAATTCATCCCTCTGAAAAAAGTTAACACAAAACAAGAAGGGGCACGCTGCCGAATATAGCCTAGGCCCAAAGGATTCAAATTTTGGAAATAGATTTGTACTAAGTTATCATGACACGAATTATTTACAAACCAACCTGCCAATTTCCTTAAGCGACTGTATTATTATTTTATCAACTTCTTCCATCTTTATGCACCTTAAAAGCCTGTAGTCTGTTACAACAAAGTTTTCTGTTTTATATAACCAAACCAATGCTAACTAACTATTCACTTCCCAAACCAAACCCAAAGTTTTTTTCTTTAAAGGTCTTGGTCTTGACAGCTTCAAAGTGACAGCGTTTCAACATAGATAATACAAGAGTGTAAATTTAAAATACCTATAACATGTAAAAATTAATGTAACTGGAAAATAATAAAAATGCATTAGTTGATATAATTGAGACATTCTAGAAAATAGAAATAGACAAATCCATACTCTACGAATAAATAGCAGTTTTTGGTAGCGCTGTGAAATTTTAATATTACCTTGGACAAAAATAACAATACCGTACTCTTTATTGTATGCAACTAAATGCAATATAATAATTTGTGTTTTACTCATTTATTTGTTTGGTAATTATTTTTACGATTGATCAATGAAGATTATGATATTCAGAGCCATTTCCTAGTTAATGTAGTATATAGTAGTTTATTAAATACACCACAGCAATCCGCGATTAGAAGCAGCCGTGAACACTCCCGAAACAATTTTTTCTACGCAGATAACATACTTGAATACTGTAAACTTTCATTTATGACCAAAGTATTGATTGTGTCACTAAATTTGCACAAACAACTACTATATACAATATTTACATCTGAAATAATAATATATTTTTAGAGAACCAAATATTCTTTTAGACTTCAGACGCTACTTTGTTGGCTAACCTGCCACTTCTGATGTGTCATTGCAAGATTTGTTTATTTCTCATGGATATGCAAATAAATTCCAACATTCAACATAACCTTTGTTGGCGGCCCTACGTGGCTGGAATTTAGACTATAATACTATTATTACCAAAAGTCTAGTCTTATAACAATATTTAATTTTTTGTTAAACTCTTTTCTTCACCAAGGATTATTCATGTTATAATGGAATTCAGCATTTTACTGTTGTTAATATATTTGTTTATCACAATAATAACTTTGTTTATAATTGTAAGTATGAACTTTATTTGTATTTTTAAATATAGCAAATCTAGAGAGCTGATAATTTTAGGGCCTACAGTACTTTGTTCCATAGCCAATCTTGCAGCATATTTATCCCAACCTAACCTCCTTGAATAGTTTAATACTACCTTGAAGACTGTACTACCGCTTGAGTGGTATTCACACTTTGTGTTTACTACTCTTAGCTTACTACTGGTAATAATAACAACCATAAGATTTAAGTTCAGCTACTATGTGTACACATTAATCATAGGCATAGAGTGTCACCCCTAGAGATTGAAGCACCTCGTTACCTATCATTAGAGTCTGCAAAAAATAATTTGTTCCGTATTTAAGGGTTGCTATCTTATTTTAAGTTTACATCAAATGTATTAGCTAGCCTACACAGATTAAATTCACACCTAAGGCTTCCAACTTTAAGCCGTTTTCTGGTCGTAAGCCGTTAATTGGCTTAATTCTGGGTTCAGTTTTAGCCGTAAAATTGTATTAGTGCCACGGCTATAACAGCTTTTGGTACAGTCTTTCTTACTGTCCAAATTGGTATTAGTCTAGAAGAGTGACTTATGATATTATGAGCTGAAACTGATTTTACACGATGTGGAGGAGGCTCCTTAATATATAAAAATTTGTTTTGGGGTGCGGAACTTCTTTATAAGTGGTTTAAAGTGGCTTTAAAGTTGGGACTATTTTCCTGGGAGCACCAGAGCAACTGTCACTCATCTGTCAGTGACTTTTCACCCACTTCAAATTTAACTTAAAGGTGAATAAGTTATTATCGTGAAGTTAGGTTAGTTTATTTTTTATGTTGAACATATTTCAAAGTGGCTTTAAAGTTGGGACTCATATGGAGGAGGCGATCTTGTGACACTCTATAGCAGACGACAGTATCTATCACCCACTTCAAACTAACCTAGAGGCTGAATAAGGTGTTATCGTGAAGTTAGGTTAGCAAAAGTTAAGTTAGTTGATTTCTTTTTGTAAAAACATTGTTATTAATGGTTTCCGCAACTTTCCGAAGTTAAAACATCGTTATTTGGCCTTTTTGGAAGGTTTGAACTTAGAAAAGTGCTAAAAATCCATAAGTCACTCTTCTAGATTTTTACCTCCAAATTATCTATTGATGTAGACTATCAGTCTGTGGTTTTCTTACTAACCAAAACAGTTCAATGTTCAACGTTTATTTCAAATATTCCAATATCCAGCTGCTATCAGATGCCACAAGAAAATACATGTGTCAGATCTAAAGTTCATAATAGTGGGGGAGATCAATTTAGAACAATTTTATCGTGTTCTTTTCAGCCACTTCAGGAAAAAAACTACTCCTTACACTTCTCGTTCAGCCCAAAACGTAGGAAGTAGTTTTCTCCTTAAGTGGCTATAAAATCTGAGGCATAACTTTTGTAAAATCCATGTGTTTTGCATTACTATTATTAAATGAAAAAAGATGGGTGATAAACCAAATCAAATCTTAAACTAAAAATGAATATTTAAAATACCATATCTAGCTACCTTTCTTTTGACCCCAAAGTATGGGAATTGCTATTTATAAGATAACATATTTTAACTTTTAATCAAATGGGTTTGAAATACTATATTTAAATCGATAACGGTACCTGCCAGTTGCCACATAGCCCAGTTGTTTGTAAAATTGTTTTCCTATATTTGTTGTTTGTTGCTTATATTTAATACGTTTAATCTGATTTATAATTTCAGCTCTGCATAGTCCTGAAACAAACAACCGAACCTTACCCAGTGGTTGAGCGTGCAGAAGAAGAAAAATCATTTTTGAATGCTAACGAAGGATTGAAAATTTTGTTTCCATCAATTGAAGAGCCTTTTTCTGTTCTTCTCTCAGTAGTGGTACCTGCTTTTGATGAAGAAAAAAGATGTAAGTTGGCAGTATTATGTTATCTCGGCTCATAAGTACACACTGTAAAAAGAGGCTGGATAGTGGTTGACCTCCCTTTTGGGTGATACAAATATGTAAAAATATTTTAAATACGTTACTATTACGATAAGACTTGTGTCACATATATTTCGTGTATAGGGTCGTATATTTCTATGTCTATTGTTGACGCTGTGTTCAACTTCTGTATTTTCATCAGTTATCTTGATGCCACCGAACACACTGTGCTATGTGTAAATATTTGAAAATAATTAAAACCGGTTTTTGTTGTTGAAAACTCCCTTCCAAAAGGGTCTTTCCAGTGGTCTGATTTTGGCTAACGAACTGGACTAAGGTATATACATCAGGAACATTTTTATTATTTACATCTTCATTAGTAAGAAGTTAATTTGTTTTACAAACCCATTTGAAAATTGATTTATTTTGATATTACGCTGGATAAAGTTTCAAACTTCAAAGTGGATTTCATGTGTTGACCAGTACCTCCCATGTTGGACGAGTGTTTCGAGTTCCTGGAAGGTCGGCGGAAGGAGAACCACCAGTTCACGTACGAAGTGATTGTGGTGAGTGACGGCAGCAGAGACCGCACCGTGGCAGTCGCACAGGAATACACGCGCAATTACGGAGCCAACCAGTGTCGCGTGTTGGACCTGCGCACCAACCGAGGCAAAGGAGGTGCGGTTCGCCTGGTAAGTTGTATTATATGTTGTCATGTACACAACACTTGTGACGTCACTCACACAGCTGATATGCAGAGAGTCACGCTTTGTATTTTTGGATCAAGAGTCATAAACATTTCATTCCAAGATTTTTGACAGTGTTTGTCACACAACTTTATTAAACAAATTAAATAGTATGGGTATAAGAAACACTGCATTAAAATGGTTCCATTCCTACTCAAATGATAGGAGCCAGTTTGTTGAAATAGTAACAAATAGAAACAATACTCAAAATAATTTTACTTCATCAAAGCGCACCATAAAATGGGGAGTGCCTCAAGGGTCAATATTGGGTCCAATTTTGTTCCTTTGTTGTATTAAAAATATGTCTCAAGTTATTGTAAACCCAGTAAAAAGTAGGTTATGCCTTTATGCAGATGACTCAAATATAAAAATTTCAGGGAAAACTTCCCATGAATTAGAACTATTGACGTTTTTGGAACTAGAAAGCATAAATCAATTCCTCAAAACAAATCACCTCTTTCTAAATGCTTCAAAAACTAATTTCATGGCCTTCTCAACAAGACAAAATCGGAATAAAATAGAACCGATTTTGGAAATGAATTCAACACTATTAGAACAGGTTACTCAGACAACATTTTTGGGTCTATGTATTGATCAAAATTTAAATTGGAACAGTCATGTTGAACGACTATTAAGTCGTCTTAGTTCAGGACTGTATGCTTCATCAAGAATGTCTTTCCTCTGTAATTTAGATGCATTAAAAAAATATATTTTTCTTACTTTCATTCTCACTTATGCTTTGGAATTGCTTTGTATGGATCAACTTCTAAATTAAACTTAAATAAAATACTTGTATTACAAAAACAAGCCCTACGTATCATTTTACATCTAAAATTTGATGCATCAGTAAAGGCACAATTTGCAAATCAAAAGATTTTGACAGTGTATAGCCAATACATTTTTGAAACTATATGTATAGCGAGGGAGAGGGAAACTAATACTGAACCAGTTGAACATCATCCATATAACACTAGACATAAAAAAGATATAGTTACCTTTCGACACAATCTAGAACTTTATAAGAAAAACCCTACTTGTGCGGCATCGCTATTTATAAAACATCTGCCTGCTGACATTAAAATGAACATTGTTTCAAAACTTTTAAAAAATTACTAAAAAAATATTTGATAGAGATGTTGTTATACTCTATTGAAGAATATTGTTAATTATAATGTATGAAATCATGTAAATGTAAGTTATGTATTTCATATAATCATGTAAATATAATGTTATTATTTCTATGTATTCTTTGACACTATTTATTGTATCCAATGATACTGTTTTTATGAATAAAGATATTTTGAATTGAATTGAATTTGTATATGAAACTACAACTAAAAATCCGATTTCAGGGGATGCAATCTGCTCGAGGGGCTGTTCTGTTGTTTGCCGATGCGGATGGAGCCACAAAGTTTTCTGATCTCACTAAACTCGAAGCTAATCTCAAAGAACTTGTCAAAGGTAGGCTATACTTCAAACATTTTTGAGGGGAAATCAGCATTGACAGTCAGTATCGTTTTAAATCAAATTATTTTCAGAGGAGTCTTGATCATTCAAGCTGGTTCGGGCTGATTACAATAACACAGATTGTATAATTTGCTGTGAGACACAGACCACTCTTGGAGGTTATTTTAAGGTGAATATGGAATGATGGTGAGTGTTTTGATTGATGATGAGATGTAGTCATGTTACAAACTAGGGCCAACTGTTCCCCAGATTGGGTCATCAATGACCAACAGCTTATCGTGACTTCTGAACCATGGGGAGTGGCCATGGTTTGAAAGTAAGCTGTGGCGAAATACTAGGAACATTCAGAAAATTGGGGAGTTTTCCAACACAATCTAAAGCTCAATTTAATTCAAATCAATATTAAAACCAATGCAGTCAACAAATTAGTAATCATGTTGAATAAAAAAAGTTCAAAGCTAAAAAAACACCATTTAGCAGTGGTTTTACGACTGTACCTTAAGAAGCAAATACCTCCGGTTGCAAGAACTTCGGATTAGTAAGGCTTGAAATAGCCCAACTCTTTCTTACCAACCTTAATACTTCTCAGCCAAATGGTTTCGATTTCTTCTAGGTGACTATCAGAAGGAAGCGGAGAGGGTGTCTAACGAGGTGGCGATCGTGTGTGGGTCGCGTGCGCACCTGGAGGAGGAAGCGGTTGCTACGCGCTCAGTGCTGCGCACCGTACTAATGCACGGGTTCCACCTGCTGGTGTACCTACTGGCGGTGCGCAACGTGCGAGACACTCAGTGCGGCTTCAAGCTGCTCACTCGTGAGGCCGCGCACCTCTGCTTCGCCAGTCTCCACGTCGAGAGATGGTCTGTGCGATGATTTCTTCTAATGTCTCTGAATATATAGTTAGGACTAATACTTCTGAATAAAGTTGATTTTCATTTTATTTAATATTGTGGTTAACAGGGCGTTTGATGTGGAACTGTTGTACATTGCCGAGAAACTGCACATCCCAGTGACTGAAGTCTGTGTCAACTGGACTGAGATTGAAGGTAAAATGAATAAAGTGGATTTAAGTAGGATTTTTACTTGATGAATTGATTCTCGAGCTGTAATTTAAACAAAGTGGAATCCTCCGTCTGGAAATACTGAGGTCATTTTATTTGTTTCCCATTACAGTTTTTTTGTATTTTGGGATTTCAACAAACTAATTTAAAAGAGACATATTATTAACTCTACTTGTAAAGTTATGGTTCCCTTGAAAAGCGGTGACCACTTTTTTACAGATGTTTTTCACAACTTACTTTTGTTTTTAAATAATTTTAATGCAGTTATGTGGAAATGGCAACCGATTTGATTTAATCAACTACTTTATTCTGTCCTCTCCTACCAGTCTGTGCCTAATCTAATTAGTGTTGTCTATAAGAATAAACACAGAACAACCAAAATCTTTATTCATTACCATATTTACAATTGTGAATGCCTGACAAAATAAAGCTACGTTTTGCCTAGCAAAATCAACCTTGAATTTGTGACTCTCTTTGTAGGCAATAAAATCAAAGATAATGGCCACGTGGCTGAGGCATAGCTTTGCGAACGCTGCCGACTCTCGCCGTTTTCTCCCCTCGGCTCCATGTGCTTGAGTTTGTCTGATGTCGATGACTTAAACGTGACCAAATTGTGCGATATTCGAGAACGAACAATCTTGCGTGTGTGTCTACTTGAGACTCTTAAAAGAATTCCCTCACAATGCTATTTGTGCTTATGTCGCCTAACTATGTTGATTTTCCTGCCTCAGCCATCTGGCTACCTACCATAACATAATCTTTGGTAAAATCTACTCTAACCGTTGGCAAATTGTTTCATGTATTTTGTCAGGATCGAAAATAGTGCCAGTGTGGAGTTGGCTGCAGATGGGGCGTGACTTGTGTCTCATCTGGCTGCGGTACCTGGTGGGAGCTTGGAAAATCCACAGCAAACACAAATAACTGCCGACTGGACTTGTGGACAATACAACCTCATCTTCAAGGTTCCTTTTCCACACACTCCTGTGACGGTCAGCAAACTTTCCAGCGTAATCGACAAACATTTAGCCGTAGATGTTCAGAGTTTAATAACCGTTATATAACCAAGTAGCATTGTGGATATAGTTTTAGTTTCTAAGATCAGGTGCTTTGAACGGCCTTAAAAAATTCTAATTTGTTTAAATAAATAATTTGTTTTGTCTGTTACAGCTAACTCTCTCTTGGTCACCTTGCTGTGTCTGTTTTCCTTTTAGTTTATCCTTTCAGTTTGCACTTTACTTTTTGGATATTTGATGATTAAACCGTCTATATAAATGGAGCTACAAAATCTTCACACAACCTTTGTTCAATTAAAACACACAGTCTAAAAATCTCACTATCACTATCTTTGAACTATCACTAACAGTACCTGTTTTCCAGATATTGATCAGTTCGAAAACAAAACAGAAACCTACCAAAACGCAGCAATTTTAGAGAAAACAAAAAAACACTATTTGGATATTTCTAAATTATTAATAGTATCAACCTGGTCGGAGAAGCCATAATGGGGGAGTCACTTGGTGGAAACGTTCTAAAAATAACCACCAGTCAGCAGCAGCTTCTGAGTAATGCACAACCCGTCACTTCCCGGCATAGGACCACGAGAGGGTTAACAAGAAAAATTATGTTAATCGGGAAATGTTTTGATTTAAATTGGATAAATCACAGAGGAAAGTTACAGTTCCTTGATACTAGACTTTTGAAGTTTGTCTGGTAATATAAATAAATATATTTTTTATGTTTAGGTACATTAGACTCAACAAGTTCTTAACTATTACTTATTCATCTCTCTACCCTCCCAATAGTGGGAGGATAAATCGACAGTTTTCTTTGAACAGTACTTGAATTGTGTAATACATAATTTTCAAACATAAAACATAATTATGTTTTTTGTAACATTCCAGTTAAGTTGAGGAACATTTACTTCCTGTGTAAATTAAGAAGAGAGATATGGTTATTAGAGCCATAACCTCACTACTTTTAGTCAGGTGTCCTGGAGTTGTAAGTTCAAGTTCTAGTCGAGTGATCACTTTTATTTTATTAAGTGATGTAACAATGCAAAATGAAATTCTAAGAAGACAAATTTGTATTCAAATCCAGAAGAATGTTAAAATGTAGCCATGTGCAAGTAGTGAAATTCAAACTCATAATTCACTTAAGAGGTGGCCTAATAGAGCGGCGGGGGACCCACTCTGGGTACCGCTTATATCATGGAGTAAAAGCTGCCAACGATGTTTTTAACTGGTTAATAAGCTTAAGATCTGTTTCAATAAAAGTATAAAGCTATTAAAGCTGCTGCATATGAACTCTGAAAATTGTACTTTCGTCAAACAATAAATTATTTATTACGTTTATTAAAACTTGATTTTCCCATAAGAACATAGAAATTGAATAATTGTAATAAATATTTTGTTTAGGAAGGAAGTTTTAAGTGTTTGCTCTTATATGCTGCAGTACTAATTGCTCTAAACGGCAAAATATAGCGTCCTAAACAGGGGACTACGAGAGCATGTTTTGAGCAACTTTTCTCGGGTGACCAAATTTTTCCACTTTATTTCCCCCTTGATTTATTTGAGCAAGATCTAGTATAACCATGTGTTTGCAAGTACTCAAACCTCTTGAACACCAATAAAGTGGAACTCAATTTAGAATATTTTAATACATAAATGTTCTAGAACCAAAAGAAAAATTTACTAGAATTCAACTCAAAAAATGGCAAAATAGAACATTTGACTTCTCTTGGCCTTGCTCATGCCTTAAACTTAAAATTTTGTATGAACATATGAATGAAATTCCATACATTTATTATGAACTTATTTTAGACGAGAGAAACCCCACTGTAAAAACTAGCATATAGCTAACTAAGTTAGTTAGAGAACTAAGTTAGCCTTAGTTAACATTAAGTGTTCATAATGACTAACACAGTAAGGTGTATACAACATAAAATAATTGTCTGACTACAAATCCTTTTATCACTGTTAAATCTGCTAAAAACCTATTCATAATTTTAGTCATTAGTGCTTACCTGTTTTGTTATTACAATTCTTATCTCTAAAACTATTTTTATATACCATAACAATTTTTTTAAAATTATTGTTAAGATTACTGTAAATTGTTGTATATATAAATAAATTAGCTTATTGTATCAATAAGCCTTTTGTGGAAAATGTTGATTTTGTGATTTGGTGGAATGGAAAGATTGTTGATTTTCGAATTGTACACTTTATAAATAAAGTTCTAAATTAACTCAGTATGGACTTCTTTATTTTAGACAATAAAATGTTTGTAGAGTATTGATTTGACCAACGTTTTATATTTTTAGAAAGAACGTAGCAATAATCGTGACCACTGACGTGCCAATCATCAACATGGTGGAGGCCGCTTTTTCTCTGGCCCACTAGTATTTAAACATCTTGTTTTTATTTACCTATGTAGCTCTGTTCATTTTTAAGATAATTAACTTTAATTGGTCTCCAACTAAAGAGCTAAAGGGGGATTTTTATTTAATGTTCTTTTGAAAATATCACCAAGCATTTGATAACCATTTGATTAAATTCATTTGTCTACTTTTTCACCAAAGCTTCGTCTTGTGTGTTCAACATTTTCCCTGTCATCTGCTTGTGGTAATACATTCACAACCCCTATGTCTCTCAATCTATCGCCTTGCGATTTTTCTTATAGGGATACCTAAAAACAGAGTATACAAGGAAAAACGACGTAAGAAAATTGAAACAGGCAATCAATACAGAAACTAACTGTATTCCTGTTGATCAGCAAGACCAATCTTTACCGAAAAATTTGAAAAACGCATTGAATCAAATAGATGTCATATGTATGATGTTATTTTCAAAAAATGAACATCAAATAAAAATCTCCCTTTTATTTTAAGATCAATAAAAGTTGACTATCTGAAAAATTAACTAAGCTATAGCTTATTAATAAACGTCAAACTGATGACTAGCAGTCAACGTTTTTGAGGCTGTTTTTTCTCCAGCCAACTTGTATACTTGTTAAATAGTGGTGGGAAGGAAGCAGGTTTAAAGTAGTAACTACAGCACAATTGAACAAATGTATAAGTTTTGATCTTTATTATTCACTATTAACTTCCCAATAAGGTTTT
This sequence comes from Matsumurasca onukii, assembly GCA_018831715.1. NCBI lineage: Eukaryota > Metazoa > Arthropoda > Insecta > Hemiptera > Cicadellidae > Matsumurasca > Matsumurasca onukii. Next base: position 54,297,733 of record CM032060.1, read on the forward strand.
CAAACTAAATTACAAATCATCGTACGTATAATGTAGGCTGTAAGTATACAATATTGTCTGAAAAAAGATACATCATAAAAATAATACATGAATGTTTGATCACAGTTGGTTCTATTTGTCGTAAGAGCCGAGATAGGCTCCGCAGCTAGGGCAGTAGTGATTGGTTGCTTTGCAGCTGTCTGCGCAGTAGGGGATCAGAGCACAAGGGAAACACCCACTGGAAACAAGTCAACATGTTTCAAACATTCAACCATGTTTTCTTCAAACTTGTACAACTCTGGCACAATATTTGACACACCTTTGTGTGTACAATAAATTTACGTTAAACGCTTTAACAGTTTGATGTATGGTATTCAAGCTCTGTGCAAATATTGGGTAATGTAAAGCAATTCACTGCAAAAAAAACATCTTAAATTATTAAGATCTTTCATGAAGATTTTTGAGGACTTAAGACCAAATGTCAGTAAAAAGAAAACTATTCATAAATTTCTTTTATTAAAAAAAAATAATAATTTAAGACTAACATTAAAAAGTGTGGTATTTTATTATTTATCACCATTTTAATACAGTTATTGTTTGGTGAAGATGTTTATTTGACAATTAGTGGAGTTGTGCGGGACTCCGGAGCTCATCACTCGGCTGGCACGAGTTCGATCCCCACAGTCACCACTTACATTAATTTTTGTAAAGTGACAATACGGTAATGTTAGGTAATGGTTGAGTGGAAGAGGCTTTGTTAAACAAGATAAACTTTACCTTTACCATAGAAATTACATTAGGGCACAATATTATTTTTGATAAAAATGTAAGGAAAACTTGTGTCATATGCCTTGTATAGGAAAATAGAATTAATACGTTTAGCCCGGGTCTCACTGGCGAATAGTCAAAGCAAATCATAGGGTTAAGCTGGTGAAACACTCATACCGTGGTTCGGAAGTCACGGTTAAACCGTTGGTCCATTCTATTGGTCGTTGGGCTATTAATTAATGATCCAATCTGGGGAACAGTCGATTTAGTTTGTAATAAGACTACATCTCATCATTATCCCAAATTCACCTTAAAATACCCTCTAAGAGTGGTCGGTGATATAGGATGATGTTTTTGAGGATGATATAGGTCTAAAGCGGCTCAGATAGTCTCAGTGATCATCTGTTGATACCCGCATCAACTCCCATCATCGTTTAGACATATCAGACCATCACCTGAGTGGTTCGGAAGTCACGTTAAGCTGTTGGTCCTTGTATTTCCATTGGTCATTGGGGTATTAATTAATGACCCATTCTAAGGAAGAGTCGGCCTTAGTTTGTAACTAGACTACACCTCATAACTCATTACTACCACTCATCCTTCACCACATATTTGCCTTAAAATACCCTCATGAGAGTGGTCGGCATCTCAAATAGTGATTTAGTGGTGTCTCTAGGCACGTTCCCAGTGGAATCGTTAGTTATACATGGTTTGAGACTACGGGAGTGCAAGGAGTTTTTCACTTCCATTTGTATTTTCTTAAGAGAGTTGACACACTGGTTTGGTCATCTGTAGTAGCTTTTTCTAAATTTCAGTCTGTTTGTGAAATTTAAGCTGGCTGTGTTGTTTTAAGACAGTGGTAGTGATGTTCGATACGGACAAATTTATTTATGTGGGTGACAAATGCACGCTGGTGGAATACGCTTTGGGAGAGCAAGAACCCTGAGTATTCTGAAAAATCAGTTGAGAACAAGATTGGGTTGATAAACTTCCAGAATCTTTTGCTTGCATCACGTTTAACAATTAATTAATTGGACTTGTAATGCAGACACTTGACATCTGACAAATACTGAGGCCTAGAAAGGCAATTTTTGTGCATTTTGGTGAAAAACGCTAGGATAGTTGACAAGATTTTTGACCCGAATGCTCCTTCTATGGAAAGCGGGATTTCGTCTACTTTACTTCTCTCCTCCCCCGATCACAAGACCTTGTGGCCCGGATTGATCTGCGTGCACATCTAACTCGTCTGTATGGAGAGCAAATGGAAATTCTTGAACTCTTCCACGTGTTTACTGCCCTCAGAAAAACGCCCAACAAAGCTGAGAGTCACAAAACTGCAGTTGAAGGGTGTTGGATATGCCAAAGTCAGGTTCGTTATAGTTTTTTTTATTGTAATTATTATTATTGCAAATTTTTAAACAGCAGCATTTCAAATATTGTTTAATCAATGATGTGAGACTAGAGATTACCATAAAGTCTTGTTGGATGAATTATGTATTAACACATTATTTTTTATTGTTTCAGGTGGTGCACAAGAAAATTAAAAATAATCAACACTGTAAATAATTGTAAAATATTAAATTGGAAATATTTTTAATTTACAAGCCCCAAGTATTGCCCTTACTACTAATCAGGTAATAGTGAATTTATACATAACTAAGTGCTCATATAAGAGTGTACAGTAATGGAACAAGTGTGTGCAATGTTATGCAATAAATAAATTTAATAAGCTATGCCTACTTCTCAACAGTTCATGCAATGCATAGGAAATAGTTTAAAAGTAAACTTGAATTGTCTTAAAACCAGTTGACCAATGACTATTAAACTATTTTTCAGCTAGTTTTGTCCTTGACAGTAAACTGGACTGGGATAATCATATTGATGCTCTCGTGTTAAGTTGAGTAGAGTGCTTTATCTTCTAAGGCGTCTAGCCGCAGATATGCCTGAACATTTTGTCAAACAAGCCTTCCATGCTTTTTTTCAGTCTCATGTGAGTTATGGTACAAGACTCTGGGGCCATTTTAGTGGGGTCGACAGGATTCTTCTTCTCCAAAAAAAGCTGTCAGGCTACTGTATAAAATTGATGTTACTGTATCTGTTTTGTATAAAGTACTATTTTATTGTAAAAGGAGATGTTGACGTTGTCGATTGTGTAAACTTAAAGACAAAATAAATCATTTAATCATCATTTAATCACTAATCAGCTGTGAGAAACTAAGTGTAATGTTTTATTTCAGGTATGTGAAAACAAAAACTCTACAATGAACTAAATTGTTGAACTTTCCGTAAGTAGACTGTATTACTAATATTCTAGAAACTATCTCCATTGACTCATTTAGTCCATTTACTTTTGGTTTAATTACTGGATAAAGAAAGCATATGTTTTAATTTAACCACTTTAATTCAATGGTTTTGTGTGAGTAGTCCGCTCCCAAATAGGGAGCGCCGAAGCGGAGAACACTTCTCTACGGCGCATATAGGTTCCGCGCACCTCATGAAAGTGTCAAATATGATGAGTGCGTAGACCAGTTCGGTAATCTTTCGTTCACTGTAAGCTCGCACCGTAGAAGAAGCACTCTGGGTCACAAGGTATTGTGGATAGGTGTGTTAGGGTAGAGTGCGACCCACCGGGATGAGCGGATATAAAACCAGCCCAATCATACTATCGCTCCTATTCATATACAGCCAAAGATAGTCTGTGATTGGCTGTGTGAATTTCTATTAAGTGAATCACTTAGATAACTATAGCAACCTGTCTGAGCTTTTTATAATTAGAATTAAATACACAATATATTACAGTATGAAATGTATTTACCACCACCAAGGAGCATGCAAGAAGACAGTAAAGTAGGAGAACAAATTATTCAAGTAAGGATTATACAATATAGTATTTTATTAGTTAAAGTTTGACTAGTACATTATGAAGAAATATAGGTTATGTGCCATTAAATGTATATTTATTAATTAGTAGCTTAACACGATAAAAGAAAAACAACGTTTTGGCATATCACCATTATAGACTTTTACGAGGACATCCTACAGTATAAGTAAATTGTAAACAATAATTTATCCATATCTGTTTGAAAGGCGGGGGTTGACTGTTTATTGGTCGTATGTGCCCAGGAAAGCCCCGCAGCTAGGACAGTAGTGATTGGTCGCCTTACAACAGTCAGTACAGTAGGGTATCAGAGCACATGGACATAATCCACTGAAAAATCCACAACAATCTGCATTACTATCAATCAGATTTACATACATCAGGGATATGTGCCTCAATAACAGTAAATGCCCAAATTTTAAGTTTTAAAATCTGAAGTTGTGTTCTATTATTCTCGGTTAAGCTAATAGACTCTTTATTATCATCGAGGTGTTGCAAGTGCACAGTATTATCAGTGTGACCTAAATTCTTTTCCATAAAAAATTTTAAAAAACATCTCATACCCACAGTTTTTATCAAACTTTTGCAAAACAAATTTTGTTTTAAATGTATTAAAAGACTTTTAGTGACTCCACTGAGTATAAACTAAAACAGTGGTTAGCAAAGTAACTGCGGTACATTGTAATCTTTTAAATAAAAGTAATAAAATATTATATAACTTTTAACGTGAAGTGTCTTAAGAAAATGCTTGTTTTTTATTTACATTGTTCTTATGGGACAAAAATAAAATGGCTGACTATAGTACTGGGCACTTAAGAGATTTGCGAAACTTAACAAAAAAGCTCGGGTCAAGTACCTTAACTGTACTAATGTTTGTTGAGCCCATGCTGTTGTCTACTATTTCAAAAATATTTTCCAGCTATTATTTCTCTACTAATTCTAATGTTGCAAACTTTAAAATTGTGAAAGCTGTGGTGATTGTCGATTGAGAAGTAATAAGAGGGTGAGTGATGAACTACTTAACTACCATGGAATGGAGTGTAAACAAAAAATAGAAAATAGTACTGACAATAATAAACCAAAAGCCAAAGAATAAGAACTACTAGTATATACTGTTATTTGTAAGCGATAGAGAGGATTTTTATGGAAATTCATTACTCAGCAAACTTAAAATGCGCTTGCTTGAACAAGCCCAGTTCCAACATTTCGTTTAGAGAGAATATTCTTTATTATTACAATCTTAAAGATCGAACTGGCGTCAAATATTTAAATTATTTACAGTCTACTATAAACAGAGTCTATCCAGTTCAAAAATTCCACCACCTTTAAATAAAATAACACCTTTATTGAATTACACCACCTTTAAATAAAATAACACCTTTATTGAATTCTACCACCTTTAAATAAAATAACACCTTTATTGTAGATTCTATAGTGTCAAAGTTGGCTAATTAAAGCTATGTTAATAATAACACTATTTATGACTTTACAAATTTAAAATGTTCTCTTTTAAAATAGAGCTTTTAGACTAATGTTTGTTCCTAAACTGTGTTGCCAAGTGAAAGGGCCAAAAGCAGTCTAGTATATTTGATCAAAAAGCTGGAAAGTCATTAATTAAATTCTGGTTAACAGTGTAAGTCTAATAGAAAACAAGTCTTAAACATTTTAAAACTAAGCTGTTGATAAGAGAGAATTCCAGGGAAATTTTATTTTAAAAATTCAGCAACTTTAAGTTTAACTCTCTTGTTAATTGTGTTCTGTAATAGTTCTTAATAAATTAGTAATTTTGTCTAATTCGAAACTAGAGACTCAAAATTCAATTTGGAGATAATAACTTTCCTCATTGCTCTCCTCGGTTTCAAATGTGATTGATTAAATTTGGAGAGTTAGCAATGTGAGCTGTTACATCGGGTTCTGATTAAGGAGTAAAGAAAATTTGTATTTTAAACTGTGTAAATCATGATGTCTTTAATATTGAATGAATTGATTACGTACGGGATTGCATTCTTTACTCTTGTCTATACATGAAGCCATGTTCCTACATGTAACATTAGGACCATAAACAGCATTTAACATTGAATAATTTACATCTCATGCAAACAGATCCCCTGCTCCTTAGCTTCGGCAGTGCTTGGGAGGTAACTGTTAAGTAAAACAGTTGGAAAACCTTAAAACACTACTCTAAACTCTCAAAAATAACAGGTTTGTCCTTTACATTTTTCAGCAAGGGAAGGGGTTAAGAATGATTGGACTTATGAATGATGAGTGAGATAACTTACAAGACACAGAGAAGCAGAGCGAACAGATGAGTCTTGGTGGTGGTCTCCTTCTCCACTCGGGTAGAGATCTGGGTGTGACAAGACGGACAAGTCAGTCTACTGCTCTCGGGACCCACCGGCACCCCTGCGTACATCAACAAAGATTCAGCTGTTATATTGTACCAAAGATTATGTTATAATAAGTAGTTGGTGCATAGATACCTCAAGGTTTAAGCAGGAAAATCAACATAGTTCAGCAGCCCAAGCACAGATAGCGCTAGGGGGAATTCTGTTAAGAGTTTCAAGTAGAGCCGCTGACGCACGCTCAAGTACGTTTGTTATCGAAAATTGCGTGATTTGGTCAAATTTAAGTCATTGAAATCGGACAAATAGTAGATAGATGGCAGCGCTATCTGTGCTTGGGCTGCCAAACTATGTTGATTTTACTGCCTCAATCATGTGGCATCTATGCGCAATCTACTTATCATGACATTATCTTTGATTTGTACATAGCCACAAAACTGATAAGTCATTATCTAAATTTAGTAACCATGAATATCAGCATTCTTCGTTGAGTGAAGTTTTGAAAAATTTATGTGTCTACTGATAACATGAACTGAACTCTTAACTGAAACTGGTTTGTCGATTAAACATATTGGTGATAATAATATGATAACTATACCTTTCAAAAAATTATTTTTTTTAAATGTGGCAAAGTTGTACATTTCAGATTTAGATTTCTTATAAACCCTAGAAAGTTCGCACTTCTGACACATTGTTGGCAACCAGAATATTTTAAGGTGATAATGTTGTACAGTTCCAAAAATCATATTTACTCTATATCCCTCACTTTGAATATCTAAAACTTGTGTAATATATTTTCAGAGAGGTGTTGGAAATTAAAAACTCTTCAACCCCTTCAATCTTTACATACCAAAAACCAAGATTTGAACCTGTATTTACAGTTTTAATTTTTTAAATGCTTGAAAATATTTATCTATGTTAACACTACAGTGTGGTTTTTGCCAAAGAGAAGGTTTGTTTCATCTTCAAACCCTTCTAAAGTTGTATGTTATTCATTTAGACAGCTTTTTTGTAGCTTTTTTTAAGTGTCTACTTGTGTGAAGTTACATCGTAGAGTCAAAGTCAAAGTGTTTATTCATACAGTTGAACATGGTTGTTCTTTTTACAAGTCAATTATTATTGATACAGATGTAAATTTTTAATTGACTACATTTAAGAACTAAAAAACAAATTTTTCCTTTAGAGATATGAAAAGTGCCGAAAAATGATCTCTCTCCCTTCCCTCTGTATGACTTGCTGGCTTGCACTATCTATGAGCTTAGGGCTTCTTCGAGGCTGTAGAAAGCTGTCCCGTTCAGGTACTTTCTCAATTCGGCTTTGAAGCCATGAAAGTTGTTAGAGTTTTAAGTGGCTTGAAACCGGCAACCAATTAAAAATTTTGGGTCCGTAAAAAAATTGAGTTTTTAAACAAAGACAGATGAAATTTATCCGATTGTAGTTTGCACTTATGCCGAGTAGAGTACTCGTGCTGTGCTGAAGGTTGCAGTTTTTGAAGACTAAGATCGAGGAGTGATAAATTAAGAGGTTGGTAAGAGTGAGAATTTGACCCATCAGAAACAGCTCTTTACAGCTTTCACCTGGTCTCAGTCCCCAAATAACCCTCAAAGCCCTCTTTTGCAAGATGAAGATCATATTGAAATTTATAGAACCTGAGAATCCCCCGAAAATTAGACCGTAGCGTAGCCTGGCTTCAATAAGGCCGAGATAACCTAAAACCAGGGCTTCCTGAGAGGCAAAGTTGGAGAGACGCCTCAGAGCAGAGTTGATCTGATTTGACAAAGCTTCAATGTGGGTTTGCCATTTCATGAAGAAGTCTATGTGAACCCTAGAAATTTATAGCTGAGACAGTTGCCAATAATTTGATTGTTGACGATGAACCTGTTGGGAACATTCATGCTTAGATCCATGCTAGGTCTGTGGACTATGGTTTAGCAGCTTACCTTGAGCAGGGACAGTGGAGTAGACTATCTGAGGAGCCGGCTGCGGCTGTTGGAAGCCGTAAGGTGGAGGAGCTTGGGGGTAGTTCTGCTTTTCCACTAAACATACAAAAATAAAAATATTTCTATATGAATCTTAATATTAATATCTTAATGAAGGTTAATATTAATAAACCTCCAAACCTCTCAAAATCTAACTATATCTATTTTTCCCTACGAGAAAACGGATTAACAAGCCACCCTATCGTTCAGGTGGATGAAATCTTTTTAAAACAGGTAGAATCTACCAAATTCTTAGGAATTTTTATTGATCAAGGATTAACTTGGAAGGTTCAGGTTAACGAAACATGTAAACGAGTTTCCTCAGGAATTTTCGGTTTACGCACTTAGCCAAATCCTGCTCTGTTCAAATTCTTCGAATAGCTTATTTTGGACTAATCTTCCCTCATCTGTCATATGGAATAAGGTTGTGGGGAGGATGTTCAAAAATCCAATTTGAGAGGCTTTTTAGGCTGCAAAAAGAAGCTATTAGAATAATTTCAAAAGCAAGTTTCAGGGAATCATGTCGAGACATATTTAAAAGAATAGGTGTGTTGACACAATTTGTTAAGTGACTTTACAATAACTTTGGGTACAGACTACAGACGAAGTTGAGTAGTAGAGAGGACTTTGTATGTAGACCTAACTTCGCCTCTTTATACAAGGCAAACTTTACCTTTTAAATGTATTTCAATAATAATATTGCATAACGTATACAATTGTTATACTTCAACTAAATTTCCATCAATAATTTCTCGATAATCAATTTGTAACCCTCTATTCTTAATCATGAATCATTGGCACGCCTATTTCTTTCATAATAGTTTTGTTATCAGTTGATTACTCATTTCAAATAACAACCGGGTTCAATGGAAAGAGTTCTGGCTTAATTTTAACTCTCATATCTCCACCATGCAAGCTTAACTAATCTCATTTCTACGAAGAAGTTATTCTAATAATTCATAAGTTTTTCCATTGAATATACTTTATAAATAGTGACAGCCTAGCTATTGTGGTTTTACATGTTAAACTCGCCTTTCTGGCTCGCTGGGGCTCAGACCCCCACTCGGCCTGCGGCCTCGTATTTTGGGGGCAATCGCTTCGCTTATGATTGAGACAAATTTTCTTCACCCACTGGTTTTATAGGACAAATAATTCTGGAAGACGTAATTGTAATAACCAGAGGACAAATATTAGAAAATTGATTAAAGTTTAAACTTTAGGTGCCAAATAACCATGCTTTCTTTAATATAGAGGGACTTTCTGTACGTTATTCCCAAATTACATTTTTTTTATGCAAACACTTACATTTATATGTCTGGGTGGTTGATAAGTACCAAAACTAAGAGCCCAAACACAGTGAAAAGTTGAATTTTCGACAATTTTGCTTCAAACTGATCTAGCAACAAAACCGTCAGAGGTGGGAAAAAAATTCAAAATTTGTAGGAAGTTTTTCCACACTAATGCATATTTTCAGACGCCATCATTTTTGCACGCAAACTTGTCAGAGCCTTATAGAAAGAATGTTTTCAGATTTTTCTGAAGGTTTACCATAGAATAAGCTTATTCTATGAGGTTTACCATCAAGAGCTTCAAAAGAGTATTTGGTTGAGGGGGGCATGCCGGGAAGTGCCTAAACATTTACTCGTTCAGTCAACCGGCTTTATAGTATATTGCCCTATATTAGTTACAGCTATGGCTAAAAGAACTACTTAGGAGTTTCTGGGTTTGAAATATTATTACGAAAATTTTTCATTGTCAGGTGAACACAAACACAAGTTATTTGACTGCTCAGCTTACACTGATTTCTTTAGGCTAGCTCGCCTCGTTTGCTGTTATTTTTTTTGTAATGTTTCAGGCTAATTTAACCTAAAGATGGGATCAGATTGCAGATTACCGGAACGTCGTAGAATCACACAATTTAGTACAGAAGCTGTCCTCCTTATTGTAGTCTTAAATTTGTTTAAATTTTGTATAATAAATTTTCGTAACTCAAACCGCGTACGGATTTTTCTTAAGTTTGGTTAATCATTTCAACTCCTATGTTAATAAAACCTGATTTATTCTCAAATTTCATAAGAATTTCTTTTCCATTGGCTGTGCATAAATATGTATTTTTTGTGTTCTCTATTACCGTTGGTCAGTCTGATTCACGGCTGTGATTGGTTGTTCACTATTCCGAGCCAGCGAATGGAGCTGTTTCGAACCCCCCCCTTCTGCAGAGGATAGTGAGTGTTCGTATATGAGCATATTATGTAATTTACGCAAGCGGCCATTTAAATATTAATAATTGGGCTTAGTTATGAAGGGATAGCAAGATTACATGATTTTGTAACATTACAATCGTGTCAGCAACACTCAAGTTTCTGGTAATCTACGTCAGTCTTCCTGTCGATGATTAATACTGTACCTGTACAGCTAAAAGGTTATTGTAGCGATAACACCCATCCCAGCGGGTACGGAACCTTGATCAACCACTGTTATCAGTTGACAAGTAAGATAACTTATCTTGTTCCTGTCTGAGTATACCTGCATGGTACCACTCCCCCGCCCACACTCGCCTTGTCCCGGGTAGAACCTAGCCCCGACCCACTCATGGTGGAAATTTCACCATGGACTTACGTACTCAGCTCGATGCTTTAAAGGGTCTCAAAATGGATTATTTCGAGTCAAACTTCCAGATTTTCACGGGAAAACTCCTGGAGCTCCACTGTTGCTGGGTGGGATGCCGGGAGATCCCCATACCCATCAGGCCTTGAAACCCCTGGCTAGGTCCCTGCTCTCAGCTATCACCTTTTGAAATTAGAAACAGGTCCTCTAATTCGTCCATACAGCCGCAACTGAGTGATTGTTAGTTATATTACTTGGAATAATCTCAATTATCGAGGGAACCCTCTTGTTATCAAAGTTAGTTGGGCCAGCTCACTAGGACCTTTATTTCGCAAATAGAAGAGAAAGTATTGAAGGTGTTCTATTGCTTGAAGGGGATAGGAGTCTAATTGATATCAGAGGAAGCGTTGCTATCAATTCAGGGTAAAGGTTAGGATATGACCAATTGACCACATGGAGAAAATGAAAACACTATGTGTAAATAATACATGTTTACACAGAACGTCTATATATAGGTCCTTTACATTCTATTTCAAATCGTCTGCAAGGAAATTATCGTCAAAAGTTGATTTTATTGTAGTTTTTCGATTGCGACTTTTGTTTCTTTAAATACGAGATCGTATGTACGATGATCGTATTCCTTTAAATCACATAGGAGGTTTCAATCCACATGCTGTGATATGCCGGTTAAAGATTGCATTGAGTGTCCATTCAGTATTCTGTTCCAACTTCAAGAACAGACAATAGAAACTTTCCACGTATGTCCAACTCGTCATAAAATTAAGGCTAGTTCAATCACCAAATCCATTACCGCGACTCCGAGAGCATGGTTGCCACATCGTGCGCCTCAATCGTCCGTTCCACCCCGCGGGCCACTCAGCACTCCGCCCGACATGGCAAACGCGCTTCGTGATGGACATTTCCCCTTTCCATTGGACATCTGTTGACATTCTATTATCTGTGCTTGTGACGTCACACTACGACGTGGGTGCCACATTAGTTCTTGTTAGAGCACGGACTACTGGGTATTGTTGACACTCAAGTCATGCCACGAGTGAATTCATTAGTTCTTCAGTGAACAACAGCGATTCTATTGTACTGTACTGTGTAGCCTACCTACACTATCCAAGGTTACTCCGTAACTTGAGTCGGTTATCTTCACTTGGCAAGTTGTACCTTGCAGGTAAATAAATAGAGTGTTTTCAATCACTTTGGTATCAATTTATAGTCTAGTTATTCCGGTTCACACCGCGTCAAAACATCATAATCATTAGGGTGAAATATTTCGATCTCGCTGTGGGTTACGTATCATTTCGTCTAGTGGTGTTTTGTCAATCCCTAGAAAGGAGCTTAAATATACCCATAATTACTTTACGCACAAATGAACAAACTAATGATGTGGCGTTTCGTCAACCCGAAATTTTGACGAGGGTCGGGAATTATGACGCAGTTAGCAGGCGGAAAGCAGGTACATGTAGGCGGTGATGCCACCCGGTGACGGTACACTGTTGTCAGTGCTTCATTTTTATCATACTTTTGAGCGAGTTATTAGACTTCGAAGTGAGGGAAAATATTTTAAAATTTTGATAGTAGATTCGGATGTGGTCGTCTGGTGTTTTCTCATCAACTTAAAAGTATTATTGTCCGTACTGTCACGTCAAAACTTCTGGATACCATTCATGATTAGCCCTGAAACACTAGGAATATGAAGAGTATATAAACGTTCTGTGTCTGAAGTTATGTTTTGAGAGGGGGTTATGATGATAAAAGGGAACGAGATAGACGAAATGCGAGCGAGATGAAAGAGAGGCAAGCGAAGCGAGCAATAGACCAGAAATGTTTGAAATACTTTGAATGTATGCTTTACCATTCCGTCAAATCACGCTTTAGTCACGTCAACGGTGCTTGAGTGCTTAGCTTGGTGCCGGCTTGGTTTATATTAAATTTACAGTTGTTTTTTGTTTGTCATGCTGAGTCGACCTATATAATATAGGCCTACTTTCATTTAAATAAAATGCAATTCTGTCAGTATAGCGACTTTTTACGCTTCCCAATCCGTACCTCATTACCAAGCAGCATTCTTTGACCAGAAAGTCTGGATAGAAGTTGTCAATTTCGTACTAACAGTACTTAGGTTATTAAATGTTACGAAAAATATAACCGAAATGTAGGCTACACTCAGATTGCGTAGGATATTTGATTAGAAAACTTGTAAACAAAACTTCGATATTATAGGAAAACTATGAGCAAAACAGACTCCATTGGCTAACAACGGGGTTTACTCCTTATCTGAACACCCAATTAGTTGTACTGTATTATAGACCTGTCAAATGTTCGACTTGACGAAACACCACGAGTGCGCAGGTAGGTAGGTAGTTATACTAATCCTCAATTCCACTAAATGTTATGGTTGAGTGGTTTTCCGAATCACCACTTGACGAAATACCACGTCACGTCGCTGTGGAGTACCATCTTCAGTCACTGATTGGCTGATCGCTGATTAGTATCAATTTGGTCGTTTTAGAAGGTGAATAGCCAATTATTGTATGTGAGAATTTACCCAAAGCATCACAGCGGAGTGGTAATACATGTTCCCGCCCAACCAAATCTAAATGTCCTTATTCTGCCAAGACTTTTCATGGTTCAAATAAAACCTTTTTACCAGTCAATACTTTCAAAGAACGCAACAAAGAATTTAAATGTGAACATTTTTAATAAGTTACCACAAGAGATAACTTGGAAATCTGAACCGCACGTGGGGCAATTAATTGCACTACAGCTGATAAGAGAGTGATAAGTGTAACAGGTGACGTGTAAACACTTGAAACTAAAACAGTGAGCCTGTTCACTTTACGGTAAAATAGCACAGCAAGCCCCACTATATGCTGTGCAGGGTAAAGCTAGATAATACTGAGTATTATTGAAACAAACATTGACAACTATCAGCATTCAATATTTGTTATAAATTAAGGGTCCGCCTCAGTGGTCACCGCAGAGAAAGGCTGATTTCGTCCGTAAGGAACACATGACACGCGTAACATAAACGGGCTTTCTTTCAACTGATGCGGCCTAACTACAAATATCCGCTTCAAGGGTTTCATAGAAAGTATATAGCGCCTTATATGAATGTTAAATTCGGATATGTTAATTTTTACGAAAGGAAGAAGAGTTTATCTGTGTTTGCTGTATTAGATTGACTAGTTTAATAAAAGGTCTGCCATTAGTTTCTGATCTTGTGGTGTCTTTGCCTCTTTGGTTTCTTTAGATTGTCCAGTACCTGTCGGCCATTTTGTTGTTGTCCCATAAGAAACATTTTAAAACAAACATTTTCTTGAGACACCTCCCGCCTGTAAATTTCATTGATATTTTTGAAATAAGTTTTTATGAAATTATATAAAAACGTCTTTATTGGTTGCGAAGTTAGTACTTTAAAGTCCTCTCTTCCACTTGACCACACTTTCCTTTTCCTTTTACCTTTTTTATTGAAGGTCAAGTGTAAATGTTCTTATTAGTATTTATTACGGCTTTATTCACCCCCCATCTTAGCTATGGAACATTAATCTGAGCCAACACTGTATAATTGTTTTATACTCAGAGAAAAAAACTATAAGGGTAATGTGTAATGTAGATGACAAACAACAGGAAGCTCTTTATCAAACTAAACATAATGACACTGCCTTCTATTTTACATTATTCAATGTCTTTTTATGTATAAAAGAATATTAATACCTTCCTAGCTGTGATTTCTAATTACAACACTAGAAACTTTCTTTCTCATAGTGACTATGTAAATATACATCCACTCAACATAGTTTTAAGCAACTCAGTTAAAATTTAATTCACTCCCATTTAACATTAAACCCCCATTTAACATTCATGGAAAGTTCCTAAACTAAGTAACTGGTGCTACCTGCAGTTGTATAAATTATAATATGTAATTTTAGGTCTTGTACATAGTTTACTTTTATCTTAATTACTTTTTATTTATGGCCTTCTTTTTTCATTTGTTCAATACTTTACCTGATAGTTATAGGATCTCATGTTAAGTTTTAATTTTAAATCTTTTATAGTCTAATTAGTTTACTTTCTGTTTACCCTATTGTTAGGTTATAGTTTTATTTTTAAAATTATATATCGGTACAATATAAAACTCTTTCTCTCTTATTTCTTTAAATTTTACTTCTTCCTTTACACTGTTTTAATAAAGTTAACTTAATAACTTGTCTTGTTTTTTTAGCTCTACCATAATCCAAGTTATAGGATATATACATTTTTATGAATTTTTAGTATGAAATGAAACATACTGTATTTATTTCTACAAAAAGTTACAAAATTATTACAATTGGTTTGATTGGAAATTTCAAACCACCTTCTCCTGTACCGTTGGTAGATACACCTGAAATTGCACTTCAATTAGTCGTTCTACACTTCACTTTCACTATTTTGTACGCGAACAAAATTTGGTTGACTAAAATTAACTAAACATCTTGTTTTACATGAATATAATTACTGTACAGATTTAATCATAAACATGAACTTAAACTAAAATTACTCTGTGCAAATTAGTTACACAAAAAAGATAATAACAAATTAATAACAAATTGATAGAAAAGTACATTGCCTATAATTATTGCACAATGGAAAGCTTCAAGAATATTATTCACGTCAGAATAGTTGATAACCTATACGTGTCATCCAAAGCTAATTGCCAAATTTTTAAGAGCTTGCAGAAAACCGCTATTCTCTTAGCAATTCTTTTATGGACTTTGCAGTTCGTTAAATAGTTTCGGTCCTAGAAAAACAAAAGATCTTTGGAAACATAGTTTATTTATTTTTGGCCTTCTGAATAGATTTGTTACCGCACTCCTTGTTTGGTAGCCATGCTCGTATAATTCAGTCGTTCCACTGTTTCCACACCTTTTATAGAACGTCCTTAAAACTTTGTAAATGAATAGGTACTCGATTGGGAGTACGTTAATTTGTCTATAAATTGGAAGTGAGGACTCACGTTTCCTTTTAAACAACATTATTCGAACAAATTGATTTTGAATTTTTCTTACTTTATTATTAGGTTCTTAAAAGTTCCACCCTAACAAGTTTCTCCGTATTCTAATCTGGAATGGATCAATGCATAGTACAGACAACGGAGCATATCAGTATCGCAGTGACTTCTCAAAAATAAAATTTACCGGATGTTTCTTCTCATATTTCTCTGCAACTGGACTATATTCGGTTTCCACGATAGTTTATCGTCCAAATAAACTCCCAGATATTTGAAGCTTTCCACTTTCTCCACTACTTCACAATTACATCTATTTACAGCTGTACAGTTGATATTATGAAAATAATTTTATGAGTATTTTATTGTCCCTAAACTTATGGTGCTATGTTTTGTTAATTTACCATTATTACTATATTTTTATACTTTGTTAAATGTGTATTAAAACTGATACTAAACCAAAGGGATGAATGAGAGTGTGTATGCTATTGTAATGTATGTTTGAATGTGTTATTGTGCGTAATTGTTCTTTTTAGTCTTAACTATAATTTAAGAATTGCAATACAATTGTAATATTGTCTAATGAAAAAAACGATTTGAAGTTACTGCAGGACTTTGCTGACCATTATTTTCAAAACTGTATTAGTTTGCAAGTAAAAGCAAGGTTTCTGCAATTTTTGGATTTACGTCACGGTTTTATGTGTGGGAAATAGAAAATCGGCTCAAAGTACTAATACATGCACTTTAAAAACAAAGCCTATTTCATAAAAATCCGGTAAAAACTGTAGGTTTGAGGTGTCCCAAGAAAATGCAAGTGTTTTACATTGTTCTTATGGAACGAAAATCAAGGTCACGGCCACTAATGCGCACTCTTAAAAGGTCTCCAAACCGGCGTTTATTAAGAATACGAGGCAAGAATTCAAAAGTGACTTTACCACTCCTCGTTCATTACTCTAATGGCGAAGTTGATTGACAGACATAAAACTGTAGCGTCTACAAGCAAGGTTTATTGTTGACAGTCTACGACAAACACCAACACAGAACAGCTGATCGATACTACATCGTTATATCCTCGCGAAGCTTGCTTCAGCACTGCTACAAGTCCAGTCCTTACAGTTGTGTGTACTATCGCATTTAATATAGTCAGTCGGCTTCAAAATGCTGCTGTGTGCTGTATTAGCACTATGAACGTGGACTCACAGCCTCGCTTCGGCCTTCGGCTTCAGCTTTGCATTATTTTTTATCACGGGTATTAACGAGGCTACGGCCTACGGATTCAAACTTGCGTGGCCTTTTACTGAACGTTTTGCTACGAATCATGAATAGAAAATTTGTTTCAAATGTCATTAAAATTAATGGACTTTATATTACGCTGTTAGAGCTAAATTCACTTTGTTCGCCGCCATATTGAAACGAGCCGATGGATTTTCATATTTTTTTGTATATTGCTACTATTAAAGTTCATATTTATTTTAAATATAAAGTCGGTTAACTTTTTAACCGGAACCCCTTCCCAAAGGGTACTTTCGGTAGTCCGATTTCGCTGGCTAACGAACTTGACCGAGATATTTTCCAAAGAGTAATGTGTAACAAATTTCATGAAGATCGGTCAAAAAATGTGACTTGTAGAAAGTACACATACAAATAAAACTTTAAACAAAATGCTCAAAACGTGTTCTAGGGGTCAGGATTGGTGCACATTTCACGGTCCTGGGTCTGGGTCTTACCGTGCGGACGGCATGAATATCTAATTTTTCCAATTAAGGATCTCGCTAATAAAAAGGGTCAAAATGTGAGTTTGAATGTTATACCTGTTGATTTGAGCAAACAGCAGCATTTTTAATCCAGCTGGCTATAATAAAAAATCCGACAGTAGTTGTGCACAAGTGGCGGTGTTGTGTGTACGAGTAGATTAGCATCAACATGGCAATGTCGCGTGTGCAGCAAACACGCAGAACAAAGCAACAGCTCCGGCCATTTCCAACACGGATTTCAACTCAAATGCATTGATCATTTCACTACTCAAAATGTCAAAGGAATTCCACATTGTTCTGATTACATTCTTGAGTGAATAAGTCTTGTTGAATTCCAAGAGGCTTCGATATACCGCGGGTGTCGTGAAGGTCCTCATGTTCCAAAATTGCCTTACTATTAATATAATACCAATAGGTTTTGCTGAGAATACCGCGGGTGTCGTGAAGGTCCTCATCGTTTCAAAATTGCCTTACTATTAATATCTACTAGGATAGGTTTGATGTTGTGGCTGTTGACTTTTTGTTAGTTCCAACTTAAATTTTCGTTGTTGAGGGACCTATGTGGAGGAAGTCGGATAGGTTTTAAAGAATTACATAACGTTTTGGGGTTTGGAATAACGAATCTGAATCAGGTGACAACGAGAACCAACTTAGGCCTGGTCAGTAAAAAGGTAAAAGGCCAATCAGTTTCGTGGTTCACCGCGTAGGGAGTTTTCTAAAGTCTCGTTAGTCATTTTAACTCCTTTGTTAGGAAAATCTTATTCATTCATCAAAATTCTAAATCACTATTTGAGATGCCGACCACTCTCATGAGGGTATTTTAAGGCAAATATGTGGTGAAGGATGAGTGTGATGAGTGGTAGTAATGAGTTATGAGGTGTAGTCTTGTTACAAACTAAGGCCGACTCTTCCTTAGAATGGGTCATTAATTAATAGCCCAATGACCAATAGAAATACAAGGACCAACGGCTTAACGTGACTTCCGAACCACGCAGGTGATGGTCTGATATGTCTAAAAGATGGTGGGAGTTGATGCGGGTATCATCAGATGATCACTGAGACTATCTGAGCCGCTTTAGACCTATATCATCCTCAAAACTTGACCTCCATGAAGCTGGATTAAAGAATTTCTTCTCCATTGGGAATGCATAAATAGGTAGTGCAGTGCAATCTTTAGATAAGTTTTCCCGGTAATATATTAGCAGGATTATATCAAGTTGTAATAATTGGTTTGCGATAAAATACGACTCAAGCAGTAACAAGGAAAAAAGGATACAGAGTCGGAAGATAAATTATACTGTAGGCTACGTTTTAACGTTATGACCGAGGAACGCGGAAATGCAGAAGGAAAACCTCGTGGCAACAGGAAAACGGGTTTTATCAATGCGTTGGCTGCACGTTAATTTAATTTTTATTGCGTTAAACATTTAGACTGATTGTGCAATTGTCCGAACCTTTATTGTTTAATATCTATTTACAGTATATAAAAGAGTGTCCTTCGGTTTAAGGATGAAAATTTCCTCCAAAACTCCTCAAAACTCATTTAGCATACAAAATTAAGTTTATATTATCGGAGAGAGCCCCGGATTCCCCTTTTAGGAGATACTCTACCGGGTTTTATACTTTAAAATGACCTCGTGAACATAGAAACACCCCCTCGCATTCCAAAATCTTGGCTACGCTACTGGTTAGGGGTAAAAACACTGAACGGAGCATTATATGTGGAAGCTGTACAAACAAAAGTTGTACAAAAGCAGAGTTAGAAATTTAGACTTAAGAGCCCTGTCTACAAAGGTTTTATGGTTTTCACGAAGAGTACTACATCACTATTTGAGATGCCGACCACTCTCATGAGGGTATTTTAAGGCAAATATGTGGTGAGGGATGAGTGATGAGTGGTAGTAATGAGTTATGAGGTGTATAGTCTTGTTACAAACTAAGGCCGACTCTTCCTTAGAATGGGTCATTAATTAATAGCCCAATGACCAATGGAAATACAAGAACCAACGGCTTAACGTGACTTCTGAACCACGTAGGTGATGGTCTGATATGGCTAAACGATGTGGGAGTGCGGGCATAGAATAAGTAAAACAGTATTATTATGCTTATTCTATGATGCGGGTATCATCAGATGATCACTGAGACTATCTGAGCTGCTTTAGACGCCACGAGTCCCAGTCGAGGTCCAAGAGTCAAACATACAATGATTGCTTATTCGCTCTCTTCATACACTCCAATTTTGACCACACTTTAGTTTTGGCGTCAGCTTGCGAGTTCCACGTCCTCCCAGTAATGTATCATAATCTCGTGTTTGCTAAAAATGCTTATGCGATCAAAACTGTTTTCAGACGAGTTTGACGAGTTGAAGAGAAGGTAAACTGTCATGAGCTACCGTTCTGTGACTTACGGTTCGGTAGTTAGTTCTCCCTGCCTCTTGTTTTGAAAAAGAGAGCCCTAAGTGTCTTTTTTATAGACCTGACAAAGTCCTTCGATTGTTTTAATCATAATTTATATTACTCGATATCCTACACATGTATGGAGTTCGAAGAGAATTCTTACAATTGGTTAGAGACCTATCTGAGTAACAGAAAGTCACCAAGTACAATTAGACAATAAATTATCAAATGTAATGGATCTTAACAATGAAGTTCCTCAAGGATCCATTCTTGTGCCTGCATTATTCATTTTATATGTTAATAAATGCACAGGAATTGATTTCAAATGGTAATAATATGAACAATTGCAATATTCTACAATACGCTGATGACACAACTCTGAGTTTTAACCTAACTGAGTTTTAATGGCAATAGCTAAACTGAGCTTAGAGAGCTTGCTATTGAAAAACCCAACAGTTGTGAGGAATATTTTAGGCAACCCTCCGACTCCCCTCTAAAAGCCAGTTCTGATGTTAAATGTGAATGTGGAATGAGTGTGAAATCATGTAAGTGTGGATGTGTGTAAATGTTTAATTTCATGGTTATTGTAGGCCTATTTTGTTTTTTGCCACACAATATGTGTATTGTCTAAGCAAATATATATAGATCTTAATTTGTATAAATGCTAAATATTATAATAATTAAGATGAGTATATTATAATTAAGATCTATAATAAGTCATTTGACACAGTATTTAAATTCTGTTTGTAATATTTCCAGCTTGTTGATTTAAAGTCACTATTTGACAGTAACATGCATATATAATACATAATAATAAATACTCTGTGGTCACATGTTTCGGATAAACATTCAGATTTAAGTACTTATTTGAAGGCAAATAGTTGGGCCGGATGGTGTAGTGGTTTAGCATAACCGCCCGGCAAGCGGGAGACCCAAATATATATATATATTATTATTGTTGTTATACTTATATCATGATACAATAGAAGCTAGGTTAAAGAAATAGACGTTGCTATAGTGGGGTCGAGAAAATATCAATCAGGTCGTAGTTGATCTAGTCACGGATTCCTTCATACCACAGTCACTATAGCGTGGAGCGGCATAAAAAGTTACAACTTAGTTTAGATTCGCCGAAGGAATGTTGACACTTACTTGCGTTGGACGGTGTGTACGATGCGGTGTGAAATGCGACCCTGCGGTGTGCGGTGTCAGCGGTTCTCTCACACTGTTGATGTTTGCGTTGCTCGCTGCGGCACGGCGCGGCTGCGGGTGTCGGGAGGGGGAATTCCCGCACCTGATCACTCTACTTATGACGTCATACGGTCGAGCCAAGATTCACCCAGGTCGGGTATGAGGAAAGTACGTGAAAATACATGGCCATTGGTCAAGCCGACATGATAGTACCTAGACGGACTCGTGGTGGGTTGGAATCGTGCGCGACTCCGGAGCTCATCACTTCGCTGGCGCGGGTTCGATCCCCGCATACATTTGTAAAGTGACTATACGGCTACGCTAGGTAAAGGTCGGAGTTGAGTGGTAGAGAGGGCTTTTTAGTCCTAACTTTGCCTCGTAAAACAAGACAAACCTTACTTTACCACCGGTCAGGCACTGGGCAGTGAGAGGTGCTTACAAATCTTAGTCCAATTTGAACTGAAATGTGAACATTCGAACTAACTCGAAATCTCTATGACTTTTAGAAGGGCACGTATTTTTCCTGGCTTAAGAAAATATTGTTTATAATATTTCAAAATAAATAAAGCAAAGTGTTTTAGAACAAAATAGTGGACTTTCGACATTATTTCATCATTATTTTGTTATATCTGTAATTTCAAGTTAATAATTTTTTTGACGCTCTCATTGGAATGGGGTGGTTGGCTGCAATTGGTAGTGCTACTGTGTAATACAGGGTGATTCAAAAGTCTTTGGAATTTTGTATTTTAACCATATTACAAGAAACTATATAAATACAAATAACAAAATTGGAACTAAAATTCACCAGTATTATTGATCTTATCAGTCCTATTCCTGACAATAGAGAGGTTTACATGGGAGATTGTGGCCTTCAAATATGGTAAATTTTTCTTCCAGAACGTGCTAAGTTTACACATCATTTAGTTGGAGCGTATCACAGTTTTAAGAACAATATATAGATTACTTTGGAACTTTAAAACTTGATTACTTTGGAACTTTAATACTTGATTACTTTGAAAAGCCTGATCATGGATCAAATGAATTTACATTTGAACTTTGTCTACAGGGACAGATATGATTGCTTCCATGGCGTCGGATACAAGGGACTACGAAACCATGTTTTGCCACCTTTTGAGTGAGCAGAGCAAAGTTGGAATATCGCTACTACCATTGAATTTCCATATATACTGGAAACTATTCTATGCTACTATTTCTCTTGACTGGCAAGATCAGCGGCACGTGTGACTCTTCAAAGAACTGATCCAGACAAGACCATGGAGGAATATTTAATTCCATCATGGACAAGACAAGCCTACTAGAGCCAACATTTTTGAAACAGAAGATAAACTTGGATTTTCACCTTCCCCTCGTCCACCGGAGAGAAATAACAAATACTCCGCTATTTCAGTGGTAAACATGGGGTCTTCCTTGGGACTACTTAATTTAAAAATAAATAAAACCAAACTAAATTTTCCAAATAAATTATGTTAATAGATGAAAGCTAACAAGAAAACTACTAAATTTATTACAGCCACAGTTTTCTGCGGTTTTTCAAGAACAGGACAAAGAATTGTGATTATGAAGCAGTGATGGAACATGAGAACATGACATATCCCATGTCAAGGACAAGATGGATGCTGAACCCACACACATATACTTCCTGTGCTCTGCAGTGTCAGCATTTTGCTGAAGCAGCATAGAATCAGCACATACCACTCACTTCCCTATCCTACGTGACCCGCTAGTTTGCCAGGGCAAGTTTGTAGAAAAACAACTGACATAATAATTCTTGTCTATGTCTTCTTGCTTTCACAATACATATTTTGGTTGTACACGTTTTATGATTACCATTACTTTCCTTCCGCATCCCAGTAAGTTATAGTCCCAATGTTTATAAATAATTGTATTTGTGCAAATTTATTTGGTTTGATAAAAATGTATTTATTTTTTTAAAAATCAAGAAATCAGACCCTTATTTCAGGGTTGCAGATACAGAAAAAAGTTACTGTAACTTAGTTAATTGAATTAAAACTTATTTTGTATTACAGTACGACTGTGTATAAATACTTTCATGTCATAGATCTTAATTTAATTTATTTACAATTATCTCAATTAATCAGCGGATTGGTATCACACGCGACTCCGGAGCTCATCCCTACTGTGGCACGCGTTTGAACCCCACAGTCACCACTAACAATCTGTATTGTGATTATACGGTGACGCTAGGTAAAGGTCGAGGTTGAGAGGACTTTGTAGTCCTAACTTCGCCTCGTTAAACAAGACAAACTTTACTTTAATTTGTATAATCAATAAATAGCGAATTTATTACTAAAGAAATTTGAAGACAAATGTGTGGCGGAACCGTGACAGCAACCGTGTTTTGGTCCACACACTTTGTCTTCAAATTTGTTTAGTAATTATTTCAATCTTTTATACAATAGAAATGGACCCTTTTAAAGTTTCACTGACAACACTTATAAAAGGTTTAGGTATAGGTTAGGTATAGGTTTGACCAAATTCTTCATTAAGAATTCCCCACTATTTAGTTTTTTTTACCAACAAATAATCCACTCACTACTAACTTGGAAATGTGGTAATTTTCTTTAAAATGTACAAAATTATACATCATTTCATGAGTGAGAATAATATATTTTATTCAAAAAAATACAAACATTTTGCATTGCAATCGTCAAAAAAATTAGGAAAAAACATAGTTAAAATTTTGCATTCTCCCCTAACATTGAAATCCCACTCAAACACTGATAAAAACTGCAGTGTTAAAAGTTTTAAGAGTACAGTCTGAAGAAACAGACAGACCATAAATTACAAAACTCCTTGGATTCACCATCAGACCCTAAAATGGAAAAGTCAGGAAATAACAACCAGTTCATATAGTACACAACATTATGTAATCATTAAAAACCAAATATGGTTAACATTTATCACAATAAGTTCATTTTAAGTAAACATAAACTCAAAATAACACACTTGTTAGAGTAGAAAAATGGATAGTAATCATGGCTTACAGTGGGATATAATAATATAACATTAGAGAACATACTGTAAATAACTACAAATATCACTTTTGAAAGCAGAACATTTTTTAACATATTGTAGGTGTAGCAATTAAATAGCAACTTTGAAGGAAAAGTTTAAAATGCTATAAATCTTTTTTGTTTATTTCAGTAAAGTCTACTATTGCAATAAACTCAATAGTTTTATAAAATTATTGGTGCATACTCTTTGCTTATTCTCCAAATAAAATTCTATCTTCCCAAAATAAACAGAATTTAGAACAAGGTACACCTGCAAATGGAAACAATCAATCCACTCTCAGTGAAATAATGTTATATTCTTGCATCTTTTTGTCAATAATGAGATTACGAAAAAACTTTCAAATGGTGCTACACCATCAATTTTACGGTAAACTCTTGTAGGGCTCAATAACAATGGTTGTATACAATAAAAGTAAAACAATAAAGCTGCCAAAAAGGCCCTTTGTTGAAGGTAATGTTTAAGTTTTGTTGTGTGTACCAAGGTAACAATTAGCTCAAACAATAACTCAAAATACTTCACACAGTAAGAGAGATAACTTAACCTACGACTAATAAAAGTATAAAAACATCGTTTACATTTAAGTAAGTTTAGTTAACAAAATAATACTAAATATATTGACTAAGCTACGGATAAAGTAAAAGTACCGTATATAAGCTGCCAATAATCCTAGGAACAAACGTTTCTAAAATAGTATAATAAACCAGGCTCCTGTTGATAAAAATATTTTACAAAACTAGCTAAATTTTGTTATAAAAATACTTTGTTTGCTTATTGACTCTCTGTTTAATTGCAGGAATATACTAATTTTTCTAATAAATATAACGCTATTCAGTATAAAACGTAGAAAAGAGCACTTACGGAATGTTGAACGTTAAATTTAAGTATTGATAAATGTTACATCGAGAAGTTCAGAATATTGTATGCCATTGTTGGCAAAGAGAGTTTGACTACAAACTAAGGAGAATATTGTAAGCCCACTGTAGCACGCAGATTAGACCGCAGATGATGGTGGCAGTGTGAGTGCCTAGTGAGCGTATGTACCGATGAAGGCCTTGCAGGCCGGACAGTAGTGGTTCTGCACACGGCAGCTGTCCATGCAGTACGGCAAGCAAATGCACGGCCAGCAGAAACTGAAACACAACGCAACATTTTAAGTCCCACGAAACATATCCTTGTTCAACAAAAGCAAGTCGTTAGGAGTCCTGTGTAACCTGCAATCCACAGAGACTTGCAGGGAAGCCCTCTGGGAACAGAAGATCTTGACAGTTGTCAGCTTGTAACTCAAGATGCCAGCCCCGATGAAACAAGCGAATACAGCGAATGAGACTTGAAACTGGTCAAGGCTGTCGACGTTTTGTCATATTCATTGGGTGTACATCAAGTATCTATTTATATGTTTTACGTGAGTAAGTATGTAAAGTTTATTCCACAATTGAACTAGAAGTGTTTCTGAATAATGTGATATATGAATCACTGTTTTTCCAATTTTATAATTACAAAATCTCTTTTTGAAAAGTGTCACGTTGAAAGTAGGTTATTTTCAACTGCCATCTTAACGTTAACAACAAAATCTC
The DNA here is from genome assembly GCA_018831715.1 of Matsumurasca onukii. Taxonomy (NCBI): domain Eukaryota; kingdom Metazoa; phylum Arthropoda; class Insecta; order Hemiptera; family Cicadellidae; genus Matsumurasca; species Matsumurasca onukii. The sequence goes on from CM032060.1 coordinate 54,323,257, forward strand.
GTATCAAGCGTTACGAGATATTCGGGATAATGAAAACCCGTAGTGGCAATGGAATTGAACTTGCTAGTAAAGAGGATCTGTGAAATGGACGATGACGAAGGTGAAATGACCACCTGTGAGAGTTGCAAAATGGCTATTGATTCTAACCTAGCAATGTATTGCGATGGTTTTGTAAGCTTTCTTTCCATTCTGAGTGTAAATATTGATAACGATGCGTTTTGTACTATTAATGAGCTAGCGGAACATGTTAAATGGTTTTGCTCCACTTGTAAAATAAATTGGAAATGTTGTTTAATAAATCTACTAAATTTGACGATACTTGTGACTGGCCTACTATTCTAAACGTTGTTCTTGAGCAACTTGAATTACAAAGTCAAAGCAATCTTGATTTATCTAAAAGAATGGACGTTTTAAGTGATCAATATGGTAAGGTAAGTGAGATTAGCAGACATATCCTTTAAATATGATGCGCTTGTGGACTCTGGTAGTAACATAGGTCTAGCTAGGCCTTTACCTACTGTGGCTTCAGAGGAGACTGAGCCTAGGTCTGAAGAATTTGTGCAGGATATCTCACCTAACATAGGCCGAACACAGTGATAAATTCTCTCCTTCCTCTGACAGGAAGGATTCTCAAGTAAACTCAAGCTCTTTAACAAGTAAACCTAAGCCTAACAATGAGAATGTAACAAGGACTTTTACAAATTCTAGATTTGACAATCGGAAAACCAACCAAACAAAAAGTGACCCTAAGCCTTACATAAAATCTCAATTTAATCAATCGAGAGGTTCCACAAAATTTCAGTATGATAAACCTAGGCCCAACTTGGAGACAAGTCCCAAATCTACTCAGTACAGGCCTACTACTAATGTAAATTCTCATGTGCAAAGTGGAAAGACTTTCAGCGATGTTTTGAAATCTAATCCAAGGAGTAAAGTTGTGTATGGTACTAGGAAGGTAAGTGATACGGCTTCTCTAAAGACTGTAAAGAAGTTGTTTTGGCTATTTCTATCTGGACTAGATCCTGAGATGGACACTAATGCTGTCACAACTTACTTAAAAGGTTTGAATGACTCTCAAACCTATGTGTGTGAAAAGCTAGACACTCGTTTTAGCTCCTACAGTTCTTTTAAAGTTGGTGTACCGTATGAAATAGGTTATGATCTTATGCATCTAATCTGTGGCCATAAGCTGTGTGGGTAAATATCGCCCTCCCAAGAAACATTTTACCAGTAAGTCTAGGGACAATGAGCAACATTTTTTAGGCCAAAATCAATCAGTAACAAGTTTAGCTTGAAACAAAGTATCTTCTCATCTCCTGTTGTCGAACTCAAAAGTTAACGGTAATGCATTGGAATGCTCAAGGGTTTTGGGTAAACTAGACGATCTCAAGATAGTGTGTGATAAGTATGATGTAGGCCTGATTGGCATATGCGAACATTGGTTAAGCCGTGATAATCTCTCAAATATTGAACTTATCGGCTATAAGCTGGCTAGTGCTTATAATAGACCTTCCGGAAAAGAGGCGGAACTGGTATTTTATTAAATCTGACCTTGAATATGAAGAACTAACATATATTGTTGAACGCTCTATCTCGCAAATTTGTGAAATTGCTGCAGTTTTTATAAAATGTTTAAATGTTACTTATCTCGAGATATATCGTGTCCCAGATGATAGTAATTTTGATAAATTTATTGAATGTATGTATAATGTTTTAGATGTTCTCTGTAATAAAAATAAAACCAATTCTTCTCTTATACTAGGTTATGATTTAAATGTAGATTTTTTGGTTGATGGAGCAAAAAGATCTGTACTCTTAAATTTATTGACAAGTCTTAATTTAAACACCACTGTCTTAGGGATTACTAGGCCCAGCCTATCTGGCTTGGGTAAAGGAACATGTATTGACAATATTGCAACTTCTATATCTTTTGAAAGGTTAAACTCTTGGGTTGAGCCTATGTTACTTTCAGATCACCATGCTGTTGTAATGGAAAGTGTATTAAACCTGGAGAAAATGAATTGTAATAGACCTACAAATTTAAACAAAACAAGTAAAATTGAAATAAGACCTATCCATGATCTGAATATATGTTACTTTATTACTTTACTTAGTGGAATAAATTGGTTGTCTTTGTATGTTTTAAGTTCACTTAATGATAAGTTTGATTATTTCTTGGATATTTTCTTAGGAATTGTTAACTTAGCTTTTCCCACAAAACTTGTCAGTAACAAGAAAAATAATCACAGTGCAACAAGCTGGTATAATGGTAATCTTCTCAAAATGAAGGAACAGTGTATTTATGTATACAATCTATTTATAAGTACGGGTAACTTAAATTACAGAACTTCTTATCTCGATTTAAAATCAAAATATAAATATGAGTTAAAGCAGGCCAAGCTAGCCTATAATTGTAATAGAGTTAATAATGCAAATAATAAACCTAAAGCAATCTGGTCCATTGTAAATGAAAGTGTAAGTAAAAATGACCTACCTTCTGCTAATAAATTTTTATCTCTACTCAAGCCTGACAAATTTAATGAATGTTTTATTGAAAATGTTAAATGTACTGTAAACAGTGTACCTTTGTCTGTTAATAATGTGAGTTTCTATTTGAATAAATTAAATTTAAATGTTTTACCCTCTTCATTTGCATTTAAAAATGTTACTGTTGAGCAAGTGTATCATGAGATTTGTATGTTAAGCAATAGTCCTAGTCTAGATGTCTATAATCTTAATTCTCAAATTTTAAAATTGTCTGCGCCTTATATTGTTGAAGTTTTAACTTACCTTTTTAATTTGTGTATTGACAACTCTGTTTTTCCTGACTGTTTCAAATTTGCAAAGGTTGTACCGTTATTTAAAAGGTGACAAATCTGATTATAGTAACTATCGTCCAGTTTCTATTCTGCCGATTCTATCTAAAGTGTTGGAAAAGTTAATAAATAAACAGATAATTGAATATTTTGAAAATAATGTATTATTCTCAACAGATCAGTATGGTTTCAGGTCTAAAAGAGGTACATGTTCTGCTATTGTTGAATTTATGAAAGATTGTGTTTACAACTTAGACTCTAAAAATAAGATAGTTGGCAACTTTTATGATATGTCGAAAGCCTTTGACACCATTTCACACAATATTTTATTAGATAAGTTCAAGTATTATGGTTTTGATCAGAGTTCATTAACATTATTAAGTTCATATCTCTCAAATAGATCACAAGCCGTTTGCTGTAATGGTAGTATGTCTTCATATTTACCAGTTTTAACAGGTGTTCCACAGGGGTCCATCTTAGGCCCAACAATGTTTATAGTTTATGTAAACGACCTACCTGCTACTGTTAAAGATACTGGTTCTCTGTGTTATATGTATGCTGATGACTTGGCGGTTCAAATTAGTTGTAAAGATTTTAATTTAGTTTATAATTTAATTTTAAGTTGTAATTCTGTCATTGATGATTGGTCTGCAGCCAACATTTTATGTTTAAATAAGGATAAAACACAAAGTATTAATTTCAGTCACAAACTTACTAGTAATATTGATAAGGTAAAATTTCTTGGTGTTTACTTGCAGTCTAATGTTAAATGGAATTGTCACATAGACCTAGTGTGTAAAAAAGTTTCACAAGCCATATTTTTGCTTAGAAAGCTTAAATACCTTGTAACTGTAGATGTTCTTATATCTGTTTATTATGCTCATGTTCAAAGTCATTTGCTTTATGGTATCTTTGTTTGGGGAATAGTGGGCATAAAAAGCATTAATTTTGCAAAAGATAAGAATAATTGCTGGTGCCAAAGCTAGGGAACATTGTAAACCTCTGTTTAAAAATTTAATGTCCTTACTGTTACTTCTCTATTTATTTTAGAATGCCTTATGTATGTAAAATCAAATTTGAATATAATACCTACAAATAGTTTAGTTCACTGTCACAATACAAGATATAATAGCCACCTCAGAATTAACCAATGTAATTATAAATCTACAATTAATAGCTCATTTGAACTTGGTTTAAAACTGTATAATAATCTACCACAATACCTAAAAACATGAATTTAGTAGATTTTAAGAAAAACTAAAGTATTTTGATTAAGCTAAGTGTTTATTCTGTAAATGAATTTATTGATAGTTGTAATGCTTGATTGTATCTTTTGACGTTGTCATACATGTAAATGTGTTGCGACAATAAACGATTTGATTTGATTTGATGAAAGAATGCAAACCCACCAATACAACAGCAGACACATCAGCAACTATTGTCTACCCATTCATAGACTCAGCTCAACGGAGAAGAAGGCCAGCTACATGGGGGCCGAGATGTGGGTTTCACTGCCAGAACACCTTAAGAAAACCGATAAGCGGCCATTTGCTCATCATACGAAAAGTCTGGCTTCGACACCACCCTTTTTATTTTTTAAATACATTCTTTAACTATACTAATCCAAAGTAACCTTTATAACCTTAGCCGTTCTTAAGTTAAATTGTACGACACTATTCTTATCTTAACGATAATGAAATAAAGATATTTTGACTGCATTCCTGGTGACGTTTTCCCCTCGTAATATTTTGTTTTGGTTGGATCAAGACAGTGATGAAAATCCAAAAACTATTTATTCCCACAATTCTACCGGTGGTAGTATTTAGGAATATCAAAAGGAATTTTTTCTCGGATGTATACAGGTTTATTCCTGCGGCTTATTCAGAGTTTTTACAGTAGAGTGGACACCTTTGTTCTACATAGTAAATATATGAGGGGTTACCAAAAGTATCGGGAATCGGCCGGTGGCGAGTGCATAGTTCGCACAGGTTCAGGCAACTCGCAGAGTTCAGTGCACTCAGTGTGGTCAGTGTAAGAGGTCGTGAAGAGGAGTTGCGTGCGTTTTTCTAAAAGTAGTTTTTGTTCTGCTTTGTTTTGTTTTGATGGTGTCATTAAATGAACAACGTGCAGCAGTGAAGCTTCTTGGTAAGAAAGCGTCGGAAACGGTAGCAGTGATCAAAAAAGCTTACAAAGACAATGACTTGAGCAAAACCAAAGTGTACAAGTGTTAAAAAAATACCAATCAGTGTGTAAAAAAATAAAATATGGTTTTTATAGTGAAATTCTCGTTATTTTTTGGTACCCCCTTGTATACTTAATTTTAGGTAGAAGAAAATAGGAAACAAGAATAAGTTACTTACAATACACAGAGACACAGGGCGATGAGGTGAGTTTTGGAGGTGGCCTCACTCTCGACGCGGGTGGAGATGCTTGCATGGCATGTGGGGCAAGTCACTTTGCAGCTGCTAGGTCCTACAGGAGTCGACATCTTTCTTCAGTTCTACAACAAACATCAACAATTTCAACGGCTTAAACGCAATTTTAAACTTTACTGTTGTTGAAAGGTCAATTTAAATCAACTGGGTTTTTTAATTTTTACTCTCAACCATCTGAGGCAGTGGCGGCTGAATGTTAAAGCTGGGTGTTTAATTTTATCTGGTACCTTGGAGGTATTTAATATAAAACAATAATATTACATTATTGTCAAAGACCTCAAGCTGTTGACACTCCCTTGCCTCTACATTCTAGAGACATGTCTTTTTCAAAACAAAATGTAATATCATAAGAGGTTGCGACACACACTCTTATGAAACCAGAGGCAGGGACAACTACCGAACTGGGAGACACAGGACGGTAGTTCATGAACGCTTACCTTCTCAGGCAGGTGTTCAAACTGTTCATCTCATCAACAGATTACCAAATTCGTTTAAAAACGCACAAGTGCCCAAGGCATTCAAAGCTCGTCTAAAAATGTGTTGTCCACTCAAGCTTTTATAACATAGACAGAGTTTATGGCGTTTAACTGGGAGACCTGGTAATTGGCTGACCTACTAGGGACTAGAGTGGGATAATTCGAATGAATGAGAGAGAGAGATTGGAAAAATTGTATGTATAAAAGGGACTTAGATGTGAGAGTGAATGGAAAATTTTAGTTCAATAAACTTTTTTTGACAATTGCCATACATTGTGAGATGTTTTTGCAATAAAAAATTTATTTATTTATTAGCAATATGAGTTAGTCTGTACTTGTTAACAGGGGCCACCACCATGTAGTTCGCTATTGCCACTTGAGCTATATCCCCCCCTCCCTGTAAATCGGGCCCTGACAATTCACAATTAAGGCAGGACAATACTGTGGCCTAGCGGCTGTTCACATTTCCGGACTGGACATGCGTTAAATCAGAAAGTTTCAGGTTTGGGGCTGGATATAAGTTTTCTTAATCCTTAATATGGTCAATCTTTCAAATCAAGGAGAATTTATTTTTAGTCTTTGTCAAATGCACATTTGTAATTAAAACTAAATTAATTCCTGAAAGAAAATTATTGACAAGTTTGGTAGATAAAACAATTAGAAACATTATTTGCCTGTTGTATCCCGACCCCTTCCAATAAGGCTTTTCTATGACGTGAACGACTCTGTTATCAAACTATTGCGCAATATGCAAAACTAACCTTTCAATCACGTTTTGTGTTAAATTTGTATTGACAATGCTGTAAGCGTGTAAGGAGTATAATTTTGCAATCACGTAGAATAAAAATAAACCTTACCTGTAATTTTAAGTTTCAAGAGAAGATTGCTGCGAGTGTGGCCGCTCAACGGAGTAAGTAATGGTTGACAGAAATGACAGGACCTTGACCTGGCTACGGCCTGTCGGCTTGGCTGCTAGATGTGGAAATGGAATACGAATGTAATAAAAAATGAGCGCGCTGCAAGCATAGACGAGGTCCTCTGCGCGCGCATCTAACTCATCAGCTGTTCGGAGAACGAGCCGACAGCGTAAATGTCAGGTTGGGAAAAATATTGTTCACCAGAAATCTTCGACATAGGATTTTTGACGGGTTTAAACAGAACTTAATATTAAATTTTATCAACCCAAATCATTTCATAATTGTCCTTCAAAAGACTATTACTTTAATAACATCTACTTAATATGTAGAACCATTGACTTTCCATCGTGTAGAATAAAACTCTTACTAGTTTTGCTAAACCGAAAGAGCGCAGCACACGCTGGAAATCTACCTTACCACTGGAACTTTGATCGCTAGCTATAATCATTGACTTTCCATCCTACAAGATGGAAAGTCAATGCTATAATGCAGGATGACAACGACCTGCACTGGAGGTAGCCGACTTTCATACTATACTCGTCCCCTGACATTAAGAAATATTAAAGGTAAAATAAGAATAATATTAAAATAAAAGTATTAATTAAATTTTAAGCAAATCATTATACATTTAATTGCAGAAGATCTCACGAAATCAGTATTTTCAAAGCGCTCTCAAAACAAGATCGTAACAGCCCAACATGTATAATTTAAAATCAGTAAAACTGTCCAATAAATCGAATTATTTTGCTTAAAACTTTTCGTGAACCAGGTTCACATCTTCAAAGGCTCTAGACTGAAGGAATAACAAAAAACTTAAATACAAAATTTCTATGAAAACTAAATTTAAAAAATATTATTAAAGGGAAAAATAAAATATAAATGTATACACTATGGTGTATAATAATAATCAGGGAACAGAGAAATTTGAAATAAACCTTGTATGTTAGAGTTTTGAATGAATTAATTAATTTATGAAATTTTAAAATAAACACGTTATGCATGTTAAAAAACAATTGATTCAATTCTTTACTCCCAGGGCCATTTATATCCGAGTTGGTATTTAGCGCCAACATATGCATTATCCTTAGTTCTCTCACCAGTGGCTCAGCCTCCAGTGTGTATGTTTCAAAACTTCATTCCACCAAGGCCTCCCTTTCATAATTTCTTGCAGCCATCAGTATCCCTCTTCCCTTCTTAGTAAGTGTCCAGCCCACCTCAGTCGTCTGCATCGTATTTCGCCGATTATGTCCGGTGCTTTATACAGGTCTCTTAACTCTGTTGTGTTTCCTTCTCCACTCATCTAATGTAGATCCATATATTTTTCTAAGTACTTTATTTTCAAAACAACAAGTTTCTTCTCTTCTTTGTTTCTTAGTTTCCATGTTTCTGACCCATATGAAAGAACTGGGCAAATTATGGTCTTGTATAGCATAATTTTAGTTTTGTGGGATAGTAATTTTGAAGTAATTACTTTGTTGCAGGAGTACAAGCATCTATTGGCTAGGTTTAATCTATTTTGAATTTCCGGTTCTTCTGTGTTCTCATTTGGTATAATTACTCCTAGGTACTTAAAACTATTTACTTGTTCAAATGTATGATTATCCATGTGTAAAGGGTCTAAATTTTGATTTGGATGTCTTGCAAAGTGCATATATTTAGTTTTCGTATCGTTTACATCTAGTCCTAATTGCGCGGTTTGTTTTATAAATATTTTTGTTAGTGTAACTACATCCTCCAGTCTTTCTGCGAATATTGTGACATCATCTGCAAAGGCCAAAACATTTAGTTTTGTTCCAATTTTGATGCCCAGATCTGTCTCCGCTGTTTTTTGTAGCGCTTCCTCTATAGCTAGATTGAATAGAATTGGGGAGAGTCCATCTCCTTGCTTGACTCCAGAATTTATTCCAAATGAATCTGAAAGCTGTCCATTGATTCTTATTCATATTATAAATTATGTATATTCAATACATCATTTATAATATGAGAGCTAATTAAATAATTTAGTAAAGTGTGCATTTAATTAAAACATTTTAAAAACCCGTTTCTTAAGAAAATTTTGAGTTTAAAATTCACATTGCTAAATTATTTAATTTGATCTTATACCATGAATGATGTATCTGCAATACAATGTAACAATTAAAGAAGCAAAGCGCCTGCAAAAACTGACACGCTTTTAACATACACAAATGTTAGGTTATTGCGGGTCTTCTTTTGAAGACGCTCTCTAAATAATGATTTCCTAAGATCTGCAATAAAATGTGTATAATAATTTTGTTTTTAATTGAATTAATGTTCAAATTTTAATATTATTCTTTTTTTATATTATTTTAATACTCTACAATTTAAGAGTTGTGTTTTCCACAAATTTTCGGCAAAGGCTTAAACTTTCGATTTTTTGAAACCATTGACTTTCCATCCTACCAATGGAAAGTCAATGGTGAAACACTTTTTCCAACATATGAACTTTTTGTAACTGCCCCGTTGCGCTGAACACGAATCTTCAACTCCCGTTTTCGTATCTTGTCCCGTTCAAAAGCTATCGAAGAAATTATTAACTGGTTTCACCAATAGCTTTCGAACTGAACAAGATACGAAAACAAGGGTTGAAGATTCGTGTTCAACGCGACAAAGTAATCACAAAGCTTCATTATTTTTTATGTTTTTGAGAAAAAAGTGTGTATTAAAAAGTTTTATAATAGCGGTTGTCATTTCGAAAATAAGATGGTTCTTACCTCCTGATTTAATTTTCATATCCCTCCAATATGGAGAGGCTTCTCTTATTTTCCCCATTTTAGCATGTGTTTTTCACAAAACAGCAAGCGGCATGAAGGCGAGAGAGCGGAGGGCGCACCGTTCAGCAGGCAGGTAGACGGATAAAACTGAAGAATTAGTCTTAAAAAAGTGTACAAAATGCTTTCATCAAGACCGTTTGATCCGATAGACTGGATAGAATGTAGGAGCTACTTAAAATCTATTTTAATTACTGCTTTCACTAAAACTGTCGTTAGTTCTAGTTTCACCCACTAGAGTACAGCAGCTACTTCAAAATCTATTTAAAATTCTGGGTTCACCAAAACTGTTGTTAGTTTTAGTTATAATCGCTAGAGTGCAGCAGCAGCTACTTAAAAATATATTTAATCGTATGAAATAGAAAATGTAGGAATTTTAACATTGTCTGTCCGGTGTTGCCGCGGCGGGAAAAACGTGAACTACGTTGTGACGGCAGCGGACAGCTTGTCTGCGTTGTGCTGCCCCTAGCGGAAGTTTTGGTACTTGCTCCTAATTAGATGGAACCAGAGATAACAACATTCCTCTGGGTATTATGTGTTGGAACGTTCATTGATTGGTGCTGCTGTCAGTGGTGTGGTGAAATCGTAAACTATCTTTGAGTATTATCTAGATCATTGACTTTAAATATTTAAAATCAATGATCTAGACCTTCCAGATCCCGTGCGAAACTATTAAAATTCATAACGCTTTTCAATGTTGTTTTTCAATTTTAACCCCGTACAGTGTTTGTTTTTATTATTTATTAGAATTTATTTGGGTCTATATTTTATGTGGAAATTACTTTGCGGGAGTCTTGGTCCGAAACCCCCTTTTGGCAACGCCCCTGGGCTAAGGAGTACGGGGGAACTCCCCGGGAGAGTTCTGAAAATTGAAAATTGACTAAATACTTTGAGCCCTTTGTTTCAAAAGTATTTCAGTCTCATTCTCCTCCTAAAATAGCGACCTTCACAATTTATTCATTGCAAAAATGTAGTACTTTTTGTAGTAATACTCGCAGTTTACGGTATTTTTATATAGTGCTGCGTTAGTTATGGTTTAGAAATCTATTGGGCTTTAAGACTTGTCAACGACAACACAAAACTGTCATAACGTAAAAATTGTAATGGCTACACCAATATTAGTTTTGTGTGAGCTAGAAATCAAAATTCTACCTTACTTTCCAGTTAGTGCATGATATTCAGTTAGTCTAACGCCTGTCTACAAGTATTTTGATATTATTCTCTTAAATAAAATTATGTGAGTGTTTAGAAATAATAGTCATGAAGGGTTGAGGATGAACCGTGAGCCAAGCCCATATTTTCAGTGATTTTGACCCAGGTTCGAAATACAAATCTTCATTAACCAGAAGTTTCCACACATTTAAGTTTAATTTAACTTTCGCATTAATGAAGAAAAATTTACGTTCCGTCAAATAAGTTTTATTAAACCTTTTAAAGTTTATTAAGGTGAGAATTCTATGGTAGTCTTGCAGCATAACAGGATACACCTGATATGATTGAGCTCTAGGCTAGGCTTTGGGAATGCGTTGAGTATCACGCATTTTAATTTAATCTAGTTTATATTGATCTAAGAAAGATGTACTACAGTTAAATACTTTTTCACTGACTTTAAACTACCTTTGGTCTACTCAAGCTACCTCACCAGGTAATAACATCAAGGAATATTGCTTTACTTATTTACCATACTAAAAATCTACTTTTTTCTTGTAGACTACTTTGATTAGAGGTATAAATTTACTCACACTTCAACTTAAGCTTACATTGTCTGTTTGCAGGCGAGCCAAGTCCAAACTCCCTGATAATGCATGAGAAGTGAGGATGAGTCACGTCCCTGCAGCCCAGCGCCAGAAGCTGGCCTCTCCATCAGTTCCTCCAGTACACGGCCGTCCAGTTCCCCCAGCTTGTGTTCGTACAAGACTCAGCAACCACCAGCGTAACTTGAGTCTTGACTTTAGGTAATTAGCTTGTCGCTTTGTGCATTAAGTTAGACATCAAATCATTTTTGTACTTGGCAGTATAGTTAGAAACAAAATGTTTAAACCTAATATTAGGATTCTATAACGAATTTTACAGAATTAAAAATCTGTCAGCATTCCACGTCCCGTTATTCTTAGGTAATCTACAATTTTGTAGAGAAAATTATGGAGTAAATTAAAATAAGCTAAGAATTCCTATATATCTTAGTTTCAAAAAAGTATCATTTTACAAGCATGGACGGCTTTGCAAATTGACACAATTTTCGCTTTTTTGCTAGTGTTTAGACTGTGATGGGCTATTATACTACCTACTTAAATAAACCAATAAGTTAAAGTGGTTTTTACTGGATAGTCTAGACCTACACATACAGCTACAGTTTTAATTACTCTGGTGCGTGTTTGTGTACCAGGTCTATGGGCATAGTGTTGCCGCCAGTGTGTCAGGTAGCGCCCGTGCCGCCGGTGACTGCGCACCACCGCAACCGCAGCCTGGACTCGGCTCTGCAGCGAATCCCGGAGGTGGACATCACACCCAGTCCCGAGTGTGAACCTCCTCAGTCGCACCCTCGACCGAGACCACCCACCAGTCTCGGCTCGGATGATTCCGGCATCATCTGCGGGTGAGTGTTCAATGTTTGGGTGCTTTCAGGTTGTTTGGGAACGTAGGTTGTGACAAATAATTGTAGGATTGAGTTGTTTTTGGCCCTTATAGTTTTTGAGTACCAGTACGTCTGATGCAGTGGATGCCTCAATTAACTTAAGAAATCTTTGAAAGTGATCTAGTGTGATGACCGACGGATCCAAACTAGTGTGCCAATCATCAACTTGTTTGAGGTCGCTTGCTGTTTTGGTTTTTTTCTGGCCCACTTGTATGCTTTTGAAGTAGGCTAGCGGAAGAGGTTAGGGGGTGTAGAGAGCAGTTGATGGGTGATGAAGCAGTTCCTAGAGGCCAATAGTCTTGGTTTTCACTGAGTCTCCCTGCTGCAGGGTGTGTTGAGGTTATGTTTGCTCCTAGCACTGAGTAGTTTGCATCACTATAATCTAGCAGTGTCTACAATCATTGTCATTGTACTTTATTCAATTTCATAAGTCTGAAGACTAACCGTATTTTATTTTGTATGTTATTTTATAAGTATGCTTTCATAGTTGGCATACAGTCAGCCGAAGCTATTATATTAACGTCTAAAAATGAAAGTGAAATGTTATTAACTTACCTTGACAATTAATCAGTGCTCAAGATATTAAGTGATCTGATGCTTTATTTTTATTAAGTTGCTATTGTTTACTAACCAAGTAACCCTTATGAAATAGTGATTTTAAAATTAGACTTATTTTAAAAGGATATTTGACTGATCATTAGTTGCCATATTCTAAAATCTTTGAATAAAAATAATCAAATTAAACAATTATTAAACAATCTTTATTTCCGAACAATATAAAATTGTGTTGGAATATTAACAATAAAATACATTATACATTTTTGATTTTATAGAACAAAGATAAAAAGTAGGTTCAGGGTGTAGGTCAAAGTTTCGCTACACTTTATTGACTGGACATTGGAAGCGCCTAACTTTATTAGAAGCTCTTTAGACCTAAATAATTGTGTGTGTGTGTGTCTTGTGGGGAGGAATTACAAGAAAGGACTTATTACTCCTTTCGTCTTGGCAATGTTCATTTTCAGAGGAAAATGTAGTAACATAGTCTGTACTCTGTATATAAGAGTAAGTCCCAGGTACCTTCAAAACACTACATTTAAAAGGCGGCCGGATAGAACTTGAGCGGTATTTGAATGGGATAGGGATTTTAACATAGGAAAATTTGCAAACAAAGCTTTAGGTAGGTTAATGAATTAAATCGTGGAAAGATTTCTCTAGAAGCGTAGAGCCACTGATGCTGCTGCATATAAAAAAAATTATTTTAGTTTAAAATATAATTTTAATTTCTGAATTTTGAGTATATGTTTTAATGGAAAAAACAAGTTTTTTAGTTTAGAAGTACAAAATAAATTTAATGACGAAGGGAATTTTCAGTGTAAGTACCAAACAGTTTAAAACATGAATTCGTTATCAAGGTCTCCTCTGTTTTATTCAATTCTTCATGGCAAGTTTGCTAGCATTTTGAGCTGTTTTTGCTTGTGTTGCTAGCGGTTGACGGTTTCGTTGGGTTGTAGGTCGGAGCGGACGGGATCCACCCATCAAAGCGATGAGAGCCTGGACTCCGGGCCGACGGAGCCCCCCACCTCCTCCCCCGCCCACACGCCTCCCGCTCAGAGTCACACCGCGAAGGGCTTCCTGCTTCGCCTCTTTGAGTCTAAACTGTTCGATATGTCTATGGCCATCACATACCTGTTTAACTCCAAGGAGCCTGGCGTGCAAAGCTATATAGGTCAGAATCTGTTGTTGGTTTTTGGTTGATTTGTCATTTTCCTCATACTTTTGAATTTCATATAATTTAAACAAACAATACTGAGTTTTCAAATAGGTCATTAATTCTTAGGGTTAGTCTTACATAACTAAGTAAGGGAAGTTTATAAAACTTCAATTTTGAAAATAACAAATGCCTCATTACTAACTGTTTAATATTGTGGTTGAGCTAAAAGTTTTATTTTAATTTAATAAACGATGAAGTTTACTCTTAATACAGTTAAACTAACAAAGCACTAACATATAGGGCTGTTTTTTCAATTCAGCCTTAACCGGCGGTTAAAATTAGGACAGGGAGCCAACCAATAGAAAAGCTAGATATTTTTTAGGTTAAGTTTTACTTTGTCTGTTTTGATTGTGCATTTTGGTGTTACAGTTTGTATTTAGCTATATTAGCATAATGTGTACATTTTAAATTCAATAAAAATAGTATAACCAAACCTTTATTGCATGAAAGATCTTCAAATAATTCATTTAAGTACTTTGAACGTTGCATGAAAATGTAAACATTGCAGACTGCAAACAGCTTAACCGGTGGTTAGTTAACCAGCTGCTAACCAGGCAATTGAAAAAACTACCCATAGTCTATATGCCTTAGGACTTTTATTCAAAGTTAGAAACTTTGTAATGTATTTTATTCACAATACTCTTATACATCTTACTGACTAGGACAATTCTTGTGTAGGAAACAAAATCTTCAGCTTTGCTGACAACGAAGTAGACTTCTACCTGCCTCAACTTGTGAATATGTACATACAAATGCACGATGTGGCCGAAGTGATCCATCCGTACCTAGCTCATAGGTGAGTGAGATCTTAGACACTAGAGTACAAGTTAGATGAGGTGTTATTCAAGAAAATCAACTAAAATACCTCCTTCTCATATAACATTTAGGGTTGTTTTCACTGACAACTGTAATCAACAATGTGTCACAACTATACTCTAGTTCTTTTCGGTTCACACTGCGTCAAAACATCATTACAATTAGCTTGAGATATTTCAGTCTTGCTGTGGATTACCATCTTCAGTCACTGATTGGCTGAAACTGAGATACTTGCTGTCTGTTGTCCAATTGGTGGCAGGGCTGTCAACCGCCGATGTTCTTATTGGCTGTGACACTAACGAAAAGACTTCTTCAGGACTGGTTGCCAGCTTCTTGAAAGTGGGCTGTTGGCAGCCCTATGACAAATAGGATAGCAGACAGCAAAAATCTCCTTTTCGGCTAGTGAGCGACTTAAGCTGGTACTCCACAGCGAGACCGTAATATCTCAAGCTAATTATTATTATGTTTTGACACACTGTGCATTGAAAGAACTAGATTAAAGCTCTTGATTTCACTTGGTTTGATTTCACATTTTAAAATTCGATCATTGCTATTGTTTTTAATTTATACACATACACTAGAGTCCCGCTTATCCGAACGCCGCTAATCCGAAAATCCGCTTAATCCGAACACTGTTGAGGGGAAAAGACTATACGATTTTGAGTTGGTAAAATAAATAAAACTGGTTTTCCAATTACTGTATTGTACTTTATGTGTTTAATAACAAACTCCAAAATACAGTAGAATCTCTATTATCTAAGGTAATTAGGACCAAGACCACCTCGGATACGAAAAAACTGGATAATACGGAGGTTAAGTGCTTCTACTAGGAAAAGTGACGCTTACGCCTCCAATCACCAACTGTCACTAATGTAAGGAATGAGAGAGAAGAAATCAGACTGTCCAGCTACAAGCCCACAGAGATGAGGGGTGAAGGCAAAGAAAGAGATGACAGGTGGAAAGGACAAGGGAAGAGAAGGAAAGCAGAGAGGGGAAGAGAGCAGCTGCCGTGTGCGCGCAGGAGAGGGGAAGGCAGGTGCCAGGTTGTCAGTGAGGGACAGCTGATAAGCTATCTACTACGTCATTAGCTGTTGCTAAGAAACCACATAGGGGCGGGATTACATAGCCAATCACAGCATTTTCTCTGTATGCTTGTGACATCGATCTTTGATGAGAGTGTAGTGTGTGTTTGTTATTTCCTCATCTCATCTCCATTTACTCAATGATTAATTTCATTTGACAAATAATGTTTTTATACCGGTACTAGTTTTGAATTACAGTAAATTGCAAAGGATTTAGTACAATAAAATCTAGAATTTGATCTAGTAACCGGTACAAAATGGATGTTTGGTTCTGTCTGAGATCGTTATCAGCCAACCTGATAATGGCTGCCGGCCTCCATTGAAAATGCACTCAGCACGGATGTAGGGGGAAGAGGGGTTGTTTACTTGGAACTGCTCGCCACTAGTTCCTTATCTTATCTTCACCAGAAGTACAGTACACACCCTGCCGCCACATCATCTTTGTACTGCCCGTCATATCTGCGTACGTTACTTCCGCACTGTTTGTATTCCAGTGTACTACAGCATTCAAATACACAGTTTCTTACATTTAAATATAAAATATTAGTCGCTCAAACTCGATATATGACCTTATAAGGTCAATATATGATAAATCCATCAATATATGCCTAAAATCCGCTTAATCCGAATTTTTGCTAATCCGAACAGGGTTCGGTCCCAATTAGTTCGGATTAGCGGGACTCTACTGTACTCTAAGCTGCTTTACGTACCCTGAGTATAATTTAGATACACTATAGATATACAATAAATAGACGACATACATTATTAAATTTATAAATAATGATAATAATTTATTTTTAGGTGTCGACAGTCTGCAGACTTTTCGCTAAAATGTTCCTGGCTTCTTGATGCCTACAGCTCAGACGCTGCTCTTCCTTCAAAAAAGAAATCTCACGGAACCAAATTAAGGAATCTTATTCTCTCGGATGAACTTAGGTTGGTATTCTTATCTGATGTAAGGCTGTAACCGTGTTGAGGATTAAAATATGATAACTTATTTTGTACAAGTTAAAGCTCTAATAACACTACCAGTTAATTTTTCTAAGTTAATCGCTCTATTAACCTAACCTTGTGTAATTGTTTAGACCTAGGGACAGTGAAGGGACTCGTAGGAAGTCTAAGGAAGGGCCTGCGCCGGTCTGCAACGGCAACACACCTTCACAGCTCGCCTGTCCTTCGCCCGTGAAGAAGACGCACCAGCGGTCACGCTCTGACGCCTCCTTCTTGCAGAGCACGCAGAAGCCTACCATCGTTCTGTCAAACTGTGAGTTCGGTAGTAGTCTCTTACTAATCTATAACTTTGGGATGTTGTTCATGCAGGATCAGCTGAAGCTAGTCTAGATGACTTGTAAACAGTGGGTGTCAGGACTAGATTTACCTATTGAGCTTAAATCGGGCAAAAATAATTTTGTTTTGCTTGATTTCTAAAAACTTTTGGGCAAGAATTAATAAAAGTTTTTTTTACAGTTGCAAAAATAAGTACATTTACCCTACAAATACCAAACTTTGGTTTCATTTGTGAGTTAAAAATAAAATGTGCGTACGTTTCCTTTGATTTGATATGATATGATGATGATAAAAATACCCCCTGCCCGTTTATAGGAGATTCCCTCCCGATTTTTGGAATTTTAAAGGAAGAAGGTGCTCAATGTTGGAAAGAGTAATAAAAAATAATTTTAAACTTCAAAACCAATATTTAAAAACTTATTTTGGACGACAACATTTCTTTTAAAACAATTAATAAATTAAAATCACGCCTACCAAATCCTAAAGGTAAAATTGATCCCAATAAAAGTTCTGAATTTACCAAATCAACTGCAAATGATTAAAAGAAACACCCATACAAGATAAAGAAATCACATAAAATTCAATCGTCCAGAGAAATCAGCAGTTGCAGATTGCATAGACTAAAGTAAACACCCTATACAATTGGGGAGCTATAACAAGGTTTCAAATTTTGTCATTATGGCTCTAACATAAATAAATTAAAACAATTCAAAAGGTTAAGAAATTCAGAAATCAGCAGTTGCAGTATTTACATTGCTATAACATTGAAGAGATAAAACTAAACATAAATATTACATTTTACATAATAATTAATAACTAATAACAATAAATTTGAATTTCAGTAAAGTAATAACAAAATTTTAAAAATTCTTAAAAGTTCTTCTTTGACAAAACATTTAAACGCCTGGGAAACATATTTTATAAATTTAGCTGAAGAAAACATTTTAAATCATGAAGACGGACCTATTCAAAATTCTAGTTTATTAAGAAAAGATTTTATAAAACAATTTGTATAGTATAATATTACTTTTAAATCCTATTAATTTATATATGATTTATTTAACCATAAGATTATTGTTGTTTTATATTTTCAAACATGTATACAACCTTACTTCTTGTAATTTTTGAACAAACCTGACGATAAAGGCATAGGCAGAGGCCTTTGAAAGGCCTCAGCAATAAAAGTTTTTAAATATTGGTTTTGACGTTTAAAATTATTTTTTTATTTGGAATTTTAATTTTTGTTTGGAATTTCCAATTTTTGGGTCTCCTTCACCCATAGTTACACCCAGTAGACTCTTTATTTTTGTGCTTTCAAAAGCTTTTGATCCAGTAAATATTATTTATTAGCTCTTTTAGTCTTAAAATATCACAATCAATATTCAACTAGTTAAAATGCAAGTCATCATAACTGATTGACAGAAATGGCCTCGCCTCTGTAGCTGGATATATTTAGTACATTCTGAACAACAACGAGACTGTCAGTGCAAGCTGACACATATCACTGTGTTTCATCACACTGAAGTACGCGATTGCGATAAACACGCAATCTTTAACCTTTTTGTAGTGTTTTACTAATACGTTAAAGATTGCTCTGACTGTTGACAGCTGTGAACACACCTACAAAGTTGACGCTTGGAGAAGTGAGTTCCGGTAGAGCGTTCGACAACGGATGCACTTGCTTCAACTCCTGCCAAGGGGTGGTCAACGATCTGCGCGGTGAACTCACGGAGTGCATCTGTAATGTGAGTACAACGTTGTTGAAGTTGATGAAGAATTAGCTCTAACTATGATCAGAAGAAAAGTTGTAGCTCTGATTATTTCACCGGGCAGTTCATTTTGCAAGCCAATTTTCCAGAATAAAAAAAAATATATAGAGGAAATAACTAAATAATTGCAGTTTGTTATACTTGAGGTGGCAGGGTGAAGGAAAAAATGGATTAATACTTGTTCTTTCTGAATTCCTTAAGCATGAAGTCTCTTATGTTTGTAAGAAGATAAAACTTTTACCCTTCGTGCAATACTGGAACTTTGACCACTAACCGTGTAACACTACATACCTAAAATTTGTTGATTGTTCAAATTTCTTTTTACTTGTATTTTAATAACAAGAACAAAAATTATTTTTTGACAAAATCTGCGTTTTTACAGTTAAAACTAAAAATACAAGATAAAAATATGATAGAACACTTGAAATAAACAAACACGTTAATCAACGTAAACAATTTTAGTAAACATATAGAACCAGCCGCCATTAATATATTTTGGCGAAAGACAGTGTATCCAACAAATGTGTCAAAAACGAGAACTCAGTAATAATTATGTGTTTTTCTTAAAATGCGTGAACTAAGAAATTGTTCAATCAATAGTTATTACCGATTCAAAAATTAAAAGTTCTAATGGCAATACCTTTTGATTGAACAGTTTCTTAGAAGTGCGGTTTGCAGCATTGTTTGTGTTGAAAAAGTACTTTTTCAATCCGTTCTACTAATCCCAAGCAGGGCGCACCCACTAGGTGCAACAGGCCAACAACTATGTAGAAAATTAGTTTAGAGTCTCCAGAAACGTCTGTAAAATTATGTGCATGTGCTCCAGACTTAATTGACATCCGTATTTCTCTGATTATTTACACTCAAAACAGGGTCCTTGAAAATAGAATGAACTCAAAGAATATTTTTTACGCCAAGCAAAAGTTGTTAGGAATTTCAACTTTAGAAAAATAAACAAAAAAGAAACACAAAGTATAATAACCCTTTGTGCGGTAAAAACAAGAATAAACACCTTGCTTAATGGTACAGTAATAGAAACTATTTTACGCATTTTAAGAAAAGCACATATTGATACCTTTTTTAACCAATGATAAATTTGAACTAGGAAGTTTAAGCAAATAATTAACAAAATATCTATGTAGATAAATGGTCAGAATATTGCTCGTGTTAACAAGTCGATTGGTTTGCGCAGGCTCCTCGGCTGGCCCCGGAGTTGGAGTTGATCAAGTGTCTGATATCCATCGGCAAGCTGTTGAGCACGCTGGACTCGAAGGAGGCCAAGACGACGAGACTGATGGTGGAACTCGGCTCTCTGAACCTGAACCTGCCGGCTCGTGTGTGGTTACCTCTCCACGACACCGCCCACCATATCGTGCGCATCCCGCCCAACGCCGCTGCCGTCCTCAACTCCAAGGACAAGGTAACCAGATCAGGGTGGTGTCGGGCCGATGACAGTTCCGGGTAAAGCGGAATCATACGGGGACAGTGGGGATTGGGGAATTATGTTTTAAACCTATGGGACCTTATGTATACATTTACTGTTTCACGTACTGTAATCCATTCCACTCTATCCACTGTAATCACTGTGTAATATCCATAGGTAAGAAAGAATGAAAGGGAATTATCCTTTTCATTTTATTTAAAGTTGGGATATGTTTGTGGACACTGACAGGACGTCTATCAGTCTAGAGATCTTTGAAAAAAGGAACGAAAGACGTAAATTTGTCGCTGATGCTAACAGAAGTCTAGAGATTATCGTGAATGATAACGGTAGACAAGATTTCATCACGGATACCAACAGGAGCCTAGAAATTGTTGTGAGTGATAAAGAAATTTTAGAGATTCTACAAATATCGTTTTCCTCACCTAACATTGGCTCTAATATATGAACTTTGAAATCACAACCTCAGTCTGACTAAGTTCGTATAAAAGTTCTAAAAACTGAACCTCTTGATCATCTTACATAATTTAGTCCTAACTGGCTGGCATACTTCAACATAACCTCAAACAAGATTTTCCAAATTCTTTAAATGTACGATATTTTAGGCTGACTTATATCGTTTCCCTGTTTTCAGGCGCCGTACATCCTCTACGTGGAAGTGGTGGAGGTGGAAGATATCCAGAGCTCGCCTGTGGTTCCCCGCGTGATGAACTCTCTCAGGCACACGAGAAGTGAAGAAAATCTGATAGCTTCTGCAAACAACTGTAACCACAATGGCGACGAAGACCCGGCTGATGCCTGGTCCCAGGAGGACGATGATATCTCTCAACAGGCAAGTGTTGTGTATGCCTTGAGTAATGATGTTCACTACCTGGATATTGAAGTGATTCACGTGGTGAATGTGATGTAGGCTAAGATTATGTTATCGTAGGTAGATTGCGCATAGATACCACATGGCTGAGGCAGGAAAATCAACTCAGTGATTGGCAGCCCAAGCACAGATAGCGCCGCGAAGGAATTCTTTTAAGAGTCTCAAGTAGAGCCACTGACGGACGCACAATTTGTACGTTTTTGAAAACTGCACAATTTGGTCACATTTAAGTCATCGACATCAGACAAACTCGAGCATGTCGTCGAGGGGTAGAGAAAGACGGCAAAACATGGCAGGGCTATCTATGCTTAGGCTACCGCAACAATGTTGATTCTCCTGCCATGTGGCAGGCATCCGTGCCCAATCTATCTACCATAGCATTATCTTTGATGTAAGTCAACAGGTTGCTGAAGAATAAAAAGTTCTATTCAAAGACGCTTAGTGTCAATAGTTAACTTGGGTGTCTCTAATAGATTTGTAATTAGAAAATGATTAATTATGTACAACATTATCAGGTAGAAAAAGCTGTTAAACAATATATTGTCCTGTTGAATTTACCCTGATATTTTTAATAATAGGTAATAAAAAATAACAATCACCTGGTACCTGGGGGACTGGGGAAGGAGACAGTTTTTGAGGTATGCTGGCTTCGAGACGAAGTTGTTATGCTCGCTGGGCCCAGTGGGACATGCAACTGGACAGTGTTTGAATACACCATTTTAATTCCAGTGTTTCCAGTCTTTGTTACCAGGATGCACTACTAGGCGTAGATAGTATTGGTTTCTTCGTAGCTGACTGGACTACGAGGGTATACAAAAGTTGCAAAGTCCACATTCCTAGTGCGGGTTTTGAACCCGCAACCTCAAGCTCCGGAGGCCAGTAGCCAGCAGAACTCACATTGTAGTTCTGCATTATATAAATTCTATATTGTAACTGGTTGTTACAGTATCTGCAACTGAGGAAGCCGGTTGTGGAAAGAGACACAATATCGCAACTGAGTCAAGAGTCGTCTGATTCGAGAGAACCGTCTATATTTGCCGCTGGAGACATCAGGAGAAGACTGTCAGAGTCATTTCACGACATAAGGCCCTTCACTCACGACCCGGAGGACCCTTCCGCAGCTGCTCTGAAGGTTAGTTCCGGCCTAACAATTAGAGGTGTGCTAGATTTCAAGGTCAAGACAATATTTTTTTCCGATCCTCGATTCCTGATTGTTTTTTAAAATCGATCGTAATCAATTTTTGATTCCCAATCCTCAATTTTGCAGTATCGAAATTAACTTTACTGACCGATTCCCCACCAGATCAAATCTAACAAATGTACGATGTCGGTTACAGGAGCCGTGGGAAGAGAAGCAGCGACGCATCAGAGAGTCATCTCCGTATGGATATCTGTCGTCGTGGCAACTGCTGTCAGTAATTGTCAAGTGCGGAGACGACCTGAGACAAGAACTGCTCGCCGCGCAACTGCTCATGATGCTGCAGAGGATATGGACCCAAGAACGAGTGCCGCTGTGGCTGCAACCTTACAGGTCATTGTCTTGAATCACCAAAAACACCATGACATAGATATTATTTTGCATGTCACTTTCTGCTAGTCAAAAATCATGTGGTGGCTGAGTCGTTAGCTGCAAGACTGTAGATCCGTAGTAAGCAAGTTCGCTCCCCGCCTCAGTCAACGGTCGGTTGTTTATTTGTCGCTAAGATCACCATACGGCTGCATAGGCTCATGGTGACTGGCGGATTTACTTGAAAAAGTCAACATTTTTGAAGAAGTTTATAACCTTTTTCCCACAAAAAATACTTGCTCTCATTTTTCTCTTGTGTTCAACAAAGCTCAGAAAGTTTTGGAAGAAGTAAATCAAGTTTGAAAAAATCCAGAGCTAGACTGCTAGATTAGGTCAGAAATCAATACTCTGTCTGTTAGCATTTGCCTATAGGTCCTGTCAGCAACTGCAATGTTTTTTAAAAACTTCATAGCATGTTTATTAGAGGAAAACCATTTAGTTTCGGCCCAAGCCGAAAATGAAATCCGAATCTAAATAAAACATTTTGGCCGAGGAAATTAGGTTGGGATTAATAATGTTTACATTTTCTTATTATCTTGGAGAATACATTTCAATAATTTCATCACGTTTAGGATTCTCGTGCTCTCCAATGACTCGGGACTGATAGAGCCGATCCTGAACACAGTATCTCTGCACCAGATTAAGAAGCACAGTCAACTCAGTCTCGGCGAGTACTTTGCCCAGGAGTTCGGGGAGAGCAACTCTGAGTCTTTCCTCACTGCGCAGCGCAACTTCGTACAGTCCTGCGCGGCTTATTGTCTCGTCTGCTACCTCATCCAAGTCAAGGACAGGTTAGTAGGAAGCTCAGTTTGTACCTCAGTTCCTTGTTTTTTTAAAATTATACCAAAATTAGTAAACAAAATGTTAAACTTGGACAAAAACAGGCTGTTTTGAAAGCATATTAAATTTTTTTCACAAGCAGTTTTTGCCTTTTTAGTGTAAGAAAACATAGAATTACTCCTATCCTATGATATAAACACGCATTTGTATGCTTCGGTTCATAAACGGCGTTAGAAACAGGGGACTACGAAACCATGTTTTTCTCTTGACTGGCAAGGTTGGCGGCACGCTTGACTTCAAAGAACTGAGCCAGACAAGACAACCCTACTAGAGCCAATATTTTTGAAACAGAAGATAAACTTGGATTTCCACCTTTCCCTCGTCCACCGGAGAGAAATTACCAATAATCTACTATTTCAGTGGTAAACATGGGTTCTTGCTTGGTTGACTAATCCTCTTAAACCTTGAAACCAAAGTATCTTTCTTTAACAGGCATAACGGCAACATACTGTTGGACGGTGAGGGACACTTGATCCATATTGACTTTGGGTTCATCCTATCCACGTCCCCTCGCAACCTGGGCTTCGAGACATCACCGTTCAAGCTGACGCCAGAGTTCGTGGAAGTGATGGGAGGGCTGGGCTCGGATATGTTCGAGTACTTCAAGATCCTGATCCTGCAAGGCATGGTCGCCGCACGCAAACACATGGACAAGATACTCACACTTGTCGAGATTATGAGATCTGGTCAGTTAGGTTTAGCATTAATTGTTATTGTCTTCCGCACTTCACCCTTTTAAGTCTTTTTGTGTGACGTTAAAACCTCAAAACTCATGTAAAGATAAATGATCTTCCTTCAAGGTTGATGTCAGTGATTTTTTTCCTTCCAAAGAGGTTGAAAAAGGGCTCTCCCTTCTACAGACACACAGAGCCCAACAATCGAGAAAGTTTTGGGATTTATAAGATTATCCAGATAGTAAAAGTTACAGTAATGTTTAAGTTCTGAAAATGTCAGAGAGTTTATCGTAGCGCACTTGACATTTTAAGTAACTGGCGCAGTGAAGTTAATGGTCAATACCGAACAGCCCATTTTATGCTGAAAGTAATGCAAACGGCGCACTACAAAAGAATATTGTAATTCAGACAATTTGTCTAACTTGTGAAGCTCTGAGGAAATTATGATATGGTTGATTCTGGTTAACCCTCATGGCTGAAGCAGGAAAATCAACAGCGTTGCAACAGCCCAAGCTCAGATGGCGCTGTGAGCGCTGCCATCCCTTGCCGTCTTTCTCCTTCCTTGGCTCGACATGCTCGTGTTTATCCATTTAAACGTGACCAACTATTTGGTTGATTTCGCTCTGGTTTAAATTTTAACCTTTATATTCAACATGTGTATTTATTAAAAGTTTAGCTTTTGGAAAAATTCTTGATACTTTATACTCACAGAGTCTGACAGTAAACAGAGCTTTATTCTGATTGTATTTATTTAGGTTCACAGCTGCCGTGCTTCAAGTCCGGGGCTGCCACAGTGCAAGGGTTGAAGAACCGGTTCCACTTGAACTTGACTGAGGAACAACTGCAGTTATTAGTTGATGGATTAGTGGAGTCCAGCATTCACTCGCTCAGCACCAAGCTTTACGACGGCTTCCAATACTTCACCAACGGAATACTCTAGTCAGGTAAACTGAAGTCACACGTTAATGTGGAGATGAAATGTAATTTTACTGTACAGTCATTACGCATGAAAGCAAAAAATTAAATTGACTTTTAACTGTTTTTGTATTTTCTATGTGGATGTAAAGTTAAGATGTGATTTTGATTTAGAAGTTTCCAGGGTGGACAAGACCAAAAATTGGGAAATTCCCAACAAAAATTAAAATCTTTCTAATCAGGCAATAATATATCTAAATTGATTTTTGGGAAATTTTTAAGGCATGAAGGATTTTACGCATGTTGACACCACTAATACGCCCCACTGTGTCGCACCTCTTTGTGGTTAGCACTATAAAATCACTTTTAGTACAAGTAATCTAAGAGCCTCTTAGTAAGGAATATGAAAATGAGGCCAGGAAACACTTCTGAGTTTCTTAATGAGCCTAGCATTATCGGCCGGAGTCATCACTACATTTTAGGTTTGTGCAAAGTTAATGTTATGGTAAGTATATTGCGTATGTGTAGATATTGAATGGCTGAGGCAGGAAAATCAACATAGCTGTGGCATCCCAAGCACAGATCTGATAGCTGCAAAGAATTCTTTAAGAGCTATCTCAAGTACTTAACTTTGCTCAGCCTACACTGTAGGTAAGTCATTGATAGGTTCTTCCTGCCCCTGGTGGAACTCAAGCATGTCGAGCCGAGGGGGGAGGAAAATGGTGAGAGACACCGCTATCTGTGCTTGGCCTGCCTAAAAATTTTGATTTTGCTGCTTCAACCATGTGGCATCTATGCGCAATCCACCAACTGTAACACTATCTATGGTTTCTGGTATCATATCTCAGAATATGTTTTATCTATGCTAAGATGTGCCATCCCCAGTGGCTACACAGCTGAGATCTGTGCTTGGGATGCTGCAGCTATGTTGATTTTCCTGCTTCAGCCATTCAATATGAGACATTGACATTGAGTACATGAGACATTGACTCAGCCAGGGGCTATAAGCTATACTTCAAAATTTAGCTAAACTGTCTTCAATTGATTGACTAAAATGGTGTACTATGCTAATATCCGCTTATCTGTGTATGGGGCAACTAGCAAGTTACTAATTTTAAGCAGATTCTGTTAAGGAACTTTTGGTGAATTGAATATTAACTGTCAACAGTAATGGCTATGATGTATCTAATCTAACTAGGAATCAAATTGGCTACCAAGTGGAAATTCCACTGCTAAAATCTATGTTCCTCAAAATATTAAAGGTCTATCTTTGTTTCATACCACTGCATTCATTAAAAGAACTAATTCTACAACTAAATCACATCACTCAGCAATCTAAATGCATCAATCAACTAATGTTAATTTAGAGTAATTGTTTGGTGACATGAATTAGGGCCATTCTACATAGAAATGTCCTGTATATTTATGTGTTCAATTTGTTGAATGAAGATGATTTGGTTTGAACTGACAAGGTTTGATATCGGAAGCCTAGAACATAGTGAGTCCTGAGGTTCAATCAATTTCACATCGGACAAACTCTCCTGGGCAAGTTCAAGCAGCTGACAAATTCAACACCCTTATGCCTGCCCTCGCATATTCCATGCTGCTTGAACTCTACACCAGTTTGTACAGCTGTGCTGTGTTGTAGATGCTGTGGGCTGTGAGGAGCAGGAAGTGACCGAGGAATGACGGGAACAGTGCCTTGCCGACAGCTCTTCAACTAGTCGCTAGTTTAGTCAATCTCAGACACTGACTCGTTTCATCCAGGGTGTGCGCTCCAGTTGAGTCAAGCATCAAACCTATTATTCGCATCTGTTGCTATTTCCTCTTTAGGTGGAATCTTTAAGGTTATAGTTTTGAAAATAATTTCATTTTGAAGGCCACAGAAAATGATATCTTTTAACTATGGCTTTTGAGAGTGTGCAGTAGTGGCTGAGACCTTGAAATTTGTTCCATATGAACAATGTGGACACATTAATTTTCTTGAGACCCATCACGTCTGCAGTATTCATCAGATTTTTATGAAATACACTTGGTTTTAATGTGTATTGAATAAATGTCTAAGACCACTAAGCCAAATTTCCATTTTCTCATTTATAAGACTCTGCCACAAATCCAGAAATTGAAAAGTTTTTGTGTTTTAACTTCTTGTTTACTGTTAAACTAAAAGAGTTTTCTAAAAGTAGTCAGCAGAGTCACTGCACTGCATAGTCATCTTTCAAACAAAACTTTTTCCAGAAAGATATGATGAAAACTTTAGGCTAAGCAAGAAAACGCTTGGTTTTACTTTGTTCTTATAGGCTAACCATCTAAATGGTCCAACCAATACTGAGCATTCTTAACGTAAATCATTACTAAATAATCCTATTTTACATTTTAAAATTGAAGTAAATCCATAATATGAGTTTCCAAACTGTATTATACGAGGGTCATCCAGAAAGTAAAGAACATTTTGGCATGGTCAAATAAAAACAACAAACATGGTCAAATATCAACACATAACTTTATTTACAAATGCATAGAACCTTCCTCTACTTTTTTACACAGTTGCCATGGATTTCAAGACACTGGTTGTAACATGGGAGTTAATCGTTTCTTTCCTTGGCATAAATTCTACATGGATTAAGCCCTTTCGGTCCCAAAAAACAGTTGTCATGACTTTCCGAGTGTTTAAGTTTCACACTTTACATTTAGCGGGGTTTTCAATTGTCGATGCCATTATTAATCACTGTGAAAACGAGACGTGTAATCACACAGCAACGAACCTACACTCAAACTGAAGAGGAATAATGTAGCTAGCAGCTGCACGCGCACTCGTAGTGCGGAGGGGTGTGCGCGGCTTGTGATGCTCAATCGTTCTTTACTTTCTGGATGACCCTCGTACTTTTAGCGGCGATTCTTGACTCAACTCGCGTGAAAACTACTCGACATTCTTCCTCCTGAGTTGTCGCACATCCCGGATACTTTTCCCAGATAAACGATAACTGCCTTGAAGTAGTGTCTAGGATAAGCAATAAGTAATTCCTGTGAGTGCTCAACTTTGAACTGTGCTTGAGGTTTCTGGCTTGGTTTCGAATTGCCCGGCTCAATCTAAGTGCTTTTCATTATCGTTTAGAACACCAACGGCTGATATCTGGCGAGTTTGTGTTTTCAAGTCTGATTTCAGCGTTTACACAAGTCATAGATTCAATCGAGGAGTTAACTTTTATTTGCATCTTCGGAAAGGTAGCCTTGTTTCAACGCAGGTGCTTTAGTATCTAGTGGTGGGACGAGATTCGATTAGAAGCAACTTGTCGCAACTTTTGTTGTGGAGTAAAAACTGGAGAAACTGTTGTGGTCAAACTAATAATTTTCAAGTCAAAATCCATAATTTGCCCTTTGGATATCAATTTGACAGGATAGGTTTTTGGTTACCTCCGTCAATATAAAAAAAATTGTGTTGAGAAGTAAAAACGCATTCCTGAAGCGTTTTTATGTAAAAACATCGTCAGACTTGCAGTTTTGTTGGGAATCCATCTGTTGCCAACAGGCAGATTTCCGACAAGACTGCACGTCTGACGATGATGTTTTTACATCAAAACATCCCAGGAGTGTAACAACCCTCAACACAATTTTTGGATATTGACAAAAGTAACTAAAACCTATTTCATTAATATTTTTAACTGTTCAACGAGTAAATTGAGACCTTAGTGAGTTTGAAGACTGTTTCTAAAGGTAGCCTAATATTTGGCTCAATTAAATATGCAAGAACAATTTTAATTTTCAATATTATTGTCTGAAAAAATTAAAGGGGAAATTACAGGACGGTATGTGTTCCCTGATGGAAACATTTTGTTTCTAATTTAGGCCAATCATAATCTCAAAGCTGAAGAATATTCAATAGTAAAAGTTTTTCTCCTGGATTATCCACCTCTCGCCCACTACTACAGTTTCCGTTCTATGTCTAGCGACAGGCGACATATTACTAGACAGAAGTGCCTGCCTTGGGTGATATTTACTTGCTAGTTGTATTTACTATTTACTATTCTTAACGTCAAGTAATAAATAATTTCAAGTGTACGGTATTTTTAAGTTATTGTAATGCATCTTAGACAGTACTTAACTAAGTCGGTTCAGGTGATTTCTTTGTTTACTATGCGTTAATTATGTACGAATATTGAATATTTTATATTTTGTTAAATGGAAGTTACAAATGAAATAACACAGTTTTGTGTAATTATTTCAATTAGATACCTAAGTTGAAATTGATATTATTAAATACAAGTAAGATATTATGTAGTTGTTTAAAGGTTTTATTTAATTGTTTATAACAGTGTATAGAATTTGGAATATTATAAATATTTATTATTACCATCCCTTCTGCGTTAGTTTTAACTTTTAATAATAGTTTTATATATAACGTTTTATTTATTATTTGATACTTTTATTGTAAGTACCACGGCCTTCCAAAATTCAAGTTTGGGGGAAAATATCTCTTTTGTATTGCTATTGTCCAAGTGTTTTTGTGGAATCATCAGAAATATTAGGAGTAATATAATTTTGTTAAAAAACACTGCAAAATTTTGACTTTTTTAGCTTTAAATACTCTAAAAGCTTTTACAAACCATCCCAAACCAAAATACATTATAGTGTACTAGAAATTACATAATTAAAATGTATATCTAAATTGATTAAACATTTGTTTAAAAGTCTAAATATGCTAAATCCAAAGTGTTTGTAATATAATATGGAGCTAGCTAAGAATAAAAGAGAAGTTAGAATATGAGAGTGAAAAATCTCACAAAATAACCTTAAACAATATATTTTCAAAAGTTTGGGTAAAAGAATAGTTACAATAATTTGTTTTTGTAATGACAAATCACTTTTGATATTGAATGTAATTTGTTTCAGTTTAGCGGTACAGTTTAGCCTAAATCATACAATAGACATTTTCTACGTGCAATTATTTATGAAATACATTATACTATTAACTGAAAGATCCTGTCAAATATAGACTGTAAATAAGATATTGTATTTAGGCTAAGTATATAAATACAGCTTTGTCAATAGTTTCTATTATACAAATTGTAATATAAATGCTTATATTTTATAACCAAATATTTTGTATGTTTTAGATCAAGTCAAAGTATGCTATTGTTTTAAAATTATACGCAGTGGTTGAAAGAAGTAATTAAAGTTTGCTTTATAAGTACAGTATGTGATGATTTAAAGTTTTATATGTACAGATTTTATCTTTTTTTTTAATAAGTTGTTTTATTATTTAGCGTTACATTGGGCTACTTAATAGAGGGATAAATCTAAATCTAGTACTATTCCGGTTGCTGTAACAAAATCTCAATTTTATAGAAGTAAAATTCTTAATGTTCTAAATCTTACCTACAGGGTTTCCAGCATACGAGAATTCCGGAAAAATTGGGAATTTTCTATACACGGAAAAAGGTGAGAATTGTGTGGGAATTATGTCCCTAAACCAGGAAATTTTGCAAAAGGGATCGTGAAAGTGGTGATTATGTCACGGACGAGTCAAGATATCGTTGCGAACAGTACAGTTCGTTAGGTATAGCATGGCCGGTGGCCTTGAGATTTCCTGCTGGCCTCTTATGGCCCTGTAGCCAATCTCACCGGCCATGCTAAACCCAACAAACTGTATCAAAGTCGTGATTTTGTCGCGGGTGCTAGCAGGAGTCAAGAAATTGTCGTTAACTGTAACGAAAGTCGCGAGAGTAACTATGACTCCCTTTAAGGTAGCTAAATCAAGGGAGTCAGCAAAATTTACCTGAAAAATAAGGGAATTTTGCTTTTCCTAAACTCTGGACACCCGTTAACCTTGTTTTAAACAGTAAATGCATTTTATCATCAAAATTAATGAATTTGGCGGAAATTCCATTTTGTAATGTTTTGCCGTATCAAAGTAGCCCAATATTAATATGTGTAATTGCATTACGTTTAGTCCAGACATGACATGTTTTTGGTAACTGAAACATATATATAAAATGTTTTTACTGTTTATGTATGAAAATGAAGAGTATGAAGGTCCAATGCAAATCAATGTTTTAACTTTTTAACCTATAAAACTTTGGTATTGTACTGAAACATATATATAAGTTGTGTTTTACTGTTTATGTAATGAATTTTTGAACATGTGTTGTTTTTACAATTTGTTCCAGAACGGTTTATAGCAATGTTTAAGGTATGTTCGAAAATATCTAAAAACTAATGGGATTAGGTTTTAATCATGTTCAATAATTTAGAATGCATAAATGAAATTTTAAACTAAAAATGTTTTAACTTAATCAATAAGATTATATACAGACTGCAAAATTTAGATATGTTTCACAAATATTCACGGTGTCCAAGTTTACTGGTTCCTTTTAGCTAGTTGTATTGTTTAGGTTCTAGTACTGACAATAACTGATGTGTAACTGTAAATTTCTATCCATGTTCATTTGGAATCCATTAAAAGTACCTAACTTTACAGTCTTAGTTGACCAGTTGAATATCAAGACGACAAATTGTATTTTCAATTTTAGCGTCATACATATTTTACAAAATAATTTTACTCTTCTCCAAAAGTTCAATAAAAATAAGGTATTGTACAGCTTAAAGCTGAAATAAGAAAAGAAAATTATTCATCTATTTGTGGACGGGATTGGATTTTTCCCTTCGGGTGGGAACCCGGACAAAAAACATCTTTTCCTGCTTAGTATCAAGAAAGTTTTCAGGCAGGATTAATAGCTTATTTTAATTATTAAAAATTAAAAAAAATAGCCCATTTACTCTTTAAAAAAATGTAAACATTTAAACATAATTTCAACATTTTCATTTCTAATTAGGGAAATTTTTAATAGGAATCCAAAATTTTCCTTTATACTTCCAAGTTTGCCAAAAAATCCCACCTGCTCGGAAAATTCCCCAAAATCCCTCTTGCACCTAAAAATCCCGTCTTTAGGGAATTCCCGCCCAATTTTCGGGATTTTAATTTTCATCGGAAATTTTCTTGTCTTGTCCACCTCTAGTAATTTTCATACATAAACAGTGAATAAAAAAATCTCACAGTCTATCAAGTTCTGATTCTATTCATTAATCTAACGTGGACTATACTGTTAGGTATAGTTGAGACAAGAGCTTATATTTTCACCAATCGTTGCGAACTTTCATGAATACTGCAATGGAAGCTTTTAATACTACTCTACTATACTGTAGATAGTTTTTTGTATCTGAAATGTCTTTAATAATTTAAAATTTAGATGATGTAAGTATAAAAGTTAAGATGATTTTCTCATTAAGGAAACCATGTTACCATTTTCATACATAGAACCATATTATTGTATCGCTATTGAAAATTAAGTGACAAGTTATGCCTGATATTGCAGGTTGTGTTTTAATATTGTAAAAATGATATATAAATGCATTTTATTAGGAAAGTTTTATAGTTGAATTTGAATGTGATTTATTCTTGTATTGTTAATGTTGCTGAAAATTATTTTATACCGCTTTTATTACATTATTGTTGTTACTGTAGTCGATTATTTACGCTGTATACTGCTTTTGACTGAGTGCCATTGTCCTGATTTATCTGCTGAGTGATTCAATGATAAAAAATGCAATTCAAATAAACATTAATTTTACAATAAAATTTGTTACTATTAATCTATAAATAGAAAATTAAGTGAAATCACCAGGGGTAAATGAATAAGATATGTCATTTTGCAAATTTAACTAACTTTCGACACAAAAAATAATACAAAATAAAGTTGCTATGCCAAATTTGTCTCCATCCGGCTTCAAAAATATGAGTTTGCCAGTTCCATTCGTATTTATCAACTCCATAGAAGACATCCACACTGTAGAGACATGACTGTGACGTCAAAAACCCTCTTGAACAAAAGTTTGACTGAATTCCCATTACAAATGTAAGACAAAAAAATCGTAAACTCACTTACCATGTATCAAAGATTTAAAAAGAGATTTAATCCGTAATGTTTTCAAGCAGCTCATAAATATACCTATTTTTATGAATGGAGACATCCCTTTAGTAGTCTCAAATACAAGCTAAGCTAAAATATTTTCATTCAAAATAAGACATAAAATTCTGCCTTTTTATAAATTTAAAGTTTTGTAAGCTACAAATCGTTAATAATCAAAGATGTATAACTAAATTAAATTAAAACATAATTATAATTTAAGACAGAATAATTTAAAATCTCAGCTTTATTCTATCATTTGGTGATATTTAAAAAAGTCTAAGTTTGAATTTGAAAATAGTAGAGTAAAAGTTTGACCTATCTATGAACAATGTATTCCGTCTCAAATAGATTAGAGATTTTTACATAGAATTGTGCATTTGTAAGACTGAAAACGGGCCATCTTGTAATATACAACTCTGTATGTATAAAGTAATCAATGCATGGACAGCTGACTCATTTTAATATTATATACAGTACATGAAATATTCTTGTTTATTTTCCATTTGGAATCTTTATCTGAACTTGATATTGTAAAATAAACTGTCTCTTTACAATAAAATCAAATATTTCTTTCTCACATCAGATCTGTATTATCTTCCTAGGTAACGGAATGTTTGTATTCAAGCCAAAGCAATCAATGTTTTTCATCAATGTAAATAATTGTCAAGGGTCATGATTTTTTTTACAGGGTCATCCAGTAATTTTAAACTTTGATCTTTGAAAAAGTCATATCTTGGTTAGCTTTTTATTTAAAGTTCATGTTTTGAAAATAACATCATGCATATGACCTACATTTGATTCAATGCATTTTTCGACTTTTCAGCAAAGCTTCATTTTGCGGGTTCAACATTTTCTAGGACAACTGATTTGAGGCCTGCCAATCTATTGCCTTGCGATTTTTTCTCATATCTAAAAAAAAGAGTATGCAAGAAAAATCCACATTATTTAAGAAAGTTGAAACAGACAATACAAAACTAACTGCATTTCTTTAGAAATGTTGAACAGCACAAAATGAAGCTTTACTGAAAAATTCAAAAATGCTTGAAATAAAATAGACGTCATATTACCTTATTACCAAGCAGCATTCTTTGACCAGGAAGTCTGGATAGAAGTTGTCATTTAAAGACAAAAACACAAATAATATAATTATACACTATTTACATAACAGGCAAGTTCTAGGCGGCAGGTGAGACGTTACAAAAACTAAATATCTTCAACTGGTTCCTCAAAGAACTCCTGCAGCGAGTAGAAACTCCTCTTCTCCAACCAAGATCAGGCACGGATTAGCCATTATTTACACCCTAGGCCAAAGTTCTAGATTGCGCCCCCTTCTGTGTTCTGAGAGGTTTGAGGTGTGTGGAATTTTTTTGCCATATTTAACTGTACATAAGGCAGTTTCACCACTGACTGGTGACCAAGACCGCGACCAACATGTGCCTTGGTGTCTTCTGTATGTCCCTGTCTCTGTCGCATGCGTGAACTAGCGCCTATTCAAAGCTAGATGACAAATACATAGATTGCGGTCACCTGTCTCTGGTCTCGGACTTCGGTGGTGGCGCGAACCACCGCCACTCGTTCTAGAGCCTATTAAGAACTATTTAGCCATTTAATAATTTTTAAATAAATAATATATTCCAAGAGATAAGGAGCAAACGGGATAGAAACACGGGTATCAATAAACTTACTTGAATAGATACAAGACGTTCGATTTAAGGAGTGTGTGGATGAAAATTTGGTAAAGACAAGAACCTGCCGTTCAAGAGAACAAAATGTCCCCCAAAATTGTATGGTCAATGATTGTTAATCCTTGTTAAATTTCTTGTTTTTGCCGTTCATTTTACTCCTTGTGGGGGTAGTGTGGTGAACATTAATCTATGTTTAATCACATGTTAGTTTTGTTTTGTAACACAATTTTGTAAACATTCAATTAAGTAAACACAACTTTATTTCCGTTGAACTCATTATTTAATTAATTTGTTGAGTAAGTTTTGATACGTACACAATCCCACTGTCCCTCACCTCATCTTCGTTAATCTTCACTTTCCTCTCTGTCGGGTCTTCTTTCATAGAGATGTAACCAGAGGGTCACTGAGACAAGTCTCCCATGTCACATCATTCGTTGCAGATCTCTGGACACCACTCCTCACCGCTAGTTCAAGTGTCGCAGCTCCCCGGAGATGATTGGTCCACCTGCTCCACCGTTGAGAACTTTGCCGTCACCCTGGCAAGGAGCCCTTACAGAGAAACTGTCATCCGGGCCAGATGACCTCCGGTTTTTTATCGAGGTTGATACTCCTCCGACTCCTCCTCCTCGTTGCCGAGTCCCGGGCTTGCCACCGGCTTAGCAGAGTTAAAAATTAGGCTTTTTGTTTATTTTATAGATGTGTAAAAGCCGTGAAAACCCACATCTCCTTGGCGGGGGCGCGAAGCCCGGTAGCAATCCTCTGTGCAAACCCGACCTGCTTGTTACCCGTTTCCACCGACCAAGGGACCTAATAGGGTGTTATCAACACTCTAATATGAAAGAGGGAAAAGAGAGTGACTCGATTTTCACTTTTTCATACTTAAAATGAACGCAGACCCGAGCGCGAAGCAAGACGGGTAACCACGGTGTAACCTCCCTTAACCAAGGGACCTAATCGGGTGTTATTAGCGGACGTTACAGCGCAGCGGGTCGAGGAGTGCTACCTTATTGATATACGCAAGCAATCTGGCTTGAGTTGCCATAGAAATTAGACGTTGCACTTTTAATGTTATCGTTAATAATGAAATGATGTAACTATGAAATGATGGAGTAACTATGGGAATAATATGTTGAATTATTGTTAAATTTAATATGAAATTAAATTGTTAAATTTAATATAAAAACAACTCTAGCCAAGGCATTAAAGCTACCTGTACGTCTGACGACAAATGTATAACTGAGATTTCAAAAAGAGGTTCTCGTCTGATTTTGATGAAATTTGAAATAAATACGTATTTTATTGTCATACACGAATATAGGCCTACTAAACATTATGAAAATCTATTGAGTCGTTTCAAAATGGCGGCAAAAGTTAATTTTTGCTACAACAGCAAAATAAGTAGTCATATTTCAATGAAATTTGAAATGTGTTATCCCTTCAAGATATGTAATGAAACTTGCATTAAAAGAACACGTAAGTCTGAGGCTGAAGGCCGAAACCAGGCTGTGAGCGTAGCGAAGAGCCTTGTAACACCATTAGTAATGGAACGTCGAACGTCCGAAACAAGGTTGTGAACAGAGCGAATTGGAGTGACATATTGCGAAGGAAATTTGTTTCACTCACGCCAGCGCATAGCTGCGTGTCGGCCTGGCTTTAGTATTTGGACTGACCAAAAACTAATAAAAAATTGATTGTGAGTGTAAGGTCTTCACTTTCAATCAGGCCATTTTTTAAATCATGGTAATAATTTAACTTATTTGTCAATTAACAATAATTATTGTGTTGACAAGGTGAAGACGATACAAAATGGTGAAATTAATGAATGAGAATCAGGATTGTGATTAATGTGATATGTTTGTTATTAACCATTTCTGATAAGGAAGTGAGGGTCAGTTTTAAAATAATGTTATAAAAGGTTGTCCATAGCTTATAAATGAAATTTAAACTCCTTCAGTAAATTCCGCTACAGAGTCAGGAGTTACAAGCATTTTTAATTTTCTGATAAGATAGATCACCCATGACAATTTTACACAGACTTGCTCACCATGACTGTTCCAGTTCAGTTTAGAGTCGATGAACACGCCCAACTGTTTAACCTGGTTTTCTGGTAATTCATTTAACACATCCTTTGTGGGCCTACTCCAAAACTGCAGCTTCTGTTTTTCCTCTCGTTTAGCTTTAAGTTATTTAACTCAAACCAGTTCTTGGCTCTTTGCAGGCTGCTTGAGGCCTCCTCAACAAGATAATCCAAGTCACGTCCGGTGGTAATTAGTGTTGTATCGTCGGCGTACAGAAGGGCATTCATTCCCCTGGTGTTAAGGTCGTTCACTAGGATCAAAAAGAGAAGCGGTCCAAGTATGGAGCCCTGTGGAACGCCATGCGCTATCGAGCGAACTTGAGATGATGCTCCCCGAACAGTGACAACTTGGCTCCGCTCACTCAAATAGGATTGAAGAGTTGCTAGACTGGACCGCTGGTCCCGTAGTTTTCCAATTTGAGCAGGAGAATCCTATGCGATGTACAGTCGAAAGCCTTCGTTAGGTCACATAATGTCAATATCGCAGATTCATGGTCCTCAAAAGCATCGTACACCTTTTTCACCAATGTTTGGAGAGCTGTCACTGTCGATTTGTTTCTGCGAAATCCATGCTGCATACAAGTAAGCAAGTTGTTAAACTCTCAAAATAATTCATCAACTGACTATTCATGATTGATTCCAGAACTTTGCCAATCACAGGAACTATAGATATAGGCCTATAGCTACTTATTTCAGAGCTGTCCCCTTTCTTGAACACAGGTACAGTGCGGGCAAGCTTTAGCTTATCTGGAAAAACTCCTTGCTTCAGACACATGTTGAAAATCCTAGTGAGAGCTTCTGCTATTGGATCTACAATTTCTTTGAGCAGTGAAGCAGACATTCCATATGCATCCAGGCTAGGCGAGGATTTGAATCGTGCTGCATAACGTTATTTTCAAAATATGAAAATAAATACAAATTCCCCTTTTTTTCTTTACTTTAAGACGAATAAAAGTTAATTATCTAAAAAACTAACTGAGCTATGGCTTTTTCATGAACATAGGTACAAACTCACTGGATAACCCTGTATTACTTTGATTTCGAAACCGATTGTTTTGAAACAGAAGATAAACTTGAATTTCCACCTACCCCTCGTCCGCCGGAGAGAAATAATCAATACTCCGCTATTTCAGTGGTAAACATGAATTCTTGCTTGGTTGACTAATCCTCCTTTGAATGAGCTTTACATTTGTATCGGATGTGAGATTTAAACTCGTCAACAAATGATGTGTACCGCTGAGGTAGAGGGTGAGACAGAAGGGTCGGGGGAGGAAATTAGAGCAGGTTAATGTAATCCTTATCTCGTGTTGAGTGTTACGAGGTCTTGAGT
This sequence comes from Matsumurasca onukii, assembly GCA_018831715.1. Taxonomy (NCBI): domain Eukaryota; kingdom Metazoa; phylum Arthropoda; class Insecta; order Hemiptera; family Cicadellidae; genus Matsumurasca; species Matsumurasca onukii. The sequence continues at coordinate 54,361,417 of CM032060.1, forward strand.
TAACTGCAGTACTTAGCGAATGAGCTCGAGTTGACAACTTGTATCTCGTGTCTACTGTTTCTCACATATACACACACACACACACACACTTGCTGTCTTCCTGTTTACTGCGATTGGTACGGGAGTCTGAAATGTACTAATTATAAGTCAGCTTTAGATTTGAAATGGAAATATTTTATTCTCTCTCTGACAAAGGTAAGGTAGGCTAGTATACTTTGGTTTATTACTAAAGGAATTTGAAGACAAAATGTTAGGACCGAACCGGGACTTGAACCCGGGTCTATCATTTGCTGGGTGATTATGCTGACCACCACACCATCTGGCCCAACTATTTATGGCTTCAAATTTAGAGATTTTCATATATGTTTGAACATTCTGCATATTATTAATTTTGTCACAAAACTCTTCTTAAAATATTAATTCAATTGAAATTTTCAGGCCTGCTACGGGGGTACAAGACTATCTATTGAGATGCCAAGATACATTTTGTTGTATTTGTACAAGAGCTGAGACTAAGAAAGAAACCCCACCGGATCATCTGAAGAAGGTTTCAAGAAAAGCTTGACGATGTACAAACTGAAATTTTTACACACGTACACTTGTACTAAATGATGAAAAATTTCCCCAACAGTATTTCAAACTCTTCAACAAAACTACAGTAATTCAATTGTTTATCTTTGCAGGTTAATCATCCAGGCATTTTTTCAAAGAAACAGGGTCTAAAAAGCTAAAAAGTGGAAAGAAGAAAACTGCACTTTTCCCTTAAAAAAGTTGAAATCCCGTCAAAGTTTACATTATCCATGAAAACTATGGAATGGTTCAGCGTGCACCCCGTTGATATAAAACCAGAAAACGTGGAAAAGGGGACAGAAAAGTTCCTAAACAGATGAAACAGACTGGCGGGAGTTAGAACCAAAGATAATGTTATGGTAAGTAAATTGCGCATAGATGCCGAACAGCTGAGACAGGAAAATGAACATAGTTGCGGCAGCCCAAGAACAGATAGTGCTGCCAGGAAATGATTTTAAGAGTTAAGTAGACTAGTAGCCACTGATTTTGTGCAATTTTGTTCGTTCTTGAAAATCGCACGGTTTGGTCACATAGACATCGGACTAACTCGAGCATGTGGAGCTATGAAGGGAGAAAGACGGCCGCACTATCTGTGCTTAAGCTGCCGAACTATGTTCATTTTCCTGTCTCAGCTGTTCGGCATCTATGCACAATTTACTTACCATAACATTATCTGTGGTTAGAACTCAAGAAGTCAAAGCCATTGTGAGCTTAGAAATTTGGGAGAAGAAATGCCTAACTGCAGTCCTCTCTTACAGAAAGAAAATAAAATTCAAATCATAATGAAAAATGAAAACCACATTAGTAAAGAAAGGTGGATGTATCAACTTATATGTTGGAAAACAAAGTAAAGTATTGGTGACTAATTGCTTTGCAGAAAGATCATTCTTATCAAGAACAGAGTCAGGACTTCTATGTCAGAAGACAGGCTAAACTTTTCGGCCTAGCTTAGTAAAGAACACGACATTCTAAGACAAGTCAATCATGAGAACATCATAAACACCTTCACAACGGAGAAGCTTAGACGGAAACCAATCAGCAAGAATGATTGAAAAGAACATAGACTTAAGATATTTAATTTTTACTTGTACTTTTCTTGCTAACTTACTTACCAATGTACATTCAAGTGTTTAAGTTACGAGTTACTTATAATTTAACTGAAATAACCTGTCGAGCTATGAACTAACAATATTAAAAATGTCTAATGTCCTAAATTTTCTTGTGGACCTGTGGGACAGAACATATTTAATAACTGTGGAAAAACTAACATATGATTGTGATTTAGTTTATTGTTATTCGTTGTTTACATTTTGAGAATGTTGTTGTAATACTAAAATAAACATCACTTTTTCTAATTCAAATACAATTCTTAATATATAATACTGGCGACGATGGAACTGAACAAACCCAGCCAATTTGATCCACACACTAACCCTAGCAGTGTTTACCAGAGATGGAAATCATGGCTTAAAAGCTTTGAACGATATCTTGTTGCTGCAAGCATCAAAGACAATGCCAGGAAGACTGCATTGCTCTTGAACCTAGCTGGAGGGAGGTCTCAAAGATCTTCGACAATCTCCAACCTACTGGTGAGATTAATTATGATTCTACATTAAACTACTAACAGACTTTTTTGCTCATCCAAGAACATACTTTTCGAAATATTCACTTTTAGGCAGTGTAGACAAGTAGATTGCGAAACTTTCAATTCTTTTTACTCTCGTCTCAGAGAACTTGCTTCAACCTGCGGGTACGAACTGCGATCGTGAACTGATTTTGCAAATCATGATCGGCACAAAGTCAAACAAACTCAGGAGAAAATTTTAAAGAACCCGGAAATTAAGCTATCGAAGTAATTATTGCTGCTAAGTCTGAGGGAATTATTTCAAATGCAAAATGAAATCAATAAAGACGAATCCACAAGGACGTCGATACTATGAAGATTACCGGATCTAATAGTCGGAAACACTTTCAAAATGCTTCTCAATTTCAGAAACCTACTGTGAATTCTGTCTGTTTTGGTTGTGGAAGTAACCATTTGCGAAAAGATTGTCCCATTCAATCTAATTGTCATTCTTGCGGGAAAATTGGTCATATTTCTCGAGGTGTGTAGGCAGGAAAACCAAGGCCTGAGGGATTTTTTTAGAAAAGGTCAACAGAGGACAAACGAGTTAACAAGTGAAGAAACTAATCAAAATGAACTATGTGATCTGGTGTATCTAATGTTGAAGAGCTACCTATGAATACAATGTTCGTAAACGAGCTGGATGGCTCAGGTTCCTGAATTAAAACAAAAGTTAAAATTAATAATCATGAAGTTGTTATGGAAGTAGATACCGGTGCGGGGTTTCTGTAGTGGAGAAGACGTTTGGAATAAAATTGCACACAAAAACTATGAATTGTTACCCTCACCTTGGACATTAAAAGACTACAGTGGCAGAACTGTTACTTTGGGCATGGTTAATGTAAAGTTCAGTATGGAAGTTTTATTGGGTTTTGCCTCTACTGATTTCAAAGGAAAAAAGAACTTCATTACTAGGGCGAAACTGGCTTGAAAGCCTAACATTCAGATAGATGGATTGTCTTTAACACCTCAATCACATGATACTGAAAATATTAACGACTTGAAGAGAGAGTTTGCCGATGTGTTTGCTGATTCACTAGGTTGTTACAAAGGAAAACCTATTCAACTAAAATTGACGAGTAAAATCCTATTCATTTAAGAGCACGACCAATTCCTTTTTGCTTTACAAGAACAGTAGAAAGGAGCTTGATAAACTGAAACAAGGTGTTTTAGAACCTGTCAATCTTCCAGTGGTGCACACCAATTGTTATTTCTTTCAAAAGCAATGGTAAGATTCGCATATGTGGTGATTATAAATCCACATTGAATAAGGCACTTTATGAGGAACTCTATCCGATTCCTCAATTTCACAGCTATTAGCAAAATTAAATCAAGGTAACTACTTTTGCCAAACTAGACTGGCTCAAACCTATCAACAGCTTCACGTGATGACAAATCTGCACTTGCACACCATTATAACTCACCGAGGTGCATTCAAAGTTAAACGGCTTCAGTTTGGAATCAGCTCTGCCTGCACCAACTTGATTCATTGAAGATCTTCTTTCAGGCTTACCCAATGTAATTCCATACTTTGACGATATATTCTGATTAAGGCTTCTGCAAACGAACTATCATCAACTATTCGTCAAGTACTTCTCAGATTTCGAGCTGGAATTACTCTACAAAGAAAAAATGCACGCTTATGTCAAAATCTGCAAGTTTCTTAGGGTTTCTTGTTACACCAGAAGGTCAGACCTAATCCAGATAAGGTAAAGCGATTCATGATGCTCAGAACCAGAAAACAAAGATCAACTCAAGCTTTTTAGGGCTTATCAACTTTTATCATTCTTTCCTAAAACAAAGCAGTATTGCTGAGCCACTTCATCGTTTACTGACAAAACCTCAAAGTGGGGTGGACTACTAGCCATAAACACGCGTTTATTTCTTTAAAACAACTTTTGTCTTCAGAAGCAGTCTTAGCACACTACGTCCTCAACGCCACCTTATTCTAACATGTGACCATCCCAATATGGTTGGTTTGCGTGAATAGCAAGGAAACAAGGAATTACCAATTGCATTTTATTCCAGAACCATGAGCACTGAGGTATGCCCAAGTGGATAAAGCTTTGGCCCTTGTTGCAGGTACTAAAATTTCATAATTACTTGTACGGACGATTTTTTAAGTCAGAACAGACCACAAACCACTTCTAGGAATTTACAGTTGACAAGTACACCTCTAACATTATCTCCACGAATGACTCGTTGGAGTTTGTTTTTTTAAATACAATTTCACCTTAGTTTACAAACCAGGCTCGACTATTTCAAACGCTGATGGTTTAAACCGACTTCCCTGCAAAGATACTACACCCGAAGATGATGATATAAAATGTCTCCATGAGGTTCTATACATAGAATCCTGTAAAGATGATTTGATTACGGCTGATGCAATTGCCAAAGAAACATTAAAGGACCAATTCTTTCCAAAGTGTAGCTCTTTGGGCTCTCCGAGGTTAATCTCAAGTAGTAATCCTTCTTTTGAGCCATTTCTTTCCAGACAAACTTCGATTTCTTTCTACAAAACTGTCTACTGGGGTGCACGAGTGCTAATTCCAACTTCGTTGCGACAGAATTGAGGCTACTTCATGAAGGACACCAAGGTATTGTGCGTACGAGGCGGCGTTAGCACGAAGCTGGCCTAAATAGACCAAAGACATTGAGAGAATGGTACAGTGTGAACTATGCCAGCAGAGTCGCCACAACCCTCAAGCTCATCCAATACCCTGGGAGAGAACCAAGCAGCCCTGGTCTCGTCTTCACATTGACTTTGCCGGCCCTTTCCAGGGTAAACCTTTCTCTCATAGTTGTAGACTCTTACAGCAAATGGCTGGAGTAGCTATAACACCTTCAACCGACTCAAAGTCAGCATTGACACTCTTCGTTCACTTTTTTTGTTACACGGTCTTCCTGATGCTATAGTTTCAGAACAATGGTACAGGATTCAGTTCTCAAGAATTTAATTCATTCATGGGGAGCAATGGTATACGTCACATCAAAGTTGCACCATATCACCCTTCCTCAAACGGTCAGGCAGAGAATGGTTCAAACTACCAAAGACACTCTACGCCGGATCGTAACAGGAGACTGGAAGTTAAGACTTGCTCGATTCCTCCTATCTTCTCATGTGACTCCACACTGCACAACCAACATGTCCCAAGTGAGCTTCTTTATGGCCGAAGAATTAGAACAGTCTTAGACAGAGTTCATCCAGATTACTTCTCTGGGGAGAGCGATGAGGAAAATGTCAGGGATTATGAAAATGCCAAAACTCACTACGAACCTTCCAAGAGGGCGATCTGGTCTACGCCAAGCTACCAGCAAGAGGACCGAGATGGATACCTTCGAAAATCAAGACTGTCACAGGGCCGTTAAGTTACCTCTTAGAGACTGTGGATGGGTTGGAAATAAAGAGCATATCGACCAACTTCGACCTCGGTATCTTTCGATCGGCAACAACCATCCGCAAACCAGAGTCCTAATATTGATCAGCAGGGTCCAGTTCAAGATCAGCCTGAGCCTAGTCTCGCCGAATACCTCGACCACCTCCTTACCTCAAAGACTTCGATGGGGAAACGAGTGCTATGTATTGGAAAACTAACATATGATTGTGATTTAGTTTATTGTTATTCGTTGTTTATTTTGAGAATGTTGTTTATACCAAATAAACATCACTTTTCTAATTCAAATACAATTCTTAATATATATGTATTTAATAACTGACAAGTCATTAATATTTTCAGGCTAGACAATACACAATATTATCGCAAATTCTTTTAAAATCACAATTTCGCACCAATTTGTTTGTAAATTTCCCCCGGGGGTAGGGAGCCAGGAGCCCATTTTGTATGGGGGGTATTCCATACCCCCAAGCCCCTTGGTGCTCTGTAGGCCCTAGGGTAGAGCCTAGGGTTTGTATTTTCTAAATCCGGCCCCGTTTGATGGAATTGTTTAAAAGCAGTTGTAACAGGTTCTACAGAAATTAGAATTCCCCAAACTGTTAGCTTACAACAGCCAGTTTATATGTAAATTAAGTTGACAATGAGAGGATTCAACAGCCAATAGAAATGAGGAGACAAAGGAGCGAATAAACTCAAGTCGAAGTCGACAAAGCAATAACCGAAGTACAACACTTTGCTTCCTCTTCTCAACTTGAACTATCTGTATTGCAAATGTCGGTGGAATTTTGCAAACTTGGTGACAAACAGCCAATCAGAGTTAAGCAGTTGCTGTACTTTCCTACAAAGAGAATAGAGATGTGATCTAGGGAAACTATTATATGAATGAATGAAAATAATTTCGTTCTTCAAATAATTTACAATATTCAGGTTGTCGGTGAACCCTCTAGACATACTTTTACACGTTCCCGGGGACATGTTAACAATATAAACAAGCGTCCCCGGCGCTTCGTAGTCCGTCTGTCTGTGTGGATGTGTTTTTTACTGAAATAATTATGGCAATAAAAGTAATGCACCAGTTTTTACCAAACTTTGGTAAACATTATTTAATTTGGCTGTCAAACTTCAAAATGGCAGCAGTTTAAAGTTTTCAAAATTGAATAACTTAAAACCGAGTACCTTTACAACAAGTGAATAAGAGCAATTACTTTTAGTGTATTTAATTTCCTTTCAAAAATGTATAAATTTTGAAAATCAAATGAGAAATAACAAAGTCATTGTAATTTATGTCTTCCGGGCCTATGCCCGCTATGCTTTCCCCCAGTCAACCAACAATGCAACTGACAATATTATTTAATTTTGGAGTTTGTTAAATTCGCATGGACACCTTTTAAATCAATGATAAGTCGTTTCTGGTTATGCAACCTTGTCGAAAATCGTGATTTTGAACAGCTCTTGCATGAACAATTAAATTAAATTTTGATGTCCGCTGTTTTGGAAAATAAATAAAATATACATGTAATTGTTTTTTTAATCATTGGTCTGGAGTTATTTTGGAATCAAGTATAAACTTAAAATCGCTTGACACTATAGGCATTTTATTTATCACTAGCTGTGTACCCATGCTTCGCCACGGATAAAATATTGTATGTAGTATCATGACTTTAAAAGTCTTTTTGTACAAAGGCAGGCTGTTGCTCGAGGTACTAACATCAAACTGCCGATCCTTTCACCTGATACTGCATTTTGAAAGTGGGCTTTAAGCTGCCCAACTGACGTACCTGTTCTTCGCACGGTTGTGTTTAATGTTATAGGCCTACGTCAGTTTTGGTTTTCCAAAAGTGTAAGAAAATGTAATAACCAAAAACCGATGGATTCATTTCAACGTACAGACAAACGGAAACCAAATAAGTGTTTATCGGTGTTTGGCTACCTTGTGAGAGTCGTAGTAATTCTGCCATTCCGGCGTTTTCAGAGCCCAGTTAGGTCCCTCGCCATTTATTTTATGGATGTTGAATGGATACAAAATATAGCTAAATGCACACTGCGTAACCTTAAACAAAGTTTCACTATCATAGCTTCAGCCGATTTACAGTTATAAGCGGTCCAATATGCTTAAAACGTGTTCAGTGCCCACTTTGGCCCCTCGGCATTTATTTTGTGGACGTTGTATGGGCACAAGATATAGCTAAAACACACTGCGTAATGGGTTTAACCCTTAAACAAGTTTCACTACCATAGCTTCAGTTGATTTTCAGTTATAAGCGGTCCAAGATGCCTTAAAAACGTGTTCAGTGTCCACTTTGGTCCTTCGCCATTTATTTTGTGGACGTTGTATGGGCACAAATATAGCTAAAGACACACTGCGGCAATATTAAACCCTTACACAAAGTTTCACCGCCATAGTTTCAGCCGATTTTGAGTTATAAGCGGTCCAAGATGCCTTAAAACGTTACAATCAGACAGGAATTTGTTTGACACCAGTTTCAGTCTTTGCAAAGTATATTAACCAAAAACCGGTGGATTCATTGCAATGTACAGACAAAAGTATACTATTATATTTATATAGATTAAAACCGACGACCTCTCTCCGCTAGCTATACAGCGTGAAGCCAGGTGGCCTCCCGCCTCCCACGCGACATCGACGAGTGATCGTGGGCGTTATTGACACAGTCAGATGAAAGATCGTTTCCGGCAAGAGAGAAGACAATGATTCAATAATGACAGACTGTCAATGAGTGATGGCCGGAGAGCACCTGGGCCCGACGCCGACGCCACTCCGATATTAAATCCCGGCTAATACATCACCCGGCTTTGAATAAAGAATTAGGAAATGTAAGAGCAATCTATCTTTAGTGAAGGAGGGCGGGTGATTTATCTGTGATTTTCATCTGGCCGAGGGTGTTGCGGAGGGGGTGATACGTAGCACAAGACGAATGGGTGCGATTTGCGCGTCGACACCGGCACGACACCGCGCACCGCTAGCCACGTCGTAAATTCCCGGCTTGTTAAGTTAAGACCTTCCGTTTGTTTTTAGCCGGGTCCGGACTGAACGACTTGGCGAAAGTGTTTTTACGACGGAAACTTTACTACGTCTTTTGTAGTTTCTTTTATAAAGAGATAAGCCTCGCTTCCACTCGCTATTTACGATCCCCAGTTTGTTATAGATCACCGTTTCTTCTCTCTCGCGTCGTTGCTGTTACTTTAGCTAGGTTTTCTTATGATCGGGGTTTTAGAAAAGACGAATGTAAAGGATTTGTACATTTTGTTATTTGTCTCTTGAAATTTAACAAATAATTGTTTTATTGAATAAATATGTTACAACACATATATCTCAATCGTCAATAATAATTAGTAAAAATTTTGGTATCACACACATCTAAATCACATTCAAACATACATAAGTTACACTCATACAGTCTCATTCACTCGAATTTCACCCGTCTGGCCCCCGTCTGTATGTTCACACGGTCTCCCAATCATGTGTCATAAACTCGTCTGAACTATAAAATGCTTCTGCGATCAAAAACTGCTTAAGACGAGCTTTAAATACCTTCGGCATTGGGGCACACTTAATCGAATTTGGAAGTTTGTTGACGAAATGAACTCCTGCCTGTGAAGGCAAACGTTCATGAGCTACCGTTCTGTGTCTTCCAGTTCGGTAGTTCTTCCCATGGTGTAATAAGTCCCTGCCTCCAGTTTCGTGAGATTGTACATCTATACCTCTTACGAGATCGCATTTTCCTATAAAAAAGACAGGTTTCCAAAACATAGAGACAGGATAGTGTCAACAGTTTTAAACTTTTGAACGCTGGTCTGCACGACTTTCTCCACTTGATGCAATTTTGTAGATTGTTCGCACTGCCTGTTTTTGAAGAATAAAAATTCTGGACAAATTTGTGTTAGAGCAACCTCCCCACAACGCTAAACCGTAGGAAAGGTGTGGGTAGATCAGCCCATAATATGCCGTCATCAGTATAATATTGAATAAATCACTCTGCTAACTATTCCTACAGTGTAACTTCATTATTCCCTGAAAACAAACCCTCAGAATATATTGTGAGTTTTTGTAGCCTCGTATTTACACTTACAACAGATTTTTAAACGTACTGTGGTTTGTAGATGCATTGGGGATGAACGTTTGTATGACTGGGACTCGTGGTTTTGAGGTCAGGTTTTGAGGATGATATAGGTATAAAGCGGCTCAGATAGTCTCAGTAATCATCTGATGATACCCGCATCAACTCCCACACACGTGCTTTACATGCCTTGGGCATCGTGGCATCTTTTATTGAATTTGGCAATCTGTTGACGAACTGAACTCCTGCCTGTGAAGGCAAACTTTCATGCACTACCGTTCTGTGTCTCCCAGGTCAGTAGTTCTCCCTGCCTCTAGTTTCATAGAGTGTATGTCGCAACCTTTTATAGCTTCACATTTTGATTTGAAATAGAATAAAAGTTTCCAAAATGTAGAGGCGAGGAAGCGTCAAAACTTTTAGATTTATAAGAGTTGGTGTACACGACTCTCTCCAGAACAGCGAATGCTCATTCCATGGACTCGAAATATTTTCAAAGTAAACACAAACACCCAAAGGAGGGGTTAAAAAAAGTTCACGCAACTATACCGACGGACATGTGTACCTCACAACCACAAACGACCCTTACATGATTAAAAACACCGCAAAGTTCTTACAACGACATTAATCTGAATTCACCTGAAGTTGAACCATTACTTGTAATGCTTCCAGTAAACCATAATTGACAAACACACATCAGCAGTCCCGAGTGCTCTGCAAGAAGTGCTAATTGTAGCCAATGAAGCAGTTACAGCAGCAAGTTCATTACAAACCGCAGTTTAGACTTTATCTCTCGATCATTGCAGGAACGCAAACATATTTACCGGCCGTAATTATTCCAGAGACATATCGACCGGAATGTTTACGGCTGAAAAACACTCTGCGGTGTATTAAGCCATAAAGCGTGCTTGCAGCGGTCTCGGTGCATATGTTTGTCAACTGACGGTTTATTTGTGAGTTTTCAAAGGACATGGAGCTATTAGTTTCTCTCGCCAAAGAGAAAGAAACCTCGTAGAAAGGTGCGGTTTGCAGTTTTGAGCTCCACAACACCTTCTGAGTCAAATGGCAAAACTGTATATAAATTATATGAATGTGTTACCACTCTACAGGCCGCATTTTGGATTCGATTGTCATGAAATTTGGTACAAATGCTCCTTTTGTAAATATCTAGGTTAAGTTCGTTAACTAGCTAGATCGAACAGTCCGATTAAAATGGTGGCCATTCAAAGTTTTGTTTTTACTATCAAATTGTAACGATTCCGTATATAAATATAAAGTTGACCCTGTATAGTAGATTTTTACCTCCTCAGTTGATGAAAACAACTACCGTTGCTCCAGAATCTACAGTTTTAAAGTTATTTTTATTTAGTTATTTTAGCGGACCGTGGCGGGTTGGAATCATGCGCGACTCCGGAGCTCATCAATCCGCTGGCGTGGGTTCGATCCCCGCAGTCACCACTTACATTTGTAATTTGACTATACGGTAACGCTAGGTAAAGGTCGTAGAGAGGACTTCGTTGTCCTTTCTTCGCCTCGTTAAACAAAACAAACTTTACCTTTAACTTTTAATCATAATTTCTGCATTTTGACATTCAGAGCACTGGGAATAAATTAAGCTATTATATAATTTACTAGCCTAGGTTTCCTTGGATAAAGAAAGTAAATAACTTTCTTATTTCAAAACAAATACAACTATTAACAGCCGTTGTTTGTTAACTATACAAAACCATAAAGCAAATGTAAAACTTAGCGTCCGTGGCTAGTGGGTAGAGTCATGTATTTGCAAAGCGCAAGGTCTGGATTCCGGCGCAGGCACAAGGGTTTGACCGCTTCCCAAAAGCGTTTTAGATGCCCACAACCCCTAAGTTAAGTAACAAGAAATAGTTAAAATGCCATAGGCGTAGACAGCAAAAAAAAAAAATCGTAAAAATGATAGTTTAAAAATTACTAGTGTATTTAAAATTGAATTTCGCCTAATTTTATAGAGATACATGACCATTTTTTCTGTTTGATTAGAAATTCGCTAAGATTCACCGTAGCGCTTGAGGCTACGTGTCGGCTATGTTTCCTGAGACATATCGACCAGAATGTTTACGGCTCCGCGGTGTATTAAGCCATAAAGCGTGCTTACAGCGGTCTCGGTGCATATATTTGTCAACTGACGGCTTATTTTATCTTAATTACACGTAATAGTCGTGCCACGGTCGCTACTGCGCATGTCTTACTGTATCTCATGCCAACATGAACGTAGTTCTCTTAGAATCTTAATAACTGCCTCGTTTAGCGCCTTAAGTAGCAAAGTTGCCGGAGTTGCAAGAGTAGTATATTTCTCGCTGTATAATTTAGTGTGGTAGGTCTCTTGAAATCCCGTTATTTTAAGACTTACGGCAGTTTTTCAATTGTCTGCTACCAGCTGATTAACTAACCACTGGTTAAGCTGTTTACATTTTCACACAAAGTTCAAAACACTTTAATGAATTATTGAAGATTATTCATACAATAAAGGTATTCTTTTTCATTCTTTATTAAATTTAAAATGTATACATTAAGCTGAAATAGTTCAATTCAAACTGTAACACTAAAATGTAAATTAAAAACGAATAAACTAAAACTTAACCTCAAAATATATTCAGCTGACCCATTAATCGGCTGTCGGTTAAATTTTAACCACCAATTAAGGATGAATTGAAAAAAATGATTTGTTCTCACTGTTGCCCTCCCCCCTCCCCTACGATCTAAGTACAAAATGTCTCGTAATTATATGCCAGCTTGGAAGCATTGATCATAGTAACAGTGATTTTCAGAAGAGTAAATAAGCCAGGCGTAATCTGTGGTTTGTTTTGACTCGCATGTTATTGATTATTATTTGTGTGAACAGCTGACTTTTCCGCAAGTTGTTACAAGAATGTTTACAATCGATAGCTTGCTTGTGCGTATTGAAAGTATCGGTCGTGAGTGCCTAGTGTGTTATTTAGCAAAGTGTATTACATTTTTTATTTTGAAGTTTAGTGTTACCGATATGTGAAAGGTTTACCGTATGTTAACTACAGTGTTGTTGTGAGTAGCAGTTTACATTTTGAGAAATAATTTCAAGTAGAAAACTTATTAAGGGCCGTTTTTCAATTGCCTGGTTAGTAGCTGGTTAACTAACCGCCGGTTAAGTTGTTTACAGTCTGCAATGTTTACATTTTCACGCAACGTTCAAAGTATTTTAATGTATTATTTGAAGATCTTTCATACAATAAAGGTATAGTTTTAGCATTTTTATTGAATTTAACATGTACACATATGCTAATATAGCTAAATACAAACTGTAACACCAAAATGCAAATCAAACAGACAAAGTAAAACTTAACCTAAAAAATATCCAGCTTTTCTATTGGTTGGCTCCCTGTCCAATTTTAACCGCTGGTTAAGGCTGAATTGAAAAAACGGCCCTAAGACTTGTGTATTAATCACAATAAAAAGTAAACAAAACAAAAATATAAACATGAAGTAATTTTCATAACAGATGGTTAACTGTTATATTTTATTTAAACCATCTTCCCCCAGAGGTTCATCCGGGTTGGGGGTTTTATTTGTCTTCTTCTGGAGGACATTAGACCTGGCACTTTGATTACATTGTCGTTTGTTTGTCTGGTTTTGTTTTCACTGCATTTACTCTCCTGAGACAGGTCAAATAGCAGAAACTCTGCTGACAATGTACGGTCTTTAATATTGTCATTTCTGAAATATCTCTTCATTTGTGAAGTGTTTCTTCTTAATAAACATCTGTCATCGTTTCTTTTAATCCAATAAGTTCTTGGTTGATCTCCTTTTCTTTCAACGGTTCCTTTTTGCCAGTACTTGTCATTTCTGGTCCGAAACACTATGTTATCACCGCTTTGAAAACTATCCAAACTTTTTAGTCGTTGATTGTCATGGAATCGTTGCGTTGTTCCTTGTTTTATTATCAAAAGTTCTTCTATATTCAATTGTATTTTTGGTTCTTAGCACACTTTACTAACAGGAAGTTCCGAATCTAATCATTCTTGAGTTAAGAGTCCCGGAAGGTGAACAATGTAATCCGGAATAGGTGAGTTATTATACCCATCAAAAAATTCTCTGTAGTCAATTATCTTCAACCTTTCTTTATTATCATTTTACAAACTCCAACAGCATTTTCCGACATACCATACTCTTGATAATGTGGTGCTTGTAACTAAGTTTATTCCTTTGCTAGCATAATATTTTTACACTCAAAAGAAGGAAGGGATTGTTATCAGCAATTAATTCTGAAGCATAACCGAATCTTGTAAATACTTCCTGCATTTGGTCAATGATACTTGATGTTTTGTCTCTAATCCACCTAAGTTCAATCTAGTGAAATAAATAATCTAAATATATCTAAATATATTATAAATAATCTATGAGCACTAGGTAGTATTTGTATCCAAATTGTAAAATGTCACATCCTACTTTTTGATACCGTAAGTGGGGAATGCTATGGTAAAAAGAGTTCATTTGTATTTCTATTGCTAAATTTTTCACAAATACGGCATGTTTTGGAGTACTGCAATTATTTTGACATGGTAGGCCAGTAGTACAAACTCTAGCTTGAATCATTTAGATACCCTATGTGTCCTTATGAAGCGAATTAGAAATTGGTAACTTTAAACTCTCTGGAACAACAATTCTTAAGTAAAAGGAAAGAACGGACTTTTCCAGCCACTTCCGAGAAAACTAAACTACTCCTAATAGTTAGAACCCACCCGTCTTCAGAGAGGACTCAACTTAGGAACTACATTTAATTAATATCTTAACTTAAGCACTAACCTAGGACTATTCCAACCATATTTTACTAAATAGCGCTACATCATGAAAATTGATGGTTTGTCAAAATTACAATTACAAATATGGACAAGTAAAACAAGGACATATAGAGATAAAACTACATGTTAGCCTTAACATACAATCGCTGAAAACAAATAGCTGAAAAACACAGAGATGTGGTAAGTGGTTAATTGAAAGGATCTCACCCAGACTGGACCACGAACCTGCACTACGGGGGCACGCACTAACTAACATCCCTAGGTCGGTAGTTGACAGCCCGGTCTGAAAATGAGTGGAGGGGAGCGGGTTGGGGAAGTTTGAGGCACACAGCCGACGGGGAGGGGTTTGATGTTTTCATGGGAGAAGCGGCACATTAAACATACATCATGAAAACAAGAGAATATAACATTGCTAAGGCCTAACTGTATTTAGTGTGGTCTCCATGTTTGCTACATGGGGCTCCATTGTAAAATATTGGTTGAATAGTCCTAGGTTAGTGCTTGCTAAGATATTAATTAAATGTAGTTCCTAGATTAGTGTGGTCCTGAAGACGGGTGGAGTTTAACCACCCGAAACGTTAGAGTAGTTTTCTCCGGAAGTGGCTGAAAAGTCCGTTCTTCCTTTTACTTAATTGCTCTCCGCCACTATTATGAACTTTCAAACTAACAATTCTTTCTTCGAAAAGAGAATTCTGCTTCTGAAAATAAGTTATCTCAATTTTAGCATTAGGGGTCGAGAAGGTTTGAAACTTTATGCTCGCCAAATTACGACAAAATTCAACAACTTGACTTAAAACACTGTCTGAAGCTGTAGCGAGTCTCAGTCTCTTCTTTTGATCTTCTGATAAAGGTATATGCTTTGACACAATGTGAACCATATCCAACATATCTGATAGTTTTCAGTCTTTTTTAAGGCTATTCCTAGACAGCATGTCTGCAAAATGTAATTTGGGTCCTGGAATATATAATACATATGTTGTAACGAAGTAACTTTAAGCGTAGTCTTTGAAGTCTGACTGATCCTATTTTACTTATATGTTTGTTCATAATTGTTGTGAGGGGCTTGTGATCTGTAAGAATTGTCATTCCATAGATAAAATGGTGAAATTTACTGCATCCGAAAAATATTGATAGCAATTCTTTTTCACACTGACTGTAGTTGATCTCAGTGTCATTTGACCTCAGCTCCTGTGTCTAACTTACATTTCACTTCTATATCTTCGATCAAAATACTTTTGTGCAACAATAAATTACTAAGTAAAAGAAGTTGTATGCAAAGTTAATATTTTAATACAATCCCTCAGTTGTAAAATCAATCAACCTTGTTTATTTTATTGTTGTCTTAAGAACAAGACTATTGTTTACATATTGTGAATACTTCTAGCTTTCTAAGTAAACGAACTTAAATTAATATTGTTATGAACACATGTTTAGTTAATACATAGAGTATTTTTTTCATCACAATACCACTTTGCAATGAGTCCATTATAAGCAATCTTGTACCTTTTAAACTTATTATTAAACAAAAATTACTCCGACTGCGCCATATTTTAAGAAATAATTTCAAGTAGAAAACTTATTAAGACTTGTGTATTAATCACAATAAAAGTATTAAACAAGACAAAAATATAAGCAGCTTGGGCAATTTGATTGTGGCAAGGGAGGAAAGTTTCATACTTAAGAAATACTTACCAAATTGGCATTTGTAATTATTATAGAATTTCCTTTGGAAAATGAGATATTCATACCGTCAGCATGGTAAGATTCAGACCCGGGACCCTGAAATGAGTAACGATCCTGACCCCAGAACACGCTTTGAGCATTTTCAACACTTTATATAAATATGTATATATATGTTTATCATCTCTACAGGTCACATTTTTTGTACGATTTTCACCAAATTTGGTACAAATGCTACTTGTAAATAAATTAGTCAGTGCGTTAACCAGCAAAATCGGACTACCGGAACCCCCTTCAGGTGTTCACCAAAAAAGGGGTTTAACTATCTAAAAACAGTAAATTTTGTCTAAACTTGATGAAATTCGAAATTAATATATATTTTGGTATTACACATCAATATACCAAAAAGTATAAAAATTCCATTATTTTGTTTCAATATGGCGGCAAACAAGTGATTTTTCGCTATATAACAGCGGAATGAGTAGTCCGATTTCGTTGAAATTTAAAATGTGTTTGTCTTTTATGATATGTAAAAGAAAGCATAAAATGTAGCCTTATGTAAAAAAATCCTAAGTCTGAAGCTAACGCGAGGCTGTGAGCGCTGCGAATTGCAAGGGAAATTCGATTCACTCATGCCAGCGGCGCTTTAGCGCTTACTAGTAGCTGCGTGTCGGCCTGGTTTCACCACTGAGCGCTCCCTAGCTACCAGCAAATGTACCAGCTGTGTGCCAGCTAACGTTGTAATCGGCTTGACGAATTCGTGTTAGTGCTGGTTTCTAATAATTAAGAAGGTGTCACAGATTATAATTAAATGATTTTATTGTAATTAAAACAAGATCGATGGCAGAGTCAGAACGTCAAGGCAATAAATCCTCACAGCCTCCTTCAGGCGCGCGTACAGTGAAAGTGTTACTCAGCGGTTCTGCGGGTTGCTGCCTACATAATAGAAGGCTCTTTAACTAACAATCACATAAATGTCTTCTGCAGTGCTATTGATAATCAATACAAAGGATTGTGCCTTCTTTGTGATTTGTTTAACCAACGAAATTCATATATTATGATTCAAGGCAAAACAACATATTGTTAATAATATCATTAATTACTAAAGCAATTTGAAGACAACAATGTTTGGACCGAACCGGGACTTGAACCGGGATTTTGGACTCTTGTGATCACTTCAAAATACTTTTTTTGCCAGATTCTCACGAAAGTTGGTATCGTTCCTTTAGTAAATTTATAGATTAAGTTTGTAAACCAAAAAATCAGACCTGAAAGTGTCCTTTGAGGGGGGGTCTTTTCTCCCAAAAAATTATGCTTTCTCCCAACTTCTTATACTGAAAAACTGTACTTAAGATTAAACTACTGTATTTCGATTAAACTTGGTATAAACACGTATGATACACTTAGGCTTAGGACTTAGGAAATACCAATAGGCTTATATTATACATTACACTGAAAAAGGGATTTACGAAAAGAAAAAAGGGGGAAGTACAGAAAAACTCTATATTTCGTTTTAAGACAAACTTTTTCAAGAGAAGAGAGGTAGGAAATGTATCATAGGATTTTGTATGATACTTATGTGTACTAATCAACAAAATCCGTTCCGCCAGTCCAAGATGGCGGCTGAAAATAGTTTTGTCATTTAACCATCACGGTTTCAAAATTAATAAACTATTGAGTCTGTTAAAAGTATGTGTGTCACCCCACCCCCTCGAGAAGGCAATTTTCACTACCACAAGCACCACTGCTAAAAGCCCCTTTCATGCAGGATAGGGGTAATATCGCGTACGAGTAGCCCACTTGCATTGCAATCTCAACACAAGTGTAAGTGCGCACGGGCCTAAAGCAGGTCACGAATTGTATTGGCTCCATCAGGCCTATATGATTGTGTGTCGTGCAAAATTGTCTTCCCTTAAAACTGCATACCGGTAATAATGCAGTTTGTGTTCACTCGACGACCTCTTTAAGTCGAAGCGTCGCCCTAAGTGCTGCCGTGAACCCTAGCGAATACCCTGTAACGGAGGGTAGTTTACACGGGATGTGTTCTTATGGGCGTTTCCACTTAAAAATTGGTTTTTTGCTATGAAAACTGTATTAAGACCTCATTCCAATGAAACTTACCATAAAAGGTAACTAAAGTTGGCTGCCGTATTAACCCTTTGCGCTCTAATTTTATTTTTGAAATTTCGTAAAATCCCTCCCGTATGGGTAGGTTCCAGTAGGTCCCCAGTCCCCTGTAAGCAAAATTTCAGCAAAACCGCTCTCTGGTACGGTGCATTACCAGTCATTGAAAGTTACACTGCCCCTAATCGCGGACTGATTTATGCGCAGCCACTCCACTCTAAGCGCGGGGATTTAGCGCCTCCCTAAGCTCAAAAAGTGCCACTCTCCGCCTCACTGGATTTGATGAGCCATTTTCTCTTCAGTGATCCTCTGCGTATATTATAATATTTGTACTAAAAATCAACAACACCCAATCAGCCACACCAAGATGGCCGTGGAAATTTTTTTTACACCGTTTCTTCCTCTAATACTCGAGAAATACAAGACACACTCGTATTTGCATCTTGTGTTTAAAAAAGTAGATAAATAGATATTCCCTACAAGCGTCTTTAGCATATGAAAGCTAAATACACCTATAACAGTTATTCCCGGTTTGGTCTACAAAATTTGTCTTCAAATTTCTTTTGTACTAAATAAGCTGTTTAGCGTTTGTTAAAGTTAAGATCTATAACACTTATTGATAGCCAAGTTGTTTTAGTGGTGCTTGTAGAAGGAGTCGAGGGGATGCCAAAAATATACCATAAATGGTCGAAGAAAATCTTTTTTGTTAAAAACAAAATTTTTGACAGACAACTTTTGCCTGTTCAAACAGTTTTCAAGAGTAGACATTTCTATTTAATGTAGGAGTTTAATAACAGTAATTTGAAAAGCATTTACTTCTAGATTTTGCAGTACCAGTTCCATAATATATTCGTAATTGAAACCTTGAATCCAATCTTTGTGTGTCGACTATATTCCATGGCATTGATGATTATTGAGGTCTGGCAAGTGATTGTATTCAAATTGAAACGGGCTTTTCTGCTATACATGCGTGGCTTCGTTTGACCAGGTATAGGTTTCTTATTAGTTTTTATTGTTTTAATAGTAATAGTTCATCGTACGTTCGATAATTCCTGGGAATATTAGATTAATCATTTTATTAGAGAAAAATATCACTAAATCACTATTTGAGATGCCGACCACTCTCATGAGGGTATTTTAAGGCAAATATGTGGTGAAGGATGAGTGTGATGAGTGGTAGTGATGAGTTATGAGGTGTAGTCTTGTTACAAACTAAGGCCGACTCTTCCTTAGAATGGGTCATTAATTAATAGCCCAATGACCAATGGAAATACAAGGACCAATGGCTTAATACGGATTCCTTACCCATTGCTCACTTGTTTTACGTTTACTCCAAAACATTTGCTATGACAAAAAATAAGATTTTCGAGACTGGTTTTGCCTTTTTATTTATAAAATAACACTCTCTGTGTTATTTGTTTAAAGTTTGTTGTTGACGATGGAAGAATTTCAGAGTTTTAACTATTATTGCGGACATTTCCCATCGTTAGTGAACAAAGTGATCAGGACGTTTTGGGATCTGCAATCTGAGCCCGTCTTCAGGTGAAAAGTAACCTAAAACATAACACCTAAAGACGGAATCAGATTGCAGATCCCGAAACGTCGTGATCATCCCGATGGAAAATGCCCGCAATAATAGTTTAAACTCTGAAACTCCCTATGTGTGCTGAAAATCATGACTTGGGAAGCTCCCCCGTTCTTCCCCACTCTTTTAACACCCGAGTCCTGGGGCTACGTTCTCCCCTACCGAGGAAAGTTAAGTTTTATACTCTTGAGAAATTTCCAATCTTTGAAACTTGAAAACTCGTATAAAACATTAAAGAGATAACAGCAGTGTAATTTGTTGCCCATCTTGCGCTAGGGTGGAAATATTTTGGTTTGAAAAGTATAAGTGACTTTTAACTTTATATGCCTTATTGTGGCTGAATTAAAATGTCTTGATCTTCGAAAAAATGTGTATTAGTAACAGTGTTAATACGAGTATCCATATTTTATTGCTTATTGCATTATTTTATTATTTAGTTGAACCTAGAGAGTGCATTAAACACCTTCTGCAATGTGCGATAGGCTATTCAGCATAAGCTCAGGAAAATACATTTGTATATCTTTTCTTTTGTCGCCAATAATTCAGTTCAGGAATACCAGAACACCCTTAGTAGACTAGCTGCTTAAAGTGTTGACAATCTTGAAGAATTCTTTTCAACTTTGGGTTCGGAAGTCACGTTAAGCCGTTGGTCCATTCCATTGGTCGTTGGGCTATTAATTAATTACCCAATCTGGGGAACAGTCGGCTCGAAACGAAACTACATCTCATAATCCATCAAAACCATCTTCATACTCACCATCATCCCGCTTTCCATCATTTATCACGATTTGTCAGGTTAGGTGGTATGAGTCCTCTTCGCCTGAATAAAGACATTTTCATTTCATTTCATCTCGCATTTATCTCATAATATCCTCTAAGAGTGGTCGGTGTCTCAAAGCAAAGTATCAAAGTAAGACAAATCGGCTGTCCTAGTAATATAAATATTGTACAGGGTGTTCACAAAAGAGTGTCACATGTGCAGAGCGAAAAAAGGTTCTTAAACTGACGCTAATTCCTCTTGGGGCGCAACCTCTCATAAAGTTCTCTAAGAAATAAGGTTTTTAAGAAAGCAAATTAAAGTAGACAAGAAGCGACAACGAACACGAAACTAAGGGAAGGAACGACACCAGCCCTTGACAAATGAGCCGCGCGTCGGGGATGCTACATTGTTAATGTTATTAATGACCGCCTCACCCTGACTTATAGGCTGTTATTCAAATAAATCGACCCGTCCACCCCGCTGATGAAAAATGGCGCCATTTAAAGAGCGGATGATTATCCGAGCATATAGTAGATTGTGTGTGAGCGGCTACAAATTAACTTGTGTGTTTAACTGTGCGCTGTAAATCAAACCGAGATGGAGCCGCGATAGTGCGAGTTAGTTGGCTCGGGTTATAGCCCGGTTCGGAGCTGGGTTATAGCCCGGTTTGGAACCACTGAGCGTTTAAAGGCGGCCGTGATGGTCTGTTCGTGGAGTTCGGCTGTTTTTAGCGGATCCGTGGCGGATTGGTATCGCGCGCAACTCCGGAGCTCATTACTCCGGTGGCGCGAGCTCAATCCCCGCGGTCACCACTTACAATTTGTAATGTGACTATACGGTGACGCTAGGTTAAGGTCGAGGTTGAGTGGTAGAGAGGACTTTGTAGTCCTAACTTCGCCTCGACAAGACAAACTTTACCTTTTTAGTAATATAGATATTGTACAGGGGACTGAAAAAAGGATTTAAGGAAAGGAAAAAGGGGGAGGTACATAAAAACTCTATATTTCGTTTTAAGACAATATTTTTTAAGAGGAGAGAGTTAGGTAGGAAATGTACTTATTTACAAAACAACTAATGTATACGTTACAAAACATGTGTATTTCTTGATATTAACTAATTTTGTATCAAGTTAAAAACATAACATAGAAATAATACAAATTGTTGATACTTACTATAATTTGGAAAAGAAATTTCGGAACAACCTTAACAATTGAAAGGTAAGCTAGCCTAATCTTAGGTTAATGTCATCAGGCAGTTTAATCCTTAAAATATTATACAGGGTGTTCATAAAAGAGTGTTACAAACTTAAAGTTGGGTGTATTGAATAAAAATAAAACAAAAATCAATCACAATGTTTTGAAAAAAAAACAAACGTGTTGTTTACCAGATATTCGATATTTTGTTTTTTGCACTAATTATTTTAAACTTACCATTAAATTTATGGGATTTGGCGAAAACTTAAGGTAAACTTGTATCTAAGTAAGAACATTTTTTAGAAAAAATACCAGCATGGTCTAAATTAACCTATGATTGAAACTATTGCACTGTTTTTAATAAAATGAATAAATCTTCTATTGCATAAGTAAACTTAACATTCGTCGCAATCTTCATGTGTAGGGAACATTTTAGTTTTCGATGCATTTTATAACACGAATCCTTACCCCATTCACAGTGATAAAGGTAAGTTGGGGCCTACAATATGTTTATACAACACGTACAATATAAACATCTAAAATTTACGAATTTTCCGAAATAAAAAAACGAAACAAACGTTCAACCCCGACTCAGAGCAAAGAGCACTGCCACAATAACAGTCTCGGTAACCGGAATGAGTGTCGATGAAGGGGTGTGGTGGGGGGAAGATGGGCTCCCAAAAACGAGGGTCCGTGTTAGAAAATGTGACGTAAATTTGGGGCAGACATCAGCCCCAAAGTCGCAACTTCTGCTCAAAACCCCCTCTCTTGGTTAGTATTGTTGTTGTTATACATGGGGACTAAAGAAAAAGTGGGCTGGACAGTGTATTTTTGTTCTTCAGAGCTTTTCTCTTTCTTGTACGTATAAAGAGTGATCAAAATATTGTACATTTGTTAAATATAACAAGGCGCAATTAGTTAATGCACATATTACATAGAATTATTCTGTGGTCAATGTTCTACAAACTTTATAACAACCACTTCCAGCTGTTACAAAGGAGGAATTCAACTTGTCATTTCAGTCGCTTCGCTCATATTTTTTGATAGCGCATCTTCTATACATTTGCAGATATTTTTTCGCTCGCCTTTTGAAATAGTAATTAGTCAAATGTTGTTTCTTCCATTTTGATAAGATTTAATTTAAGTTTCACGTAATTTTGTTTTCAAGATAAACAAATTCAAACAATATTTTATCCCATAACTTTTGAGCAACAATTTGTGTAGATTTACAATGCTCGTCATTTTTTTACTACCGTTTTTGATACTATTAATGGTTTAATTTTAAACTACTCCTTTATTTTCGTCTCATTAGCTGTTAAAAATCATAATTCAGTTGTTACTGGTAGAAAGGTCTATCTATTTCTATGTTAATTTTGTCTTACGGGGGATGTTTTATGGGAAAAGGGGGTAAAAATGGAGACAATTTGTAAAAGTTACGTATCCAGACATACATACAGACGGAGGGCTGACGTCAAAACTAAATCTTTTGTAGTTAAGGGCCCCAAAACAATATTATAAGTAAAACAAATGGTTTGAGCAATTGGCATTAATATAATTCCTTCTCCACATACTGGTAGGCTTATATTTCTGGAAAAATTAATAAAAAATTTGCTTCAGTTCAAATCACATTTGAACTGTTAAATCATTCATACTTTTGTACTTTTGGTGTCACATAAAAAGCACAATTGTAGGTTCGAAAAAACTTAGCTTGAGTTTTCCGATGTTTACCTAGTGAAGTCCTTCTAGTAAATTGGTTAAGAAATTTACTTAAATTTACAAGACTAGGACTCGTGGCGTGGTCCTGTAATCCAGCTTCATGGAGATCAGGTTTTGAGATGACATAGGTCTAAAGCGGCTCAGATAGTCTCAGTGATCATCTGATGATACCCGCATCAACTCACACCATCGTTTAGATATATCAGACCATCACCTGCGTGGTTCGGAAGTCACGTTAAGACGTTGGTCCTTGTATTTCCATTGGTCATTGGGCTATTAATTAATGACCCATTCTAAGGAAGAGTCGGCCTTAGTTTGGAACAAGAATACATTTAATAACTCATTACTACCACTCATCACACTCATCCTTCACCACATATTTGCCTTAAAATACCCTCATGAGAGTGGTCGGCATCTCAAATAGTGATTAGTGATAAGTAAATTCTATGCAAAAACCCTCTACAACAGACTACTGCATGGTATAATAAATCCAGATAGCTACCATGGCCAACACGAAGTTGGCTCCTCCAAACAGATGTGAGATGACGAATATCAAACAATTGCGTAAAGCTGCAGTTCTGTCATCTTTACGTCGGTCCAGGCCTAATGTGTTTGCTCCTTGTTAGGGGTAGAATTCTTCAGGGTGTCAAGGAAAAGTGGCCACGTGACGTGAGCCCGGAAACAGATTTATCATTCTAAAGCGTTCAAGTATCTACATTCAAGTCCAAGTAAGGTTTGTTCCAAATCACTAAATCACTATTTGAGATGCCGACCACTCTCATGAGGGTATTTTAAAGCAAATGTGTGGTGAAGGATGAGTGTGATGAGTAGTAGTAATGAGTTATGAGGTGTAGTCCTGTTACAAACTAAGGCCGACTCTTCCTTAGAATGGGTCATTAATTAATAACCCAATGACCAATGGAAATACAAGGACCAACGGCTTAACGTGACTTCCGAACCACGCAGGTGATGGTCTGATATGTCATAACGATGGTGGGAGTTGATGCGGGTATCAACAGATGATCACTGAGACTATCTGAGCCGCTTTAGACCTATATCATCCTCAAAACCTGACCTCCATGAAGCTGGATTACAGGACCACGCCACGAGTTTAGTCACTACTGGCTAGGCCAACCTAAGCACTGAATGCTTAATCTGATGAACAAGCTTTTTAAATGTAGTACAGTAATAATTGCGAGTTGTTTCTATTCAGAGACACGTTGGTGTACTAATCTAAAATCTTTTAATTACATTCCGAAAGTGCTGTCAGGTAGATATGCAACTGGATGACAATATACAGTAGATAATTTCAGAGATTTTTCACAATGTTTGTGCGTTGACAAAACATGTGTTTTATAAATTTAAAACAAAAGGCCAATTTAGAAAACTTTATTTTTGGGCAAAAATGTGGAACGCTTCTTAAACAATTTCATCCCTGCGCAAGGATGACACGCAAAATCGTGAAGCGTTCCACATTTTTGCCCAAAAATAAAATTTTGTATATTGGACTTTTGTTTTAAATTCTATTAATCAAGTGCCAATATCTCCAGAAGAAGATCATGTGTTTTATGACCAAAAAGGTTTTTCATACTCGACAGTAAAATTTAAATTATCTGCTAACTTATCTAACTTACCGGCTATTTATAGACCAACAGCCTTCAGTGTTTGGTCCGTAGATGGAAACATCGTTTCTGAAAGGGTTCACCCAACAAATACAAATTCATTGGATTGTTTGTTCTCAAACTTGAATTTATGATTAACCCAAAGGTATTGGGACGAGTCAACTCACTTGGTGAAACATCAAAAGAAACTTCTAGGATTATTGTAGGTAATCTTCACCTATCAATCTATCAAGAAGTTACTCGTAGAATAAAATCTGTTTTAAAGTGTATTAAAGTCACTTTTCATCTGAAAGAAATGTTAATCGGTTTAGTAGATTTCGTTCATCTAAATATTCTATTTCGTTTTCCAGAACTATCTACAACCAACTAAAATCAAAAGGTAAAGATTGTGTTGTTTAACGATACGAAGTACGAAGTTTTTCTACCACTAAACGTCGACCTTTACCTAGCGTTAACGTATAGTCCCTTAACAGCAAATGGTGACTGCGGGGGTCGGTCTCGCGCAACGGAGCGATGAGCTTCGTAGTCGCGCGCGATATCAACCCGCCACGGCCCCGCTGAAACTACCAGCGCCTCAAGGAATTATATTTACCATCCGTAGAAAACACGGAGAACACAACACGACAACAACTCGGAGTAAAGTTGAAGTTACACGCCGAGTGCTTCAGACGCACTCTGGACAACAAGCGTATAACTTTACATCCACAGTGGTGAGAATAACATCGCAGCCTAGAGAGGAACAGGGCCTCGTCGCCAGTGAGTTTATGAGTAGACCAGACACACATCTCAGGACGAGCTAATGCGACACAGTTTTACGACAAGATGGCGGCCACCTGTGTCTCGTAAAGTGTGAGACGGAACACGCGCTTGATGACGGCTGCCTGTTTGTAACATCGACACCTGGCGCGCTGTAAATCTGTCGTCGCGTCCGCGTCGCGTCGTGTCGCGTCTTGTCGCGGCTTGTCACTACTTTGTATCATTAGCAGCAGCTGTGCACTTGGCCGAGAGTCATCTACATCTGAGATTGTGAAAGTAGCCGACGGTGTTCGATTCAAGTTTGGAAGCATAGCCGACGGGGTGGATATAGCTCAGTGGTTTAGTGCGTGCTTCGAACCGCATCAGCCCGTGTTCGATTCCCGGGCGCAGTGATGACTTTTCTCGATGGCCATTCCCCGTGGTTCGGAAGTCACGCTAAGCCATTGTTCGTTGGGATATTAATTAATGACCCAATCTGGGAAACAGTCGACCCTAGTTTGTATCAAGACTACATCTCATCATACGTCAAAACACTCATCACACTCACCTTTCCTCCCATATCCACCTTCATCTACATCTCCGCTGAACCAAATGATTGTGAAAGTAGCCTAACAGTATTCGATTAAAATTTGGAAGCGTAGCCGACAAGCGCTACCGTGAATTCTGGAGAATTTTCTATAACGGGGTGTAATTTATAACGGAATGACCTTTTGGAGTTCCTCAACAATGGCGGTTTAAGCTTTAAAAACTGTGTTTTGAACTGACTTTAAATTCACTTAGCTTAAAAATTTGTGAAACCATACTTTGATACTTTTATTTGAGACACCGACCACTTCTAGAGGGTATTTTAAGGTGAATTAAGGATGAAGGGTGAGTGTGTTGAGTGTTTTTGATGGATGATAAGGTGTAGTCTTGTTACAAACTAGGGCCGACTGTTCCCCAGATTGGGTCATTAATTAATAGCTCAGCAACCAATGGAATGGAACAACGGCTTACGATTGATCAAAACTATTGATTTTTAAAGACACTTTCGGACCGCTCTAAAATCAGAACATACGGTCCACGAACTATCCACGTACTTATATGAAGCCACAATGAGTTACGAGGATTAGTCAACCAAGCAAGGACCCATGTTTACCAATGATATAGCGAAGTAGGTAGGGGTAGGTGGAAATCCAAGTTTAGAGTCGCGCGTGCTGCCGACAAATGGTAGTAGCGATATTCCAACTTTGCTCCGCTCACTCAAAAGTGGCAAAACATGATTTTGTAGTTCCCTGTTTCCGACGTCGTTTATGAATCGAAACGTACAAATGCGGGTTTATATGATAGGGTATGAGTGGTTCTATGTTCCTTATACACGTAAAAGGCAAAAACTGCTTGTGAAAAATATAATACACTTTTAATATAGCCTATTTTTGGCCATCTTTAACATTGTTTGCTAATATTGGCGTAATACTTTTAAAACCAGATTATACACACCTTTGAGAGCTTGGCCACTCTTTCTGGGGTGTTCAATCCTCTTAAACCAATAAAACATCCCCATACAACGCGCTCGCGCACACGGCCAAGTGGGGAAGAAAGTTAACAGCTCAATACGACACTGAAGTAGTGAAGTAGTGAAGTAGCAGTTTGTCATAATTACCGACGACGAGGACGACGGTAGAGTGGACCAAGCCATTGTGCTGCTCAATGGTCGACATCTTTCCCCCGGCGCAATAACACGCCATATGACGACAATATTAACGCCCGTTATATCGCTCGGCTTGCCGGCTATTGCTGCTCTACCCTCCCTTCATGACTTGTGGTATTAGATATTTCACCATTAGTGTAGTGCTTAGCTTCGAGGTTATGTGGTCGGGAATAGCCTGCCGTGTTGGCCGAATGTGCTGTTTCCTGTTGAGTACGAGTGTTTTGAAAACTGTGTGGAAAGTTTTACGTTGATTTCACGTGGATGGGTTGATCTAACAGTTTTTACAGTAGCTCTTAATTGTAAATAGATTTTTAGTTGAGTTTCGTGTATTTTTTAGTATTAGTTTCGTGAGTACCCAATTTAAGGGTACGCCTCTGTAGTGCTCGCAGAGAAAGGCTGAATTCGTCCGCCCAAGGAACACAAAACACCGTGCACGTAACAACGGGCTAAACAACGGGCTTTCTTTTAACTGATGCGGCCTATAAACCTAACGCCTGGAAGGGTTTCGTAGAAAGTAGGCTCTTATGTGTAGGTTAAATTCGGACATGTTAATCTTTATGGAATGAGTGAGAGTTTATCTGTGTTAGTTTGAAAGTTCATAATAGTGGCGGAGAGCAATTTTGTAAAAAGAAAGAAATGGACTTTTCCTGGCACTTTCGGAGAAAAACTACTCCTAGAGGAGGAAGTGGCTGGAAAAGTCCGTTTCTTTCTTTTTACTAAAGCTTGTCTGTGATGTTGACTTGTTTTCCGATTTTCGATGAACCTATTTTTTGGCTTCTTAAATTAGGTCTTAAAAACACTCTATTTTTCTAAGTTCAGTTACTAATTGCATAAAAACTAAAAGACATATTGAAAAATGAAAAACAGGCAAACCTAGATAATATGTTTATTTTTCATTTAAGAGTTGTTTTGTCAAAATAGCATTAATAATAACGTATTAATTTTTTTGTGCAAACCTCTGCAACGACGCTCTCCTATTGGGACCGCACAATGGGGGTATGTGATGACTCCACTAAAAAACCTCCCTCTTATTCTCTTCCTCTGCATCCTGGTAGGCCTACCGCCTTTTAGCATTTATTCAAGGACCATCTTCAGGGTTGGCCACTGATTAGCTGAATATGAGCTACTTGCTGTCTGCTATCCTAATGGTCACAGGGCTGCCAACCGTCCATTGGAGCAGGGATGCCAACTGTCGATGTTCTCCTTGGCTGTGACACTACCGAAAAACTTAAAACTCAAACCTTTTTTCCATAGTAATTTTTTTCTTATTGAGAATAGTTTTTCCTGATTGAAAGTGAGAAGTTCTGAAACTAATGAGCGTGTCGTGTATTTTCCGCTTATGGTTTCGTGAACTTCCAACTTAAAACAGAAGTACGAGCCGGTGTAGCCTGCGGAAGCATCTTTTGCGTTCAACATTTCGATCCATCCGTTTTCATACTTGTCCCTGCTGCCTACAACCTAGTACTACTACTGTAGACTTCCATCACTGGTAGGTGATGCGGTGTGAAGAATGGAGGATTAATTAGTCAGGTGGAGCATTGCGAGTGGCTGTGGAGTTTTCATACTTGTTGTCTATAACCTAGTACTACTACTGTTAGTGACCTCCACTGGTAATGCGGTGTGAAGAATGGAGGATTAGTCTAGTGGAGTTTTCTACTTGTCCCTGCTGCCTACTAGTTAGTAGACCTCCACTGGTAGGTGATGCGGTGTGAAGAATGGAGGATTAATTAGTCAGGTGGAGCATTGCGAGTGGCTGTGGAGTTTTCATACTTGTCCCTGTTGCCTACAACCTAGTACTACTATACTTCCACCTAGGTACTAGTCTACTGTTAGTAGACCTTCCCACTGGTAGGTGATGCGGTGTGAAGAATGGAGGATTAATTAGTCAGGTGGAGCATTGCGAGTGGCTGTGGAGTTTTCATACTTGTCCCTGTTGCCTATAACCTAGTACTACTACTGTTAGTAGACCTCCACTGGTAGGTGATGCGGTGTGAAGAATGGAGGATTAATTAGTCAGGTGGAGCATTGCGAGTGGCTGTGGAGTTTTTCATACTTGTCCCTGTTGCCTATAACCTAGTACTACTACTGTTAGTAGACCTCCACTGGTAGGTGATGCGGTGTGAAGAATGGAGGATTAATTAGTCAGGTGGACATTGCGAGTGGCTGTGGAGTTTTTCATACTTGTCCCTGTTGCCTATAACCTAGTACTACTACTGTAGACTTCCATCACTGGTAGGTGATGCGGTGTGAAGAATGGAGGATTAATTAGTCAGGTGGAGAATTGCGAGTGGCTGTGGGTTTTTACATACTGTTTGTCCCTGTTGCCTATAACCTAGTACTACTGTTAGTAGACCTCCACTGGTAGGTGATGCGGTGTAGAAGCATTGCAGTGGCTGTGGAGTTTTTCATAGGTTAGCTTAGGTGATGCTCAGAGCACGGCGTACTTGTGTTGCTAGTACTACTACTGTTAGTAGACCTACCGGTGTGAAGAATGGAGGATTAATTAGTCAGGTGGAGTTGCGAGTGGCTGTGGAGTTTTCATACCTTTACTTTACTAGTACTACTGCGACCATAGCTGTTAGTAGACCTCCACTGGTAGGTGATGCGGTGTGAAGAATGGAGGATTGGAGAATTATGTGGAGTTTTCACTTGTCCCTGTTGAGTGTAGATCACTGGTAGGTGATGCGGTGTGAAGAATGGAGGATTAATTAGTCAGGTGGAGCATTGCGAGTGGCTGTGGAGTTTTCATACTTGTCCCTGTTGCCTATAACCTAGTACTACTAGTAGCTCTGGTAGGTGATGCGGTGTGAAGAATGGAGGATTAATTAGTCAGGTGGGTGCGAGTGTGGAGTTTTTCATACTTGTCCCTGCTTGCCTACCTAACCTAGTACTACTACTGTAGACTTCCATCACTGGTAGGTGATGCGGTGTGAAGAATGGAGGATTAATTAGTCAGGTGGAGAATTGCGAGTGGCTGTGGAGTTTTTCATACTTGTCCCTGTTGCCTATAACCTAGTACTACTACTGTTAGTAGACCTCCACTGGTAGGTGATGCGGTGTGAAGAATGGAGGATTAATTAGTCAGGTGGAGCATTGCGAGTGGCTGTGGAGTTTTTCATACTTGTCCCTGTTGCCTATAACCTAGTACTACTACTGTTAGTAGACCTCCACTGGTAGGTGATGCGGTGTGAAGAATGGAGGATTAATTAGTCAGGTGGAGAATTGCGAGTGGCTGTGGAGTGAGTGGCTGTGGCGATGATTTGTCTCCAAGTCGCCTTTGTTATTCCGCGCCCTCATTGTCTCCGCCACTTGGCACTCTGACATATTATACCCATTCTCCTTAATGAATTCCCTTTGTCATCCTGCCTTACTTTCCGTCTGCTAATGCCTCATTTTTCATTCCTTTACTTTGACTCCCGGCTCTCTTCTCTGATTTATTCCGGCTTCTTTGTAAGCGTTCCGGTCGATGCGGAGTCGGACGGCGAGTTATGTCTTGGCTTTCATCGGTTGTGTGGAGTAATTGGTTGTTGATGTCGCCAATTAGGATCACTAAGTTAGTAAGACCCAAAAAGAGTAATAAAAGAACGAGTTTTACTCCGTAGTAAAATTGAAAACATATATCTGAGGTTAAAATCCTCTTTATATATGTTTGTCAAAGTCAAGTAAGTGTTTTCAATGTATTACGCCTCGCGTTTAAACTGCATCAAGTTTGCGTCTAACGAACCACACTTCACAGTAAATTTGAAGTGGTATTTTTGTTTAGATATAGTTTTGAGAGCGGAAGAACCTTTAAAATATTAATTCTTCAACTCTTTATCTTGTACTTGAACGGTTAATGGTTATACAGTCTCGGTAGCGGTGTGGTGCGTATGGTGCCTTGGTGCCGGTTATAGCACCTCCTAGTACACTCCATCCACATCACAGAGGCCGCACTAATGGTTCACAAACAAACACAATAATGTCTTCAAGTACCGGTAGCGTCGGCGCTTTCAACAGAGGCTCTACTCAAGCCGTTGTCTCTCTCTAGATAGGCGTACCCTAGATGAATAATCGTCCTCTCGTTAATCTGATGGAGAATAGCTCCATTGACTTGCCGGTTAGTCATTTGTTATACAGTACTCGTAATTTTAGAAATTATCCCCTTCTTATCGGTGTTAACTCCTTTAAAAGTAAGATTTTCGTGCTGGAGTAGACCTGTGAATCAAAACCAGGCCGAAGCGTTGCTGGAGTGAGTGAAGCGAATTTCCTTTGCAAATTGTCATTCTTATACACTACGCTGACAGCCTCGCTTCGGCCTTCGGCCTCAGCTCTGCCTCCTGTATTATCACGGTCGTTACGATCGTTTGCTTAGGCCTGCGGCCTCGGACTTACGAGTACGTGGTATTTTACTACAAGTTCGACTACTAATCATTTCAAATGCAATTAAAAGCGGACACTCAATTGCTGTTCTTGGGAAAAATAACTTGTTGGAAATTTTTATTAGAAAAAAAGGTATCCACGTTTGTTTGTCCATTTCTTGGATTTTGATAATATTTATAGGAAACATTGGAATGCTTTGGATATATGAATCAAATGCATCGGATATTAATAAAATCAGATGAAATTTTCTGTTTTTTGGTAATTGAAACCGTTGTTTTGGCAAAGTATCACCCTTTGAAAGTGGAACTTCTGTAGTAAGATGATGCTGGCTAACATACCTACTAAACGAGTTTTATAAGAGGAACTCGCCCTTCTCTCGCTAGGGGGCAAGGCCCCTAGACCCCCGCTTCGGCCTGTGGCCTCGCTTGATAAAGACAGGCCATTCGCTGTGCTCATGACATTGCTCGGCCTACGGCCGCTCGCTCACGGTAGCTTCATAAAACACAGGCGCCATTCGCTGCGCTCATGGCACTCACGGTCCCGGTCCTGGTTCTTACCATGCTGACGACATGAATATCTCATTTTTTCAGAGGAAATTCGCTTTATTTAAGTTTCTCAACGAATTTTAGAATTTGGCTCAGCGGGACTTTGGCTTAGCGATGTCACTAAAACATTTGTCACAATTTCAAACAAAGTTTATTTCATAAAAATCCGCTGAAAACTGTGGACGTGAGGTGTCCCGAGAAAATTTTTTATGTTGTTCATATGGGACAAAATTCAAAGTCACAGTCACTACTGCGCACTCTTAAGCTCTATAACGAAATCTCTGCACTTAACACAGGAATTAAGTAGATTAAATGTTTATTTGCAACTGAATGTCCAGGTGGATTCTTCTGGAAGTACTGAAACAAATTAGTGCACAATATTTATATAATACTCACAACTACTTTGCTGGACCTCAGAGGAAAAGCAGCTATTTCCCTAGCTTCATGGCGGAATAAATCTTGTTTAGTAAAAACAATCAACACTTAATAAAAAGTGTGGTGATATTTACATCTTCCCTCTTTCAGTTTAAATTGTAACTTATTTTCTGCTACTTTACACGCAATGATTTGACTTATTATGCTAAATTTATATTATGACTGGGACTCGTGGCGTGGTCCTGTAATTCAGCTTCATGGAGGTCAGGTTTTGAGGATGATATAGGTCTAAAGCGGCTTAGATAGTCTCAGTGATCATCTGATGATACCTGCATCAACACCCACCATCGTGTTTGGACATATCAGACCATCACCTGCGTGGTTCGGAAGTCACGTTAAGCCGTTGGTCCTTGTATTTCCATTGGTCATTGGGCTATTAATTAATGACCCATTCTAAGGAAGAGTCGGCCTCTTTAATTTGTAACAATGTAGTCTTGTAACAA
The DNA here is from genome assembly GCA_018831715.1 of Matsumurasca onukii. Lineage (NCBI taxonomy): Eukaryota > Metazoa > Arthropoda > Insecta > Hemiptera > Cicadellidae > Matsumurasca > Matsumurasca onukii. The sequence continues at coordinate 54,394,798 of CM032060.1, forward strand.
GACTACACCTCATAACTCATTACTACTACCACTCATCACACTCATCCTTCACCACATATTTGCCTAAAAATACCCTCATGAGAGTGGTCGGTCGGCATCTCAAATAGTGATATACTCAAATTGTTCATACAGTTTGTTAAAACTTCTTTTAAACAAGTTCATTAACTTGTCGTTACTGACTACGAGTTCCTCGGTTCTCACGGCAACGGAAGATGTGATCTTCCCTCAGACTCTCGACTCCGCATATTTGCCAAACTTGGAAACTGGTCGCGTAATAAAAGAAGCTGTCCAGTCCGTCACATGTCGCCGTCGCCGGCAATCTGATCCAACGTCGTGTTTTACGATCATTGATGATATCTCAAGCAAAGTTATTGATCAATAATAAATCGTACGGGAAACGAATCATGGTGCTTCAACTTTCTAGATCTTTTCGTTTGAGCTCAGTTGGGAATTTGTCACATTTTGTTGGCGAATTTATCTTGGAAATTATGAGATATTCATGCCGTTAGCATGGTAAGATTTAGACCCGGGACCGTGAAATGAGCAACCCCCACAACACGTTTTGAGATTTTTTCAAAACTTCACATACATATGTATTTATGTATATATTCTTCAGTACATTGGAAAAATAAAGAGCAAATCTTTACATGTATATATAAATTTTAATTACAATAAACTAAAAACATTAAGTCTACGAATCAGGCTTATATTTTGAATTTTGATACTTGCTTATCTTATTCATAGCCTAACAAAAACCCTTTTCAAATTGAATAGGCCTACAAATTTACAGAAGTTACTTGATTTCAACAATAAATCTTCATCGAATGATTAGCCCATCTGGTTGCCTGGATTTCAGAATCAGCTGATTTCATCTTTATATACAGTACATATATGTAAAGATACTATAGAAGGCAACATTGTAAAACCGAAATATTAGCTTTTGCACTGTTTAAATACTTTTTGTTCTCTTGTTAAAAATACAAAATATCTAAAGATACTTGTATACATATATATAAATTTGTAAATACATCGGTCAAGTTTCTTAGCCAGGAAAATTGGACTACCGAAAGTACCCTTTGGGGAGGTGTTGTAAAAAATTTGTTTTAGTGGTCTAGGAACAGTAAATTTCATCCGATTTTGTTTAGTAAAAGTTATGAAAATCCTTTGAGTGGTTTGATAATAGCGGCCAAAGTAGTTCAATACGCTCACAGCCTTGTTCGACTTTTGAAATTTTATTAGCATCGGATAAAACGGACTATTTTTCATGAATAGGAACAATCTTTTGGGGTGTTTACTCCTCTCCAAAAGAGGATTTCCAGTTTTTGCTGGCTAACAGACGTACCATGTTGACGGCTCGAATATCTAATTTTGCCAAACAAAATTCGATATAGGAAATTTTCTAAAGTGAACAAAAATAATTATTACATTTAGCAAAATGAGGAAAATTCTTGCGTGTAAAGTAGCAGAAATATAAGTTAGAATTTAAACTGGAAGAGGAAGATGTAAATGTTGCCACACTTTGTTCTCACTAACTGTACGAGGAGTATTTGTCTTCTTGCTAAAAAGGACAAGATTTATTCCGCCATGAAGCTAGGGAAATAGCTGCTTTTCTTCCGAGGTCCAGCAAAGTGTTTTTGAGTGACATCACAGAAAATCCAGAGGTGGTAATATACAGAGTGAGTTTCAGGTGTCCCTCCCCCTACCTTAACTTTTGAAAAAGGAAATATTTTTTAAAACCCTTGCGTGTTGGAGCGGGCCCCCCAAATTGTTTAAATACAAAACCTCCCTCTTGTGGGATTTTCAAAACAAGTTCAACGACGCAAAGAAAATTTTTATATCGACTCGTTTTTTTTGTTATACCAATTTAAAGGTGACACAAAATCAGGGTTTACCTGCCACAGTTCACATACAATTTATTTTGAATGACAAAATATTCTTCTAAATACTCTATGGGATTATGTTATAGGGTTGTAATGTTTCCCTCATATTCGAACCCGGGCCGATTTGGTGTGAAGCACGCACTATACTACTGAGCTATGGCCACCACCACTTCTCCTCATTAAGTGAAAAATACATTTTAATCCTCCATAAAGAGGTAGTCTACGTCCCTGGCTTTCTCAAAACATCCACAAATAATAGTGTTATCCCCACGTTCTAAAAAAACATACACTATGAACTCAGAGCCACGGTTGATTTACCCATTAAAGTCCAAAGCATTTATGGTAAGTTATAAATGTTACTACACTTTGTTCAAGCAGACCCCCTTCCATTTCTCAAGTCAAGGCACAAACTGGAGGCTACAAAGAGAAAGAGATATTTCTCCTCTCCCCGCTTGTTAAAAGGGCAAGATTTATTCTGCTATGGAGGTGGGGACGTAGCTGCTACTTTTCATTGTCTTCCCTTCCCCTGGAAACCCTCAACAGTTTCCGATTTACAAAACAACAAATCAATTGACGGGTTTCCGGCTAATGTTATTAGTTTATCCTCCTAACTCGATAAAATATCTTCTCCTTGTAGGTTATCCTGAATTAGTTACTGAGGTTGAAATGTGATTACGGGCGTGTTTCATAGTTTCGAGATCTGGACTCTGAGCCCGTCTTCAGGTGAAAAGTTACCTAAAAATGACAAGAAATGTTAGGAGAAGAGAATTCTGCGCAAGCTAACCAGCCACCCACCACAAAATAACCTTTTTTATTCAGTTTGAAAAAATTTAACTCCTTTGTTAGTAAATCCTGGTTTATTAATTAAACTCTAAGGAATTCCCCCTCCATTGGCAGCGCATAAATAGGTATTTTTTGTGTTTTAGACTCATTACTAACCCACTCCATGAACATTAAATCGGTTACTGGAAGTTTTGTTACATATCTTAACGCGATGCAACAAATTTCAAATTTCATTGAAATAAAAAAAAGTTTGTCTTGTTTAACGAGGTGAAGTTAGGACTACAAAGTCCTCTCTACCACTCAACCTAGACCTTTACCTAGCGTTACCGTACTAGTCACATTACAAATTGTAAGTGGTGACTGCGGGGATCGAACCCGTGCCACCGGAGTGATGAGCTCCGGAGTCGCGCGCGATACCAATCCGCCACGGATCTGCCGACGAAATAGGACCATTCTTGGCTGCCATTTTCAAACGAATAAATGGATTGTCATAATTTTGGTTTATTGATAGATATTGTTAAAATAGGTATTTTCTTTAAGTTTCACAAAAAACGGATGAACTTTAGTGTTTTTAAAGCATTAAAACAACTTTTTATGAGAAAACTCCCCCCTCAAAAGTGGGGTTGCGGGGGTCCAATGTTTCTGGCTAACAAACTTGACCGAAATATTTACAAAAGGAACAATAGTACCAAATACCATAAAAATCGGACAAAAAATGCGTCTGTAGAGAATACACACAATACATATATATTATATAAAGTGTGAAAAATGCTCAAAACGTGTCTCAGGGGTCAGGATCGGTACTCATTTCATGGTCCTGGATATTACCTTGCTGATGGCATGAATATATAACTTTCACAAAGGAAATTCGATAATAATTGGTTAATCAACTGCATTTCCAAAGAGAAAGAAAGACATGATTGTGCCTCGAGGGGTTGCAGTACAAGGGCTTGCGTCTGACAGCCCATTATAGCGACACTACTTGTCCCTGTGAACACTTGTTCAAGAGAGATTTAGATTGCCATCCCCATGTTCTCTGTTAAGTGTTTAACAAAATGGCGACCAATCAAGTGTCAAGATGGCGCACAAGTCAAGGACTGGACGATTGGGATAATTTTGTACACGCCTCTTTGCAAATAAAGGTGATTTAGTGAGTTAAGCTCTTTAATGGCAATTAAAATGTAAAAGGTAAAGTTTGTCTTGTTTAACGAGGCAGAGTTAGGACTAAAAGTTTTCTCTACCACTCAACCTCGACCTTTACCTAGCGTCACAGTATAGTCACATTACAAATTGCAAGTGGTGACTGCCGGGATCGAACTCGCGCCACCCGGAGTCGCGCGCGATATCCGTCATGGAGCTACTGCGTTTTAAGATCACACGGGTGAAATAATTACTTATTAGTAAATTTCTTTCCTTGAATTTAAAATTTAAATCGAAACTACCATCTTTTAAAATGGGATATCAATTATATTCAATGGAATATAATTGAAAACGGATCTGCAGGTTTGCTAGAGACGATTGTCGAGTGTCTAAAGATATTGTGATTAGGTCTACAGCAAAACCTTCATCGTTTATGTGAAGGAAAGCCATTGAGACAACCCAAGCTGTTTAAGGGTCCGCCTCAGTGGTCACCGCAGAGAAACTTATGACACCGCGCACGTAACAACGGGCTAAACAACGGGCTTTCTTTCAACTGATGCGGCCTAACTGTCAAACCTTCTGCTTGTAAGGGTTTCGTAGAAAGTAGATAGCTCTCTTATGTGAAGGTTAAATTCGGATATGATAATTTTTATGGAATAAGAAAGAGTTTATCTGTGTGTGCCCGTGGTTATATTTTTGATAAACCTATTTTTAGCTTCTCAAATAAGGTATTAAAACACTATATATTTTTAAACTTTAACCGTTAATATCCTAAAAACCAAAAGACATGTTGAAAAACGAAACATCTCTTGGTTATTGTTCGTCTTGGTTAACGAACTCGACCAAGACAATTATCAAAGGAAAATTTTTACCAGATTTGGTGAAAATCGTGCATAAATGCGATCTGTGGAGATGGTACATATATGTATATAAAGTTTTGAAAAAATTCTCAAAACGTGCCCTACGGGTCTGGATCGGTGCTCATTTCATGGTCCCGGGCCTGGACCCTTAGCATGCTGACGGCATGAATATCTCATTTTTCTAATAGAAATTAGATAATATTGCTATCAAAATCTCTTAGTTTCTAGTAATTTATTTTTGTCTTCTTTTCATTTAGTGAAGAAATATTTTTAATCCTCCAATCCTCCATAGACCACGTTTAATTTTGGCACAAGACATGCTTTTTCAAAACATCCACGCAACAATAGTGTTATCTCCTCGTTCTAAAAGGATACACTATTATACTAACTCAGATCCACGGTTGATTTACCCCTTAAAATCCCCAAAGCAGTCCGTTGCCGTACGTGGTTTGATTGTTACAAAACACAAAAATTCGATATAAGGGTTTCTCCTTGTCCTCAAGATTGAATATTGAATAGCTCTTACTTATCTGAAGTGTGCAATAGGTTGTCTGTTTGAAGCAACAGCGGCTACAGTAGGTAAGGAGTAAGGGAAGATGTATGGGGTCACTTGCCCCCTACAGCAGGGGTCAGGGGGGTCCGGGGTCGGGGTAAGGGTGATCTGTCACCCCGGGAAAACAGGCCCGTAAATACGGAAACTTGAGACAGTACAACTTCCCTTCCACACTCTTTCTCCGCCATTTTACATTTCAGCAGTTTCTTCCATTTGTGATTCTATTACTTACACCTTTATTTTTTACTTGAGTCTTTAGCTAGACACGCTTTGATGTGTCTTTGTTGAAAACTAAAAATGGGTCTGATGTTTCCCCATGGTAACTCTAGCAAGTAGTTTTTAAACTTAAGGGTCCGCCTCAGCTGCTCGGGAGAGCGTCGTTGCAGAGGTTTGCGGGAAATAAAATGGAGACTTTAGTATTAATGTTATTTTGACAAAACAACTCTTAAATGAAAGATAAACATTATATCTAAGTTTGCCTGTACATAATTTGTCAAAAGGTTTTTTAGGTTTTACGCTATTAACGGTTAAAGTTAGAATATATAGAATGTTTTTAAGACACCATTTAAATTGAAATTCATTGTGTTTAGCCACGAAACTGTGTGTAGACTATATAAGTGGTAAATTACCTCGTAAAACAGTTTCAAATGAGTGGGGCTCCACTACATGTTTCGGGACAACGGTCCCATCTTCAGGTGGTAGTACACATAAAAAACATAGAAGAACACTGATGGTAGCTCCAGCTAGGGATTGTCGAGAATGATGAAACACGTTACACTTTGTACTTTTTTACAAGCAACAAAAATTCTTATCAGCAGAAAAATACACATGAATACTTTCGAGGCGAGAAATGTAGTAATTGAATACAAATGTCAGGAAGTGGGGGAGTAATTCTGACAGACAGTTGTCATCACTCGTTGTCAGTTGTCTTCTGTAGACAGCTGTCTCGTGTCTGTATCATCAGCGACTCTTGGCTCAGCTGTTGCATGAAATACACAGCAGAGTTATTAGCGAATTTTCTTTAGAAAAAAAGGGATATTCATGACGTCAGATCATCTCTACAGGTCCGATTTGCAACAAAATTTTGTACACATGTGTCTTTTGTAAATATTTCGGCCGAGTTTGTTAACCAGCAAACTTGGACTATCAGATCCCTTCTTTGGGAGGGCGGCACCTATGACCGGAAACCAGAATTTTTTGATCAAAAACACTTAATTTGATCTGTTTTTTTATGAAATTTAAAATAAGCTACATATGTTAAGTATTTTGTTGTTATACATCAACGTACCAAAGGTAAGGAAAATCTTTTAAGTCGTTTCAAAATGGCAGCAAAACTAGTAATTTTCGCTATAACAAGAAAATTAGTAGTCAGACTTTATTAAAATTAGTTTTCCTTTAATTATATGTAGTATAATTTCCAGGAAAAAGTCCCGTCAGTTTCAGGCCGAAGGCCAAAGAGAGGCTGTGAGCGCAGAGGATTAGAGTAACAAAAGGAAATTCGATAACTGATGCCAGCGGCGCTTAAGCGCTTAGCTGCATGTCGGCCTGGTTTTTTATACTCCCGGATATGATCTTTTAAGTGAACACTTTTTCAAAGCTACCAGGAAAAGGTACCATCTTCAAAACTTTCACTTTCAATAAGATATGGAAATTGAATACTTCCCAAGTTAATAGAAAGTAGCTTTAGACGTATTAAGGGCCCGTCTCAGTGTTCAGTGGTCACCTCAGAGAAAGGCTGAAGCCAAGGAACACAGGAAAATCGCACGATTTGGTCACATTAAATGCAGGTTATCGACATCGGACAAACTCGAACATGTGGAGCCGAGGGGGAGAAAGCGACGAGAGATGGCAGCGCTATCTATGCTTGGGCTGCCGCACCTATGTTGATTGTCCTGCCTCAGCCATGTGACATCTATGCGCTATCTACCTACCATAACACAATATTTGGTAACTCATAGCGAAGATGCGATACAGCGAGCAATTTAAGATTCGAAAACTCTTTTACAATCTCACAACGCCCGCGAGAGACACAAATCAATATCAACGACCGATGCGGCACACACTCTATACAAACTTACAGCAGTGAGGGAGAGTAAAACGCGGGGTATTCTTCACCCCCAGAACGGGGTCAAGATGGTCCCCGAGCGGTGGTCGAGGCGGAAGACAGCGAGGTGTTGGTGAAATACGACTTAACAAATACTCCAATCCCGACCAGTATAATGGACTGGTGAACTTGGAGTGGAAACTGGCGTCTGGGGAGTGGACTCGATTTTCAGCTTCGGTTTGTAAAATGTTTACCGAAAAAGAGAATAGTGGGCCCGGGGGAAATAGAAGGCGGACAGACCCGGGCGTGGGTCGTAAACTTGGAAACTGTCCTCCGCACACCCTGTATATACGCGCTGTAGCGGCGTATGGCGAGGCTGCTGTTAGTGGCTTTAACTTTACTGTTGAATTTCCTTTGGACAAATGAGATACTCATACCGTCCGCATGGTAAGATTCAGGCCCGGAACCATGAGATGAGCACCGATCCTGACCCCCAGAACACATTTTGAGCATTTTTTCAAAACTTGATATACATGTATTTATGTATGTACTCTCTTTTCAGGTCACATTTTGTCCGTTTTTCAGAAATCTTGTGAACATTTTTAATTTGTTAATATCTCGGTCAAGTTCGTTTACCAGAAAAATTTGACCACCCTCCTTTGGGAGAGGAGTTTTCTCTAAAAAGGGGTATTGATGCTTTTAAAACAGTAAATTTTAACCGATTTCGATGAAGTTTAAAACAAACGTGTACTTTTATTGTATTCATCAATATACCAAATGTTATGAAAATCCATTTAGTCGATTCAAAATGGCGGCCAAAAAAGTTGTTTTTCGCTATTGACTGGAGACTGAAATACCTCAAGCTAACAATGATGTTTTGACGCGGTGTGAACCGGAAGAACTAGATTATAGTTGTGAAACCGGCCGCGAAAGCCTAACAGTTAAGTTTACTACAGTGAAACTGTAATGAATCCATCGGTTTTTAGTTATTGAATTTTTATACTTTGCAAAAACCGTAACTGACGTCAAAAATTCAAGTATGCCCGTCTGTAATGTTTTTAAGGCATTTCGGAACGCTTATAACTCAAAATCGGTGTTCATTATCAATATAGCCGCTGTGTCCACATGATACATGTGATCGAGAAGTAACATGCTTTCCGCTTTGGGGTTTTCTAATATCAAATGTATGAAGTGTCGCTCGGACACCAGACTACTGAAGTACGTGCATAGTTTACACGGTGCGAGGGACGAGTGCACGGCCGCCTCGTGTAAGCGGGCAGTGAGTACATCAATGATCAATCCATGATTTGTTCATCATCACAACACGCTCCAGCTGACATAGAACCTCGGTCCACTCATTGATACTACATTAACATCAATCATTCCCGGCTGCAGTTTTTCATATCAACGTCCGCCTCTTCTCTGTCCCGTGCAGTATTAATGTTAACGTGACAAACTGCAGGCCCTGTGTGTTCATCGGTCGGTCGGTTGTGGTTTTGTGAAACATGTGAACTCGCGTCATGGAATAATCAGCACTTCAGGAGTGAATGGGCCAATGTGATAACAGGGAATAAGCCGCATAGTTTATTATTAAGTTAGTTTGGGTCCTGTAATAAGAAAGTATGAAAGAAGTTTCTTTGCTGGTAAATTAAAACATAGCTGGAGCACATCCACCATCATGAATCCTAGCGAATTATCTGAAAGGGAGGGGTATAATTTAATATATAAGTTAAAATTAATATAATTTATAATATTTTTCATCGTTAGCTAGCAAAACGTCATGACGTTTCGGGATCTGCAATCTGATCCCGTCTTCAGGTGAAACGTACTGAAGACGGTGTCAGATTGCAGATTCTGAAACGTCGTGACTTTTTTGCACACTAACGATGGAAAATGTCCGCAATAATAGTTAAACTTCTGAAATGTCCCATCGTCAACAACAAACTTTAAACAAAGAACATGTGTAAGACCATAACTGGTATACATAAAGTTTTATAATTCAAATCAAATAGGTGTTGCTCAGAAAACTGCATACTTTTTTTTCTTGAAAGTTTCACTCCATAAGGCAGTAGAAATAGAATAACGCTGTTTCCTATGGTCATTCGTTAATAAAAGTACTAAAACAATGTAGTTAAGACCTCAATTGAGCCAAATAAATCTATACATTATTTCCACAATTAAAACTGTACTAGGCTTTAGATTGTGATTTCAAATTAATTCCTTACAGCTTATTCCAAACATGAGGAACGTTGGTTATTACTCAACAGCTGTTTAACATCTTTGACGCATCAAGTTCTGCCGTACGTTGGCTCGGAACTGTCATTACCAAGAAGAGAGAAAGGCAATCATAACCAATGGTAAATGAGCGTTCCGAGAATCGAGTCACTCGTAAAAAGGGGGCTTAAAAGAATTGTGTGCAAAGAAAAGCACTAGTTAGAGGTAGGCAATGATAGTGTTTGTGGGACATAATGGACTCGAGTATACCGCATGCATATACAAACGAGCACGCTCATAATAGGTGGAGGGATGTCGTAGATTACAGGCTCGCCGTACCTGACAATTACTGCCCGAACCCGGTCTTTACGCGGCATAAATAATGACAGTAATGAACTTTGATGCCAGAGAACGTATAAATACAAAGCTGAAAGATGTGATAATTTTCTTGTTCAACCATCAATTTGTAGCTGCGCCGCGCTGCGATGGACGAGGCGGCCGTCTGTCATTACGGCTGCCTCGGAGGTGGCGCCCGAACAGGGACTCGTTTTTTGACGGTCGGGCGCCAAATGAGTGCCTCCTGCCGTCAGCCTAATGTCTAATGTCTCTTCACTTTACGAGTGTTATTATCGATCGTTTTGCCAAAGATGGTTTGAGTAATGGCTCTACCTTACTGGGTTACGAAAGTCACCGTGAGTTGTTTGTTGAACCGGACGTTGAGAGGTTTTATGTATGGATCGAAAAGTTGAACTCTCAATTTCAACTTTGGAAGTTATCACTTGGTATCTAAGCTCAGAGAAACGACAACAATTAGTTATGACAAGATGATTATCAAACGGCAAGGGGAAGTAAAAATTGGGGACCGTGTTTCTGTTGAATTTGACTCACTACGAAGTTACACTTTTCACTGTGAACCACATTGTGACTCATATCACACAACGTTCGATTCCGATGTTTGGGTTCGATTCCCGGCAGTGGTTCGGAAGTCACATTAAACCGTAGGTCCATGCCATTGGTCGTTGGCAGTCTGCCCTAGTTTGTAACAAGACTACACCTCGTCATCCATCGAAAACACTCATCACACCATCATCCCATATTCAAAATACCCTCTGAGAGTGGTCGGTGTCTCAAAGTATCAAACTGTTGCTCCAATGTGGTCAGCAGCTACCACAGCCAGTGAGACAGCTGAGCTGAAGACTTGACAAGAGAACTCGGCGCCAGCTGACAGACTGACAACACCTCACAGCTGTTATCTCTTATCCGTGACAGCTGACAATCTCGAGCTGTTAATTACCCCGCAGTCACACCTGTATAGCCTTCTGACTGGAGGAGGAGTTTGTAAGAAGAAGGAAGAAGAAGAAGAAAAGTGCTTTATTTCATCTTAGAGAAGAAATAAATAAAGATACATAAACAAACAAACAAAAAATAAAATAAAGTATAAAGTAAGAAATAAAACAAAAATCTATACAATAAAAAAAAAAATAAATAAAAATATACAAGAGAAATATAAGAAAATATAAATAAATCTAAATTAACAGAAATAATAATAAAAGTTGAATAAACAAAAAGTAAAAATTAAATAATAAATTTAAAATCATGGTAAAAATGGCAAATTTAGTCTTTGCACTTTTTGTAAAAATCTTCAATGCTATAAACTGCTTTGTCAGCCAACCGAATTCTGAGCCTTTTCCTGAAAGAGTATGGGTCATCTGTTTTTAAATAGTCAGGCAAATGGTTGTATAATTTTTTCCTGTATACGATGGGGTTCTTTCAAACAGGGAGCTTTGGTGGGCTGGTAATTGGAAATCCACATTTCTGGAGAAGTAAACTTGATTTTGGGGTTTTCTTGGATATTTGTTTACAGAGTGGGTAATTGTTTCGAGTATATATATTGCATAAACTGTTAGTATTCTTAGTGATTTGAAAAAAAATTCACATGTATCTCTACTTCTTAAATCAGCAATAGTAACTTCCAAACAAGTTGGTAGTATTGGGAGGATAAAGCAGGATAGTCCATGGGCGAAGGGGAAACATTATCTTGAGATGAAATAATTTTACAATATTCCAAACAGTGTGGGAACCTGGTATATTCGCTATCAAAAGGTAAAAAAAGGTAAAGTTTGTCTTGTTTAACGAGGCGAAGCTAGGACTACAAAGTCCTCTCTACCACTCAACCTCGACCTTCACCTAGCGTCACCGTATTAGTCACATTACAAATGTAAGTGGTGACTGCGGGAATCGAACCCGCCACCGGAGTGATGAGCTCCAAAGTCGTGTGCAATACCAATCCGCCACGGATCCGCTAAAAATAACGACGTTGATCAAGGCATTATCTTAAGAACGGAGGCTGAGTTGAGCTTATTTGACAGTTGACCAAGACATGGATTTGTTCTGGGATTTCTTTAACATATTTAAAACGGTTGGATTTCGCCAAAACTTGAATTGTGAATGGATTTTAATTAAGAAAAACTCAAACTTTAATTAGGAACAAGAGATTAATAAATAAAATGTACGATTTTAAAGTAAATTTTACTTTCAATCGTGTTTGCCAGATGATATTTTGGTTAAATTTAAAGCCGTTCCAGCTAAAAGACAAAGTAAAAACCAGTTACATATACATTTTGCAAGATCTCACTATTTATTTATTTTTTTACTGTCTACGCTATTGGCATTTTTTTGCTACTTAACCTAACGTTTGCGGGTATCACAAAACGCGTTTTAGGGAAAGCGCTCCAAACCCTTGTACCTGCTCCGGGAATCGAAACCGCGACCTTGCTCTTTGCAAGCCGTCACTTTACCCTCTGAGCCACGGATACAGCCAGTTTGTGGCCGAGGACATTTTTTTACGCAATTTTGCCGATTACCCTAAGTATGTAAAGGTTCAAAGTACTAGACAGAACTGAAGCCTAAGAACAATGTAAATACATCAATTTTTTGGGACATCTGACACACCTACAGTTTTCTTCGGATTTTTATGAAATCAACTTTGCTTTAAAGTTATAATTAAACATTTTAGTGACTCCGGTGAGCCGAATTTCCATTTTCTAACTCATGAAACCGTGATATAAATCTAAAAATTTACGACATTTTTTGCTATTAAACCAATACAATTTTCAAAAAAGTGGTCAGCGAAGTCACTGCGGTACATCGTCATCTCTAATAAAACCTGTTTCAAAACATCTGTTACAAATTGACGACGAGGTGTTTCAAGAAAATGCTTATTTTTACATTATTCTTATGGACCTAAAAACAAAATGGCCGACAGATAATGTGCCACTCTTAACGCTCATTTCAATAAACTACCCCGCTTGGAGACAAAGACAACCACGACTCACAAGAATTCTCTTAGCATCCACTTACTCACAGCGGGTGTAAATTATCATATTCCATTAGATAACAGATAAGATTAATGAGACTAATTAAAGTTACGAGCCGTTGCGTAGACGGCTCAATTATTATGCTAATTAGTTGACAGTTACTGGAAGTAATCGAAATGAAACATTCAAGTCATAGTAAGCCGCTTTAAGAGTAAATATGGTTGGTGAATTTACAGCATTAAAACAAGAAGTTGAAGTTCCATCTTTTTGTACTATTGAAGTTTGGTAGCAGACCAAATACATTTATATAGTAGACCAAGACGTGATATTATGCATTTAAAGTTATTTTTTCCCTTTTAGAGCTTTTCTATTAAAACAAATTTTGAAGTCGGTTCACTTTTTTTATTAAATATTTTTTATTTAACAATTTTAGTTGCCTTTTGTTTTAGACGAAGTTATGATAATGAGTATGCGGTTAATTTAAAAGAAATAAGGTCAAAGAGCTAATATTTTCTTCGGAATTGAACTTAATTAGATATTTTGAATTTAGCAACTTAACTCTGTATGTACCTTTAACTAATAATGAAACATAAACATGAAATGATTTTGAACAAACGTAGATTTCAGCCAGTTTTGTGGTCCCCATCAGCACCTTTCTTTTGGGTTCCAAGCCCTTCATCTTGATCATTGGTTTAGCTTAATTGTCTGAGATCTTGGTAAGCGTATATGTCAAAATTGACGGCTTCTATCAAAGTAATTCTACGTACATGGTTTGGGAACAATCTCTTGATCAGGGTGGCGGTAACCTTGGTAACGATAATGCGCAAGGCTGCTCGCAGAACATAGGCTGTTGGATTTGTTCATACATAAAAAAAATCGGCTAAAAATTAGCTAAAACGAATTAGCTTAAATCACGTAGGCGGTAAAAAACTAGCAGGATTAGGCTGTTCCCATCTATTAATGTAGTATTGGTGCCTTTCGGTCAAGTCTCTAATGGCTAGATTAGCTTCACCTGGGCAGTTGCGTTTTTTTGCTGGTTGAAGGTTATTTGTTTTCTTATTTACAAGATTTTTACGAAAAATTTCGTTTACAGTGACGTTTTGGCCTTAATCTGTCTGACTAAGGGTACTGCTCTTCTTTTGTAAAATTGTAATACTATAATATTTTGCTCATGATCATGTTTTAATAATATCGCAAATTAGTAGTGCTATTTATTATTTTTTCATACAATTAGTGGTTCTTAATTTTAGTTTTCCTTCACCCAGAGATTAAAGGAAACCAAGTTGGGGCCTTTTTCTGAAAAGTCTATTGTTTTCCACATTGTGGTCGTTAACGGTTCAATAACGTTAGAATTAACACATTCGCTGCCAAAAGTCAACGAGCAATTCGACCTTTGGGCACAAACTGATATTAAACCTTCATACATAGTATCAAAACTATCAGGTATCATTTTGAAGACAATTTCATTTTGTACAGACCGGTTATTACTATCATTTGTACATCAAAGTAAAAAATTCGCTAAATTACGTTATTATTTGGTAAAATCTTTGTGTATTAATGTCATTTTATGTAAATTTTAGAACATTTAAATTTCTGTTTTTCAGGGCTAAACATGTTTTTTTTAGATGTTATTATTATATGAGGTTCAAAGAAAATAAAACATAGTGTTAGCCAGTTTCAAAGATGTATATTTGCGACTGGTTTAATAAAGCCATCATCTTGGCGTGAGTATAATAAAACAATATTCGGCTATAAATACTGTATAACAAGATAATTTTGTTTTATAGTGCATTATATTGCATACGTTTTATTTTGATTATTTGGTATCCTTATTTAATATTGCGTTTATATAAACCGCCAACTTTAGCTCATATAATGACTGCAAGACATTTCGGACGTTTATTACGGTGTTATGTACAAAAAATATTAACATTATACTTTTTTTTAGGAAATGTAGGTATACACAGAACGATATTGCCATAAGTTTAATATATAGACAAAAATAGTCTTTATGGTTTTCAAACTTAATAGAAATGTTTAAAATAATATTGCATTTTAACAAGAAGGAGGCCAAAGCTCCGTAAATACAAAAGAATATCATATTAACCAACCATATTTTCTGAAAGATTTTAAATTTTACTCTCACTAAGTATCTTCAAACTTTGATCAATGTATAGCTCTATAACTCTGTAAAGACAAAAAAAGAAAGATTTCATGTATTTTAGAACAAATTATGTTTTATCTTACCGAAAGGTCCCATGAATTTAAGGATACCGTGTTATTGGCAATTTAATTTTACGTCAAAATAGTGTCATTTAAGTTTTATTTTGCTTAAAAAAAGTCCTTTTACGCGCAAACATACAGAATATAAGTTTTTTTACTTTTTTTATATAGAAGCTACAATTGATTCAAAAGATTTTCATATGGAATCACTGTGGAGGTACCCTACAAAAAAAAATCAAACCGCGTTCAAAAGTTATGCGTGTACAAACATATAAGAAAATAGTCCCACGTCGAATTGGTAACCTCCTTGCGTAGAAAGTCGGTTAAAAATAGTAGTCATTCAAAGTCATGTTTTACCCATAAATTGTAGCTTTACCATAAATTAATGTACAAGTCACCTGTATAATAGAATATCACCTTTAAACCATCAAACATCTCTTGTTGCTCTGGAACCGACCGTTTTAAGTAATTTCACTTAATTATTTTGTCGGAATTTCTCCATTTTGACATTCAGAGCACTGGGCAGAAATTAATGTAAGCTGTCAACTTTGAGCTTGTTCTTTTTTTACTAGCCTAGGTTTCCAAGGATACAGGTAATATTTATTTTATAACATATTCAACTAATAACAGCTGTTATGGCTTTTAAAACCTAATAAAATGCTTAAATTTTGTGTGTTTTTAGCGAGAAGGAGGTAAATTGCGTAAATATAAGGAATATCATATTAACCAACCATATTTCTTGAAAGACAATTAAATTTTAACCCTCACTTGGTGTCTACAAACTTTGATCAATTGTATAGCTCAAATGTAATAAAGTCAAACAAAGAAAAATTGTCATGTAATTTTGAATAAAATATGTTTTATCTCAGCAGATACCAAAGATTCATATATTTAAGGATACCAAGTTGTTGGAAATTTAATTTTACATCGAAATAGTGTATTTAAGTCTTATGTATCTTCAAAATAGTTCTTTTACAGCTCAAGATATGCCGCAAATAAGGATTTTTTAGATTTTTTTTGAGTTTTTGCTTTTTATATAGAAGTTTAGGTTTGATTCAAAATATTTTATATGGGACCACCGGGCGTGGTACCCCTACAAAAAAACAAAACAAACCGCGTTCAAAACGGTAGCGCGTTAAAAGTTATGCGTAAACAAACATACAAGAAAAAGTCTCAAGTCGACCTGTAACCTCCTCCTTGCGTGGTGGGAAGTCTGTTGCAACAATTAACGACTTTTTTTGCTATATTAAACCAATACAATTTTCAAAAAAAAGTAGTCAGCGAAGTCACTGGTGCACATCATCATCTTTCTAAAAAAACTTGTTTCAAAATATCTGTTACAAATTGAAGACGGCAGGTGTTTCAAGAAAATGCTGGTTTTAACATTATTCCATGGACCAAAAAACAAAAAAAATGACCGGTTAGATACTGTGCTTAATTCTAACGCTCATTTCCCAATAAACCACCCCGCTTGAGACAATGACAACCACGACCTCACAGAATTTTAGCATCCACTTTACCAGAAGTGGGGTGTAAATTATCATTCCATTAGATAACAGATGAGACTAATTAAAGTTATTACGAGCTGCTGTACGGCCTTATTATTATGCTAATTAGTTGACAGTTACTGGCAGTAAGTACGGTGTTAACGGAGAAGATAAGATGATATGTCCCTATGTTTACAAAGTAATATTTTGTAAGAGCAGGTGGTATTCTGCAGACTTATGGGTGTAAATTAAACTGTGAATTTTCGCTGATAAAGTGGACTTCTGGAATAAATTAAATGATACTAATACATCGATTTCAGAGAAATTTAAGCAAAGTTTCAGCGCCTCAGTCTAAAAATAGGGATTATGTTATAAAACTGCATTTATAGGTAGTTGCATATATACAAGGTGAGTTTAAAATGTCCCCATATTAACTTTTGAAAAAGAAAAACCCTTTAAAATCTTGTAGGGAATGTTTTTATAGAGCCCTAATTTTTTTTGCATGTCCTTGCAGTTGGTTTTATACAGTTGGTCAGTCTGATCTACGGTTGTGATTAGTCGTTCGCTACTCCGAGCCAGCCAATGGGGCTAACCATTGCGTTTGTTTTACAATAACATCGAATTAGGAAATAAAACCACAATATCACTGCACCAAGACATACCATCTGATAGATATTGAAGCGAAAGAATTAGTGATATGAACTTATGAACATATATTGCTTGGACAGAGTGGCTTAGTGCAGTTTGAAAACTGGTTTTAAACACACTCTACATTTGACCATTTGCCATTTGGGAAGCTTCAAATTCTCCGAACGTTTATCTTTTACGGCGAATCGTTCTCTTTATTAGTATAAATGAATAACTGGCTATTTATTATAAAAATTCGCCACGTAAAGTGTCACCTGACTCTCTGCCTATCAGCTGTGGGTGTGACGTCACACGTGATCGGCACACGAGAGTGCCGCGCGCATGCGCGACTGACAGCCAGCCCAGGACACGATCATGTCGTGGTGTTGGCACTGTACGGAGTAAATCATCAGGTAAATTACAGTAAATTGACAGTAATGCCTAATCACAGGTCTGCATGAGTTGTTGTTCAAGTAACTCCCACGCCTCTGAGCCTAGTTCAACATTCACCGCGGCGGCCTTCGAGGCGAATCATTTTATTAATAGCGACGTCAATTTGCACTCACTAACGAGTTTCTCGCAGGGTAATTGATTTTACGATAATCACGGTGAGGTTTTATCGTCTGTTCGGTTTAGTTTGATGTGTTGTAAGGTTTTTTCTAAGCGGGAGTTGAAGACAAAAGTTTCTTCGAACGGCTTCTCGCGGACGCTTGGCGTGGTCCTGTAATCCAGCTTCATGGAGGTCAGGTTTTGAGGATGATATAGGTCTAAAAGCGGCTCAGATAGTATCAGTGATCATCTGATGAGCCCGCATCAACTCCACCATTGTTTAGACATATCAGACCATCACCTGCGTGCCGGAAGGCACGTTAAGTCGTTGGTCCTTGTATTTCCATTGCTATTAATTAATGACTCATTCTATGAAGAGTCAGCCTTTAGTTTGTAACAAGACTACACCTCATAACTCATTACTACCACTCATCACACTATCCTACCACATATTTGCCTTTTAAAAACCCTCATGAGAGTGATCGGCATCTCAAATAGTGATTTAGCGAAATAGTGACATTATAAACCAACATGTTTGTATTAAACACATATGTGTCAGTTGAACATTTCTTTAAGTAAATGTTAAACTGTATGCTGTTTTCAAACGATACAATAAATCAATACAGCGAAATATAACAAAAAATTAGCGCTGTCCACGTTTAGTCGTCACATTATCTCATCCATCATGATTGTTCAGAAAAATCTTCAACACATATTGTAAAACATTACGGCTTTATGAACTGTACTAAGCATCTTTAACCTAGACTGGCCAACATACGGCTATAACACAGGGCCATATGTTAGCCATGTTACTGGCGAGCTAGTGACATAACCATAACGCGTTACACAATAGTATCCAGTAAAGTTTAGGATAGACGTTGGCTATTATTGTCATTGTCAGCATTAAAGTGACACTTGGCCTGTATACAGTAGATTCTCTCGGTGATCGTGTTGGCTTTGCTAGTGTGTTTACAGGATTATCTGTAAATAACTCGGTGCTAGTTTATACTATCAGAAATACAATCACAAGAACGGCATTTATGTGATTTGGAGTCTGTGAAACCAGGCCGACACGCAGCTAAGCGCTATAGCGCCGCTGGCATGAGTGAATTGAATTTCCTTTGCAATTTTACTCTACTCGCTCCACTTCATGACCTGCTTGGCTCTTCGGCCTCAGTTTTATGTTCTATTACGATGAGTGCTATGAGGCTTTTAGCCTGAAACTTAACTTCTTACTTCATTCTTTACTCGGAAATTTATATTGCACCACCCAAAACCCAACGCTTCGTCGTCCTGACAGGTTTTTTATTTTTGTTGATGTATCATAACACAATATATAATTGTTTCAAACTCATCAAAATTAACTAAATTTACTCATTTTAGATCAATAAAACCTCATTTTTCGTGAAAAGTCCCCCCAAATGGTTCCGGTAGTTCGATTTTTTTTAAAGTGAGAGAGCCACCGGTTTAACGTCATATGATTTTCACCTTTGGGGCTTCATCAATGATGAGATGTATGTCCCACATTTTCCCGCCACCATTCAAGAACTCAGGGTTCGGATATCGGAAGCAGTAGACTCCATTGAACCAGCCACTTTGGCCACTATGGCAAGAAATGCACAAACGCTTCGGTTTATGCCGTGGGACAAGAGGGAGAAAGACGGCGAGATGTCAGCACTCGCAGTACTATCTGTGCTAGGCTGCTCGGCATCTCAGCGCTATCTACTTACCATAGCATAGTCTTTGTTATTGACTTGACAGAGAGATGTCCTGCTGGTGAGTGGTGGAGGTGTGCTAATCTATCACCCGGCTATCACTAGGCTACTCATTATCAAGTTCCTGTCTGAAGACTGATGACCTCATACATCGTGCTCCACCTCTCCGCCTCTCCGCCTGGCTTAGTGTTTCCGCTAGATTAACCTACATGATTCATGCCGGCTGTTGTGGATCTCATTTGTCTATAATGCCACCTCACAACCTAACCTTGCCGAACAATTTAGACGTCGGGAACTGTCTGAAACTGCCTGTTTATGTCGGGAGATACCCAGGAATGTTTTATAGGTACAGTAGTTGGTTAAGTAATAAAAATATATTTAAAAATATCAGCAAATGAAATTTTTATACATGTGCATGTGTATATGTTTATCATCTGTACAGGTACCATTTTTCGTCCAATTTTCCCCAAGTTTGCTTGTAAATATCTTGGTTGGTTAACCAATAAAATCGGACCACGGAAACCTCTCTTTTGTGGGGGAAGGACTTTTCACCAAAAAATGAATTTTAATGGTCTAAAAAGAGTAAATTTCGTCTGATTTTCATGGAATTTGAAATAAATATATATTTTGTTATTATACATTGATATAAATGCATACATGTACACAAAAGTTATTTTCCTGCTGTAGTCAAGTGAAACAGAAAACCGATTTTAGTAAAATTTGAAATGTGTTTTCCCTTTATGATATAACTCCCCTTTTTGTAGTGTAACTTCCAGTAATAACCCCGGAGGTGATTATAGTAGCAAATTGCAAAGGAAATTCGATTCACTCATGCCAGCGGCGCTTCATCGCTTAGCTACGTGTCGGCCTGGTTTGTTATTCTATTCTGTAAAAATACTTCTAAGCCGTCAATAAATAAATGGGTTCAAAGATCACAAAAAAACAACAAATGCTACTTCTAAAGACGTGGGAAGTATAGAGGGTGTGCAGGAGGGAGACAATGTGCGAGACAAGCGACTATTTATCGTCCACTTGAGATAATTAAAGAGCGAATCTTTCAGCAGCCGCTGAAGTTATGAATAGACGAAACGAGCTGGGTCTGCCAAAACCCCTCTTATACACCAGCTTTATAGCCGGCATTAGGCTTGCTGTTGCCATAACTGTAATGCCAGCCTTTGCCAAAATGTGTCCTTTCTGTCAGAGTGATGGAGTTTATAGACCGCCACGCCCGCCTGTCGCGCAAATTAAATGTAGATGAAAACTTGTAATGAGGGAGGAGTGAATGTGTCGGCTCTGAATGTGTTTATATTTCTGTTCCGTTCGAGAAACTGCTTCTTCTCGTGTGGACAACTGCTCGTCGGTGAGTTTCTTGACTGGGACTCGTGGCGTGGTCCTGTAATCCAGCTTTATGGAGGTCAGGATGAATAGGTTAAGCGGCTCAGGTAGTCTCAGTGATCATCTGATGATACCCGCATCAACCCCATCATCGTTTAGACTATCAGAACATCACCTGCGTGGTTTGTAAGCCGTTAAGCCGTTGTCCTTGTATTTCCATTGGTCATTACATTACTATGACCCATTCTAAGGAAGAGTCGGCCTTAGTTTGTAACAAGACTACACCTCATAACTCATTACTACCACCATCCCCTCATCACATATTTGTCCCCTCATGAGAGTGGTCGGCATCTCAAATAGTGGTATAGTGATTTCGATCGAACCACCTCCAAGCTTGTCAGCGTTGCCTACACAGGAGCTGCCATGTTGTGAAAATACATTTAACGGTGAAATATTCCACAGATTTGGTTCAGCTAAACAAATCGGATACATTGTCAAAATGTCTCAACTTGACTGGTTGATTCCAACTCTGAATTATAACTAAATAGTACAGGGTGTTCCAAAATGAAAGAGCAGATCATATCAGGATTACTGACAAACTATATTTGATAATATTATGTTAAAATCTCCTCTACAAAGATGAAAGGTTCAAAGTTTATTTTTTCCTATCCATTCAATATTCTCCCCATTAGCTCCACAAGCTCGAGTTTGTCCGATGTCGACGACTTACATGTGACCAAATCGTAAGGTTTTCGAAAACGAACGAACTTGCGTATGTATGCTGAATGGATGAGGCAGGAAAATCAACATAGTTGCGGCACTCCGAGCACAGATAGCGCTGCGAGAGAATTGTAAGAGTCTGAAGTAGAGCCACTGACGCACGCTTATAAGTTCGTTCGTTCTAGATAATCGCACGATTTGATCACATTTAAACTATCGTCATTGGAAAAATCTACATTGTGGAGGTGGCGAGGGGGGAGAAAGACGGCGAGAGATGGCAGCGCTATATGTGCTTGGGCTGCTTTTAACTATGTTGATTTTCCTGCCTTAGCCATGTGGCATCTATGCGCTATCTACCTAAAATAACATTCATTTTGCTTGAAGTAATGTGAAGTAGGTGGATTTACTTGTCCTAATACATAGTCTATACCTTTCGGGCGGTTCCGAAATAAATGGTCCATATTTTTAGATACGGGTATACTATAATAGCGCAATATCCCGAGATTTATGAGCTAAGAATGAATAATCCTGTTTAGTTGAACGGTTTTATGTCATATAACTGTTGTCAATTGGAGTTTTTATGAGTCATATATTTAGTAAACTATCTATAAAAATAAAATAAGACTTTTGTCTGTACATTGCAATGAATCCATCGGTTTTGGTTATTTGGTATCTATATACTTTGCAAAGACCGAAACTGGCGTCAAAAAATTCCTGTCTGTCTGTCGGCCTGTCAGCCGATCTGTAACGTTTTTAAGGCATCTTGGACCGCTTATAACTCAAAATCGGCTGGAACTATGGCGATGAAACTTTTTTGAAGGGTTTAACCCATTAAAGAGTGGGTGTTTAGCTATATTTTGTATCCATACAACGTCTACAAAATAAATGGCGAGGGACCTAACTGGGCTCTGAAAACGCCGGAATGACGGGATTACTTTGAATCCCTCAAGGTAGTTAAACACCGATAAACACTTATTCGGTTTCCGTTTGTTTGTACATTGAAATGAATCCATCGGTTTTTGGTTAGCCTATTACGTTTTCTTACCATTGTAAAAACCAAAATTGATGTATAACATTAACCCCAACCGTGCGTAGAATAGGTACGTCAGCTGGGAAACTTGAAGCTCACTTTCAAAATGAAGGAACAGGGTTAAGGATCGGTAGTTTGACGCCAGTACCTGAGCTACAGCCTGCCTTTGTACAAAAATACTTTAAAGACATGATACTATAATATTTTATCCGTGGCGCAGCACGGGTACACAGCTAGTCATAATATAGGTTTAACAGTCAAGCATCTTGATTTTTGAATCCTTAGTAAGAGGTTATATAAAACTAAAACGTACAGAATAAATCCAGCGTTAAGAACAGCTGAAAGTATTTTAAACCGGCTGAAAACAGAACGTAAACTAGGAGACACTTAAGCCAAGTAAGTCGGACATGAATTCCGAGGCAGAAAACGAGCCATTTGGATGCGAAGAAAGCAGAGAACCCGACTTAACGAATGAAAAACTGTTGTAAGGCGCTTAGCGTGTTTAATTAAGAGTTGAGAAGGAGATACAGATTTAGTATCAATCCGCCAGAGTCGCATTCCTTCCAGTCAATAAAGCGAGAGACCCTAGTTGCAAAATGGCGGCCATTATTTATGGTCGAGCGTCGTAAGGAGATATTAATCGTGTCCAATCGGAATGAATTGTGCCCCGCCGCCGTGAGCCGGCTAATAAAAATGTTATATTTCCAGTAGCGGGTTTAGTGTTGCAGCCCTCGGGGTGTAAATCAGCTGTGCGCAGTTTATCTGTGCTTGAGTTGCCCCATAACTCTGGATGAGTTAGTGGTCCAGCTGTTGACACTATATTCACCACTACCACTACCTCTCTTACCCGTCTTAACGTGCGCGTTTGTTACAAATAGTGTCCGCTATCATAGTCACGAGTAGAGTGGCTTTAAATCTGTCGACTGGTGGAGAGATTATGTTGTGGTAGGTAGGTTGCGAGGCAGGACAGTAGTTCGACAGCCAAAGCACAGATAGCGCTGCGAGCGCTTTCGTTTCTTGCCGTCGTTCTCCCCGCTCGGCTCGGCATGCTCGAGTTTGTCCGATGTCAATGACTTGAATGTGACCAAATCGTGTAACTTTTGAGAACGAACAAACATGCGCGTGCGTCAGTGACTCTCTTTGATGGTCTGAAAAGAATTCCCTCGCAGCACTATCTGTGCTTGGGCTGCCGTAACTATGTTCATTTTCCTGCCTCAGCCATTCGGCATCTATGGGTCATCTACTTACCATAACATTATCTTTGCTGGTAGTTACCGGTTGCGAGGGTGCAGGGAGGGACTTAACAGGGGTCGTAACTCCTAACGGGAAAAAATTTAACCAAATAACATTAAACACATTTCAACCAAATAATGTGCTAGAAAGTAATTTTTAGTTCAGGAGATTCTTGAGCTAGAGTGAAAATGGCCATAATTACCCTCATAATCACAAGGAGTTTAGAGGCAATTAATCTTCAATTAAGATTATTGTGAAAAGTTCTAACGCAAACCACATAATACATCGTGATACCTTTCCTTTTTTTTAGATACGACTACATACAAAACTGATGATAAAGAGGATTTATGGGTGTCTCAAAATTTGAATTTCTATCAATCTTATAAATGAAAGTATATAAATATTTTATTGTATAGGAATTCACAGTAAATGTATCGCAATCGTCAATTGGTTGTTTGCTAAAATTGTCCGTTCATTCTTACATCCCATTCAAACCCACAGTTTTTACACTCACTCTCTACCATGAATTGGAAAGTTATCACTCTAGTTCCTTATTCAGCCAACCAAAAGGTCTCCCAGTTGAATCCCACGAACTCATCTGTGCCATAAAATGCTTGAGAAATCAGAAAATCTTTTCGAGACGAGTTTTGAATGCCTTAAGCTCAGGGGAATATTTGCACGAATTTAATAGTATGTTGACGAAATGAGCTCCTGTATGGGAAGGCAAACGTCCATGTACTACCGTTCTGTGTACTCCAGTTCGGTAGTTGTGTTTGTCTTTAGTTTCATAAGAGCGTTTTCTGTGCCTCTTATGGTATTACGTTTTATTTCGGAATGAGGCACGTCTCTAAAACGTAGAGGCAAGATTTCAGGTTATTGAATTCTTCCCTACTCGATTCTCTCCTAAGCAATTTGGCGATTTTTTATGAACGTTTTGGAAAATTTTGCATTTGTGCAACCTTTTTACAACGATAATCCGTCAGACAGGTGTGAGTATCGTTCAAAACACTTAACGCTGCAGAAACTGCAGAAACATTATCCATGCAGCTTAAACTTCTTAAATTTACGATGTTTTGTGTTCATTAATCGCATCTACTCCCGGCGTGAAGCTAACAAAGGAGCCTTTCTTCAATTATGGGCTCGTCAAAATATTTTGAATCCGTTGGCGGCGGGGAGGGGGGGCTCCCCCGCGTCGTAAATGTCGGTGAGGTGTTTATGAAACAAGGTGAATAACGGCTGGGAACAATAAAATCCAAACTTTACTCGCCGTAAAAGCGTTATTTATTAACTAATAAAACCGTACAGGCATAAAGAGGAAGAAATATGAGAAGCGCGCTCTGGTGAGCGAGGCGCACACTTGATTTAGTCGCGGTGTTTACACTGAGCCACCTGATTGGCGGAGAGAGTGTGAGAATGCTTGTGATTGGCTGTTCACTTCGCCGGTGGCCTCGCTTTGATCTGATGGCTCATTAATCTCTCTTTATCACCACCGCCCGCACCCGGCTTTGATATACTAGACTCTGACTGGGGAATAATAAACAGACTACTGACTGGCTTCAACGACATATCACTCTACTCACTCTGGGCTGTGTTCTGAGAGCTTGGCTGCTAGAAACCAGATGATCGTTCATATGTGTTGTTTTGGACGAGTTTCGTGCTATGTTTAAGTGAACGAAGAGACAGTCCAGGAAATCAAAGGTACTTGGGAGAGGGTAAATTTCGCAATTTTTAAATCAATCGGGGGTCGAACGCATGAACTGAACTCAGTCTTTTGTTTTGTATGGAGGATTTATTTATTTATACACGGTAAATACCATTTTTACAATATAAATCAATATAAGTCAAAGGTTCTAAAGATGTTCTTCCCTAAAAGTAGTGCGTACTAAATCTGAACATTTAATCCCGAATGAACGTTCATGTGATTAGCTGACTTCAAATTTAGAAGCAAATGGAACATGACTGTACAAGAAATATTACAAACAGAATTTAAATATTATGTCAAATGACTTACGTTTATACAAATAAATGAGCTATTAAGCGTTTATACGAATTAGAATCTATAAACAGAATAAAGTAAGATAACTATAGAACATCAAATTTCTAAATATAGATGCTGTTAAATTACTTTATGGTTGCCTTAAAATTAAAAGGGAAATGTCGTTTTTAATTTGAAGGGAATGCCGAATCGTTTTAAGAAATTTATAAACGATTTGGTGATTGTTCTTCTGGATCAATTACACAGATGGAATTTAATTGATATGAGGCATTCTTCACAATTCTTTTTATAGTTTCTTTTTTCAAAATCAAACTCTTCAGGTTGGTTTAGGGAAGTTTTAAACCTAACTGTGGAGTCATATGGCAAAAATATGACAGATCAATAAAAAAACACCTTAAGTTTAGTTTATCTTTTAGGCTAACTTTGAATTGAAGCTCTAAAACATTCATAAACCGCGACGCGGCCACGTTCATGATTCTTTGTCGAGACGTGTCGTAGAACCCCCTTATACCATTTCGGTCTGTCGCCGAGATTTTAAGTATGCACGTTGGATAAAGTCAGTATTACCAACTATACCCAAACTTCAAATAAAAGCTACTAACTACAAGGCTACATATAATAAACAGTTTTCCGGAAAAGAACCCCTCCCCACAACCCCCTCCCTCACCCCCACTCCCGAGCGTACATCAGATACGATCAGCGCTTTAATATGCATCGCAGCTTTTATCTGCACTACCTGATTAAAAACTGTCAAACGAATAATTATGTTTTCTAATTATATATTCTATAATAAATTAAAATCGAAAAGAGATTAAATCATTCCGCATGTCATAATTTTACAGTGAAAGCCAATTTTGTATTCATGTGGACTCGCGTCATTGGCTCTTATAATTAAAAAGCTTTGTGCGCCGGATTAATGGTAATTTTATCCCTCTAATTTTTCAGCCACTATTTCAACTGATTACAAAAGATTAATGTGTTTTGTTTGTTTCAATGATGTCGGCCTCCTCTTTACGCTGATGCGGTGTAAAAGTGAGCATGAATATTTACTTCTCAATTAGGGTTCAACGAATTGTGACCACTTTTTGTTACCACTGTTGATGTTTGGTGTTCATTTTTCAGTATTACAATAAAGCTATGGTTTCTTAGAGAGCGGTAAACGCTGATTTCTGGCCGTAATAAGACAATGACTGATGTGTAAAAGTTATCATACAGAGAATTTTGTTAAGTCTTGTTGTTAATTATTGCATTTAATCCTCTTTGTTGGGAAAACCTTACTCATTTGTCAAAGGTTCTAAAGATTTTCTTCCCCTCAGGTGGTTGTGCATAAGTAGGTATTTTGGCGTTTCTATGTATGTGATTGGTCGTTTGTTGCTCCATGCCAGCCAGCCAGTCAGTCGATGGGCAGCTATCACGCGGCCTTGGACGTGTTTAGTTTCTGTAGTTTTTGTTTTCAACTTTTTTGTATGTTATATTGTTTCTCTGTTACAGGTGGTAAGTCTGATACACGCGTGTGATTGGTTTTCCGTTGCTCCCAGCCAGCCAGTCAATCGGTGGGCAGCTATCACACGGCCGTGGACGTGTTTAGTCTCTAATTGCTGTTGTTAACGTTTTTGCATGTTGCATTGTTTTAGGGCTGGTTGTTTTTACAGATTAAATTGTATATAGACAAGATGAGCTTTAAATGTCCCCTTAACTTTTGAAAAATAGGATCTTGAAGTTTGTTTTGACGTATTTTGCGTCACCCACTCCCCACCCAAAACAGGTTTTTTATATACAAATACCCCTCTTGTGGCAGTTAAAGAAAGGGAGTTTTAACACACATTCAACGACGCAAAGAAAAATTGTTTACCTCGACTGTTTTGTTATACTTATTTGAAGATTACACGAAATCAGGTTTCAAATTCCTCATTTCATATATAATTTTTTCGAATGACAAATTTTTTTGCAAATTCTTGAGGGAAACGTTACTACCCTTTAATATAATCCCGTAGAGTTATTTCAAGAAAAGTTTGTCATACAAAATGTGTCATTTAAAACATGATTTCTAAAAAAATATTGTGTATTTAAAGTATTTACAAAATTTGGGGGTTTCTCCTCCTGGTTTTCGGGTGGGGAATGGGTAACGCAAAGTACGTCAAAACAAACTTTAGGATCCTATAAAAACATTTCCCAAAGGATTTTAAAAATATCTCCTTTTTCATAAGTTAGAAGGGGGGCATTTAAAACTTACCGTGTATATTAAAAGAGCACACGCACGCATGTTGCTTGGTCGTGAGTGACTTGTCAATTTACGCTGGTTACTTTAGGCCAGCTCATTTCCTAATGGTTTATTTTATATTTCAGGTAACTTTCACCTGAACACGGAATAACAATCCAGATCCTTAACGTCGTGTTTGTCCTTTTCACTAAAACACTGTGGAAAACTTCGTAATATCGTTTCAACTCAGATATAACTTTGATTTTTCTTAACTTTAAACAAGGCTCGTACGGTTCATTTATAAAACACACAATGACCACTTAGTTATAACATTTTATATTGTCTTGTAAAATATGTTTAGACGCGCGCAGTGCACTTCGTCACTCACAACATTTCAAAACGAATCCCACACATTTTCGCGCTTCAATTGAATTACACGGACGTGTCGATGTACGTGTTCACGTACACAGCTCTCACGCGGTCACACACACACACACACACACACACACACACACACACACAGACACGCAGACAGGTGTATTGTCACCACCACTATACAGTAGGTGGTCTAGCAGCCCGCAGCGCCCCATCATACCGCCCTTTTGTCACATCCACTGTTTCATATTCTATACATTTGTGTGTTTCTGTCATCTGCTGGCCACACAAAGCGCCCCTGATATCGTTAGAGCCGCTAGTTTTTGTGCCACAAATCGGTTTGTCTTCGGGCCATTCGATCACCCTTTGTGTCACATAACAGTGGGGCCCTGGAGCAAAGCTTTGTGCTTGACTTTGTTGACTGGAAATGTTTTTAATTGTGTATTAGCGCCGGTGGATCCTTTGTTGAGCTTGTTAGGCTGATTAAAAGAGTTGTCCCGGTGTAATCCGATTTTGCTGATTCCTAATGTGTCTTTTGGTCATGTTGTACTAGTAGCGTTAGCGTAGACATGTAAATGAAAACGACTGGAACTCGTGGCGTGGTCCTGTAATTCAGCTTCATGGAGGTCAGGTTTTGAGCATGATATAGGTCTAAAGTGGCTCAGATAGTCTCAGTGATCATCTGATGATACCCGAATCAACTCCCACCATCGTTTAGACATATCAGACCATCACCTGGGTGGTTCGGAAGTCACGTTAAGCCGTTGGTCCTTTTATTCCCATTGGTCATTGGGCTATTAATTAATGACCCATTCTAAGGAAGAGTCGGCCTTAGTTTGTAACAAGACTACACCTCATAACTCATTACTACCACTCATCAGACTCATCCTTCACCACATATTTGCCTTAAAATACCCTCATGAGAGTGGTCGGCATCTCAAATAGTGATTTAGTGAATAGCATAATACATCCTGTATTAAGTTTACGTTGTTATGGCACACTCCTATTCTGATCGTCTTGGCATTAAGGGTATTCAGAACGAAAGTCAAAACCAGGCCGAGACGCAGCTAAGAGCTAAAGCGCCGCTTGCATGAATGAATCGAATTTCCTTTGCAACTTGTTACTGTTATTCGCTACGCTCACAGCCTCGCTTCGGCCTTCGGCCTCATCTTGGTCTCCTCAGTGACCATGAGTGTTACAAGGCTGTTTTCTACGCTCAAAGCCTCGCTTCGGCCTTTGGCCTCAGACTTACGTGTTCTTTTACTGAAAGTTCTACTACATATCGTGAAGGGAAAAATCGTAT
This sequence comes from Matsumurasca onukii, assembly GCA_018831715.1. Classification (NCBI taxonomy): domain Eukaryota; kingdom Metazoa; phylum Arthropoda; class Insecta; order Hemiptera; family Cicadellidae; genus Matsumurasca; species Matsumurasca onukii. The sequence goes on from CM032060.1 coordinate 54,424,382, forward strand.
TTTAAATTTGATTTGATTGAAATCGGACTACTCATAACCATTTTGAAACGACTATATGTATTTGTTTACCTGTCTATACGAGTATATTGATAGATACTATTAAAAGATACTGTTAGATACTACACTTATTATGAACTTAATTTAAATCGGATCAAATTTACGGTTTTTATATCATTAAAACCCCTTTTTTTACCAAAACTCCCCTTAAAAGTGTAGTTTCATTTGCACAATTTTGCTGGCTAACAAACATGATCAAGATATTTATTTAAAAAAATGTGTACCAAAGTTAATGAAAATCGGACAATAATGCGACCTGTAGAGAGAACACACATATACACACACGTAGGCCTATATACACAAAACTAGTGAAAAACTACAAATTGGAAACGACTAATCAAGCCCAGAGTGACACTACCATTTACACCTTAAATTTACTCGAGGGTATTAAGTGTATATGTATGTGCATTATGATGGGAAGGTGGTAGTTAAAATTTAAAATAATGTGAGATTTCCGTTCAGTTCCTTTTTAAAGGTATAAATATTTCAAAGAGACAAAACACGGCCCGTCTGGATTGTACAAAAAATGCGGTTGACCATTTCCAACAATGAATGATTGACTGACAGCAGCACATTTACACGCTCTTGCATACTCAATGTGGGGCCTGCAGTTTGTCACGTTAACATTAAACCTGCACAGGACAGAGAAGAGGCGGACGTTGATATAAAAACTGCAGCCGGGAATGATTGATGTTAATGTAGTATCAATGAGTGGACCGAGGTTCTATGTCAGCTGGAGCGTGTTGTGATGATGAACAAATCATGGATTGATCATTGATGTACTCACTGCCCGCTTACACGAGGCGCTCGTGCACTCGTCCCTCGCACCGTGTAAACTATGCACGTACTTCCTGTGGTATAGCTCAGCAAGATTGTAAATTATGGATGTCCTATTTTGTTTTGTCAACTTTTAGGTGTTATAGGAAAAGGTTTCCAGGTGTAAAGGAAAAGTTTGTCTTGTTTAACGAGGCGAAGTTAGGATGACAAAGTCCTATCTCTACCACTCATCCTTTACCTAGCGTTACCGTATAGTCACTTTACAAGTGTAAGTGGTGACTGCGGGGATCGAACCAACGCCAGCGGAGTGATAAGCTCCGGAATCGCGCACGATTCCAACCCGCCACGGATCCGCTGAGGTTTTCTGGAGAACTGAGAAGATAAGCTAACGTGAGACGTTCGCCTACGTAGAAGCAACGAAATTCGACGCATAGTCATACAGAACTGGTGGATTAGATTGGAGTCATTTTGCCGCAATGATTTTTAATATTCCATTTATAACTTACTAATCGGCTTGCTCAGGGAAAAGAGCCTGTTTAGATTTGGCAATTTTTGTTTACTAGCTCTGGAAGCATTTTACAGCTCAGACGAGTACATGACACATATCTGGGATACCTCTTAAAACTGACAGACAGACAATGGGGCTGGAGTGGGAATAATTCGAATAAATGAAAGAATGAATGAATACCTCTCACATAATCCTCCTTGATACCTCTGTATGTCTGAAGGATACTTTGATGCGAATGAATGGACAATTTTAGATAACATATTGTTGTGATTAAACATATTGTTGTGATTAACATTTATTGTTAATCGTTTATTTGTTACCTGTTATAGTTTAAAACATATTAGCTATTAGCTTAATTTATTCACTATTTACGTATTATTTATTGTTCATTTACTCATAAGTATTACTTGTTTCATCCCTTAAACAGCCATCTTTGAACTTTGTTTAACTCAATCTTATTATTTTCTTATGTATTATTTAACACTACTATTTATTATGTATCACTATGATGTATGTATTGGTCTTTTGACCGTTGGAAGAATAAAATAAAATAAACATAATTATTGACGATTGCGATACAATGCACATTGTCTATGCAATAAAAGATTTATTTATTTACTACTAGAGTCGAGGACTTGAAACAGAACGTCAACATGAAAATTGCTACGATTTTGGAGATACAAATCGAAAAAACTTTGTAACAGAACCTTTTACGTACTTTAAAGCAAGTTTATTGAGGTCTACACTGGCAATAGTTTACTACTAGACTGCCTTGGCTGAGGAAATACTGGTTAGAATTTACCGTTTTAAGCAAACAACTCCTCAATAGAATCGTCAAACTTATTGAACATAGTGTAACAACTGAAGAGCAGTAAGCTACACATGTGATGAGTTGTCAGACTCCACTGTGAGCTGTCAACTGGCTAAGATCACATGTGTCACAGCTGTCATCACTGGCATGACAGTTGTCAGATCTCCACTGTGTCACAGCTGTCATCACTGGCATGACAGTTGTTTCAATGTAACACTACTGATATAATATTCTAGTTCTTCCGGTTCACACTGTGTCAAAATATCATAATAATTACCTCTGAGAGATTTCGGTCTCGCTGAGAAGTACCATTTTCAGTCACTGATTGGCTGTAACCGCTGCCGAAACTGAGCTACTTGCTGTCTGCCATCCTATTGATGGCAGGGATGCCAATCGTCCATTGGAGCAGGGATTCCAACTGTCGATGTTCTGGCTGTGACACTATTGGAAAGATTTCTTCAGGACTGGTTGCCAGCTTCTTGAAAGTCATAATCATTTTTAATTATTTTATTGGTTTCTCGGTTGACTCTAGGGTAATAATGTGAAGCTTTTGCGAATACTTGAGCTTGGTCAAATTCTACTGCATGTTTCGTGTTGTAGCTATGTTCTGCTATGGGCGACTTTTTAACATCTTTGTGTTTTGTTTGTTCCTGAACTCTTGATGAACTTAATATTTTATCCCCGCCAATATGCACTGAACCGTAACTGCAAGGAATTTTGTAGACCTCCGGCGTGCACAAGGGTATCTGGTCCTTCACAGGTGTCAAACAGTTCTTCAATCTACTAGCTGGCTTGAAAACGGCCTTTATGTTATGTTTGTACAAGATTCTGTCTGTTTTTATGCAAAATTCTATACATATTTTTGGAACCAACACCACCGATATTAAGTTGGCTGTCTCATTGTACGTAGTATAACAAATAACGAGCAGGAAGCTACAAATGTCAAAGTGGATGGAATGAACTGTAGCTGACAGTTGTCAGGTCTAAACGTGTCACGTGACTGAAAGTTGTCATCATTGAAATGTCAGCTGACTCGTGTCTATAATACCTTTGACGATATAAAAATATTCGTTGTATATTCATTAGTTACCTGTACTATATTAATTTTCTATTTTTAGCGGATTCTCAATAAAACAAAAAAGCTATTATTTATCTTTTTTGAATTGCACAAAAAAACTTTTATACGTTATTAGTATTTTTTACAATTTTCTGTTTAAGATTTGCCATATTTATTTACTGTATAGTTTTGTATAGTAAACAAATAACGGCTGTTAGTAGTATATTTGTTTTGGAATAAGAAAATAGTTTACTTACTGTGCCCTAGACAGCCTGGGCTAGTAAATTGATTTAACTAGTTTAGAAATTAGTTCAAATTAATTTCTGTCCAGTGCTCTGAATGTCAAAGTAAAGAAATTCTGACTAAATAATTAATTTGTAATATCTTTAAACCGGTAGGCTCTAGAGCAACATGAGTGGTTTTGATCGATTGAAAAAGTAAATCCCTTCTATACAGGGTGAGTTGTGTATTCTACATTGTTGGGGGGATGGGGTTCTACATCGTTGTAAACATCCTCACGAAAATGGTCATTCATTCTGTTTAATATAATGCATATTTTCTAAAAGGAATACGAAGGTGGCAGATAAAGTAGCAAAACTTGGAAGATATTGGTACTAAAGATGATAAATGAGCAAAACTGCAAACACAACAATAAAGTTCATCAATCAGTGAATGTTGACTGACAGGACAGAGAGACTTCGTCATCCATCACACCGATCATCCATCTCTCCTCCTCCTCTGACCTAGAAACATCCATCTCATGTTACATGCAAACACTCGGTTGACAATTCTTTTAACCTTCTAATTTACAGGATAACTGAAAAATGTGTAGCTTTTTTACTTTAGTTTTAGCATTTATTTGTATTGTTACTTGAATTTAGTTGTATTGATGTTCGGGAGAAATTAAGGCGCTTGAAAATCCTATTACTCGTATAAAACGAACTTTATCTGTTTTTGGCTTTAGCACGATTACCACCATACTAGGCCCTAATAATTGTGTTCAGGCTTACGGGGTCATAATATTTACTGTCTGCATGAAGCTATAGATACCGAGGGAGTTTTAAATCACTTCTAGTATGTAGCTTAACCCTTATCAACCCAGATATTTTACATGTTGCTGCAGGACTGTACTATGGTGATTACACCAAGTATTACACCATGGGCTGTAATGGATTAGTTAAAAACCAGGCCGACACGCAGCTAAGCGCTAAAGTGCCACTGGCATGATGTATTCGAATTTAACTTGCAATTTGTGACTAATTAACAAGGCTCTAACGTTGAGAGAGTTAGGAGGCTCTTCGCTTCGCTCACAGCCTCGCTTCGGCCTTTGGCCTCAGACTTATGGAGTGTTCTACTAGAGGTTATACTACATATAATGAAGGAAAACACATTTTAAATTTCAATACAATCGGACTGCTTATTCCGTTGTTATAGCAAAATATAACTTTTTTGGTCGCCATTTTGAACGATGAAATGGATTTTCATAGTTTTTGCTATATTGACGTATAACAATAAAAACAAATTTCTTTAAAATTTCACCTAAATCTAACAAAAGTTACTGTATTTAGATAATTAAAAACTTCTCTTTTTGGAAAAGTCCCTCCCCTTTCAAAAACGCGACTTGAAGACATGATACACATATATACATATGTATGTAAAGTTTCGAAAAATTCTTAAAACATGTTCTGGGGGTCAGGAACGATGTACATTTCATGGTCCCGGGTCCGGGTCTTACCTTGAGGACGAAATGAATACCTCACCTCATTTTTCCAAGAGAATTTTGCTAATAATCATAAAATTCAAAATGTAGAAGTAACTGCCTATATTAATCAAATATGACGCCAAGTGGGCAATTCTCTTCGGCCAGCACTGAGCACTTAGGTGTAAATGGAGACAATCGCGTAATTTAATTACTGTGGGCCAGGGATGGAATGAATGGTGTTGCGGGGAGGAGAGATTAACAGAGGGCGACTGACCGCTATTAGAACCCTCTCCACAATGTGTTCACTGTCAACTCTACCCCACTGGGCTTAAGCTGAGAATCTTGCCACCCCCTCCTCTTCCTTGCCATTGCACTTCTGAACTGTCTATTTTTCAGGATTGTTTCCGCTTTGTTGGGTTGAAGATTGGAGCAAACTTTAGATCAGAGATTAATATTATTGCTAAACTACTGACTGTAAACTTGTACTCGTATATTAGATGTTATTGATGGCATGCCACAACGTTTCAACTTGAAATACAAGACACCACGCACCCCTCCCCAAAATCACACACGCTAAAAATGTTGGATATAAATATAAAGTGCCTAGAGGCAGACAGTGTCTCAACATTAAGGCTGTAAACGAAGTTTTTCTCAAGTGAACTCAATTCACTAAATCACTATTTTAGATGCCGACCACTCTCATGAGGGTATTTTAAGGCAAATACGTGGTGAAGGATGAGTGTGATGAGTGGTAGTAATGAGTTATGAGGTGTATTCTTGTTACAAACTAAGGCCGACTCTTCCTTAGAATGGGTCATTAATTAATAGCCCAATGACCAATGGAAATACAAGGACCAACGGCTTAACGTGACTTCCGAACCACGCAGGTGATGGTCTGATATGTCTAAACGATGGTGGGAGTTGATGCGGGTATCATCAGATGATCACTGAGACTATCTGAACCACTTTAGACTATATCATTCTCAAAACCTGAGCTCCATGAAGCTGGATTACAGGACCACGCCACGAGTCCCAGTCAATGAAATTAAAGACCTAACAGGCATTGTACTGAAGAACACTATGCATGATGTTTTATAAGCCTTAGAGGCAAATAGGATAAGTGTCATGTTTTGTACATGTAGTATTGTTTCAAGGGCTAGATATAACATTAAAAAGTTCAAAAATAAAAAATTCATATTTTGATGGTGGATGACTGGTCAGCTTATGCTGATTATTTTTAGGCTAGCTCTTTTCCTAATGTTTTGGGTTATTATTTAGGTTACTTTTCACCTGAAGACGGGATCAGATTCCAAATCCCGAAACGTCGTGTACTTTTGTTCACTCAAAAACGATGGAACACGTACGTAATAATATTTTAACCTCAGTTTCTGTTAGCTATGACTTGATGGCATACATAGCAGTGATTTATTTCAAGGATATATCATTATTAAAGATCAATCGTGATCCATTCATATGCATGCTTTAAGTACATGTTGCATACATGCTTTTACACGAACGGATTATGTATGTTTTATGTTATAACTAATTAACTATAAAAAATTCACTAACGGTTAGTAAAATAATCACAACTACACCGAGAAGCAAGACTAATCGAGCACAACCCAACCGTGCGTGGTCGTTTAGAGGATGGAACAGTTACAAGGGTTTCTGTGTTTACAATGTCGTGTTTCCGGTGGTGGTAGGGGGGAGGGGAGTGACAGATCACCAGTGACCTGACACGGCCAGGGGGTTGACAGGGGGTGACTTCTACCCCGACCTCAACTCACTATCTTTCCACCTCTACACTTTCCCACTACAATCAATCTGTTTATACTGGCTGAGACGTTGTGGTCGAACAAATACTTCTACACCATATCACTATTTGAGATGGCGACCACTCTCATGAGGGTATTTTAAGGCAAATATGTGGTGAAGGATGAGTGTGATGAGTGGTAGTAATGAGTTATGAGGTGTAGTTTTGTTACAAACTAAGGCCGACTCTTCCTTAGAATGGATCATTAATTAATAGCCCAATGACCAATGGAAATACAAGGACCAACGGCTTAACGTGACTGAGTTATTTAATCAGAGCTAATTAGGGAAGAAGAGGACCTTTTAAGCTTTAAAACGGACCTGATGAGAAATGGATTTTTCCTTTGGAGACCTTTTCATTAAAGCGGTAGTTATACTGAAGCGCATCTTTGTCATTTTGTGTTTAAAAATTCGGTACAAAATGTTCTGACTGTAAATGCTAATCTTAATCAAGAAGCCATATAAGATTAAAAATGAATTAGCCTTTTTTGATCCTTGTAAGAAGAAATCCCTCTACTAGTACAAGTATATAAAACTATACTATATTTGTCTGTAAATAATATTGCTTCACAAGTAAAAAACACACGCGTGGAACTTTTTGAAACTTTTAGTCAGAAACCAAATAAAAGTGTTGATCTTTTATTAATCTTTATTACGTATAAGAACCAACTACATTTTTCGTTTGAATTATGTACTTGTACTGTAAAAACAAGTTTTAATTTGACTCAAAGACACAGAGGTATTTCAGCGCTGGACAGAAAGAGGAAAGAGAGACGTAGGGCTGGTGTTTCAACTTACCCTGGCCGCTTAGTCAGCATTCTGTCAGTACAAGGAGGGTGACGATGGTTAGGAGTAGGTTCTTCCCCTTTGTTTCATATATGTGTGTTCTTGATCTCCGGAATAGCTTAATCCTCTCTGTCTCCGCTAGGATTTACTTTGTTAAATCAAATATAATAAATCACTAAATCACTATTTGAGATGCCGACTACTCTCATGAGGGTATTTTAAGGCAAATATGTGGTGAAGGATGAGTGTGATGAGTGGTAGTAATGAGTTATGAGATGTAGTCTTGTTACAAACTAAGCCTGACTCTTCCTTAGAATGGGTCATTAATAGCCCAATGACCAATGGAAATACAAGGACCAACGGCTTAACGTGACTTCCGAACCACGCAGGTGATGGTCTGATATGTCTAAACGATGGTGGGAGTTGATGCGGGTATCATCAGATGATCACTGAGACTATCTGAGCCGCTTTAGACCTATATCATCCTCAAAACCTGACCTCCAAGAAGCTGGATTACAGGACCACGTTACGAGTCCCAGTCATAATCAGTTTGTTGTTCTTACACAAATTGAAAAACCTCTTCAGGAGCTGACCCCACGACAGGTGTTGAGAGAGAAAGACTTGTCAGTTGTCTGAGATAACAGTTCAGAGTCAGCTGTTGTCACTTTGCTGTCTCCAGTGTCTCGGGTTTATATTGTTATCTCAACTCTCAGTCGTCTCTCTTCTGGAATTGTCTTTCTTATAGTATAACTTCGTAGCAGATCCGCAGATGATACCAAACTCACTTCACAGCTTTCTAACTGCTAATATTTCTCGTTGGACGTTAGTTAATAGCGTTCGCATACTAGATCAAAATTATACTCTTCGATTCTCTATCGATTGAAAGTTTTTAAGGGCAAATTTTTAAAATCAAAAGTTGACCAGGAAACGATTGTTTTTTATTTGAACATTCGAACACGAATTAGAAAAAAGTCTAGGATCAAAGGTTGGTTTGTTTTGTTGATATGAATAAATAAAACACTTACTTAACGTTAGATATTAATTACCTGACAATGTTGGCCTGCCTATCTTAGATTCAAGATTCAAAAATTCTTTGTTTAATATTAAACAATACAATAGTTTGTACAGAATAGCGTCATTACCCTTTTTAATATTATTTTATATTATTACATATTTACTATTTTTTAGATAGTAATAATAATAAATTATGTTTTTTAATTGATATTTACAGTAAAAATGTTTAAACTAATCTTATAAACTAATATAGCCTAATTACATTGTTATAAATATATTCTTATGGAAATAGCCTCCCTCATGGTAAAATTACCTGTGTAAAGGAGGGTTTGTCAGTCTGTATTAATATATAATTATGTAATTTTGATTGTACAATTATTTGGAAAGGTTTCTAATTCAATAATAATGGTATAATTTATGTAAAATTTTGATTTAACAATAGAGTGATAGTTATATACACTGAATTAAATTTGTACACAAAATTACATAGTTATAGAATTAATCACACACAAAAATACATTACCCTATTTCTTTTTAGAAAACTAAACTAAACTAGGCCTATTAACTATTCCAACAAAAAGTAAAAATATACAAACATTTTAGTTATTTACATTTTCATAAAATTCTTCAAACGAGTAACAGAATATATTTAATCGGAAAGACTTTAGCTTTACAAATAATTATTACACCATGGAGGCAAGTACTGCAAAAGTTTAAGTCCAGCATATGAGGGTTTCTTTTTGTAGTGTTCCAAATTATGTCTTTCACTTATAAAACGATGTCTAGTGTTATGTGTGTGATATTGGGGCTGAGTATGAATGTTATTTTGCTTACAATATTTTGCTGTTTCTAGAATATACAGGTCATAATATTTATTGCTAGAAAATTTAGTTCTTTGAATAAATGTTTGACCGAATTATTCCAACTTGTTTAAATTTCAACCGTGATCAAACCTAATCTTTCCCCATACATTTTTGTACACCATTGAATAAATCGTTTGCGTTTGAACGAAAGAAACATTTCTTCTCCTAAGTGCAAACACAACAATGAACGCTGTAATAACATTTCACATTTGAGGAAGTAAATCTTCCAGTTTCCACGGTAACAAAACAACTTGGCTTTCTTACAGAAATATGTGTTTTGTAAGTCTGTTTTAGGTGTTCATGATATTTGTTCGTAAAACGAGTACGTTTAAAAAGATTGATCTTCCCAAAAAAAGTTGCTCAAAACATGCTCTCGTAGTCTCCCGTTTAGGACGATATTTCTTTTTATGTAGGGATTAGAAAAGGTTGTTTTCCATGTTCTCAAAGGTTGTCTCTAGGATTGTATAATCTGGTTTAAAAAATCTGTTTGCCAAAATCAGCAAAAAATGTTAAAGTTGTCAAAAATAGGTTAATTTGAAAGTGTATTGTATTTTTTCATAAGCGGTTTTTCCCTTTACGTGTATAAGGATCATAGCACCACTCCTACCCTATCATATAAGCCCGCATTTGTACGTTTCGGTTCATAAACGGTGTCGGAAACAGGGGACTACGAAACCACGTTTAGCCACTTTTTGAATGAGCTGAGCAAAGTTGGAATATCGCTACTACCATGTCTCTTGACTGGCAAGGTCGGCGGCACGCGCGACTCTTCAAAGAACTGAGCCAGACAAGACCATGGTGTAATAAATACTTACTACACTATGGACAAGACAACTCTACTAGAGCCGATTTTTTTATACAGAAGATAAACTTGGATTTTCACCTATTCCTCGTCCACCGGAGAGAAGTAATCAATACTCCGCTATTTCAGTTCTTGCTTGGTTGTTGAGGCTCCGACTCAAGTAGATGATACTCCACAGCAAGCCCGAAATATTCCAAGCTAATTATAATGATGTTTTGCGTGGTGTGGACCGGAAGAAATAGATTATAGTAGAACAATAAGATTGTATTCGTCACTTGCAGTAGTGAGGTAAGTTAGGATAGTTAAGCTACGTGTTGAGAAATAGTAACAAACATTAGGCGTTGAAGTATCACTAAATCACTATTTGAGATGCCGACCACTCTCATGAGGGTATTTTAAGGCAAATATGTGGTGAAGGATGAGTGTGATGAGTGGTAGTAATGAGTTATGAGGTATAGTTTTGTTGCAAACTAAGGCCGACTCTTTCTTTGAATGGGTCATTAATTAATAGCCCAAAGAACAATGGAAATACAAGGACCAACGGCTTAACGTGACTTCCGAACCACGCAGGTGATGGCCTGATATGTCTAAACGATGGTGGGAGTTGATGCGGGTATCATCAGTTGATCACTGAGACTATCTGAGCCGCTTTAGACCTATATCATCCTCAAAACCTTACCTCCATGAAGCTTGATTACAGGACCACGCCACGAGTCCCAGTCAGATAACTAAGTATATAGTGAGTTAGTTATTGTGAGATGTTATGTTAAGTTATTACAAAGATACACATGTTTACTACGAACGGTCCATGTAAAGACGTAACTGGTTCATATATCAAACGCCCAACAACAAGTAGCAGCAGCCTTACATACTTTGTGTGAACTCAATAGTGTTGTAAATACATAATGAAATACAATGGAGTGTGCAAATGGAGAAATAGCTTCCTGTTCCATTGTGAGTGACAAACATAACATAACTCAGATGCGCGAAGGTTATACTTTAGCGTAGGCTGCTTCAGGCTTCCTAGGTGAGGCAGGCAGTGGAAACAAGAAGGTACGTTCGAGGGGTTTACCATCTAGGCTACTCGTGGGAGAAAAATCATATTATTTTAGTTATTGATAGCATAGCTATGTAAAAGATAAAGTTTGTCTTGTTCAACGAGGCAAAGTTAGGACTACAAAGTCCTCTCTACCACTCAGCTTCGACCTTTACCTAGCGTCACCGTATAATCACATTACAAATTGTAACGGGTGATTGCGGGGATCGAACCCGCGCCGGAGTGATGAGCTCCGGAGTCGCGCGCGATACCAAACCGCCACGTATACGCGCAATGTAGTATTGGTAATTACTAAATAAACCAGGCCGACAAGCAGCTAAGTGCTACAGCGCCGCTGGCATGAGCGAATCGAATTTCCTTTGCAATTTGTTACTCTAATTCACCAAGCTCACAGCCTCGCTTCAACCTTCGGCCTCAGACTTACAATTTTATATAGAAGGTTATCCGCATATACTACATATCACCAGAGGCACACACATTTGAAATTTCACAACTCATTCCGCTCTTTTAGCGAAAAATTACTTTTTTGACCGCCATTTTGAAACGGCTTGAAGGACAACTGGTTAACGAGCTGAACTCTCACAATGACACAGTTGGTAGGACTGACAGTTCAATAGTTCTCCTCGCCTCTTTAACACTCATCCTCGACCCTTACCTAACGTTACCGAAGTCAATTGACGAATAAAGTGACATGCTCTCACGGGTTAGCAATTTGATATTAAAAGAAGACAGATTTGAAATGACAGTGGCAAGATGGGGTTAATAGTTTTAAGTTTTAAATAATGGGTCATACGAATTTTTTTGAAGTTTCCTGATTGTATAAATGGCTTTTTTCGGATAATTAAAAGAAATGAAGTACCTATAACTCAGCAACCAGTCCACAAGGCCGCAGGAAAGGTTACCAATTGCCCAAACTGGTAAAATTTGCTCATTGACATAATTCTCTGTAACAGCAGAAGTTGTAAAGCTAAAGCAGTAACATAAATTTGCCGGCTCTTGTTTAAAGGGAGAAAACATTTGTTTGCAGTAACGACAACGCCGTTGGAGGGAGCACCGGTCAGAAAACACAACTACCCGTACAACAAGAGCTGTAATAACATTTCACATTGTTGTTTCCGGCAAGATTTGTGCCTCTGCATCTGCCAAGCCTTGTTCTGTACAGTTTTATGCAGTTAATTTGTTTTAAACGTAAACGTAGAACTGAAAACGAAGAATCTAAGACCTGGTGATGGCTTCTTAGGTTCATTTGAAGACTAGCTTTAAAATCGGTTGAGACCTTTTTAATACGTAGAATTATTTTACAAAACCCTAAAGCTTTAAAACGAATAATTTTAATAAATTACAAGTCCATACGTGCAAGATAAAACCTAACACCAATAAACGGAATATGTTTTAGAGCCTCACAATTTTTCTCTTCTTGGTTAGCAAAGGCTCATCCCGAGGGTTATTAGAGTGAAAAGAAAACTACTGGACGTAACTGATTGTATAAAGTATGGTATTGTTTACAATAAAACTAAAAAATATACATAAGTTAAAGAAGCAGCGATGCTAGACATTAATGTTGATTACTTAAACCACGTACAATTAAAGAAAATGTCATAGCAGGTAGAGCGCATTGATGAGGCCGGAAGCTCAACATAGTTGAGGCAGACCACGCACAGAATGCGTTGCAAGGGCACGCGTTTAAGAGTCTCAAGTAGGGCCAGTGACGCACGCGCAAGTTGAGCGAACCCGTAGCGGGTTGGAATCGTGTGCGACTCCGGAGCTCATCACTCCGCTGGCGTGGGTTCGATCCCCGCAGTCACTACTTACATTTGTAATAACCCTGGGTAAAGGTCGAGGTTGAGTGGTAGAGAAGACATCGTAGTCCTAACTTCGCCTCGGTTAACAAGACTTTACCTTTACCGCGATTTGGTCAAATTTAAGTAATCGACATCGGACAAACTCGAGCATGTAGAGCCGAAGGGGGAGAAAGACGACGAGAGATGGCAGAGCTCGCAGCGCATTCTGTGCGTAGGCTGCCTAACTATGATGATCTTTATGCATCAGCCATTCGGCATCTATGCGTTATCTACTTACCATGACACTGTCTTTGGTACAACACTAGTAACACACAATTTTTTCCTAAATATAAAACTGAATATAAATAACTTACTTTCGTCACACCAAGAGATGTGCTGTGTTGAGTGTAAACAGAATGAAATCAAAACTTTATTAGTCTAGAAGACCTACTCATATAGTCAGAAGAATAGGAAAGCACATCATAACTCGATTGTGTGTATGGTGTCACAACCTGGTGTAAAATGTACCTCTGTCCTCTGCTGTACAATAGGTTTCTCAAGTTACACTCACACATCAGTCCGTTGTGTACAATAGTTTATATCTGGCTTTAACCCAAAGCTTGCTGTAAATATGTTTTGTGCCTCTGCGATTTTGGGATTTATGCGAGAAAAACTACTTGATATAGTTTCAACTCTAATCTAGTTCTTCCGGTTTGCACCGCGTCAAAACATTTATAAACGGAGCTGATCCGTGGCGGATTGGTATCGCGCGCGACTTCATAGCTCATCACTCCGGTGGCGCAGGTTCGATCCCCGTTGTCACGACTTATAATTTGTAAGGTGACTAAACGGTGACGCTAGGTAAAGGTAAGTAGTAGAGAGGACTCTGTAGTCCTAACGTTGCCCCATTAAACAAGACAAACGTAACTTTTTCATAATTATCTTGAGATATTTCGTTCTTGCTGTGCCTGAAACTAAGCTACTTGCTGGTTGTTGTCTGCTATCCTATTAATGACAAAGCTGCCAACCGTCAATTGGAGCAGGTATGGGAACTGTATATATGCCCAAACATTACCCTGCAAACTTTTTTGCAACTTAAATAAATAAATTTGATTTATTTGTCAATTAACAATACATAATTATTGTGTTGACAACATGGTGAAGATTTAGTAAAAGGAAAGAACGGACTTTTCCTGACACTTCCGGAGAAAAACTACTCCTAACGTTTCGGGTAATTAAAAACTCCACCCGTCTTCAGAGGACTACACTAATTTAGAAACTACATTTAATTAATATCTTAACTTAAGATCTAACCTAAGACTATTCCAACCAGTATTTGAAAATACCGCTACATCATAAAAAATTGATGGCTTGTCAAAATTACAAATACAAATATAACCAAGTTGTATTTGTAATTTTGACAAGCCATCCATTTTTATGATGTAGCGGTATTTTCAAATATTGGTTGGAATAGTCTTAGGTTAGATCTTAAGTTAAGATATTAATTAAATATAGTTCCTAGATTAGTGTAGTCCTCTGAAGACGGGTGGAGTTTTTAACTACCCGAAACGTTAGGAGAAGTTTTTCTCCGGAACTTTCAAACTAACATAACAAGGTGAAGATGATACAAAAAGTGGTGAAATGAATGAAAGAATAACAGGATTGTGATTAATGTGCTATGCTTATTAACCACTGATAAGGAAGTGAGGGTTCTAGTATATTAAAATAGTGTTACACAAAAGGTATATATGTAAAGCTTATAAATGAAATTTAAACTCCTTCAGTAAATTCCGCTACAGAGTAAGGAGCCATAGCCAGCAAGTGGGTTTTAAGTTTATTTTTGAAAAGAGCAAGATCTGACAGTGTAGCTTTAACTTCTAAAGGAAGTTTGTTCAATAATTTTACACCAGCTTGCATAGGTAATTTGTTATGTATATTTAATCGGTGGCTAATTTGCCTGTACACTTCTCTAGATCGAGTATTGTATGAATGTACATCTTGACCCTGCAATAACTTACATTTTGAAACACAAAATACAATTGTCTCATAAATGCATAATTCCGGCAATGTCAGAGTTTTCAAACTCTTAAAATAGTTTCTACATGACACGCCAGAGAGTAATTTGCAAAGTATACGAACGGCTGTTTTTTTAGAACAAGTGCTCTTAGTAATTTAGTCTCAGCACAGCTATTCCACAATATTATGCCATAGGAGAGATGAGGCTGTATTAATCCAAAATAGATCCATTTTAGAAGAATTTGTAAAACATAAACCTTTTAGCTTTCTTTATAAAAAATCCCTGAAGATACCTTTTTACACACGTGGTCGACATGATTATCCCAGCATAAAGATTTATCGATGTAGATTCCTAAAACTTTGAGCAATCAATCTCGTTGATATGACGGGCATATACCAAGTGGGGGTAAAGGCAACCATAGTAAGCAGCAAGTAAAATCTTTAGACTAGAAAAGGAAGTCAATCTCCTAAAATTATTATGTCAACACGGATAGTTCTATGATATTCACTGCAAACTACGATATGAGAATCATCAAAGCATAGACAGGTTTTAATTTATCCATGACTTTGTGCTTGTCAAGCGGCCATCATGAACATGGAACTCCCAGTCAATCACTTCATATATCAGTCACTGGACCCCCCACCCACTGAAAGCACATCTGTTAAATAAATACATCGTCTGTCATTAATAAACGTCAGGGCCATCAGCCGCTGCTCTGATACCGGATATTTTTACTCATTGTTTGGCAATATTTTATCTCTCGCCACATATCACCAGTTAATAAGTTTTCAGCGATGTTTTTCACATATCACATAAATTCGCTCCGAACAATAATTTAAACTGACAAGTCCGTTCTATCTCGAACTGAATTTATCTCGCGGATCATCGCCGGCCATTGTTAGTTTTTATTCAATTCACAGCGAGTTGATTAGTTTTGGATTGTATCAATTGATTGCCGGCCGAAAACTGATCAAATAGACTGACTGACGGTTGGTGGAGTTTTAACTGGCGGTTTTGTTTGTTTATTCGACCACAAAGGATTGGAAATGCTGGAGATGGATATCTGCATTGTGTTGTTATCTGTTAGATTTCGCAAAAGTTCTCAAAACTGTGCAAATTGTATTCACCAGAACTCAAACGATATATTATGTTATGATGGGTAGATGGTGCACAGACGCCGAATGAGGCAGGAAAATCAACATAGTTGTGGCAGCCCGAGCACAGATAGCGCTGCCGTCTCTCGCCGCCTTTCTCCCTCCTCGGCTTCATATATGCTCGAGTTTGTCTGATGTTAATGACTTAAATGTGACCAAATTGTGCGATTTTCTAGAATGAACGAACTAGCGCGTGCGTCAGTTCGAATCTGTGCTTGGGTTGCCGCAACTATATTCATTTTCCTGCCTCAGCCATTTGGCATCTATGCATTATTTACCTATTGGACCATAAATAGCCTTTTCTTGGACAAGCTACTGACAAACAGGTAGTGGAAGTCACGTAAAGCCGACGGTCCATTCTGGTCGTTAGGCTATAGATTAATGACCCAAACTGTAGAACAGTCCGCCCTTGTTTTAACACTGCTACCTACATCTTATCATCCATCAAAATAATCATAATTCAATATTTACCTTAAAACCCCTTAGGAGTGGTTGGTGCTTCTGCGACCAAAATGTTTTTCAGGCAAGCTTTAAATGCCTTGAGCATTAGGGCACTCTTAATCGAATTTGGTAGTCTGTTGACAAGTTGAGCTCCAGCCTGGGATGGCAAACGTTCATGAACTACCGTTCTGTGTTGGGCAGTCTGGTAGTTCTCCCTGCCTCTAGTTTCATACTAGTGAATATCACTCCCATTTAGCTGGTCGCATTTTCATTTGAAGAAAAGACAAGTTTGTAGGATGTAGACGCAGGGTAGTGTCAACAGTTTCAGAGTCATCAGCCAGTCAACCAGCCACTGAGGATGACTCTCCACAGCGAGGTCGAAACGTTTAGCAGTATTTATAGTTCAACTGAGACGCGGTGTAACCTTAGATCCTATCAAAGTATTGTTGTTGTGTGCTAGAACTCTACAAAAACAGCGTGGGCTACTTGGACGCCGTACGACACAAAACGCAATACCCGCCGAGCAGTGCGGTAGCTAGATTGCCTACAGCCGTGACTGGCTCTTGGTATAAGACACTCTCTCCTTGTTGAGTTCCAAAACATGCTCTCGTAGTCCTCCGTTCAGGATGCTTTTTGTTGGTGAAGAAATTAGATAAGTTGTTTTCCATGTTCTCAAAGGTTGTCTCTAGGTTTGTATAACCTGTAACAAAATGTCAAATTTGGCCAACAATAGGCTATTTTAAAAATGTATAGTTTTTTCGTAAGCAGTTTTTTCTTTTTGTGTATACGGAAAATAGAACCACTTCTACCCTATCATATAAACGCGCATTTGTACGTTTCGGGTTATAAACTGCGTCGGAAACAGGGGACTGCGTAACCATGTTTTGCCACTTTTTGAGTGAGCGGAACAAAGTTTAATTCAAAATTCTTTATTGCAGTAAGACAATTTTACAAATATTGTATTGCAATAGTCAAAAACAATATAGTATAGCAATTGTTTATAATACGATCTTAAAATTTAACAAAATGAATGAATATGGTATAGTAAAAGAAAATAACAGAAAAAGGCTTTACAATTATTTAAATTGAAACTTAAACTTTTGTAGTTTGATTGTATAAAACACCTATTGAACAAATATTTACACTTCAAATACAAGTTAAATTAATTTAATTACATTCTTAATCTAGAGTTCAGTGACAGAGTAACAAGCTCTTTGCAAAAGAAATGTTTTTATGATTTTTTAAATTTATCTGGGATTGTTTCTGTTTTAATTTGTTCGGGAAGCCTGTTAAATAACTTTGGCCCCAGGTTTTCCGGAAGATTAGCCGCAATCCCAAGTCTGTGTGATGTCTGTCTGTGTTGATGTCTGTGCCGCGTGTTGTAAGTATGTATGTCTGAACCGGTTTGAACTGATGTTGATTTAAATTTATAATATACAAGGGTTTCATAAATAAAATTGACGGTAATTTTAAAATTTGCATAGTTTTAAAAGATTTTGACGCGAAGCTCGTCTGTGTACTCCAGCTATTATTCGGACTGCCCTTTTTTGTAACCGGAAAACTCTTAAAAATTTGACCGGGATGTAGAACCCATAGAACAATACCGTACCTACTAGTACAAGACTTTTTTAGTAAGTCTTGACTCAATAAGGGCGAAGTAAATTAACTTGACTAGGAAATAGTTTTGATATCCCGAAAATCTACTTAAAAGAAATAACTGTGAAGATAATTTAGAGCAAATAAAGTCTCGTTTAAATATCGCTAGGGCCTACTATCATTTTTCCAGACTGGCAAGGTCGGCGGCACGCGTGACTTTTGAAAGAACTGAGCCAGACAAGACAACCCTACAACTTCCGTAGTAGAGCCGATGTTTTTTAAACAGAAAATAAACTTGGATTTCTACCTAGCCCTCGTGTACCGGAGAGAAATAATCAATACTCCGCTTTTTCAGTGGTCACATAGGTTCTTGCTTGGTTGACTAATCCTCTTAATGAAATATGCCTATCGATTACTATTTTTTTGGAAAGTTTTGGGTCACATAGTCAAGAACACGTAGACTAATCTCGTGTTTAATAAACATGAAACTGTTTTTGCAATGTTGTTCTAAGGTCTGAATAAATTGTATAAATTAATTTTCAGCTCCCCACCCTAACAAACGTAAAACCTTACTTTAAAACTCATACATTTCGTAACGTTTGAAAACTCATATTTTTGGGTTATTTTGAGCTTGACACATACAATACATTGTGCATTACCAAAGCAATCTCGCACTCATAAACTATGCGCACAGCTGTAAGTTTTCATTGTGTGGTAACCAATGATGGTAGATCATGACACCTACGTACACACACGCATAGCTTGCACGCGCCCAATCAGGTGGCGGCCGTGCCGTATCTCACGAGCGCGCACTGGCGAAACCACGCCGCGGTTTTTACCGCCCATTCTGGTTACAAAATGCGCGACTTAAATGTAGTCCTTGATTATTTTTACGAGACAGGCTCTCCTACATGTCCAGGTGATTTGAATTTACTCCGCGCAACGAGATGTAATGGTCGGTTATCGTATTTTATGTACGTTATGACGTTGTTTCTTTCACGTTGAATATAGCGGTAGTCATTAGCGGACCTGTGGCGGATTGGTATCGCGCGCAACTTTGGAGCTCATCACTCCGGTGGCGCGGGTTCGATTCCCGCAGTCACCACTTATAATTTGTAGTGTGACTATACAGTGACGCTAGGTAAAGGTCGAGGTTGAGTGGTAGAGAGGAATTTGTAGTCCTCGCCTCGTTAAACAAGACAACCTTTCATTTTTTTATTTAATTGCTTAATTAATATAAAATACTGCTTAAATAGACATTTTTATAGTCAATATTTCATGAAGCTACCCGTATAAAATAGTGCGACAGAACTGCAGAAGCAACGTTAATTGGTTCTATAGCAATTACACTACAGCCTTTTCAATGTAGAGGCAGTATAACGAATGGTCAATTACCTAATTGTGCCTATTTCCATAGATACAGCTGGTAATAAACTGCGAAGTAGCACGGTAGCCATAATTGCTATCTTCTACATAGATCAGCTAATTGCTGTTAATTGCCAATAACTACGGACATACGCTCACGTGAGGGTGAAAAGAATTAGGACAGTGTTGTTTTCTATGAAGAAATAAGTTGCAGTTTTTATCGTTTATGAGGTTTTAAATACGTTGAGGAACATTGTCCTTGTTAGGGAATTTTCATATGAAATAGAGGTATTAAATTATTTGTTGTATACTGTATAGCCATATATTTTGTGGAATTACTAGATAATTAGTAAATTACTTATTATTAATTTGTATCAACCTTCTTTTTAGCGAATTTCCTTTGAATAAATGAGATATTCATGCCGTTCTCATGGTAAGACCCAGATCCGACCATGAAATCTGCACCAGTTCTGACTCCCAGTGCAAGTTTTCAGGATATTTTCAAAACTTTAGATGCGTATGAATATATTATGTAAGTAGTTGACAAATTGTTCGTACTGGGACACTTTGGAGTCGACCGTAAAAAACATGTTTTTTGTCTAGTCAAGCAGCAAAATAAAAACTTCAATGGCCTCAACATTATTTTGTCTGAAGTTAACCAGTTAGGCCTATTCACACTTTTAGCTTGAAATTCCGTTGGGTCAAAGAGCTTTTACTCGTTTTCCTTGGTTAAGAGGATTAGTCAACCAAGCAAGAATCCATATTTACCACTGATATAGTATTGATTATTTTCTCCGGTGTTTATCTTCTGTTTCAAAAACATAGGCTCTAGTAGGGTTGTCTTGTCTGGCTCAGTTCTTTGAAGAGTCGCGCGTGCCGCCGACCTTGCCAGTCAAGAGAAATGGTAGTAGCGATATTCCAACTTTGCTCAGCTCACTCAAAAAGTGGCGAATCATGGTTTCGTAGTCTGCTGTTTCCGACACCGTTTCTGAACCGAAACGTACAAATGCGGGTTTATATGTTAGGGTAGGAGTGGCTCTACGTGCCTTATATAAAAGACGAAAACTTATTGTGAAAAATATAATACATTTTGAATTAGCCTATTTTTTGACAACTTTTACATTGTTTTGCTATTATTGGTGTACGATTTTTTAATCCCAGGCTACACAAACCTAGAGATAACCTTTTAGAAAATTTAAACCAACCTTTTTAATCTCTACACCGAGACATAGTGTCTTAAACGGGGAACTACGAGAGCAACCTTTTCTAGGGTGATCAACCCTCTAAAAAGAAGATCAGCGCAATCACTACTACCAGTAATAATATCACTATATCACTATTTGAGATGCCGTCCACTCTCATGAGGGTACTTTAAGGCCAAATATGCGGTGAAGGATGAGTGTGATGAGTGGTATAGTAATGAGTTATGAGGTGTAGTCATTTTACAAACTAAGGCCGACTCTTCCTTAGAGTGGGTCATTAATTAATAGTCCAATGACCAATGGAAATACAAGAACCAACAGCTTAACTTGACTTCCGAATCACGCAGGTGATGGTCTGATATGTCTAAACGATGGTGGGAGTTTGATGCGGGTATCATCAGATGATCACTGAGACTATCTGAGCCGCTTTAGACCTATATCATCCTCAAAACCTGACCTCCATGAAGCTGGACTACAGGACCACGCCACGAGTCCCAGTAATAACGTGAATATAACATGAATAGCTCTAAAGAAACATGCCAACAGGGGAAAACACAAGCGAGAGCGGTGAGCATGAAATACTCGCCAGTAAAGCTCGTTTACACGGTCATATTGATAGTAAACTTGGCTACAGCGGGTACGGGATATTGTGAAGTGTAAACTATTGCAACTCGGCTAGGGTTTACACGCGGTGAGAACGATATACAGTTTCAAGTTATGACTTTCTCACCTTCCCCTCAAGTGATAAAGTTATGTTTTCATTTCGTATGTATGTATCCAGCTGTGATACCGAGCAAGGGTTTTACTTACGAGTATGTAGCCGTGGGATGAAATATATTCGCGATGCGTTAAACAGAACGGGACGAAAAAGGTAAAAAGGCAACTCGCACGCATCTCGGTCTTATTTGGGCTCTTTTTAAAATAGCGAGATGTCGGAACGCAAATAGCTTACCTATATAGAATACAGAATGTCCCATAAGTAAAGTGCCAAACTCTGGGTTATATGGGTCAAAATGAAGAGAAAATCAAGAATAAAAGTTTTTCTAAAACGCTTAGTTAACCAGATATTCGCCATTTTATATTTTTGATTTTTTTACTTTGGTGTCAATAGATAGATAACAACATTTTCTACAAAACTGTATTCGTTACATTTTATCGTAAAACTCACCGTTTATTCGCTATTTAAGGTGTAACGCCAAAAATTCCCTAAAAATACCATAAAATAGCCACCGTTTAAAAATGATAAGTTAGATCATGCTGATAATTTTTCTATAAATTGTTTTACTTAGATACAAATTTATCTTAAGTTTGAGTCAAATCCGATAAGTAGTGTGGGAGATACTGAGCGTTTTTGGAAACATTTTTATTCTCAATTTTCTCTTTCATATAACCTTTTCCTAGAGTCTGGCACTTTACTTATGGGACACCCTGTATAGTATATAATGATTCTCGTAAATATACTCAATTGAATCAATTTATTAATTATGCAATGTTAAAGGTGTCAACGTTATAATCTAGCTCTTCCGGTTCACACCGCGTCCAAACTTCACAATTAGGTTGACATATTTCGGCCTCGCTTGAGAACATCGACAGTTGGCATCCCTGCTCCATTGGACGGTTGGCAGCCCTACTACCACTAGGAAAGCAGATAGCAAATAGCTCAGTTTCAGCCAATCCGTGACTGAAGATGGTAATCCACAGCGAGGCCGAAATATCTCAACCTAATTGTGAATTTTGGACGTGGTGTGAACCGGAAGAACTAGATTGTAGCTGTGACACCGACCACGAAAGCCCAAGATTTAATTTTCAACGGTATTCTTTTTTTCTTTGATTTTTACTTGAGACACCAACCACTCTTTGAGGTGGTTTTAAGGTGAATATGGGATGATGGTAGTTGCGATGAGTGGTTTTGGTGGAAGATGAGATGTAGTCATGTTACAAACTTGCCGACTGTTCCCATGGTTGCCTTATTAAGAGTGTGTAGTAGTGGCTGTGACCTAGAACAATACAAAACTTGAATTTTCTTAGAACACCTCACACCTAAAGATCCGTGGCGGATTGGTATCGCGCGCGACTCGAGAGCTCATCACTCCGATGGCGTGGGTTCGATCCCCGTAGTCACTACTTACAATTTGTTATGTGACTATACCGTGACGCTAGATAAAGGTCGAGGCTAAGTGGCAGAGACTACTTTGTAGTCCTAACTTCGCCTTGTTAAACAAGACAAACTTTACCTTTTTTCCACCAAAAACTTTCATTTTCTAAAATAAAATTTGTTTTAAAGTGTATCAAATGTTTAAGTGACTCCAATGAGCAGAATTTCCATTTTCTCATTTATAAAACCGTGACAAAAATCCAAAATTTGAAAAAATGTTGTGAAAGTCAGTTGAAATAGAGTGTATAGTGTCATACGACCAGCGAGCGTAAAGGTTTAATCCGATCCTAAGTAGTGCTCTGAAGACGGTCTCGCGCACATCCTGGGGGATTTGTCACTGTGACCTACGAGCTCTCGCCGGAGGGGATGTGGGGAAGAGATATTTGTAGCTCAGAGAGCGCACACTTGTCGCAACATCCATCTTCACGACAGATTTACCGAGGAGCGACACACGCCTTTATTAAGCTGTCAGCACGAGTCATTTACACGCTCGCCACCGGGAGCAGCACCGGCGACGGATTTATCGTTTGTTGAAATAATTGTAGACGTGTTCTAGCTTTAATTGAGCTCTAAACTGAGCCTCGGGTAATGCGCCCTGAGTCATGTGACAGGGCGGGTATTTCGGGACCTGTTAGCGAGCGGCCCGGGCCTTGCGAAACCGAGGCGACACGCAGCTGTAGCCACGAATGTGGATTGGTGTAGGAGACACGCAGGGTTTATGTTAGTAATTAGTAAATAGCAGATATGGTTTTTTTAATTTGTTTGTCAATTTTAAAACGCGATTTGCCTCTCAAGTTTGATGTCTCAATATTTAGTGGTCACTGTATTAAGAGGATTAGTCAACCAAGCAAGAACCTATGTTTACCACTGATATAGTGGAGTATTGATAATTTCTCTCCGGTGGACGAGGGGTAGGTGTACATCCAAGTGAATCTTCAGTTTCAAAAATATCGGCTCTAGTAGGGTTGTCTTGTCTGGCTCAGTTCTTTGAAGAGTCACGCGTGCCGCCGACCTTGCCAATCAAGAGAAATGGTAGTAGCGATATTCCAACTTTGCTCCACTCACTCAAAACATGGTTTCGTAGTTCCTTGTTTCTGACAATGTTTATGAACCGAAATGTACAAATGTGGGTTTATATGATTAGGTAGAAGTGGTTCTATGTTCCTTATACACGAAAAAGGCAAGATATGCTCGTGAATAAATTATAATAGACTTTTAAAATAACCTATTTTTGGCAAACTTTAACATTGTTTGCTAACTTCGGCGTAAGATAAAAACAGGTTACACGTACCTAGAGATAACCTTTGAGAACATGGAAAACAACTTTTCTTATCTCTACCAAGAAAATAGCGTCTTAAACTACGAGAGCATGTGTTGAGCAACTTTTTCTGGGGTGATCAATCCTTTCAATATTAATCTTAAAATAAAAATGATCCGGGTTAACAACTAAGACCGCCCAGCTGCTGACCGACCTCGCTGACAGATAAAGACACAACGAGCGGTGACTGATAGAGCCAGCGTGCTGGAGCAATTCATTACCCGAATTAATCAAACTACTCCACCGTCTGCTTTTATTAAAGCCCCTTGTTTCAATAAATCTCAGGCGGGAAGAATGTCCCTCCTTTCTTTGTAAATCACGCCACCTTTTCAATTAGAGTAGACGGTGTCGAGTTTAACTAATGGCGGCCCCAGAATTGATTGGGGAGGGGGTCGTTAATCATCATTAAAAAAAGGAGGAGTCGCCGGGCACTTGTTTAGCTAACAAGTCAGGGCTTGACGTGTAATTGAGGGCCCGTGCAGGGGCGGGGCCTGGGCCCTTCACACGTCGTGACGCCCAGAAACGTGACAAAATGCGCGTTGATGGTCCACGGCGGTGAGTAATTGTGTTGATAAGGTGGGAACTCGTAGGAGGGGTTAAAGATGCGTACCGAGGACCTCTTCTTGTCCAGAAGAAAAAGTTTAATTTTTGAAGTGATCACATTGTTATACATCATTTTCCATACAGAACCCTATAAAGAAATTACAACTTTATTTAAATTTTGAATATAGAAGGATGAGTCGCAGTTCGTAGAATAGCAAATCACTGTTTGTACGAACATAAACACCTCTTCTAAAATTATGAGAAATCGTGTTCCATACACTTGTCAAAAATCTCCTCTAGTTTCCAAATATATCATGTTTATGAATGACTTTTAAAGATGAAAACGCTCCCGCGTAAAAGAACCTTTGCAAGCGTTTGGTTTGACAGTTAGTTGGTTGAAAGAAGGCCCGTTGTTTTGCCAGTTGTTACGTGCGCGGTGTCGTACGCTCCTTATTCGGACGAAGTCAGCTTTTCTCTGAGCTGTCCACTGAGGCGATCCTTAATTTACGGCGTCCAACTCTCGCAGACGTGTTTTAAGGAAATAAGTAAACTCACTATCTGTAGTTAAATACCGCAAATCTACCAACAATTTTAAAATGTATTTTTATGTATAGCCATTGGCAAATATAGTGCAGAGACTTTACAAAAAAGTTATAATAAAATATCATAAAACATAAAGACAAGCTCACTGATAAATTTAAATATTATTTTCTGATAAGTGCTTGATGCTGTAATATGTTTTTTGTACTAAAAAGGTTTTGAATGTTCGTTTGAATTTTTTGATGTTGCCTTCTTTCTTGATGTTAAATGGTATTTTGTTGTTAATTTTTAAAATGTTATAATATGTTTGTTTTTTATAAAAGCTTGTATTAAAGTTCAATATTACTAAATTTTCTAAATTTCTTAAATTATGTTGATTTTGAAAATTTTTAACGGTTTTGAATTTAAATTGGGTTTTTATACAATATTGCACATTCTAGGATATATATTGAAAAAACTGTTAATAAGTTGTAACTTTTGAAGTATGGTTTGCAGCTTTCTCTTCTCTTTAGATTATAAACATTTCTGACATTTTTTTGTAAAAAAAATTTCGTCCTGAAATTTTCATGGTTTATTCATAGTTCAAATGTGAATATATAAGTGCGTAGTAAATATTCATGTTTATTTGTAGGGAGTTGTATGATGATAAACTGTGAAGTATAAATATGCCAGTTGATACCTTTTTTATCTTTTCAAAATTACTTGTAAATCTCAAATTTTTATCAAAGGTAATGCCTAAAATGTTATTTCTTTTGCTATAGGAAAATCAAAGCCGTATTTTTGGAGACTGGATGAATAGTTTGAACTATAGGTATTTTAAAATTTAGATGTTATTGAGAATTCCACTATTTGAGATTTAGATATGTTGAGTTTTAATTTATTGTTTGCAAACAAATAAATTGTTTCACAACTTAATAGTGAACTACTGAATAATTGTTACATAATCATTTACATCAGAAAGTGACACATTGCAACTTGTATTGCAGTTGGAGGGAAAATCCGTCAGAAACACAGGTTTAATACCGCGGCTCGGAAAATAAACAGCGGCAAACGCAGATTTAATAACCAGCATTGTGCACTAATCCGTAACTCATAAACTGATAAAAACGCTATCAATTGCGAGCAAATCCGGTGCAAACAGCGCGTAATCTGTTCATAACTCGCATAACTCGTGATCGATACAGCTCTCAACTCTCTTTTGCCTTCCCAACGGGCCGCATCGGCTTTTATTCCATGAAATATTAAAAGCGAATTAATTGTTTGTTCTAATCTCCAGAGGGCGATCCCTGCAAAATACACTCGCGTAAAAATAATAGGGACAATAAAACGTGTAAAATATTAGGCTGTGGGGGAGATAAAGTATTTTAATCGATTGGGCGTAGTGTAGGCTTTGCGCTTTTTGTTGGGGTTTTTAATTATTTATCTGCGTTTGACGTATTCTTTCATAGAGAGCGAGTTTTGTGCTAAACATGTTTATCAATTCAGTTGGTTTAAATGTTTTTTCCGATTACAATATTTATTATTTAATTTTTTATCGAAAAAAGGTTATGGCCCACGCAAACTTGAAGATTTTTTACACTTCTTCTATTGTGAAACCATTAAACTACGAAGGTAACGTTTGTCTTGTTTAACGAGGCGAAGTTAGGACTACAAAGTCCTCTCTACCACTCAACCTCGACCTTTACCTAGCGTTACCGTATAGTCACTTTACAAATGTAAGCGGTGACTGCGGGGATCGAACCCGCGCCAGCGGAGGGATAAGCTCCGGAGTCGCGCACGATTCCAACCCGCCACGGGTCCACTATGTACTGCAGTACCTTAAAGTTACGTAAATTGGCGTATCATAATTTTGGCTCAGTGTTTCTCTTCGACGAATTTAAAGGGTTCAATCCTCCACGGAGTAAATTGTACCACCGTCGGAACTGCTGTCTTCGAATTACATCGATACATATCCTCTAATTCAGTTGGTTCAGTAGCCTTAAGAGTTTTATTTAAATTGGATTCTCTTTAGTTCATTAATATATTTTGGTAAGCAAAATTTTGAGACACAATAACCGCGTTCCCCTTTATCTTATGACTAGCAAATTCAGAATAAGCGCGAATTAGCTGGTTTAAAAGTTAATTCATAACTCAGTACACCAAAAGCGAGTTTGCTACGTGAAAGACGTAGCGTATAACATAATACGCTAATATAATAACCAATAGCAGTGTAGTAGGTTAGGTTAAGTTATATAATATTAGTTATATAATATTAGGCACGCAAGTGACTACTGCCTTTCTGTGCATGGAAGAAGACCAGCTATAATCTAGTTCTTCTGGTTCACACCGCGTCAAAACTTCATAATAATTAGCTTGAGATATTTCGGTATCGCTGTGGAGTACCATCTTCAGTCACTGATTGGCTGAAACTGAGATACTTGTTGTCTCCTATCCTATTAACGCCAGGGCTAACAATCGTCCGTTGGAGCAGGGATGCCTGCATTTCCACCTACCCCTCGTCCACCAGAGAGAAATAATCAGTACTCCACTATTTCAGTGGTAAACACGGGTTCTTGCTTGGCAGACTACCTTTAAAGTAGCAATTTTTGTGGTGGATCAAAACTGTTTTTGGAGCCAGTAATGAAAATATTGTCTATTTACCATAGGAATGGATTAGCTAATTCAAAAAGCTGAGTTGAAATGACCTGTTATCCAATAAAAGTTAAATCGTTCCAATATGAACCATCATGGAAACAATATTTTATTCCATTGAAAAAATATTTGATATTCCATAAAAAAATAAGTGATCCTTAGAACATCTTTAGTTTGAAATAAAACAGGTCTATAAAACTGTCGATATTGTCTATAACATGAAATAGGTTCTTTTATTTTGGTTACATTTACCATAACAAAACCTACATAGTACACCTATAGTGCCGGACCCTATTAGAGCCCGTGGCGGGTTGGAATCATGCGCAACTCCGGAGCTGAACACTCCGCCGGCGCGGGTTCGATCCCCGCAGTGGCCACTTACATTTGAAATGTGACTTTACGGCAACGCTAGGCAAAGGTAGAGGTTGAGTGGTAGAGAGATAACTTCGCCTCGTTAAAAAAGACAAATTTTACCTTTATCTTTTAATTAGTACCACTACAAAACAAAGAAATAATATTTTTATTAGTATAATATATAAAAATAATGTGAAAAAATATATGTCGTAGAAATAATAGACACATCTACAGATAAAAAACATCCTCCAAATTTTCTTCCATGGGGAAGGATGAAAGGATGCTGGCTGCGTTTCCTCTCTGTATTGCCATGCTTATCTTCTGCACCAGATAGCTCTTGGACTTAGAGTCACCAGTCTTTAGTTTCAGCTTGGCACCAATCTCTGAGATCCACAACAAAACTATATGTTACGTACCAATATATAAAATGATTGTTCAAATACATGTATATATATTCTCTTTCTCTCAGGCCTTATTAGATATCATCCATTGAATTTCCAAACAAACTCGCTTCACACAGCAATCGTCACTCCCATTCCCTCAGCACGCACATAACGCCCGCTGTGTTGTTTAAACCCGTGTCGTTTTCAACCGAGCATAATTTACACAACAACAATCACACGAATACGACGATAACTTCCCGCTCGTTTACCGCCCGAAATTTATTCACAGACTAACGACCAGAGATGTCGTAAATGTTAACTGGTACTAAACGACGGGTTATCGTCAGGAGTAGGTAAGATACGTCAGGGCGCAGTATGGGTCCGCTTGTTCCGAATAAAATAACAGTAAGTCAGCAGGCCCGGCCGGCCACCCAGAGCGAGTTGGACAAATTGACTAATATTTTCAGCAGTTAGTCGCCAGTCTGATGAATTATTTAACGCTGTGTTGTGCTGAGTTGCGGGCTTACTTGAGGTGTTTGTCGGGCTTACTTTAGTGCTTACATGGGTGCGCGGTGACAGAGTGTAGAATGCATGGCCTGACCCGTCCGGGGTACGTACAGACCCGACTACCCAGCAGCGGTACCCGCTCTTAGGAGAGAGAACTTCAGAAGACGTACAAAGTCTTCTTAAGAGTGCTCAGTAACATTTTATTTTTTGTCCCATATGAACATTGTAAAAACATACATCTTCTTGGGACATTTCACGCCTACAATTTTCATTATATTTTTAAACAAAATTTATTAGGAAGAAGACATTGTACTGCAGTGACTCCACTGACTACTTTTTTGAAAATTCTCTTAAACTAATAGTTAAAGCTAAAATTCAAATATGAAACTTTGTCCATTTTTTTGTTATTATGTCACGGGTTTTTAATTAGAAATGCAAATTTGGCTCAGCGGAGCCTCTAAAGCATTTAATACACTTTCAAACAAAGGTTATTTCAAGAAAATTCGTTGAAAACTGTAGGCATGAGGTGTTTTAAGAAAATACATGTTTTTAAATTGCTTTTATGGGACGAAATTCAAGTTCGCAACCAATACTGTGTACTCTTCAAAGTACAAAGTCTATTTTTAAAATATTAAACTGAGCATTAAACGTGTAACATAGTATTAAAGAGCAAGCTACATGGAAATGTTTTGAAATTGTCTTTGACCAAACTATCAAGCAGAATCTTACCCTGTTACATTTTGTGAAGTAGAGTAGACTCAAATTGACGAGTTCATGGAGTCTCGTATACGTCAGCAAGTGATGTGCTGATAGCTGCTGATATCGCTGAGCCGGAACTCAATCAGCTGACAGCTATCAGCCCTTGCTATGACGTCATCGTCACTATCAGCAGATATAGGTGAAGTAGAGTATGTACGTTAACACATTGACGAGTTCATGGAGTCTCGTATACGGCAGCAGTTGATGTGCTGATAGCTGCTGATATCGCTGAGCCGGAACTCAATCAGCTGACAGCGATCAGCCCTTGCTATGACGTCTGTCACTATCAGCAGATATAGGTGAAGTAGAGTATGTAGGTTATACACATTGACGGGTTCATGGAGTCTCGTATCAGTTGATGTGCTGATAGCTGCTGATATCGCTGAGCCGGAACTCAATCAGCTGACAGCTATCTGCTATGACGTCATCGTCACTATCAGCAGATATAGGTGAAGTAGAGTATGTAGGTTATACACATTGACGAGTTCATGGAGTCTCGTATACGGCAGCAGTTGATGTGCTGATAGCTGCTGATATCGCTGAGCCGGAACTCAATCAGCTGACAGCTATCAGCCCTTGCTATGACGTCATCGTCACTATCAGCAGATATAGGTGAAGTAGAGTATGTAGGTTATACACATTGACGGGTTCATGGAGTCTCGTATACGGCAGCAGTTGATGTGCTGATAGCTGCTGATATCGCTGAGCCGGAACTCAATCAGCTGACAGCTATCAGCCCTTGCTATGACGTCATCGTCACTATCAGCAGATATAGGTGAAGTAGAGTATGTAGGTTATACACATTGACGGGTTCATGGAGTCTCGTATACGGCAGCAGTTGATGTGCTGATAGCTGCTGATATCGCTGAGCCGGAACTCAATCAGCTGACAGCTATCAGCCCTTGCTATGACGTCATCGTCACTATCAGCAGATATAGGTGAAGTAGAGTATGTAGGTTATACACATTGACGGGTTCATGGAGTCTCGTATACGGCAGCAGTTGATGTGCTGATAGCTGCTGATATCGCTGAGCCGGAACTCAATCAGCTGACAGCTATCAGCCCTTGCTATGACGTCATCGTCACTATCAGCAGATATAGGTGAAGTAGAGTATGTAGGTTATACACATTGACGGGTTCATGGAGTCTCGTATACGGCAGCAGTTGATGTGCTGATAGCTGCTGATATCGCTGAGCCGGAACTCAATCAGCTGACAGCTATCAGCCCTTGCTATGACGTCATCGTCACTATCAGCAGATATAGGTGAAGTAGAGTATGTAGGTTATACACATTGACGAGTTCATGGAGTCTCGTATACGGCAGCAGTTGATGTGCTGATAGCTGCTGATATCGCTGAGCCGGAACTCAATCAGCTGACTCCCTATCTGATTTTCCTGACTTTAGCACTGCTATCAGTGGAAGAACACTTTCACTCTCACGGAATTACAAACACCTGGAAAATGTTAAAGATTTCTTTGACTGTTAAAGGTTTAATTAAAGCATAGTTCGATTAGGTTGTGATATAGGTCGTGTGAAACCGAAAATCTATGTCTAAAAGGGAACTAGGAGTGTGTTAGTGGAAAGTTTTAGCTGTTCTAACTGACGATTTCAGTGCGTGTATCACGTAAGTAATAAAATACTTATTTACATTCATTGGTCCAATGAAAGAACTGGACATACCTTTGACAGGTGAATTGACATATTTTTCATCTACTGAACACAGCTGACAGGTGATATCTGACAGGTGACAGGTGACGTGTAAACAGCTGTTCAGCTCTAGGGAACGAGTTGTCAACATCAGCTGACTGAACTGTTAAGAGTGTTGATATCACTTCATACAGTCAAGCGAGACAACCTTCAAGTAGTGTACATGGAAGTGATGAAATAGTGAAGGTATATCACGATTAAAAATAAACATATCACGTAAAATCGCACATGGTTTAACAAGAAAAACTATGGGACGTTTTATTATAGTATTTAAAGAATTTGATCTGATACATTCAAGTATGCCAGTGACTCTACAAGTATGTGAGTCTCCCGAAAGATTTCTTCAAATATTACTTACTTGACGTGGTCATCCATCAGCCAGACATAACGTATAGGTTCATCGTTCATCATGATGGCTATAAGATTATCCTTCTTCGACTTCACCCTCAAGTTTCTTCAACCTCTTTCTCAACCCCAGTTAGGTCTCAAACCATGTACGTTTTTAAAACATCAAGGTGCCATAATATTCCACTAGTAGGACTTGATTTTTAAATTTAGTAATGCAAACTTTTATCATTTTATTTTTTATGGTTTAGTAAAGACATATACCAGCACATTTTCTTAGCTTTACACTTTTAGCGAATTTTCCCGTGGAAAAATGAGATATTTATGACGTCAGACCCAAGACCATGAACTGAGTAGCAATTCTCACCTCCAGAACACTTGTTGAACAAGACCTTGTACAGGGTGATTCTAAAATAGGGCGCCAAATTTCAGGAGTGGGTTCCTTATGCAAAAACAATGAAAAAGTTCCTATAAACATGGGTCCTAAAATTCTTCGTTACCCCGGTAGCCGCCATTTTGTATTTTTACTTAAAATTTATATCTCCAGAACGGTTTGACCGACTGCATTCAAACTTGGTATAGTGTTCATGTGTTTTAAGGTCAATTAAAAAAATATTTCATAAAACTTTACAGAAACAAAATGGCGGCTGTTTAAATTTTTCAAATTAAAATACTATGAAAATGGCGCATAATACAAAAGTTATAAGAATAAACAAGTTGTACTTTTTAATTTTACATAAAGATACAAACTCATTTTTCCGAATTTTACATTAATACTTTCACTTTTTGCGTCCTTTTACAACTGGTACATTACCAGTTGATCTTTGATGTTCACCTCTTAGGTGTACAATTTGCACCTGTCAAACAGGTGAATAATATTTACAGTCAGCTGATCCAAAAGTGAGAACTATTACCGCATTAGGTTTAAAACAGCTGTTTTCAATTTGAATTGTTAACCAGCTGATACCTAAAAGTAAAGTTAATATTTATTAACCCATAAATTGTTTTACGCTTTCTTGATTGATTTTACGTTATTGTGACTTTTTGTTAAAATGCATTATACGATTTAGAATATTTTCCTCCAGATCGATTGTTCTCATGTATCGTGGTCTTCCTTGGTTTTCTGTTTTAACTTGCAGATTCCCAGTCTCACAAAGCTTTCGAAAAGGAAAGCAAAAGTATGATGGTTTGGTTTTTGTCTGTTAGGAAAAGTCGGCAAATACAATCGCGCTGCCTCTTGGCCAACTCCATTGGCGTGCCCATACATAAATATCATACCCGCTTGTTCTTGATACGTATACTGAACCGTTTTAACAAAAAGTCACAATAACGTAAAATCAATCAAGAAAGCGTAAAACAATTTATGGGTTAATAAATATTAACTTTACTTTTAGCTATAAGCTGGTTAACAATTCAAATTGAAAACAGCTGTTTTTAAACCTAATGCGGTAATAGTTCTCACTTTTGGATCAGCTGACTGTAAATATTATTCATCTGTTTGACAGGTGCGACTTGTACACCTAAGAGGTGAACATCAAAGATTAACTGGTAATGTACCAGTTGTAAAAGGACGCAAAAGTGAAAGTATTAATGTAAAATTCGGAAAATGAGTTTGTATCTGTATGTAAAATTAAAAAGTACAACCTTTTTATTCTAATAATTTTTTTGTACTATGCGCCATTTTCATGGTATTTTAATTTGAAAAATTTAAACAGCCGCCATTTTGTTTCTGTAAAGTTTTATGAAATAATTATTTTTTCTTAAATTGACCTTGTAACACATAAACACCATACCAAGTTTGAATGCAATCAGTCAAACCGTTCTGGAGATATAAATTTTTAAGTAAAAATACAAAATGGCGGCTACTGGGGTAACGAAGAATTTTAGGACCCATGTTTATAGGAACCTTTTTCATTGTTTTGAACCCATAAGGAAAACATTTGTGTCCACTTAATAAAAATTTTCCTTTTATCCCGGTCCAGTGCTTAGCCAGCAAACCGGACTATCCCCTTGGTAGGAAGTTTACAGGTTTAGTGATCACCCTGTAATATTATAATATAATAATACATTTTATTGGTCGAATGGCGGTCAAAACTGAGCGTGTGAAAATAAAAAACACGTCGAAATGGCACAGCTTGTGTTGGATGGCCAGCAGCTTGTGTCGGATAGTCAGCAGCTATTGTTGGATGACCAGCAGCTTGTGTCGGATGGTCAGCAGCTAGTGTTGGATGACCAGCAGCTCGTGTTGGATGCCCAGCAGCTTGTGTTGGATGGCCACGAGCTTGTGTTGGATGGTTTCCAGCATGTGTTGGATGGTCAACAGCTTGTGTTGGATAGCCAACAGCTTGTGGTGAATGGCCAGGAGATTGTATTGGATGACCAGCTGCTAGTGTTGGATTACCAGCAGCTTGTGGAGTATAGCCAGCAGCTCGTGTCGGATGGTCATCAGCTTGTGTCGGATGTATAGCAGTTTGTGGTGGATGTGCAGCAGCTTGTGTCGGATGACCAGCAACTTGTGTTGGATGACCAGCAGCTTGTGTTGGATGACCAGCAGCTTGTGTCGGATGTACAGCAGCTTGTGTCGGTTGAGCAGCAGCTTGTGTCGGATGGTCAGCAGCTTATGCTGGAAGGTGGAAGGTGAATGACGGACAGATGAAAGATGAGTTGTGGTAGACTGTGTGACGTCACGGATGACTGATGACGTCAAGTGCATCAATTAATAACCTATAGCCTGGTGGGCTTGTATGTTGATCATGATGGATAACTCGATACATCATACTGCGTGATGGATGACGCCTCCGCCTCAGTCCACGTCAGGGTTCAGAGGAGGCAGTCAATACTTCAACTCAGCGCACACTTCTGAAACATGAAAATAATAGTTTTTCAGAACGTTGTTCCTTAAATATATAAAATACACGTTTCATTCGATGATGTTCAGTAAAAACACATAAATGAAACGAAATGAAATACTACTTTTAAAGTGGCGAAGTTAGGACTCTAAAGTCGTTTCTTCAACTTGACTACAATACAATACTTGACTACAATAGTTTTAGCCCTATTTGACAATTGAAGTAAATTTCATTAAGTGAGCAATGCTTTGATAACTCGTTTGTAATTTTGCAACAAATACCCTGAACGCTAGATCTGCACAATTTAAAGAAATAAAGGAACTTTCTTAAGACTATAGTGATACTCAATTCCATTCCTCTAGACGTGCGGATCAGTACGGGCTGGCGAAAAGCCGACTGTATTTATTTAATATAAAGACAGTGTCCGTTTGGCATCTAGCTCAGGAACGCTTGAATGCCCTGAGGGGAGGTAGCTCAGAGAAATGTTTAAAATAAGCAAAATAAAATACAATATGTAATTTCTAAACAAGCGTAATGACAGTACAATTTTGGATTTTGAAAGTCCTAGGACCGTTTTTGCTTGGGATGCAGGGTTCAGCCTTCCACCTACAACGTGTTTTGTCCTAGGCTTATTGCTGCTCTTAATTTGCAACCGTAACTCTTTCCACAGAGCGCATCAGCACGCACGTCACGTAGTCGCCCGCCTCGCCGCTAGAGCGCATAACGAGCGGCAGCTTTGTACCCGTCACGTGACGAATTAATCCGCAGCACGCAGCAACCCATTAGTGACGTCATAGTCATACAAGACGTATAAATTGCAAGGTGGGCACAACCAGCCGCTCCAGGCCGGCATTATTGAAACCACCACCTCTCGATTAAATGATAATGTCGCTAAATTACACCTTAGTGTTCCACTCAGAGGTCTGATTACACGACTTGTCAAAGTGCCGAGTGGCAGCGCCACTGTCTCTGGCCCGCAGAGTGGAGCTTGTTAGCGAATTTGCATAGACAACTTTGGGATAGTTCTTATAGAGAACGGTTGATTAATTAGTTGACGTTTTGAATTCTTAAGAGGATTAGTCAACCGAGCAAGAACCCATGTTTATTGAAATAGTGGAGTATTGATTATTTCACTCCGGTGGATGAGGGGGTAGGTGGAAGTCCAAGTTTATCTTCTGTTTCAAAAACACCGGTTCTAGTAGGGTTGTCTTGTCTGGCTCAGTTCTTTGAAGAGTCACGTGTGCCGTCGACCTTGCCAGTAAAGAGAAATGGTAGTAGCGGTATTCCAACTTTGCTCCGCTCACTCAAAAGTGGCAAAACGTATTTTCGTAGTCCCCTGTTTCCGACGCTGTTTATGAACCGAAACGTTCAAATGCGCGTTTATATGTTAGGGTAGAAGTGGTTCTGTGTTCTTTATACACGAAAAAGGCAACAACTGCTTGTGAAAAAATATAATACACTTAGCGTGACTTCCGAACCACGGGGAGTGACCATCATGCAAATTTATCGCCGCGCTCGGAAATCTAACAGTTCTGGATCATACCCATCGTGACCATTCTCCCAACCACAGTCCCGATTGCGAGTCCCCAGCGATCGCGTCAGCGCTGGCGCCCCAGGAGACCAGGCCGCCGGGGGCCACCGCCCACGAGGCGCCATCTTGCCAAAACCCAGAGTTAAATGTGCCTCTTGGCTACTCAGACTTATTATTTATGTTGCGCCTGGATGAGAGACTGTTGTCACCACTTCAAACAAATGGTCGTCTTTAGTGGCGGGCGCTTTTAGTCCCGTCACTTCACATGCTCGCTATCCGAAACATAAAACATTCGCTCCGGCTGTCAATTTGCTCAACTCTTGTTGTTTTTACGACCGGACCCGAATTGTTTGCTTTTAAACCTGTTTGTTTAGGATATTTCGTTCGTGACTAAACAAATCGTCGTGACGTTTATTCTTTAAATCCTCGAGTGTTGTAACGTCGGGTCTGTGTTTGATGTGTTTTGATTCAAAAATAGTATACTGAAGCGTTGGGATTCTCATTGTTGGTAAAATTTTTGTCGGCTTGCAGTCTTGGACTTTTTGGGGTTCTCTACGCCTGCTTTCAATATACATTCTACAAAGGCTTTGGTATGTTCGGTCAGTGACCTGTCAGTCCCTTTGATTTTTTATGAAGCTCATGCCAGATTTTGGGTAATTAAACTTAGCATCCAACTTTCAAGAAGCTGGCAACCAGTACTGAAGAAGTCTTTTCGATAGTGTCACAGCCAATGAGAACATCGACAGTTGGCATCCCTGCTCCAATGGACGGTTGGCATCCCTGCCACCAATAGGAAAGCAGACAGAAAGTAGCTCAGTTTCAGCATAGAATAAGCATAACAGTACAGTACAGTTATACTGTAATGCTTATTCTATGGTTTCAGCCAGTCATTGACTGAAGATGGTACTCCACAGCGAGACCGAAATATATCAAGCTAATCATTGTGATGTTTTGACGTGGTGTGAACCAGAAGAACTAGAGTATTGTTATATAAAGTTAAGTAAACATAATTTGACCTTTTGCCTGAAGTCATCAATACCTATTTCCTGAACTGATTTTCAGCAAAATTCCGTATTGAAAGAGGTTGGATTTTTTTAAGTTAACCAGATATCAATTCAAAGATATATTCACAAAGGACTTTTCAAACATGTAAACGTTAATTCAACGCCCACAAGAATTCTACCAATCTAATCACATTTTAATAACCTACTCCCCTCACCCCAAACACTCAGCTGACCACAAAGCCACGTAAATAGCAACAGTTCACTCCGCAGTACGCCCGGCGAGCGGCTCAGGGTAATAACTAGAGAGTGACAATAGCCAAAACACACAAACCCACTAATGACTAGGTGTCGGTCGCCATCTTGTCAACTAATATGGCCGCCACAGCTGTCTGCAGAGTGATTATTGTAACTCTATAGTGTTGTTTGTCGGTGCCGTGGATTAGCCTGTCTGTCGGCGTCCCGTGGAGAGGTGACGGGTCCGCCCCCCGGGCACAGCTTCTGCACCGCGAGTGTCAACACTCTTCAAGAGTGGTCACACTGTTGAATTTATCAGCAGTCATAACTGTGCAGTAGGTGCGTAGGATTGTCAAGAATCAAGATCTTTATTTGCCATCGGCGACAATTTATTTATTTCATTGGCGGCCAGAAAGCGGTCGCGGGACTTACTCTGATCATCACTTGATGTTTTGAACTGGTTATTGCACTTATTATTGACTGGGACTCGTGGCGTGGTCCTGTAATCCAGCTTCATGGAGGTTAGGTTTTGAGGATGATATAGGTCTTAAGCGGCTCAGATAGTCTCAGTGATCATCTGAAGATACCCGCATCAACTCCACCATCGTTTAGACATATCAGACCATCACCTGCGTGGTTCGGAAGTCACATTAAGCCGTTGGTCCTTGTATTTCCATTGGTCATCGGGCTATTAATTAATGACCCATTCTAAGGAAGAGTCGGCCTTAGTTTGTAACAAGACTACACCTCATAACTCATTACTACCACTCATCACACTCGTCTTTCACCACATATTTGCCTTAAAATACCCTCATGAGAGTGGTCGGCATCTCAAATATTGATTGATTTAACCATTTAAAATTGCAAATTACGAAGGTTTTTATTTGTGTGAATACTTTCTATATTACATGTTTGGATGGTTATCCTAAAGACCTTTTCTACAACCGCAAGCTGTACATATATTAGATTAAAAATTTTACAAAACAGGGCATAGTTACCATCATAGTCTTCAGCCTCCTTTGACAGCATTCTACACCCCAAACGCCCGTCGACGCCCCACAGTCGTTTGCCCGGAGCCCCCAAACTTGTACCAACTTCCCTGCCACGGGTGTCACTCTATCACCACTGTAGACTAAGAGTTAACCATGAAAACACTAGACTAGCACTTAACACTAGACTACACATGAACAGCACTTAACACTAGACTACACATGAACAGCACTTAACACTAGACTACACATGAACAGCACTTAACACTAGACTACACATGAACAGCACTTAACACTAGACTACACATGAACAGCACTTAACACTAGACACTACACATGAACAGCACTTAACACTAGACTACACATGAACAGCACTTAACACTAGACTACACATGAACAGCACTTAACACTAGACTACACATGAACAGCACTTAACACTAGACTACACATGAACAGCACTTAACACTAGACTACTAACATAAGCACATGAACAGCCTTAACACTAGACTACACATGAACAGCACAACACTAGACTACACATGAACAGCACTTAACACTAGACTACACATGAACAGCACTTAACACTAGACTACACATGAACAGCACTTAACACTAGACACTACACAGGTTAACGAGGAGTCACTGTTAACGACACTCTGTAATGATTGCATACTCACGAGCTGCGGAACCTTCCCGGCACGAACATCGCGGAGTCCCTCAGCTAAACCTCGGTCTGTCTGTAGGCAAACAACTTTAAGAGGATTGATCACTCCAGAAATAGTTGCTCAAAACATGCTCTCGTTTAGGACGCTATGTTTTGGTGTAGAGATTAGAAAAGTTGTTTTCCAATTTTTCAAAGGTTGTTTCTAGGTTTGTAAAGCCTGGTTTAAAAAACATTACACCAA
The DNA here is from genome assembly GCA_018831715.1 of Matsumurasca onukii. Lineage (NCBI taxonomy): Eukaryota > Metazoa > Arthropoda > Insecta > Hemiptera > Cicadellidae > Matsumurasca > Matsumurasca onukii. The sequence goes on from CM032060.1 coordinate 54,463,939, forward strand.
TATTAGCAAAAAATGTACTAGAGCCAATGTTTTTGAAACGGAAGATAAACTTGGATTTCCACCTACCCAAGTACATATGCATCTTAAAACACCCTCTAGGAGTGGTTGGTGTCTCAAAATCAAAGTACCCCTTGTCCACCATAGAGAAATAATCAATACTCCGCTATTTCAGGTGACGTATATGGGTTCTTGCTTGGTTGGCTAATCCTCTTATCACGTGAGAAGAATTGTTTTAAGCCATACTCTCGAGGAAATAAATAAATATTTTATTGCATACAGACAATAAATGTATCGCAATCGTCAAATAAGTCGCAGTCTCTTCAAAACCATATCCGTAGATGAAAACTTTCATTTTAAAAAGGATAAAGCCATCCCTTCTTGTTCCCGGCTAAATCACACTATTTGATAAGACCCCGATCATTTTGACCCCTTGACATTTCCCTGTGATACTTTTATACTTTATGCTATAACTTAGGCTTGTCTCACTAATAAAGGTAATGTGAAACGCATTATTACCAAATTTTCATGGGAAATAGAACGATTATTTTCTCCTCGCCTAAGGCACTTATGTATACCTCTGGATTAAGTTCGTTAAGCTGCATAACCGGAAGTGACCTTTGAGGGGCGAAAACAGCACGAAACCTTTTAAGGGAAACGTCCGAAAAGGTACTTCCGTTGTAAATAATCCCCCGTTTCAGGAAATTCGCTAGAATTCACGGTAGCGCTTGTGGTTTTATCTTTACTTTCGTGAATCATGATACGTTACTAAGTAAAGTTAACAATCTGTTGTTTTGTGGATTCAACTCATTCGGGAATAAGTTACTTTACTCCATTCCCCGAGGAAAAAAAGAGGATGGGTAGGTTCAGTTATTTCTACTTTCAAAAATCTACACAAAAGATCAGATAGTATAGTAAGCGGATCCATTGGCAGATTGGTATCGCGCGCGACTCCGGAGCTCATCACTCCGGTTGCGCGGGTTCGATCCCCACAGTCACCACTTACAATTTGTAATGTGACTATACGATGACGCTAGGTAAAGGTCGAGGTTGAGTGGTAGAGAGGACTTTGTAGTACTAACTTCGCCTCGTTAAACAAGACAAACTTTACCTTTTTTTAAGCCATAGATCAAAGTAATCAAGTAGTGTTATACATGTAAGATATTCCACATAGATCTGTAACATAAAAGCCATTCCAAAATATAATGTTGTCTTTTCAAAGCGATCCATAAGAAATATTTTAATCACTTTTACCTCCAGCGTGTACATCACCGAATCCGATCTGCCCAAACTTGTTTTGCACTGTGCAGACCCAATTTTTTCAGAACTTGAGTAGTATTCAATCGCAAACAAAACCTGGGGCCGGCTAATAATAAGCTCATTCAAGCCCGACAACACGCGTGGACAGCACAATCTCCCTCAGTGTCGGCTGTCACCTCTCATCACGTGACAACCGACAGAATCTGGCCGACAATCCTATTTACAAGAGAACAAACAAGCCTGGTGGTAAGTTGATCCTGTGGCTGATAGAGCTGACAATAGACATCCGCTGTCGGGCCGCAGAGGCAGATCATCCCCTGTGGGGTGGGTAGAGTGCGCTTAGGTGGCTGCGTGCAGAGTTGTGCGCATGAGCAAGCGATTTAATTATGAGTGTTTGTAATAAAAGAAACTATTCGCTACGGTTAAAGCTTCGTAACTCTCATGGTAATAATAAAATTCGCTTCTTTATGCCAGTGGCGCTTTAGCGCTTAGCTGTGTGTCGGCCTGGTGTTTATTCACTTTACTGATAAATAAATAGCTTATTGTGTCAACAATTTACATGTCATACAAACGTCATTTCATTTAAAAGCTGACATTTTCCACAAATTCTAAAATCCCAATCAGACATACATTTTTGACATCTCTCTCTCTCATTCATTCGAATTGTACCACTACAATCCAGTAGTCAGTTAGTGTTTTCCCAGCCATGTGCCATAAACTCGTCTGTGTTGTAAAATGCTTCGGCGGTCAAAACCTTTTTCAAACGATTTTAAAGGGCTCTAGTTTTATAAGAGTAAATGGTCCTCTTACGAGACCGCACTTTAGATTTGAAAAAAGACAAGTTTCCAAAAAATAGAGACAAGGTAGTGCCAACAATCTTTTGAATGCTGGCCTACACGACTTTCTCCATTGTAATTATGCAATGGTTCGGACTGCTTTTTTTGAAGAATTAAAACTCTGTCAAAACTTGATTTTGAGCATCCACCCACAAAGCCAATCCGTAGGATAGGTGTAGGTAGATTACTCCGTAATACACCGTCATCAGTACCTGAATTAGGCAGTATTCGGACAATTGCCTCAAAACATAAATGCCTGAGTCTAACTTTGAACATACACTGTCTACATGATACTCTTAGGCCAAACCTCGGTTGAGAAGATCTGCGTTAGTAACCGACAAAATATCATGTTTGGACCGCCCTGTATATTTTCAACGCGGTTCAGCAATTCAAACGCACACTTGGCACTTGACACAGCACAAGAGTCAATAAGAGTTGTGAAACAACTTGAATGAAACTGCACTTCAAAGTGTCTTCAACTCCAACACAAGTGTGAACCTCTCTTCATTAACTTAAGACGCTTAACACCTGTTTCTTGTGTCTAGTTGCCTACCTAAGCAACTGCCTTCATCAAACACAATGTGTTGAAACCTCCTCCGGTAAATATACGTTAGACTCTTTCTCGGGGTCATTGGAAAAAAGTTTTATAGGAAACTTTCCTTTAGAATTTCCTTTAGAAAATGATATAATTTGGAGTTTGTTGATGAGGATGGTACAGTTTCTGAGGTTAAGGGTCCGTCTCAGCTGCTCGGGAGAGCGTTGTTGCAGAGGATTGCGGGAAATAAAATGGAAACTTTAGTATTAATGCTATTTTGACAAAACAACTCTTAAGAGGGGGCCGGATAGAGCGGCCGCAGGTCCAACTCAGAGTACCGCTTATAACATGGGATAAAACTGCAAACTACGTTTTAGGCAAGTTAATTTACTTAAATGTGAAAATGTTCTCCCGGGAAGCATACGAGAACTATTGACGCTGCTTCATATAAACACTAAAACTTCTACTTTCGTCAAATTGATTCTGTACTTCTGAACTAAAAACTGGATTTTTCCATTAGAACATAGCACTCGAAATTCAGTAAATAAAATTCTACTTTATAACCAAACTCATATTTTTCTTTTTTATATGCAGCAGCACTAATGACTCTATGCTTCCAGAGAAACACTTTCCACGTTTTAGTTCATTAACCTACTTAAAACACAGTTTTCAAATTTTCTCATGTTAAATTCTCTATCCCATTTGAACGCCGTTTGGGCTCTATCCGGCCCCCTCTTAAGTTTTCATGACTAACCGCGTAGGGGCTTTTCTAAAATTTGGTTAATAATTTTAACTCCTTTAACCTCTTTGGTAAAATCTGATTCATTCATCAAAACTCTTAAGAGTTTCCCTCCCATTGGATTTTTTCCATAGACATTTTTTGTGTTTTCCATTACAGTTAGTCAGTATGATTTACCGCTGTGATTGGTCGTCCGCTGCTCCAAACCAGCAGTCAGTGTGAAGCTGCCACGGGCGTGAACGTGCTTGATTTCTCTATTCGTTTTGTAATTTTGTAAAGTTTTTGTTCACGCTGTATTGTTTCTGGACTAGCTGTTATAAAATTCACAAGTTTAAGGGAAAAAATTAATGAAATTTAGTGGTGGTGACTGGTCAGCTTGCGCTGATTACTTTTAGGCCAGCTCTTTTCGTAATGTATTTTGTGTAATGTTTTAGGTTAATTTTCACCTGAAGACGGGGTCAGATTCTATTCCCAAAACGTCGTGTACTTTTCATGGTCCGTAATAATGCTCTAACCTCAGTAGTAGGTTTATTTCAAATTTGTATTAACAATTCACAATCCTTCAAAATTACGGCTCTACCCAGTTCATTGACTATTTGACTTGATTACACCCGACGCGTTGACCCTGTAATCCGAAAGCCCCTCCACCGGACGGACGTGCTGTCAGGGGTGGTGTTTGTGTGTGGTGGTGGGGGTTGGGGGTTAATTACACGACACTGGTGGTGGATACCGACCGTGGTTGTCAACACACATTAGTGGTGTACTGCACTGACATTATATTAGCCTCCGTCGTGTCCGACATGTCCATGCACATTGAAATCCAAGCTCTCCATAGTGAGTGGATGAATCACTAAATCACTATTTGAGATGCCGACTACTCTCATGAGGGTATTTTAAGGCAAATATGTGGTGTAGGATGAGTGTGATGAGCGGTAGTAATGAGTTATGAGGTGTAGTCTTGTTACAAACTAAGGCCGACTCTTCCTTAGAATGGGTCATTAATTCAATGGCCCAATCACAATGGAAATACAAGGACCAACGGCTTAACGTGACTTCCGAACCACGCAGGTGATGGTCTGATAACGATGGTGGGAGTTGATGCATGGTGTCTGCAGAATTGGTACATGAGTTTCCGATTAGAAAAATATGCCTTTAAGGCTGGTTAATGTTTTTATTTATTAGAATTTTCGACATAATAGCTACTGTTGTAAAGCTATTTTATAATCTAGTCCTCTCTGTTCACACTGTGTCAAAACATCATTTATTAGCTTGAAATATTTCGGTCTCGCTGTGGGGTAGCATCTTCAGTCACTGATTGGCTGAAACTTACCATCTGATATCCTATTGGTCACAGGGCTACCAACCGTTCATTGGAGCAGAGATGCCAACGGTTGAAAGTTTATTTATTTATTTAGTCATTCCAACGGATTATTCCATTTATACAGTTCGTCAGGTTTAGCATGGCCGGTGAGATGGGCTATAGGGCCATAAGTTGCCACAGGAAATCTCAAGGCCACCGGCCATGTTATAGCCTACCTAACGAACTGTACATTGTGGTCGAACGTAAATTAATGAATTATTTCAGATGATACAATAAGATGGAATGCAATAAGAATGCTTACGCTAAAATAATATAAACAGAATGACTAGCGATGAAATTACTTGGATGTTCTCACTATCCAAAAGACTTCTTGGACAGTGCTGTGTGACTTGTTCGATAATGTTCCATCTTTGTTGTTTGATAATTCAACAAAGAAAACACAGCATTAAAATTATGTTTTGCAACAACATAGCACCTAATAGTGGTTTTAAACGTCTTCTAACGAGGTGGTTTAAAAAGGTAAAGGTAAAGTTCGACTTGTTTAACGAGGCGAAGTTAGGACTACAAAGTCCTCTCTACCACTCAACTTCGACCTTTACCTAGCGTTACCGTATTAGTCACATTACTAATTGTAATTGGTGACTGTGGGGGAACCCGTGCCACCGGATGATGAGCCGGAGTTGCGCGCGATACCAATCCGCCACGGATCCGCTCATGTGGCGGTTTTTCGTCCCCAAGTAAAATAAACCTTTCAGTATTATCGTAGAAAAACTCCGGAATGCAAAAATCAATGGTGTTTTTCGCCCTTAGTTTTCTAACAAGTTTTAATTTGTGGCCTAAAACTTGTTAATTTCCAAAAGTTTAAAAATTAGTTTAAAACTGTTTTAAAACAGACTGGGACTCGTGGTATGGTCCTGTAATCCAGCTTCATGGAGGTCAGGTTTTGAGGTCTCAAATAGTCTCAGTGATCATCTGATGATACCCGCATTAACTCCCATCATCGTTTAGACATATCAGATCATCATCTGCGTGGTTCTGGAAGTCACGTTAAGCCGTTGGTCCTTGTATTTCCATTGGTCATTGGGCTATTAATTAATGACCCATTCTAAGGAAGAGTCTAGTTTGTAACAAGACTACACCTCATAACTCATTACTCCCACTCATCACTCTCATCCTTCACCACATATTTGCCTTAAAATACCTCATGAGAGTGGTCGGCATCTCAAATAGTGATATAGTGTTAATAAAAATTCGACAATCTGCGCAGCGCGGAGACCTGTTTCGAATTTCAACAGGCATTTCCCTTCTCACTGGGCTTTGATGCAATACTGGCTACAGATTCACATGTACAAAGCAGCTCGGGTTGCGCAGTTGCACCCCCCGCCACCAGGCGCGCTGTCAACTCAGATTACATTACTTGTTGCGGAGGGACGAGCTGACAGCGGGCCCACAGCAAATAAGTGTTCGGTTGCTTATGTTGGGGCGGCAAAATGCCTGTCTGTTTCGCAAAGGAGATAAAAGGAGCAAAACACGAGAGGCGAACAAAGAGGCTGCGAACAATGGTAAGTGGGTAGATAATATCGGGGTGACAGGCTGGGGTGGCTTTGTCGGCCGGGCTAATTTGGCCGTCAAAACGTCATCAACTCCCCGTCACGTGAGGGGGGTGCATTATCCGAGGTGTCTAGGGGCGCTAATAACCTCCTGTCCTCTTCCATTACACGGGTGTCTCCCGCAAGAAGTTTTTAATTTTCTCGTCGTAATGGGATGTGGAAATCGGCGAAAGAGAGCTCAAGGCTCACTTTGAGCTCCTTTGACGTGAATTTATTAAAACCACATCTCCAGAATAATGCGAGTGTTAGAAGGGCGGTGACGCGGCGGAATGAAATTCAAACATCTTCTGGGGAACGATTTTTATTCAAAGGTGAACCAATTAAACTCCTTATTTTTCAAAGCATTCAGTCGCGCTTCTCCTGTTAATTTATTTTTCAAAAGAGGGACACGAATGGAAATCTCATAAAGAATTTAATTTAGTTGGCTGTCAAACCCGTTTAAATGGGTGCTTTATTCGCGTAAGTTCTTCTTTATGTTTATTTCACCTTGGGAAAATCTCGGGAGCGAGATCTCGTTGAGTTTTTTTTAATAAATTAGATACAAATAGGTTAAACATCTCAGTGCAATAGTATTTGACATTTTAAAACTTACATTATAACAAACTTCATTAGTATAACCTTTTAAACCACTTTTGGTTTGTCTAAAATAATAATTTATGTGTGCACCTTTTTTAAATGATCTGTAGTGTTTTTAATACTTTAGAAAGAATTGTCCAAAACATACAAATTTCGTATAGAGATTTAGGTTTCCTGTATTATATATTTTCAGCGATAAATAAAAAATTGACGTTAAAGGAAAAGTGGTTGTATATTTTTGATTGGATTGGTTAAATGAATTTGAGAATATTAACATACGAGAGCTGCAAAACCCATACAGATTTCAAAGTAAAGTTTAATCCTGTATTATTGATGTGGAATAAGTAGGTAAGCGAAGATGATTTGCACTTACCTTCATCATATTAAATAATACATAATTAACCAATTACCAAGAGTTGGACGAATTTAAAATATTAAAATTCGTGTAATCTACGCAAAACACTGTATAGATATCAATTTATTCAACATATTATATTGAAAATATCGAATACAATAACAAAACTTATACCAGGTCCTTATAATTTTACGCTTTTGGAAGAATGAAAATTTTCAAAC